>CM056505.1:14982651-15637868 GCA_029783415.1 Anisodus acutangulus
TCTATGTATGATTTTACTCACCTGATTTATGTGCTCGATTCACTAGGCTTTGTATTGCATCTGTCCTTTGATAGATAAGCTCCACCGAATTGGTTTATTCAACCAATATACCTACGACCTTTTGTGTTAGAACAAGTTTACATATTTATTTTGTTCTACACTCTCAGCTGAGCTATCTCTCATTACTTTGTTTTGTCTACATATATTTCTGTGATGGAACACTCCTATGGACCTGGTTCATTCACTTTGTGCAATCTCTTTGTCAATCATCAAAATCAATATTTCATTCCTACTAATGCCAACAAATTCAACACAAAGAGTTGCAGAAGATTAAGAGAAAGCATTTTGATATCAATAAAAGGAAAGGAGTCTACAAGCATAAGACGTTAGCTCTTGACCTAAGGGGTAGATGGTATGATTAAGTACCGAGGAGCAATCATGTGTGATAATCCTGCACCTATAGACTTATATCATATGCGACACCTAATTTTTGTCTATAGGATGAAACATGTCACTCTACTTGTTCTATATGTAGCGTATGCGAAATAATAAAAAAACGTAAAGTAAAAGACAAAACACATTTACGTGGAAACCACCCACCTCACAAGAGCAGTAAAAATTACGACTTATACCTCTGTAGGATTTATCTCCAACTCCACTACAATAGTGAGCATCTTCAAATTCAAGTTACAAACTCTGTAATCTAGGAAATACACTATAATTCATATCCCACTAATCTACCCAGACTAACATGCAACCTTCAAGTTAAACTCTAACTTGAAGTTGAATTTACAATGTTTTATACCTATTACAATTGCTTCAATGAAAGCGAATAAGGTACAACTCGATAAATAGCCTAATACAAGATTTTATACTTAAGAATTGGAAAACATTATTTAGTAGAACAACTCCTTCAATCTTCTTTGTTATATTAGGGTCATAACTCTGGAATCAGAACTCTGAATGATATCGATTGTCGCTCCATATTCTATATTCTCTCTATGTGAGTGTGTGATGTTCTTAGTGGTAATACTTGGTATACATAACAACTATCTTCATCAATAGAGGCTTACCTAAATTTTGCTTGATACGGCTCATCAAGGTAGAATAGGGTTTGAGGTTGATTGAAATTATTACACCTTCTTGTATATTTAGTTTTCTTGTAGGACTCTTAAATATCCTGATAAGTATAGTGTGGAATCCTAATAAGTATAGTATAGAATCCTACCGTTTTTCACTCCAAGTCTTTTTCCATAAAGAGCACAAATCATCGTTGCTGCATGATTTATTTGGAATATGTTGTTGGACCTGGTTCAACCACCTGGTACTCCAGCTTCTAAATCTTTTGACTATTCTGAGCTGGAACATGTTCAAATACTTATTTCATAGATCTCTTCTAGTACACACAATATCTAACTCTGACCTGCTTATGAGATGTTGGATGGAACTTGTTTCATTTATCATGTATAGATCTATGTATGTATTTCCTAACTTGATTTCAGAGCTTGATTCACTCAGCTCTGTACTATATCTGTCCTTTGATAGATTAACTCTACAGATATGGTTCATTCAACCAATACACCTTTTGACCTTTTGAGGTAGAACAAGTTTGCATACTTATTTATTCTACACTCTCAATTGAGTCATCTCTCCTTCTTTGTTTTTAGTCTATATCTGGGTCGGTGAAGGAATACTCCCACGGACTTGGTTCATTCACTTTGTGCAATCCCTTTGTCAATCGTCAAAACCAACACTAGTAGTCATTCCTACTAATGCCAACAAATTTCACCTTTTTTATGATGATAAACACATTTTTATTTTGCCACTGTGCAATGCTTGTATAACCTTGTTCTAAATATTTCAACAGTCATGAACCAAGTTAGCATGAACCAGGATTACATTACATTAAACTTAAAATTACATAGGATTACCTTACATTGCACTTATAATTATACAGTATCTTCCCCCTTTTGGCATTATTAAAAAATTATATCATGTGCAATATTAGGCTCATATCCGCAGAGGCTATCGCGCGCACGCACACACACACACACACACACACACACACACACACACACACACACACACACACATATATATATATATATATATATATATATATATATATATATATATATATAACGGTTAACTCATATTATATATAATATATGCAAGTACGGAAATTAGCATTCAGATAAAGTGATCAAGTTCCATTATATATATATATATATATATATATATATATAACGGTTAACTCATATTATATCTACTAGAATATATGCAAGTACGTAAATTAGCATTCAAATAAAGTTATCAAGTTCCATTACATTAGAGACATAGCATCACAACTGAGTAACAAACAAAATGCATAGATCAGAGCCACAAGAGTAGTTAGGATAAAAATAAAAGGACATACACTAAGCATATCAAACTAACGATAGCTAATAATTGGGTTTAGAGGTTGAGGAATGATCTTTGGATACTACAGACATCGGGTTCTGAATAATTTTGGTGTTTTCATCCCTTTCTTTCTCCAGGGCTGCCTGCGGGCTCTCAATTTGCTCCTTAAGAGATACCTCCTCACATCCATACTTCACACGCAGAGAGTATATGTTGTTCTCATATTTTTCTTTCAACTTTGAATTCCCAACTTTCTTGGCAGCAAGCAGATCCCTTAAGGATTGTATTTCAGCTTCTACATTAAGAGCTGATTGTATATCCTGATTCTGCACACCAATGACATCCTTTGTAGTTTGATATTTCCAGACTATAACTGGTACCTTGAAGTGTTCAAAGATGTCCGCTAGCGAGAACCCAAATGCCAACCCATGATTTTTATGCTCTTAAAGAGTGATCTTATGAATGTGATGAATCATGAGACTAGGTAGATTTATTGGCACTTCGGTATCAAGAAGTTCCATTAATGTTAAGTCCAGAAATCATGCATGGTCTTTTCCTTCCTTTTGAGGAACAATCATGTGATGCACCACCTTAAAATACAACTTATACAGCTTGCGCATCTCTCTCATCTAAGAGTGGCCAGTGGGCCGGGCTCGGGTCTGGCGGGCCGGGTCTAGCGGGGTCGGGGTTGGGGCGGGACGGGAGAAGGGGTCGGGGTCGGGGTCGGGGTCAGCGGATTCTGGCGGGACTGGAGCAAGTCCCGTCCCGATCCCGATCCCGTCGGTATCGGGTCGGGGCTGGCTCGGGGCGGGGTACGACGGGTTTTCCTTTTTTTTTTTTTTAAATAACATATGTATAAAAAAAACTCAATAAACAAAACAAGATAGAGTAATAAAAACATCCCAAAGCTGTTTTTGTGCCTCTTATATTATTTAATAGACATATAATTTTTTTGTAATACAAATACAATTGTCTAAAATCTAAATTGCAACTTTGTGGTGTTGTCCAAAAATTGCAAATTACATAATAAAATTGCAATTAAAAAAATTACATTCTCAAAAAAATCTGTTCTAATTGCTTGATGATTTCATGTGGTTCTTCGGTTGGAATTGGTATTTGTTGGTCAAATTGATCCACGCCGCTTCCACTACCTTCGGTTAAGATTTCGTTGTAGTTTTCATCATCTTCTTCGTTGATCTCCGGTTGACCGCACCTTCTCTGCTCCGCTCGTATCCAATCTCTGAATAATACTGCAATTTCCAAGTTGTCTCCGGCTAATGAGTGTCTGTGGTCTCCTATTTGATATCTGCCTGCAGAAAAAGTTCTTTCAGACGCAGTTGATGACGCTTGAATGTTCAAAACATCTCGAGCCATCAATGAAAGTGTCGGAAAGGTCTTCTCATTCCCCCTCCAGTATTTCAGCAAGTCTTCATGTCCATCTTCATTGATAACTTCTTGATACGGTACAAAACCCTGCAAAACAAAAATATCCAACTCGCTAATTTGGTTAGTAGTAGAGGTACGGCCGCACATTCTATTTCTGAGGCTTTCAATACTAGCCGCAGAAATAGCATGTCTTTTGTAAGGTTGTGTTGAAGATGAAGAAGATGGTATGGAAGCCGGTAAGTTACTAGCATTTTCTTGTTGATAAAATCTATATATTTTTTTGCATTGGTGTTCTACGCTAGACAACACTTCTTCTTTAGTTTGTTCAGTAGGTGGTGGGTGATTTAGATTTTTGGGACTTGGAGGTGGTAGTACTTCTATACAATCGTAAATAGTTTCAATTAGTGATTTAGTACCGTCTATTTTAATAGTAGGATTTAATACAGAACCAATAATATAAATAGAGGGAATAAGAATAAAATATTTTTTTATTTTGACAAACATTTTTTAATAGCTGCCTTATAAGCTGGTTTTTTCATATATTCACTAAGTAATAAAAATATTAGAGTTATATAAAATAACATAGTTGAAATAGTAGGATAATATATACCGGAAAATTCTTTTGTTGCTTGAAAAAATTTCTCTAAAAATACAATAAGTTCGGAAATTTTTACCCAATCACTATCTAAAATCATATCAGCTGAATTTTTATTATGAGAGTTAAAAAATAAAGTTATAGGTTTTCTATAGTCATAAGCAACAAGTAGTTGCTCGTATAATGAATTCCACCTAGTGGATACTTCTTGTGGAATTTTTGTATAAGATAGTCCACAATCGTGACAAGTTTTTTTATATTCTTTTCTACGTTGTACTTTATTACTTTTAAAAATAAAGTTTATAGCAAATTGTATTTTACTAAGAATGTCTTCAAAAAGTGATAGACCATCCTTTACAATTAAGTTATATATATGGCAAGCGCATTTTATATGAAAATGATCTGGAAAAGATGGAGTTAAACTATTTTTTAAAATTGTAATTGCGTAATTGTTAGAAGAAGCGTTATCTAATGTAATAGTCATAATTTTATCGGTTATTCCGTAATAATGGTACACTTGATAAATATTATCTGCAATAAAAGTACCAGTGTGCCTATCATCTATATATCTATACGCTAAAATACATTTTTGCATAGACCATTTATAATCTATCCAATGACAAGTTATAGTTAAATAATCATGACCATTAGTACTACGACCAATATCAGACGTGATAGATACTTTGCCATTAAAATGATATAATGAATATCATAAATATTGTTGATATTCATGCGCGAATTTAAATACATCTCTCTTAACAGTTGATCTAGGAAAACCGTTAAAAGCAGGATTATATATATCTCTAATGTAATGAATAAAATCGGGAGATAAAGGAAATGAAAAAGGCAAACCCTCCACAACAACTAATTTTGATATTGCTTCCCTATCTCTATGTTTATTGTATTTAGAGCCTACAATTCCCCCCGTCATAGGGTTAATTTGACCATGTACTTGATCCCACATGACGTGATGTGAACCTTGTCCCGATGGAGCGGGCGTTTGCGCACCCGGTTTTGAAGCCTGGTATTGGGCATACCTAGCTGGATGAGCACTTACTACGTGTCTAATTAAACCTCCTGTCCCACCGTGACCTTTTCCAGTTTTAAATTTTAAAACATTTTTACAAATTTTACATATGGCTACTTGATTCTCTACGTCCCTATCAAAAAATGTCCATGCATCTGATTTTAATGGTCGTTTTGCTGGACCTCGTCTCATACTAGGGGGAATAGGAGGTATTTCAGTTGAAGGTGCACTAGTGGGTGTGTTGTCATCAACATTAGTGGGTATATCATCTAGATCATCGTCTAAATTAAAGTCTTCTTGAGTTCCAGAAAATAGCTCTTGGTCTAAATCTAATGGTATTGTAGGAAAATGTTGAGTATCAACAAAATCATCCTGTGTAGGAATAAGATGACTAGAAGAAGTACTCTTGCCCTGGTTGCCCCTACTAGAAGAAGCACTCTTACCCTTACCCTTAAACATACCTTTTAATCCTTCAATTTTAATTATGATAATAAATAATTAAAGACAATAAAATTAAGAGCGCTAAATAAAATAAACAGACAATAATAATTTAATGAAGGAACGAATGTACCAAACGCCGACGTAACGTCGACGTGTAATCGAGAGGTTGAAAATTGAAACTTTGCTCGATGGAAGATCCTCAAGCTCCAACTTCACTCCCAATTCCCAAATGAATAAATAAAATTGAATATTTAGCAAACAATGTAGACTTGTAGAGAGATATATTGAGAAATTAGAGAGATTGTAGGAAGATTTGTGAGAAAGATGAAAAGAAAATGAGTTATTTATAGTTGGAAAATTGGGTTAAAGTGTAAATATAATAACTTATGGGTTAAAATAAATATTAAGGGGTATGAGGGGTTGGGGGAGGGGGGGCCTAAAATGGTCGTTGGCCAACGGCCATAATCTAAAATGGTCGTTGGTGCAACGGCCATATTTGCAAAGAGGGAAAAAGGGCGGGGTCGGGGTCGGGGTCGGGCTCGGGACGGGGTCGGGGCGGGGTCGGGTCGGACGGTCCTAGGGCGGGCTCGGGTCTCGCGGGATGAGACATCGTCCCATCCCGAGTTCGAGGCCCGCCCCCGTTATTTTTTTATTTTTGTTTTTTGGCGGGGTTGTGGCGGGACCGGGGCGGGCTCGGGTCGGGGTCGGGCCGTCCCGGCCCACTGGCCAGCCCTACTCTCATCTGCACCCTCATATGCTTAATAAGTTTTTGATTTTCACACAGCTTCCTTGTAATTTCTAGTGCAGATGCCATTCTTTCAAGTGATGGCCAGTCATTCTTTATATACTTTTTGCATCATATTGATAGTTCTTTCAGAATCTCTCCCAAGGTTCGAGGAGTCAAAATAATCTTCACTCCCAGCATAGTGTTGATAAGTTGTTCTCTATCAAAGGTAGCATTGACCTAAAATTCAGTAACCTATTCTTTACACATCTTCCTCTTTTCTCATGTAGGAAGGAACAAACTACTCCGTACTTGACACTCAAGTTTCTACAACAGTGTATCCATCTCAAGAGCTCTATTCCCAGTAACCACTCTTCCCCTAAACACAGTCTGCCTTATAATAATTATTTTTCTTTGCTGAGTAGGATCTTGTACATCTTCTGACTCAATGTACTCATCAATTTCCTTGAAGTCTGAGTCTTCAATGGACACATCCTTCTCACTTTCAATTTTCTCATCCACCAACTTTGACAATAACCTTTGCTTAGTTGAAATAGGTTTGTGGACATGTTTTTTCACAGTAACTGATCTTGATTTTTGATTGACATCAGCTTTTCCCTTTCTTCTTCTCTCTTTATAAATTGTCTCTTCTGTGGGTTCCATCATTGATGCAGAAGGTGATTTGTTGATCTTTGTTCTGGGTTCCCTACTCATTTTTACAGCTAGCATTGCCTTTTGCAACTCTTCCTCAGCCTTTCACTTATGTCCTCTTGTGTGAGGAGTTCTCATCAATGTTGAGGGTTCTTCCTTCTCCTTTCTCTAATGTTTTGGCATTGTGTTAGGTTCTCCTGATGCTTTTCTAAGCCTATAATTGACCCTTCTATTTGTGAGCTCAAAAATGAGCACACTATCATCTTATAGTTGGCTTTGTCAACTTCATTCGAGCTAGTGTCAAGATAAGAGAATTACTCAAGAGAATCATCTACTTCTGCTGTTAGACCAGGTCTTTGTACTAGCATACATTAACCCATCTACCTTTTCTGTTTCTAGGCATTATTCATTTCCCATTTCTTCCTTTTCTAACACGATTCTAACACCACTCCCAACTGAGTTTTTCCTATCATCTATCTCAATTTCTCCTTCTACTGAAACTAACTCAGTTGTGGAGTCTCTCAAAACTTCCCCCTTGGTAGATACCACATAGGATATTCCTCTTTCTTCAGTAATCACAATTTTAGGAACAATGGTTGGGGTTACCTATTGAGACGGTCATTTATGGAAAGTTTCTTGTATTTTTGGTTTCCAGCACACTGAAGTTTTAATGATTTTCTCCTTTACATCCAAGAGATCACTCGGGTTTGTCCAGGACAACAAAGTAGTCTGAAGATTCCACTAAGGATAGTTCAATTTCGGAGTCATCAAGATTTTTGGGTTCATTTTGGTGATCGGAAGTTGCTTGGATTTCCAAGAGATTATGACATTGATTGGGATGGACATGGATTGATATCGGTAGGGTTTGGATTGAGAGAAGCTGAAGACGCAATTTGGAATTCTTGTAAGGCAGTAAGGTTTGGTATTGAGCATTCCATTTTTGGTGAAGGAGGGGTGAGTAGAGCTCTCAATGATATGGAAGAGATTGAGGATTTTTTGAGATGGATGATTGAGAGAAGAGTAATTTGCAAGATTAGAATTTTGGCGTGAATAGAATATGTTTGGAAGTGGAGGGATTACTTGCTTTCTTTAGGCGTTGATTTGGGAGCAAGTCTTAGGTGGTGATTGACCTGGCGATTTTCTCCTTTCCAGAGCTGGTCATTATGATGAAGAGTTCCTTTGGGGATGATGACGGTTGATCACATTGTTTATTAAAAAAACAATTTTATGGCATGTATATTTATTCACAACACATAGATGACGTACATACCTTATTATTTTGATCAATTCATCACCAACCTCATTATCCATACCAATTTCTGTAAATCACAATATTCGTTAGATATCATATGTGGCAAAGTTCTACAATAATATCTGATAGACTACATAATGTATAAGGCTGAGTTGGGCATTATTTAATTGACTCATTCTTATCATGATATAATCATATTCTAGTCAATAATAGGTAATACTAATGTAATTTCATTTGTATCCAGTATTCACTCCTATTATTTCATACGACCAAGCTAAATGGTTTAGACTAATGAACCAGTTCCTTGTCATGGGTTTCAATTCAAGTTCCCCCTATCAATATGCATTTTCTTCCTTTTCAATTTTTGAGAGTGACCAGAATCGTTGATTTTTTTCTTTTTGTAGGACTTGAGCAAGTATTGTTCATATGTCATTTTTTTATTGCTTCCTGTCACTTTCTCCTGCAAGTTAGTCAGAGGTTAGTAACTGGAACCCGGCTCAACTTGGATCTCTTCACCTTGTCATCGGGTTGTCCTAGATCTTTCATGATCCCTTTAAGCGAGACTTTGATGTATCTGTATACAACTTTGATCTTTCTTATTCTGAATCCCTTATTGGTTGGACGCCTGACGTTGTGTTGGTTGGTTTTGCCATATAGATTCCCAGATGTTACTTCTGAGAGTTCGTGAGTCAGGATAGTTGAATCAAGTTGTCCTACATATTCTTTGAAAGAGGACGTTTCACCCCTTTTGGAGTGGTTACTGGGCTCGCAATCTACTGTCTTGCCCCTTAACTGAGCCAACCTACAGAACAATTCTCCTCTCTCTAAATTTAGATCTAGATATTCATCGATTAACAAAAATATTAAGGTCATAACCCTTGACTTAGAGACATAATCAACCTCGTTTAGATCTGAGGCTCTTACCTTATAATATCCTGTGCCAAAGCCTGAGGCTTTAATAGCAATACCATCAGCTTTCTCCCACTCATCTTCTAAGACTTGTTTATTTTCTGAGTTTTATACAACTACCATAGCCTTTTTCCATCCTGCTTCCTTTAGTTCGTATGAACTCAATGTTATAAAGTGTTCCTTCATTCGCATTGTGCTTAACTCACATTCTTCTTGAATGGATATGACCTTTGGCCTCCACTAGTGTGAGAGGTTCTTAGGACTTTCCAAACTAGATCTTCGATGGAGATCTCCATTCCAAGACTCTTGAGTCGACAGATGATCTTGGAGAATCTAGTAAACATGTCTCTGACTAATTCCTTTTTATGCATCACAAAGAAATCGTATCTGTTCATGAGTTCTCTACGTTTAACCCAATTTTCATGAGTCATTCCTTTTCCTATGCCAGTTTTAGGAATTCCCAAATCTCTTTGGCTCTTGAGCATCCTGAGACTCTATTGCACTCCTTGCTTCTAAGACTACAATATAGAATATTTATCGCTGCAGAGTTTTGTTCCATCATTCTAAAATATTCAGCAATAAATTCGTCATTGATTTTTGGACCTCTTATACCATCGTGTCTAATTTCTGTGGGAATTAGTGGTCCTTCTGTTGTGATCACCCAGAGTTCAAAGTCCAATTCTTTGAGATAGACTTTCATGCCTTTTTTCCACAGGGTATAGAACTTACTATTGAACAATGGTAGACTGCAGACGAACGGTCCAATACTGTGTCCACTTCTCTGTGTAGGGTTCATCATGATCTTCTCTTTAGGTAATAACCTTTTAGTGAGAACCGGTTCTGATACCAATTGATAATCCTACAGATGTAGACTTATATCCTATCAGACACCTAATATTTGCCTATAGGATGAAACATGTCACTCTGCCTGTTCTATGCGTAGTGTATGTGGAATAATAAAGAACAGTAAAGTAAAAGACATAGCACTTTTATGTGGAAACCACCCGACTCACAAGGGCAGTAAAAACCACGACTTACACCTCTGTAGGATTTATCCCCAACTATACTACAATGGTGAGCCTCTGCAAATTCAAGTTTCAAACTCTGTAACCTAGAAACTACACTTTAATTCCTATCTCACTAATCTACTTAGACTATCAAGCATCCTTCAAGTTAAACTCTCACTTGAAGTTGAATTTACACCGTTTTATACCTATTATAATTGCTTCTATGAAAGTGAATAAGGTACAACTCAATAAACAGCCTAATACAAGATTATACACTTAAGAACTGGAAAATATTATTCAGCAGAACAGATCATTCAATATTCTTCATTTTATCAAGGTCGCAACTTTGGAATCAGAACTCTCAATGATATCGCTTATCGCTCAATATTTTGTATTCTCTCTATGTGAGTGTGTGATGTTCTTCATGGTAAGACTTGATATATTTAGCAATTGTTTTCATGAATAGTGGTTGACTTAAACCCTGCTTGATACGGCATATCAAGATAGAATAGGGTTTGAGGTTGATTGGGGTTGATTGGGATTCTTACACCTTCTCGTATATTTAGTTTTCTTGTAGGACTCTGAAATATCTTAATAAGTATGGTGTAAATACTGATAAGTATCACATAGAATCTTGTCGCCTAGAAGTCCAAGTCTTTTTCATAAAGAGCACAAATCCTAGTCGTTGTAGGGTTTTTTTGGAACATGTTGTTGGACCTGGTTCAACCACCTGGTACTTCAGCATCTGAATCTTTTGATGGTTCTGAGCTGAAACATGTTCAAATACTTGTTTCATCAATCTCCTCTCATACATGTTGTAGCTAGATTTGATCTGCCCTTGAGATATTAGACTGAACATGTTGACAAACCTGTTTCATTCATCATGCATAGCTCTATGTCTATTTTTTCTCACCTGATTTCTGAGCTCGATTCACTTAGCTCTGTACTACATATGTCCTTTGATAGATCAATTCCATAGATTTGGTTCATTCAACCAATACACATGCTAATCCTTTAAGGTAGAACAAGTCTGCATACTTATTTTGTTCTACACTCTCAGATGCGCCATCTCTCCTTCTTTTGTTTGGTCTACATCTGTTTCTGTAATGGAACACTCAAATTGACCTGATTCATTCACTTTGTGCAATCTCTTTGTCAATCATCAAAACAAACATTATTAGTCATTCCTACTAATGCCAACAATGTATCCCATCAATTGATAAGTTGTAAGGAAAATTGAAGCAAAAGGTTCAGAATAAATTATGTGACATCCATTCAGACTCTACGGATGTGTCGTGGCTCTAGAAGAGTATGTAAGTGCAACTGTAGGAAGAAGAATGTAACAACCTTTTTGGCTAGAGGTGTCAATCGATAAAATGTCATGTTGGACATTTAAAACCTAAAAAGTTAGTATGAGATATAAAGACCCAAGCTCTAAGATGGGAGCAGAATATTATAGTCTCCACAAGGAATTTACCTCGCATGTGTATGAAACACGAATTGACCGGAGCAGTCATTGACGAACTTTTGTCAAACCTAGTTATGGCCAGTTAACAGACCCCATATAATTCACTAGATTATTGCAAGTTTGTATTACAGATATGACTCTAGTACATGAGACTTCAGTTTTTCAAGTCATAGTCCACAGCTCTCAGAAAGTATCACTGAGCCTAGAATGCAATTAGATTTTCGAATATATTCTCAGAGTAGAACTATTTAAATATATTTTCGGAAGAAGGTACAGATAAAAGTGATGTAAGAAGTATTGTACGTGGCCAGACTTGCCTAATATCCCCTTGGGATGTCATGACCCAAAATTCTAAATAGACATGATGACACACCCTAATTCCATAGGTGAACCAAACGGATCTTTAAGGCCAAATAAATTAGTAATTGTGCAGAAGTAAAGAGAAAACATAATATACATTAACAACGTTTCATAACCAATAGTATGCAGAAATACACGGTACACCTCCAAAGACCTGGTGTTATAAGTAAAAAAGCTACTAATAAGTATACAAACTGAAAGAGTCATGGTACAACCGTCTCTAAATGAAAAGACAGAAATAATAAATAAATAGTAGAGTTCGGTGTTGAGGATCACCCAATCAGCTCACCCCGGGAGCTCCAACTAGCAACCTCCACAATCAAATGACTCCACGAGCTCCACTAATACCTGAATCTGACTCTTTACACAAAAAGTTCATCAAGTGTAGAGTGAGCATGATAAACACGTGTACTCGACAACATCATCGTTTGACCTTATCCTGAAGTAGTGGTGAGGGTCGGTCTTGAAATGCTTACCTACACACTTTATAAGTATCCAGCTCAAACAGATTCAGAACATAAACTTGAACAACTAAAGGATAGAATAAATTCATAATTCAACTAATTATAAAAAAAACTACATACGTAATTACAAATCAATTTAGAGTATGAGAATAATATTAACATATACAAGGGAAAATAACCCTACATATCATATAACCTCTCATTTTCAACCAAGTAAGGCAAATAAGCACGATTATTCTCAAGAATCCAACAGATCAACTCATAGAGTAGTTCAGCACAATCTTCCCAAGTATCCAGTAATAAGTTCAACCATCTCAACAAGAGTCAATCAGGTAAAACAGGTGGGCCCGAATCTTAACAATCCAAGTACAAGTTCAAATCACATCGATAAAGTTATACAAAGATGAGATTAAATGATATGTGATTTAATGCAATGACCAAAATGCAACTGGTATAAACACGCTCCTTCTGTTAGGTAAACGTGACTCATAGGGCACTCGTAAGGTCCATATAACCACCCGGAACCAGATCTATCCAGTCACAATGGGAAACCAACCACTCAAGGATAAAATATCATCACTCTACCCAGAACCAGATCCATCCAGGTCACAACGGGTAACCAACTACTCAAGGATGCAATATCATCACTCCACTCGAACAAGGTCCAATGGGACCACAACTGGCTATAATCATATGAAAGCATTAAAGTAAAGTACACACACGGGGCACATACACAGTACGAAAAAATGCTTTGAATAGCTCATTTTAATCAATAACGAGGATTTGGAGTGATGTATGCACAAATAATCAACATCGGGGGAAAACCCCTCAAATTCAACTACAACATACTCAAATATCACCGATATAATCAATCAAAGGAAATTATCTAGCAGCTAATTCCCACATGTTTTCGCATTCTTGAATTACGACTATCAATCATGTATTTCTTTAATTACCCATAACATGACACCAATACCCGTACAAGTGCGCGTCACCTTACAAGTACGGGATCCATATTACCCATTGCACCTCTTAATTAACTAATACCAACACAAACACTTCAAGAAGAGTCTAGAAAGTTTCAACTTGCCTTAGATATGAAGCGCCAAACGATCACAAAACGGCCTTGCCTTTCCTCAAAGTCTTTGAACGATCTCAATATGTCAAATACATTATCTATGTAAGCATACGAGTGTGTAGACACCCATATTTCTATACTAATATTCCATAATCAAAAAGTCCACACAAAAGCCAATCCCCCTGCCGTGAGTGTAGACCTGTTCAACGGTCGGGTCGGGCCGGGTCAGGGCCGGGTCGGGTGGCTTTTTTTTCTGTTTGCCCGAACCTAGCCCGACCCTGACCCTATTTTTTTAAAAAAATTCCAACCCTGGCCCTGACCCTTCGGGGACCTATGGGTCACGAGTCAGCCCTGACCCGTCGAAATGTTTTGGCTGGTCAGGATCGGGTCGGGTCAGGGAATTTTTTATTTTTAAAAAAAAATTGAATTTCCAAAACTGAAATTGGCATTCACCCCTACATTACCACAAAATTTCGACGTTGAAATGTATTGTATATCGTGAGAACTGACTAAAGAAAAAGAAAATTAGAAATCGATTTGGGGAAAAAAACACAAATTGATTGGGAAAATGGACATTTTTCTAAAAATTGGCTGCGCCAAACCGCCTTATGGCTGTTTGACCGGCCCTGTCTCGAAAAAATACGTTAAAAAAATCGGGTAAAACGGACATTGGAGCGCAGAGTTATGACCATTTAAAGTTACACCAATTTACAAATATTTTCTCTCCATACATTATGCTTCCGTGATATTAACAGAACGACTAATAATATAAATATATAATTAATAATCAGCTACCGTTTTTATCTTATTTTATGTCGAGCTCAATGTAGATTAGAGCAACACATATATTATAAAAACATGCATTATATTACTTATTAATGACAAATATATATATAAGTACAAAATAAATATTAATGAAGGAAAAATAATATTAAAAAAATATGTGGGTCGGGGTCGGGTCGAGGTCGGGCCGGGTCAGACGGGTAAAATATTCTGATCCTGGCCCGACCCTGACCCTGGTCGGGTCCCCGCTTTTTCGATTCGAGTGGCTCGCGGGTCAGCTATAAGCTGACCCTGGCCCTGGTTTTTTCGAGTATGGCCGGGCGGGTCCCCGACCCGGTGGACAGGTCTACCTAAGTGTCAAAACTTAATTTAATCATAAAAGCAGCTTACCTATAGATTATGGATCATTAAATCTCAAAAATTATCAAAGTCCATTCACAAATCGATACCAAAATCAACGATTTACTCGAATTCTAAATTATAGGGGGGAAACTCAATTTGTACAACTAAATCATGAATGATATTGCTAAATAAGATGATGTAATCATACGGAAATAGGAAAATCAAGGTTAAAACTTACTCCCTGAGCAAAAGCGAGTTGTTTGCCTGAAAAATCGCCCAAAATCGAGGTCTCTAGCTCCCAAAATGGTGAAATGAACTTATGAGAAAATACTGCCCAATATAAAATATGAATCTGGTCACTAAAGGTCAATTCTCGTCACTAAAAGTTTGCACCAGCAACTTTTTTTTACACCAGCAATAATTGTTTTTACTAAAATGACGCTAGCTCTCTCATACGATCTTAGAATTCGCCGATATTTGTTCCTATGAGTCTGAAATAATGATACCAACCTAGTCGTTCAATCAAAACTCAATTTTGAGCTTGTTTACTCAATCACATATAATTTTGCTCGTTAAAATTTTATTTCATGTTCGTGATAAAATTCAATCGCGACTTATTAGAATTTGACAAAACATTCCAGATCAATCCTACAAATTATTTTTTAACTTTCAGAAGTCTCGGAATACAATTCCGATCTCTAGAATTAAAAACGAACCTTTGGGTCGTTATACGCTTATGCTTAAAATAATGCCAAAACACCCAACCCGTCTGAAACTCATTGGAATTAAATCAAAATTTGCGGAGAAGTTTAAATTCATCCTACGAACCTGTTTGAACTTTCAAATCATGAATCCGAGCTCGTTAAATTCATTATTTTACTGTCGTCAACTCTTAACATTTATTACACTAGAATGCAACTCAAGTGTCAGAATCACTCCCAACCCCCTCGAGATTCGTCCATACTATCCAGCTAAGAGAGTGTTTGAATTGGCTTAAAAACTTATCAAAATAGCTTTTAAGCTCTTTTTAGCTTATTTGTGTATTTGACAAAATAAAAAAATACTTAAAATAAGTCAAAAGCAATAAGTTGGGTTTTTTCGATTAAAAGCACTTTTGATCAAATCATTGTGCATTCTTATCCTTATATTTTGTTATAAACCCAAAAATACCCTCCACTACACCAAAAGCCCAAACTTCAGTATCCCTTTTCATCTTCCATCTCTGCCTCCGTCATTTTCTTCTTTTTATATTCTTTCGTTCCTCCATTGTTGTTGCCGTTGCCTTCTATGAATTTTGTTGTTTTCAATTTCAGAGACTGTCGTCTGCTCGTATGCTCTATAAATAATTATATATTTTCATAAGCAAATTCATCTCCAATCATTACCAGCATTATGTTTAGCTAATTGGTATCAGGGTTCTTTGAGTAAAGTTCATTATCCGTTGATTTCATTGGTATAATAGAATCTTCCCACTTTGGCTGAAACTCGTGCTTAAAAAAAGGAAAAATTCTGCTACCACAATTAACATGTTTGGGTGGTGCATTTTACATCACTTATGCAATCTTATACTCCATCTGTTTCAATTTATGTACCCTTTACTATTTGGAGAGTCTACGAGGTGGTTCTTTGATCATGTTTTTCTTACATTTTTCTAAATTATTTGAATTATAAATTATCATAACTTATAGTATTTTTAATGTAATTTCTAAATATATAAATTTTATTTTTACAAACTTGAAAAATCTATTTCAAAATTTAAGGTCAAAGTTATAAAATTTGACCTTCGTTTTCTGAAAAGATTCACATAAATTGAAACAAATGGAGTAGGGATGGCAGGTGGGTATAATTTTGCGGATTCCGCACCGCACCCGCCCCAATTGGGGCGGGTATGGGTATAACTTTGGCGGGTAGTAGGCGGGTATGGGTATTGAAAATGTACCCGTCACGGGTAGGCGGGTAGGTGGTGGATTTGCAGTCATATCCGCCTACCCGCCCGCCTACCCGCCTACCCGCCCGCCTACCCGCCCGCCCGCCCGCCTACCCGCCTAGCTTATATAGCTAAAATAATATCTGAGTTTTGTCTACATTTGTAATATATAGTTATTTGGGTGGATAATTTTTTGGGTTTCTTAGAAATTTTATTTTCTTGATTCTTTGTTGTGCAATGGGGAAGAGGTGAAAAAAATGGGTGGCGGGTAGGCGGACGGGTAGGCGGGCGGGTAGGCGGGCGGGTAGGCGGGCGGGTAGGCGGACGGGTAGGTAGGTGGCGGGTAGGTGGCGGGTATAGGAATATACCCGCCTAGGCGGGTATGGATGTTGAAAATTGTACCCGCCACGGGTGGCGGGTAGGTGACGGGTATAATTTTTTTTGGCGGGTACGAGTGCGGGGGAGGGGGTACCCGCACCCGCCCCGCCCAATTGCCATCCCTAAGATGGAGTATGTTAATTAAATAGATAATTCACTTTTAAAAAAATATTTTTTTCTAATCAATTTATAACATAAAGTAAGTTAAGACCGCTTAATTCGTTTGAATTATTTAAAATTTAAATCCTATAAAAATAAGCTTTTTTTAGTGTTAAACAACTCTAAGGACAGTTAAGTTATATTTAATAAAAAATCAATTGATAAGTAATTTTTCGCCAAACACATCAACGATTTATTTTTAGTTTTTAACACTTTTAGCCAAACTATTTATTTTTAATTTTTGCTCCATCACTTCAAAAGTGCTTCTAAACTCAAGTGCATATAAGCTACTTTTGTTCAGCTAATCCAAAAGGGCCCTAAGTCATAAATTACATTTCGGACCCAACAAAACTTTCAAAACTTGAATCCGAGTTCGTTAACCTCGGATGTTGGCCTTGATCAAACTTCTTCCTTATTTCAACTTAAGAACTTTAAATTTTAATTTTTCTTCTCCGGTACTGACCCGATTGCCCGGCAATCGTGTCACTCATCCCCGAAAGTCACAAACGTCATTTTAAAGCTAGTGGAAGAGTCATTTAGGGAAAATGAATCCTAATACTCAAAACGACCGAACGGGTCATTACAATACATAACAAGCATGATATAATTGTTGGAAATTTACTAATGTGGAATTAAGTTTATCCCATTATTTATGACTCGAACAATTGGGTCCCGCACGTCGGAAATATCATTTACACTCACGTGCAATCTTAGTGTCAAGTATCGTAAAATTTGTTAATGAAAGAGATATTGGTACGTAAGTGAAATGTTTGAGACATAGAATGATGGATGGTTATTAGCTAAATGACAAGTGTTCCACGTTGGTAAACGAAGGAAGGATTGTGCGAAGTGTAAGATGGTACGGGTCGAAAAAGGGTCGCGGAGCCGAGAAGGGCAGCGGCGCCGGAGTGGCAGTGAGTTCTGTGTCGAATTAGCATCGCGGCGCTAATGTGGCAGAGCCGCGGCGCTTCATGGGCAGTGACTGCTCGACGGAATCCCAAAAGTCTTGGTTGTTGAGGGGGCTTCAAAGGCATTGAATCCCCCCAATAATTGTCATTACTTGGACCATTATGTTGCTGCATTGGGGGTTAAATGTCATCCATTACATGGCAATTGATTGCCATTGTGGGGCACTTGAAGAGGCCATCTTGCACACTTAAAGATTGAAGCCTTGGCTCAATTCTATAAATGAACATATATGAACATATGAATCGAAAAATAAGTTCACAATACCATAAAGAGATCAGATTTTCCTGATAGCAATCTTCATTATTCATGTTCTTCGCTGAGATCATTTGCGTAGGCTTTCCACTCTTGAAAGTTTGTTGTTTCATCTTAGGAGACTATTGTCCACACTTTCGTAAAGCCTATATATGGGGGCAATCTTGTCTTAAAGATAGAGAGTTATCTCTCGACTCAGCCGGTGGTGTTGTGTTTATTTAATTGGTTTCTAAGTGTTTCAGGTGTTAACTTAACATATGAATGACTCTAACCGTTCGTCTTCTCAACGTATCTACAAGCCACAAGTGTAGCAGTTCATGGTCTACAAGTTCCATATTTGAAGTTTCATTCAAGATCAAAATATTGACAAAGTGTTGTTGTCTTAATTGTTGTTTATCCTTTCGATCACTGTAATAGTTATTTTCTATTCCAGTTATTGCTTTACATATATTCTAAAACATTTAAGACAAGATTGTATTAGTGTTTTGAAAGATGTTGGTCGACAAGTGTGTGACCAAATCTGGATGTGATTTTCTTCTTGACATCTGTGCTTTCAAGATTGGTCCTAGTTATGGTTCTCTCTTTGACGACAGTTACAAGTCTGTTTTCGTCAAATGAGGGATCTCTGGATCTGATTCTGAGCTTCAAGATACTGCTGATAGTCATGCTAGTACGGCTAAAGATCAAGGACAAGTTGTTATCACCGCACCCGAGGGTGTGAAAACAAGCTCCCACGAGAGGCTGAGGATTTCAACTGGGACAAGAGTAGAAGGCTGAAGATGATGTTCTATCATGTAGCAAGAGGCCTATATATGTCCCAGACAAAGGATCCAATTTATGTTAAGGAGGATGTGGACACTCAGTCTGACTGAAGTGGGCCAGAATCCAAAAGCATCTAAATTAATAACCCTTCCTTATCAATAATGTGTTTAGTTAATATCTGAATAAAAGTGTATAAAGCAAGGCTGGGAATATGAAAGTGTTTTCATTAAAAACTTATATTCCCTACACTTTAAAATCAGTTATTGAATCTCCTTCCTTCCCGGTTAAAGATTGGACTATTGTAAACAAAAGTTAAAAGATTCGTTCTTTTGGGTGTAATTATTAAAAGTGTGTAAAGTATGTTCGCACATACGAAAGAGAGAGATCCACTGACTGTGCGAAAACTGTTACCACTCTTAAGTAAGTGCTAGGGATTTCCCTGGGCACCAATCACAAGGGAAGAAGACTAAAAGATAATGACTTATCTTAAGACGTTGAACCTGTCACACTATCTGACAGAAGATCATTAATTTGATAGAATGCTATTGGACACTCAGTCGTATAAAGGCTACGGGCTATTGGAGTGGGCCAGAATTTATTTGATAAAGATGATACTGGACACTCAGTCGTATAAAGCCTATGGGCGACTGGAGTAGGGCCAAAATTCATTTGATAGGAAAAATAATGGACACCTAGTGAGGTGGGCCAGAGTTTTCTAGGTCTTAAATGATCTGAAGGCCAAAAGAAAGGCAGAAAAGAAATTGGACACTCGGTATGCCACTGTCTGCCAATACAACTATAGTGGGCCAGAGTATCCAGATTACATGTGATCCGGTTACGCCCTAACCACGGGCAAGAGGTTGTTCATGTGAAGCAACACCACCTCTAAAGTAGAAGCGGTTGGAGAGGTTGTCCTCAATAGGACTTCAGGGAATGTGATCACTCGAAAAGGAGGTGACACATGTCCCAAACTTGGTTTAAGGGACGTTGTTGGTCAAACTGGTTTGAGACTAGTCCAACAGGTCTGTAATAACTAAGAATGGTACAGAATGTCTGTAGCTAAATAAATGATATATTTGTAATTCGTGCATCTATGCCATCATAGATTAAGACACGTCAAATAGAAAGTCATTCAAACGCTAACGAAGTTGAGATTGTTGCCTTCTGTTGACATAAACCCTCAAAATGAATGTGAGGTAGGCGAAGAGGCAAAATCGCCTTTCCATTCCGTCAAAGGAATAGCGAAAGAAGCACCGCTCCTCTAGAACTTAGTCACACCTACATGTGTGATTTGAAGTTTGTACAAAATAGAGGGGGGAGACAAGTACTTTGTGACCTTCATTGATGATGGTACAAAGTATTGCATCATTTGTTTGTTAAAAAGCAAAGATGAAGTTGTTGAAGCGGATAAGAGCTACAAAGCAGAAGTTGAAAATCAACTAAGCCTACGGATTGAGGAATTCGTAGTGATAGAGGGGGAGAATGTGAAGCATCGTTCATTAAACGACTACTCATTACTCACCTCAGTCTAACGATGTTAGCCAAGCACAAAGACGTACGCCCAAATTATGTGGGGCAAGACGATCCTTACCGCTAATGCGATTCTCAACAAAAATACGCATAAGGATAAGGATAACCCTCCGTGTGAAACATGGAAAGGATCTCACATATAAATGTTGTGATGTGGGGTGGCTTGGTAGAGGTTGGAATACCAAAATAGGTCTAGTTGGACCTAAGATTGTTGATTGCATATCTACTAGATCTGCAAATAACAGTAGTGCTTATTGTCTCTTAGTGTCAAAGAATGCTGAATTCTTTGAAGATAACATTCCTTGAGAAGGGAAAAATAAGTAATTGCTCAAGGTTAACAAGAACCCGCGAGTGTCTGACTGTCCGGAACCAGACGTTCCAGAGCTACAGGACTCGGAAGTTGCTGACTATCCGGAACTTAATATTCCAGATCTACAGAACTCAGAGATTCTAGATGTTGAACTGAGATGGAGCAAAGAGGGGACAAAGACTTGTTCCAGGCCTTCTAGCTTGTATGGTTTAGAATGAACCATGGACAATTAACAGAGAATTGTCATCTCCAGAAGCGCTGCTTTGGAAAGAAGCTACAGAAAGAGAAATAGATTTCATTATCGAGAACCATACTTGTGTAATGGTTGACCTTCCTCCGGGAAAAGAACCTTTGGGTTGTAAAAGTGGATACTAAAAAATGAGTACAAAGTAGATGGATCTACTGATGAGTATAAGGTCTCGGCTACTTGGACATGTGCTCTCCTGTGAATAACTTAACATCCACGGCCATTACAGTCTTGCGTGACATGGATGTTGAAACAGTCTTCCTAACCGGAGAGTTAGAAGGGGAGGATCAGAGTTGGTTTGCTGGATTGTTGGGCTTCTTCCTGAACTTTCATTTTGGTCCCTGAAATGTTTACATTTTGGTCCTGAAAGTTTCAGATAAAACAGAAATAATGAATCCGACAACAGAAATATTGACTCTGATGTTAGAAAGCCAACAGTTGGAAAAACCAACAGTCTGAAAATGAAAGTCATATTGAAACAAAAGTCTCGATATGAAATATATGGGTATCACAGATGATATCTTAGGAATTGGGATTTCTAAGACATATAACGGACTGGTCTAACTCCAAACTCAGTTGTGACAGTCTCGTTGAAGCCACCAATGGATATGAATCATAGAACTAATTGGAATCATGGTGCACCCATATACAAGGAGCGATATGTGCAGGTCACATGTAGTTTAATGTATTGTACACACTACAACCGACCTGGTATCGGTCTACAAAGTAGATCAGTTGAACTAAGGTTCACTCGTGATTCTGGAAATGATCGATAGAAGGCGTTAAGTCGGATATGACGATATCTGAAATATTTGCTTATCTACGGATTATGGTATTCTGGATGTCCAACGGTTCTGGGATAACACAGTGATGCAAACTGGACATCAGATATGAAGAACACCAAAGCCATAAGTAAATGTGTATGGCGGGTCTTGGAAAATCCTCTAAGCAAACTTGCATCGGCCGATTCATGATGAAATTAGAGTTTATCACTTTATACAAAGCATGAAAGAAGTTGAGTAACTTCACAACTCTTTAGAGGACGTCTCTTATTGGGAGAAACATGTGCCTTCAGCAGTTATACACTGTGGCTAGTCGGTCGGCTCAGGAAGGGCACGGATGACGGCGTCTGAACATATCTATCAGATCTGTCGGAGACTTGAGACTATATGGCAATTGATCATCACGGGTGTCACTTCATTGATTACTAATCAAAGGATATAGCAGACCCTTTAACTAAGGGACTACCCGAAGACCAAAAGTTCTTCCTGTCTAGGGGTATGGGCTTAAAACCCAAACGATACAAATCTTTGCGGTGGTAACCCAACCATACTGACTGAATATCCCAAGAATATGGTTCAATGGAAAACTAAGCTGCAAAAGGTTCAGTTGAGCGCTTCGGTGGAAGCAAGAGCACTTCAGATTATGATTTCTGTTTAAGAAACATGAATCCAAAGCCGTTCCCGCGATAGACATTAAAGTGCTACCTGCATGGTGGGTAAAGGTTAAGCTTCCAAACCTTTAACGGTCCTCAAACGGTTGAGGTTAAGGTTGGGGAAACTTTTAATGATTTCTAACACTTGTGAAGTGGGGTACAACAGGATACCTTGTAGGATATCACATATTTAAGTGCGAGGACAAGTCGCCTCAAAAGAACGCACTTAAGAATCTAAGTGTGTCTACGACCACAACGGACAAAATAAAAGAAGAAACGAATAAATAGGAGGTATTGTGTTGGTACCGTTGTCTTGGCTTACATTAAACAACTGACGGTTTAAGACATCACGTTCACCGCGCAGTAAGTAAGTCTAATGGTATTCAACTAGGGAAGATTCAAAGCGGAAGCTACCTCTCCTGATGCAATATCTTTTTGCTGAAAGATTGCTAAAAGTAGGCACCTTGTGTATGCGCCAAAATCTCTTTCAAGAGGGGATTGTTGGAAATTTACTAATGTGGAATTAAGTTTATCCCATTATTTATGACTAGAACAATTGGGCAACGCACGTCGGAAATATCATTTCCACACACATGCAATCTTAGTGTCAAGTATCGTAAATTTCGTTAATAAAAGAGATATTGGTACGTAAATGAAATGTTTGAGACATAGAATGATGGATGGTTATTTGCTAAATGACAAGTGTTCCACGTTGGTAAACGAATGAAGGATTGTGCGAAGTGTAAGATGGTATGGGTCGGAAAAGGGCCGCGGAGCCGAGAAGGGCCGCGGTGCCTTCCGGACTGGGCCACGGTGCCAGAGTGGCAGTGGGTTTTGTGTCGAATTAGCGTCGCGGCGCTAATGTGGCAGAGCCGCGGCGCTTCATGGGCAGTGACTGCTCGACGGAATCCCAAAAGTCTTGGTTGTTGAGGGGACTTCAATGGCATTGAATCCACCCAATAATGACCATTACTTGGACCATTATGTTGTTGCATTACTTAGGGGTTAAATGTCATCCATTACATGTCAATTGATTGCCATTGTGGGGCACTTGAAGAGGACATCTTGCACACCTAAAAATTGAAGCCTTGGCTCAATTCTATATATGAACATATGAATAGAAAAATAAGTTCACAATACCACAAAGAGATCAGATTTTTCTGATAGCAATCTTTCTCTTATCAATCTTCATTATTCGTGTTCTTCCCTGAGAT
This sequence comes from Anisodus acutangulus, assembly GCA_029783415.1. Lineage (NCBI taxonomy): Eukaryota > Viridiplantae > Streptophyta > Magnoliopsida > Solanales > Solanaceae > Anisodus > Anisodus acutangulus. Next base: position 15,006,722 of record CM056505.1, read on the forward strand.
CATTTATGTAGGCTTTGCACTCTTGATAGTTTGTTGTTTCATCTTGGGAGACTATTGTCCACACTTCCGTAAAGCCTATATACGGGGGCAATCTTTTCTTAAAGACAGAGAGTCATCTCTCGACTCAGCCGGTGGTGTTGTGTTTATTTAATTGGTTGCTAAGTGTTTCAGGTGTTAACTTAATAGACGAAGGACTCTAACCGTTCGTCTTTTCAGCGGATCTACAAGCCACAAGTGTAGCGGTTCATGTTCTACAAGTTCCATATTTGAAGTTTCATTCAAGATAAAAATATTGACAACGTGTTGTTGTCCTAATTATTGTTTATCCTTTCAATCACTGTAATAGTTATTTAATATTTTCCGTTATTGCTTTACGTATATTTCAAAAATAATAAGCTGAAAAATACAATAAAATTCTCACTGAATTAGTAGTGTACATAAATTAAATCCTAAACTAATTACAGGAGGATAATAGCCACAACTGCCAACTAACTGTGGGTCGGAGGTTTTCTGAACTCCTCCATGTGAACCTTTATTGAGAAACTTATTGGTTTAAGTAGCAAACTAAAAGCAACAGCTAAGTTGATTTAGGACTACCTTAGTGTAAATGGCGCGTTGTGTCCGTGGAAGGGACCGTGGGACAAGTAGTAGGCAGGAAAACACCTAACCAATGAGTTGGTGTTTGGCAATCAATAATTAGGTAAGGGTTATAACACATATACATGATCAACGTACATGAAGGTGATATTTAGGGTAATAATGCTTTCCTTTGCGGGAGTACAAAATAATTCAAGTCACTCATAAAGTGGAAAGTTACATGTATAATGGTGATTTATTAAAATTAGCATTTAGTGTTGGAATTGGGTCCATTTCAATTTGGTTGGTTGCAATCTTTGATTTAGTGGTGCCTGCTTTACAGGTGTCGAAATCTCAGAGCTGTGAAGGCATGAAAAAGGCGTATCCCCAACTGCTTTTGAGGGTTCAATAAATATATATTCTCCATGTTTATTAATTACACAACTATATTCTAAGATAGAGATGAAGAAAAAGGAAACGGAAGGATCACCAAAATTATTACTCAGTCACAGTTTATGTGATACAATTTCTAAAATAGAATAATAAATTTTTTATTTAGAAAAAATTAAATTTGAAACTTTTCTTTTAATGAAATGATTTAAAGTCACACAAATAAGTATGACTTATTTTAGATCATAAATTTCAAAAATATTTTTTTTTCTTAGATTATGTGCCTAGTCAAATTATATATCACATAAATTGAGACGGAGAGAGTACTAAAAAATCACTAATTTCCACTGAAATTAAATGTTTAGTGGTTATTCCAACAAATATTTTGATTAAATCATTGAGATGAAAAAATAATAGTGTTTTCATACGAAAAAATTATGAAATTTTTCACTATTTCAACGAAACCTATTTCCAACCATGTATTTTCCTAATGAGCGAATTCGATAAGAAGAGATGGAAAAATTATGTTTTATAACACAAATTTATCATTGATAGTTGATAGGAAAAACTTCTATTTCTAATAGTGAATCTTGTCAGTTAGTTTACTTTCCTCCTAGTTCGGGAAGAATGATTTTGAATTAGGGATAGTTCCAAAGATATAATTTCCTCTAGATTTTATTTCATAACACTAATGGATAGAGGTAAAGTTTGCGTACATTCTACTCTCATCAGATCTCACTTGTGGAATTACACAGGGTATGTTGTTATTGTTGTTGTTGTTGTAGTATTTTAATTTCCTGTAATAATTTTTTGGCCTGTTTATTTTAAATATAAGAAAACACGTAATTTGAGTAAATTACTCTTTACAAATCTTAAATTCTTTTAATAATAAATTGTATCAAAATATGCTATGCAACATATTCTTTAAGAATATAAAACTTCTCTTCTCTCCGTGTACACCGGTTCTAAATTTTCTTCTTCGGTTTTCTCAAATCAGAGAGAATGAGCTCCACAGAAATTGGCTCAACCAGTCTGGTCGTGTTTTATTTCAGTATAGTTGACGATTAGCCTTCCATTTGTTCTTTCCAATTTTTGAAATGGATCCTACAAATATATTTTCCTCCTTAATGCTGTTTATCATCAAGGAGATCTCCACTACCATGAAAGTTTTCAAGGTTTGGGAAATGATTGAAAAACACACACAATAATATACCCTCCGTCCATGTTTACTTGTTCATAATAGTTAAGGTATGAAACTCGCACATCTGATAGGAAATTCACAAAAAATTAAACTGATAGTTTGGATGTGTTTTTTATCATTAACTCAAAGTATGTAAAATGGTAATTTTACTATAGAACGCCTATTTAATATAAGTCGTCTAAGTATTTGGAAATGAATAATATTTAATAATAAAGGTAAAATAAATAAAATGATAAATTATCTCTCTATTTTTTAAATTGAACTTAAAAATAAATATTTATTTTTATTATAATAAATAAATAAAAATAAATATATATATTTAATATAGTGGGTAAGTGAAAATATACTAGTAAGTTTATATGTATACTTTTTGTTGGATTATTGAGGAAATGAGCATGCCAACCCAAACGGCTGCTTTAGGCCCATCATCTAGAGATGGCAGTGGATCCTGGACCCGGTCCGAATTCGGTGGATCCAGATCCGTTTTATAGGATATGGATCTTCAAACTTTGGACCCGACGGATCCGGATCGGATCTGAATCTGGATCTTGTATTTGAGATCCGTATCCGGTCCAGATCTGACCCATGAATCCATTTTTATTAAATATATTCATAACCTATAATGTAATTTTATAAGTATTTTCTTAAAATTGCTAAGCACATCCTTGCAAGTTTAATTCTCAAAACAAGTTTAATTTATCCCCGTGTTAACTTAAAAACCAAAAAATAAATAGGTAACTTCGATAATAAAATCAATGTTATATTAGTGAATGACTAACATCTCCATAGACAAGTAGTTAAAATTCTATTCACTTCATTTGTGAAGATTCCAAGCACATGCAAGTTCTGCATTGTGGAAATACTAGTCAGCATTTTTCACAACTATTGTTATTGTCCAACATTTTCAATTAATAGCTCACAATCAAAACGAGACAACGAACAAAATATCTCATATGAACATTTCAAATTTGAAACACAGTAAACTGTTAGCTAAGTAAAAATCATTTGTCAGTTCAAAAAAAAATTCTTAACAAGACAATTTCTTTTACATGTGGATCCAGATCCAATACGTGGACCCGGCGGATCCGATGGATCTGGATTTGGATATGATTTTTATGGACCCGATGGATCTGGATCCGGATCTGGATTCAGGTAGGAAAAACGGATCTGGATCTAGATCTAGTAGGATCCGATCCAGATCCGATCAATTGCCATCCCTAGCCCTATCATTCTGGTGAGCCCCAAAATTTTTCTTAGTGCTAGGTATATTTTATCTTTGAAGAAAGAAATAAAAAGTACAATTTTCATAAAAAAAAGATGAATTAGAAAGTGAAGTAGGAGTAGGGCTGTCCAGTGGCCGGGACGGCCCAATCCCGCTCCGCCCCGGCCCCCAAAAAAAATCGGGATGTCTCATCCCGCCCGTCCCGATCTTGCCCATCCCCCCCCCCCCCCGCTTTTCAGAAATAGACGTTGCACAACGACCAAATTTTTATTTTAGCCGTTGGCAACGACTAATAATGTTTCAATTTTCAACCTCGATTACACGTCGACATTACGTCGGCGTTTGATACCTTCATTCCTTCTTTAAATTATTATTGTTACTTAATTTTAATTATCGTACTTAATTTTATTAACTTTAATTATTTATTTGCATAATTATAATGAAACGAAGTGGACATTTTTTTGGTAGAGGTACTAGGGGTAACAGGGGAAGGGTGCATCTTCTAGTAATCCTAATTATGATGATTTCACTCATGTAGATGAAACAAATTTTTTTAATGTTATTATTAATATCATTAGATCATGAGGTATATTATGCATCTGAACCAGAGTTTAATTTAGAAAATGAATTAAAAGATAATTTAGATAACACACCCATTAGTGCACCTCCACCTCAGGCTCAGACTGAGTCTCAGGCTGAAACTGAAACTGGAATGCCTCATATTCCCCCTAGTATGAGTCGAGGACAAAAACAACGAAAACTAAAATCACATGGATGAGATTGTTTTGATAGGGACATTCCTAATCAACTTGCTATTTGTAAAATTTATCGCGAAGTTTATAAATTTAAAACTGGAAGGTCAAGGTGAGACGGGAGGTTTAATGAGACATGTAGAAAACTCTCACAAAGCAAGATATAACCAACATTTGATTGAAAAATCGGGTGTGCAAATGCGTTTTGAGTCAGGACAAGATTCACATAGTGTCCCCGACCAAGTACAGAGTCGAATTAACCCGATGACGGGGGAGGTTAGAGGTCCATAATATGATAAACACAAAGATAGAAAAATTTTAGCAAAATTAGTTGATGTGGAGGGTTTGTCTTTTCATTTTCTTCCTCTCCTGATTTTATTCATTACATTCGCGAAATATATAATCCTTCTTTTAACGGTTTTCCTATATCAATTGTTAGAAGAGATGTTTTTAAATTTGCGCATGAATATCAATAATATTTACGTTATGCATTGTATCATTTTAATGGCAAAATGACTATCACTTCTGACATAGGATGTAGTACTAATGGTAATGATTATTTAACTGTTACATGTCATTAGATAGATCAAAATTGGTTTATGCAAAAACGTATATTATCATATAGATATATTGATAATAGGCACACTGTAGCTTTTATTTCAAGAAATATTCATGAAATTAGTGAATATTATGAAATTACTGATAAAATTATGACTATTACATTAGATAATGCTTCTTCTAATGATTCTGCTGTAAACATTTTAAAAACTCGATGGACTCCATCTTTTTCCGATTTTTTTAATTTTAGATGTGCATGTCATATTTATAACTTAGTTGTAAAGGATGACCTAAAACTTTTTAGCTCTATTCTTGATAAAGTATAATTTGCTATCAACTTTATTTTTAAAGGTAATAAAATACAAATATGCAAAGAGTACAAAAAAATATGTCATGATTGTCGATTACCTTATAGGAAAACTCCCGAAGAAGTTGCAACTAAGTGGAATTCTTTGTATGAACAATTAGTTTCTGCTAACGAGTATAGTAGACCTATAATTTTATTATTTAACGCCCATAATAAAAATTCATAGGATATACTTGTAGATGATGATTGGGAAAATATTTTGGAACTTAATGTATTCTTAGAGAAATTTTTCTAGCTACTAAGGAATTTTATGGTATTTATTATCCTATTATTTTATCTATATTATTTTATATAGATTTAATATTTTTGTTACTTAATGAATATATGCAAAAACCAACTTACGCGAGCATCTATTAAAAATATTAATTTAAAAAATATTTTTTTCCTATTCCCACTATTTATTTTATTGGTATTGTATTAAATCCTACTATTAAAGTAGATAGTTGTAAAACACTTGTTGAAATGATTTATGAAAGCTTAGAAATACTTCCAACTCCAACTCCAATAGACCCAACTAAAGAACCAACTTACGAACCAACTAAAGAAGAAGTTATGTCTAGCATACACACCGAATGCAAATATATATATATATATGTATTACCAAAAATAAAGTGCAAATAATCAACCGGCCCCCAAATCCCCCTAACCGACCCGACCAGTTTCGTCCCCCCAAATCTCATCCCCTCTTCCGGCGGAATGTCGTACGGGACCTCTTCCCGTCCCCCTATTCCGACCTACTCAGCCCGCCAAATTCCGATCCCGACCACCCACCCCATCCCCAAATCCCGTCCCTCCAAATCCCGGCCCGGCCCGGCCCTGCCCACTATTACAGTTAGATAGTCTCTCCCTCATTTATACATCATCGTTATTACAAGGCCCACATAATTTTGGTCCCTTATTTACCTTTCTATTTCTATTTATAGATTTTTTTCACTTTTATATATCAACTTTAACTTTGGGCTCTCAAATATTTCAGATTTAAATCTTACTTTTCATCGAATATAGACATCAATTGCCGATTCTTTTGTTTTTCCTTAAGTTCTACAGTTGCATTAAGAGTACACACGCAATAAAAATAATATCAAGTTTTTTATTGGTCGAAACAGGTTTAATTTGTTCTATATTTTATTAATTTACATTTAAATTTTGTATATTTCTTTCTTCATAGTATATATTGTCTTTTTAGTTATTTCTTTTTGAATTTAAATATATCAACTAAAAAGTATGAATTTGAATATTCAAAAATCCAAAAAGTAATAATTGAAACTTTAATATAATCCCAAAAAGGAGCCTTTGATAAATTTTTAACAATAATAAAATCTCAAAAATCAGAAAATGATACTTTAATCGATATACTCAATCATACTAAAAGACTTGATTTTTTTTCAAATACTTATATTATTTATAGAATAATGTTAACAATTTTCGTAACTATTGCCTCAGGAAAAATAAATTTTTCAAAATTAAAATAAATCTTACCTAAGGTCAACAATGTCTCAAGAGAGTTCAAATGAATTAGCTATATTATCAATTGAAAAAGAACTATTAGAAGAAATTCATTATAAACAAACTATTAATAATACGTTTGCATCTCAAAAAGCTAGAAATTTTGATTTCAAATAAAATAAAGGTGAATTTTATTCTTTAACGAAAAATTCAAGGCCTCTCTTTAAAGTTTAGCTTTAAGCCACATATATCGTTGAGCCGACCGGGAAATGAGGATAGAAACATTAAGTTATAAAATGTCTTGAGTTATTAAATGACTCACTGTTTGCCATTCCACAAATCGTGGATCTTGTATTTCGTTTTGTCCATATTCCATATTTTGGACTACGTGTTCCAAACATGATAATTTTTTTTTGAGTTAAGCGCCAAAAGCGCACTTCAAGTATTACTTTCTTTTAGTATTCAACTTGATTATCAAATAGAAAAAATGAACAACTGATAGTTGAGATGTGTTTTGCGAACTAAGTGGTGATAATTTAGATATGAAACTCTCACACTTGATAATTCAAGTACAAAATGCAAAAAAAAAAAAAAAAACTTAAAGGGTGTGTTTTACCCTTATCTCTTTTTTCCTTGTATAGTACTTTCTTGCTTAATTGGCTATTGAGCACGTATTGAAACACTTATTGAATATGGTTAGATTGACGCTATAGCAATTTGAAAATATGTCTTTTTAGTGGAATACTATATATAAAATCTTAGTTAGAATTTGTATACGTGACAGTTTAAAAAAAGATAAAATAAAGTTGATTATTAGATATAAATATTTTACCTATTATTTAGTCGAAAGGTATAGTGTGATGGTTAATGATAGAAGATTGCATTTTATTAAGATTGAGTTCTCTATACACAATCACATAATATGTTTCTCATCGAAGTGGAAACAGATTCACCGGTATTAATCATGTTGAGAGTTATACGACTAAGTGTGCAATTAGTAGAAGATTAATTAGTTGTTAGTGGCATTGTTGTAAATATATAGTGAAGGTTAGTTAGTTGGTTAGGAGTTTGTTAGAGGAGTAAGTAGATATTTATCCTAGCTAATCATTTCATATATAAGCGTTGTACTCCTTCATTTTGTACTTGTGATTTCATAATTGAAGTTCAGAAATTCCCAAACTCTCTATGTCAATTGTTCTTGCTTTCTTTACGATTAGTCACCATTAAACTTGATTAATCATAGCAATTTTATTATGCTATCAGAGCGGGAGAGATCATGGGGTACTGATTCGCATTAATCGATCGATTGTAGTTCGCTGACTTTGTGAATTGATTGATTTAAAGTTGTACGAGTTTCTAGGGTTTCAATTTCATCATTTCTGCAACTCAATTCTTTAACACTACTTCAATGGCGATTGGAGAAGATGAAAATGGTACTCGAGCTGCGATTGGAACAATTGTGCATGCAACTATCGATCAACATCACCCGTTATATTTACAGTCGTGCGACACACTAGGTAGTTCTTTGATCTTATTTCAATTAACTGGAACAGAGGATTACACCTTGTGGAGTAGGTCAATGAGAATTGCATTAGTAGGAAAGAGTAAAATGTGATTTGTTGATGAAAGGCATACTAAGGATAAGTTTGATCCGTCATTACATGATTTGTGGGAAACAGTTAATGCAATAGTGCTTTCATGGATCATGAGTGACGTCACAAAAGATCTAATTAGTTGTATTGCATATGCATCAGATGCATGTAAGGTGTGGTCAGACCTAAAGGAAAGATTTGATAAGGAAAATTATTCTAGAGTGTTTAATTTACATGGAGAAATAGCAACTTTGACACAAGGTACAAGTTCAGTGTCTAGTTATTTCACTAAACTGAAGGAAATGTGGGTTGAATTTGACTCACTCACGCCATGTCCAAGCAGTGCTTATCCTGAATCTAGAAGTTATGAAGAACATTTCGAGAAACAAAGATTGTTTCAGTTTCTCACTGGTTTGAATGAGACATACTCAAACCAGAGGAGTCAAATTATGCTAATGGTTCCATTTCCAAATTTGAACAAGACATATGCAATGATAATTTCAGAAGAAAGCCAAAGAATCTTGAAAAAAATGGCCAGTTAAGTGGTTCTAAAAAATTGTAGATGGAATGGCCTTATACAATAAGAGAGGAGGACAAAATGTAAGGAGTAACTTCAACTCTGAGAGAAACAACTACAAAGGGAAAAATAATAATTTGAATTGTGATTTATGTAATTAGAGGGGACACACTAGAGAGACTTGTACAAGGCTATTGACAATTCAACAAGGAAACTACTCAAATAATAACAAAATCAGGTAGACAACATGTACAAAAAGAAGGCACCAATGTATAACCATCATGCATGTGCTAACATGGTTCAAGAAGAACTCAAACTGAAGCAAGTGGAGAGTAACTTGGCACATCAACATGTGGACAAGACAGTCACACAGCCAAGTCATGGCTCAGTGCAAAGGGGAGGAATGATGTTTACTCCATAGCAGTATGATCAGATCCACAAGATGATATACAAAGAAATTCCACAAGACTATGATAAGGGTGGAACAAGTATGACACAAATTTTCGTAGATACTAAGAGTGAAGAATTTAGACAATGAATAATAGATTCTGGTGCAACAAATCATATGATTTGTAGTGAAAAATATCTTAATGGTATTAAGCAACTCAGCAAGGATAGTATCAGAAGAGTCTATTTACTTGATGGACATGCTTTGGAAATTGCTTGTGTTGGAAAGTGACAGTTAAACAATAGTGATACAATTAGTAATGTACTTTGTGTCCCAAGCTTCAAACACAACTTGTTATCTGTTTCGAAATTAACCAGTGATTTAAAGTGTGTTGTCACTTTCTTTCCTGATTTGTGTGTACTGCAGGACCTTCACAATGGGATGGTGAAGGGGATTGGTAAACTTGCTCAAGGTTTATATCATATTTAGTTGCCTATAAATACCATCAAGGACAATAAAGGTGTGGCTGCAACATCAGTACTTTTGGGTGATCATTTGAAAGACTTAGAAGTGTGGCATATGAGGCTTGGTCATACTCCTAATAAAGTACTGAAGTCAATCCCTACCATGAAATTCAGAAGTGGAAACAATGAGTTACATAACTGCATCATATGTCTCTTATCTAGACAAACTAGATCTCTATTTTCTGTTAGCACATTTAGAAGTGATAAACTTTTTGAAATGATACATACTGATGTGTGGGGATCATATAGGATACAAAGTCATGATGGTTGTAGATTTTTTCTTACTTTGATGGATGACTACAGTAGATCTACTTGGGTGTATATGCTCATATTGAAGAATGATGTAATTGTGGTGTTGAGATAATTTCTAGCCTTAATAAAAACACAGTTTGCAGCTATGGTTAAAAAATTTAGAAGTGACAATGGGACTGAATATTTTAATTCTTCCTGTAATGATTTGTTCAGTACCAATGGTATTTTTCACCAAAGCTCTTGTGTCCACACACCCCAACAGAATGAGGTGGAAGAAAGAAAACTCAGGCACATCTTGGAGATAGCCAGAGCTCTTAGACTACAAGCTCATTTGCCTCTTAAATTTTGGTCTGAATGTGTACACAATGTAGTATATATCATGAATATATTGCCTTTATCAGTACTGGAGGGGAATTCACCTTTTGAAATGTTGTATGGTATACCACCTTCAATGCAGCGCATGAGAACTATAAGGTGTCTTTGGTTTGCTATATGTATTCATGGGGGTGATAAGATGTCACCTAGGTATGTTGATGCAATCTTGATGGGTTATTCCTCTTCTCAAGAGGGATACAAGTTATTGTGTTTACTTACTAACAAGTTTTTATGTTAGCAGGGATGTACATTTCAAGGAAAATATTTTTTCTTTTCAGATGATGAAAGAACACAGGTTCCAGCTGTTTCCCAATGGTGTTTTCACTTCTTTGGAAGACCATTCCATCTCACCTCCACCTCAACCTCCACCTCAAGTTTCTATTCCCACAGACTTAGAGACATCTTCTATTGACATTCAAATTGCAGATAATACTGATCATTCCCCTATTACATCTCCTCCATCACAACATATCCTATATCCTCCATCACAGCCTATTCTTTCTATTCCACCTTCTCAAGACACCACCCAAATTACCATCCAAAGAAAGTCTAGCAGACAAAGGGTAACACCTACTAGGATGCCTGACTATGTTTGTACCACACCTTCTTTGCCTCAACCAAATGTAAGTACTTGTGCTTACCTTATGCATTACTTTATGACCTTAGCTAATGTTAAATCCAAATACGAAGCCTTTCTCACCAGTTAATCCAATATCATTGAACCACAGTCTTATACTGAAGCAGTCAAGGATCCATCATGGATATAATCTATAAATCAAGAAATACAGGCTCTCAAGGATAATCACACTTGGTTTCTTTTGTTATTACCACAAGGAAATGTTCCCATGGATTGTAAGTGGGTGTACAAGATCAAGCTTAGAGCTAATGGAGAGGTAGAGAGTTACAAAGACAGATCGGTGGCTAAGGGCTACAATAAGAAAGAAGGCCTTGACTATTAGGAGACTTTTCTCCCGTTGTCAAGATGGTTACTGTGAGGGTGATGTTAGCCATAACTATTGCTAATGATTGGTGTTTGCATAAAATAGATGTATCAAATGCCTTCTTACAAGGTGATTTGTTTGAAGAGGTATACATGGTTCCTCCTCAAGGTTTTTGCAGTCAGGGGGAGAATTTAGTGTGTATACTGTACAAATCCCTCTATGGCCTCAAATAAACTTCTATACAATGAAACTTGAAGCTTGGTGAAGCATTGGTCACCTCAGGATTTACTCAGAGCCACTTTGATTACTCAATGTTTACCAGGAAAGTGAGAGAGAAAATAGTGGTTGTTCTTGTTTATGTGGATGATTTATTGATCACTGGCAATTATCAAGGGCTGAGTTTTGAAACCAAAGTAGCACTATAGGACATGTTTAAAATGAAAGACTTAGGTTAGCTAAAGTACTTTCTAGGAATTGAAATTGCAAAATCTAAAATGGGTATACTGATGAACCAAAGAAAATTTGTTGTAGAATTGATCACAGAAATGGGACTGAGAGGGTCATAGCATGTCAATACACTTATGGAGTGCAATCACAAACTCACTTCTGCATAGTTTGATGTGTATGCAGGCATTAAAACATATGATTTGCTTGGTGATCCTAGTTCATATCAAAGGCTGGTGGAAAAATTACTGTATCTAGGCCAAACATCAGTTATGCAATTCATGTTCTTAGTCAGTTCATGCAGAGACCAAAGAGGTCACACTTGGATGCAGAAATCAGAGTTGTGAAATATGTGAAAAATGAGCCTGGTTTTGGAATATTGCTAAGTTCTGAGAAGTCATCTTAGTTGACTGCATACTATGATGCAGACTGGGCAGCTTTCCCAAACTCAAAGAGATCAATTACAAGCTATGCAATGAAGTTAAGAATTCTTTAATATCATCGAAGGCAAAGAAGCAAAATACAGTGTCAAAGAGCTCTGCAGAGGCAGAGTATATGAGCATGACTACTGTTGTTTCAAAAATTCTATAGCTAATTGGTATATGCAAGGAGATAAATTTAAACATCAAAACTCCGGTAGAGTTATGTAGTGACAACAAATCTGCTATCCATATTGTTGTCAATCACATATTTCATGACAGAACAAAATACATTGCGATTGATTTGCATTTTATCAGAGAAAGAATACAAGATGGAACTGTTAAGACAACACATGTGAGGTCCAAAGATCAAGAGGCAAATTTGTTCACAAAAGCATTAGGGAAGGCACAACACACTTATCTCTTACACAATTTAGGTGTGCTGAACTTGTTTGCACCACCTAGCTTGAGGGGGAGTGTTGAGAGTTAGACGACTAAGTGTGCAATTAGTAGAAGATTAATTAGATGTTAGTGGCATTGTTTTAAATACATAGTCAAGGTTAGTTAGTCGATTAGGAGTTTGTTAGAGGAGTTGGTAGATATTTATCCTAGCTAATCATTTCATATATAAGCATTGTACTCCATTTTGTACTCATGATTTCATAATTGAAGTTCAGAAATTCCCAAACTCTCTCTGTCAATAGTTCTTGCTTCTTTTATGATTAGTCACCATTAAACTTGATTAATCATAGCAATTTTATCAGATCACTTATACAATTCAGTAACAATCATACTCATCACAAAATCCTAAATGATTGCAGGTTCCTCCTAAAGGCAATGGGCCAGATGCACCTAAGAAAGATATACCGTGAAACAAACAATGTGGCAGACACTCTAGCTAAACATAGGAAACAATTGTGCTCAAATTTAGTAGCTAGAGAAGAAGATGTATTTTGGAACACTTCACCCTCTTTAATTTCCTTTACTTTACGCAAAGACATCTCTGGGATAGCTTCCTCGCGAACTATCCCATTATGTAATAACTTTTACTTTCCTGTATTTACTTTTAATGTAAAGTTTCGGTATCAAGCTAATAAAACGTTCGCTATACACATATGCCTTGCACGTGTAATACCTAGCAACTATTATAAAATTTATATTTTAAAATAATAATGTTTTAATAGAGTACATCTAAAAACATTAATTAAAAAAATTAGCATAGGTAAAGTGCAAGTCATGGTTAATGTATCTGTTTTAATTAAATGGGCTTTCGAGCTACTATATTAAAATGGGTAAAAGGGCATTAACTTGACATCAATATTGGATAAAGGTATCATGTTCGTTAATTTGTTATTTTATTCTAAAAATAAGATCTTTGAATATGAATATATATCTGATTAAAATATTGTTTCTATATCATAACATTTGGATTATTAGTCTATTGGTTGATTCTAAGTGATGTAAATTCATAGAACTGCTTTCTCTACATAGGTGAATGATGAGAACAAGATTGAATTTGAAAAAGAGATTGCAAATTTTCTTCTTGAGATATGAGCTTGAAGTGGAAAATTTTACTGCACTTTCAATTAGGTCCTTGTGGGATTTACTTCGTTATATCTATAAAAGCTCGTTCATCCAATCAACACTTTTACCATAATCAGTTGACTACATAGAACTAAAGCTATGACGTACACATACTGTGAAGGTCGTCTAAGGCACGTGAAATAAAGATTAAGGCCACAAGGCTAGAACCTGAAAAAATATCCATAAGAATCTCTTCAATAAATAGGTTAAGAAAAATCGTAAATCACAATAAATACTAGTGCTATGAAGTGAAACATGAAGAAATGTCTCTAAAATTATCCTTATTAATTGAAATTTGAATTTTGTTACTAAGGCTTCATTTGTTTGCACTTAATTGAGATCTGAATTTTAATGGTTCAGACCCTAGGCCATTAAATGCATTTGTTTACATTAAGATCTAAACACTTATTTGGTCTGAATATGTCTTAATCATTAATGTCACACCCCAACCTTAGGGATGTGGCCGACACCCGATGTCCTAAGGCCCGAGCGTACCACTCATAATACCCGTAGCATGTTGAACAATACTTGGGCCGACAAGGCCTCTGAGAAATGATTACCTGACCAATAGGTACAACCATCTGCATGCAGAAAAAGGTCCAACACACATGTATCTACATCAAGGCCGATATAAATACAACGAGTCTACTGATAACGCAGACAAGGCCACACAAGACCACTATACACAAAACGACTGTCTATAAGCCTCTAGAGAGTATATCAACAACATCTGGTCGGGACTGGGTCCCGCAATACCCAAATATATACATATATGTAACCATCATGCATATCAGCTCACTAGACATCTCCGGAAGAAAGGAGCAGGACAACTCTCAGCTGAATCAAGTCACCTACTGCGAGGTATCATTTGGATCTCTAATTGTACATGCGGGCATAAAACGCAATTCCCCAGAAAGGGACATCAGTACGAAATACGTATTGAATATTTAAGGTTGAAATTGTAAACAAGTGCAACACTGTAATTAAAGCATAAGCTGAAAATGTGATTGAATGCATAACTGTAAGGTAGAGCAATGAGAGAAAACCCATACTCTGTGGGCCAGAATATGTATAAATAAAATATAATCACATATATATAATAATGCCATAGGCTTCTGTGGGAAATATTATCAATATCATATATGTATAAACCTCGTATGTAACACCATATGCCTCTGTGAGCAATATTATCAATATCATACCTGTATAAGTTGTGCATATAGCGTCGTAGGCCTCTAAGGGCAATATAGATATATAATACATGCATATGATGACATCTTAAAGACTATAAGATACTTTTTTGAACCCGTCGAAGTGACGTAAGGTTGTTACACCTCCGACTCCCTTACGAGGATTACACATTCCTTTATTTCTCATATGATTCAACAAAAAGACCGATCTTATTATCCTTAGATTTTTGGAATAACACCAATGAACCTTATCTTATCAATACAAAGATGCTAATATTGAGAGTGAAGATTACTCTCGACGAGGGACGAATATGGTGCAACAATAACTCGATATGATAGAACATAAGAAATAGAATTTCTTTTTGAAGTGACGTCGTTATGGTTATGGTTATTCATATATCATTCCAAGGGAATGAAGGAATGAGCCTTAGTGTTACATCATGTAGTTTCACGTTATGTCGCATCGTCGATTGATACTTGAGTCTTGGGAAGGGGTACGACCTTACGAAAGGATAACCAAGGTTTATAACTTATTTACGAAAGTTTCTGAGTATATGGAAGTTAAACGTATCGAAGGACGTATGTTTAGATGAAAATGGGAAACTAGGAAACTTGATGGGGCATATGACAGACAGTCAAATACCCAGCCTGAGCCGTCAATATTCCAGGAAGTTTCACGGGGAAGATTAATGGACCATCCATCGAGTGTACCATCAAAGTACAGCGGTGGAAAAATCTAACGGGTTTAAATTCGGGTATAATGTTTGAGGCTTCATTTTCTCTATGAACATTCTTCCAATTTTTCTCCAAACCTCTCTAATATTACTTCAACCCAAGGTTAATCCAAAGTCAAATCATACAAGATTAACGTGCTAATCCCCACGGTAATCGTAGGAATCATCATCTCCGTAGAGAGGCAATTTTAGGAACCCTTCAAATTGGGGCTCCTTATTGTTTCAAGGAGGTTTTGTTGCGTTGAGGTAAAATTCATCCTCCTCTATCTATATATGTGATTAATTGATGATTTGCGATAACTTGTGGGAGGATTTTCGTAATCGAAACCCGTAACCCTATAAAATTATTATATATGGACTTGTGGGATATTTTGATCAATATATGAGTTAAAATTGATTAATATATTAATTGTTGATGTTGTAAACCAAAGAGGGTATGTTTCGGATAATCGTGGGGCTAAATTACATGAGTACCCTTTTGTTAACAAGTCTAAGAACATTTTATGTTAAAATGATCGCTAGGATGCCTAAGGGAAGTTTTCTTATTGATTATGGATTAGATGTTGATCTCGACCCTTTGATTGTTATAGATAATAGATCGTGAAGAGTACGAGATCTTATAGCATGACGTATAGCTTCGTGGATAAGGTATGTAAGGCTATCCCTTTCTTTCAAAAGCATGAAATCCGAAGAGCTATCGCTTTCAAAAAAAATGTTGAGAACTCCACTCTATTGTCTACCAAAGTCCTTTGTTGAGAAGTGTTTATCGCTTATTCATATTCTTATGATCCTCGTTGTTGGTTATTTATCATATTATAAGTCTTCGAAAGGAAGAACTCTAGAAAGATATAATCTTCGAGTCAACCAAGAGTTGTTCTAAGTATAAAGTCAAAGAGTTATGAGTTTCCAAAAGGGCCAAAGAGCCGTTGTTATTGTCATGTTCACCCCTATATCCATTGGCATGTTCCGCAATATATACACTAATTGGATCGGGTTGCATGTTCCGCAATATATATATTTATTGGATTGGGTTGCACGTTCCGCAACATATACATATGCTAGATCGGGTTGCGTATTCCAGAATAGATACATGAGTCAGCGTGTATATTGCATTTCATATTCATACACATACCCAAGGTTAATAATACGTTATACCTCGCACTATAAGATAATGATGGTTTATACAACAAAGACTTATCCAGACATGTTGTATTAAATTCTAGAGTTTCATTGTTCGCCCATGTGGCTCAAGTTGCTTATGCTTTCCCTTACAACTATTCGCTTTATATTGTTTATATGCTTTTCCTTGCATCTTACATATTCGTATTATTATTCATGCTTTACTTACTCGGTACATTATTTTGTATTTACGTCCCTTTTGCCGGGGGTGTTGTGTATTCATACCGCAAGTTCTGATAGGAACTCTATTAGGCCACCTTAGTAGGAGCTGTTGAGTCCAACCATCAGTAAGTGAGCTTCGTCTTCCCGGAGCTTTCGGGGCATATATGTATAGATCCTTTTGCAGAGTTATGTACAATATGGGTAGGTCGGGACCCTGTCCGACCATATGTCAGTTCAGTTACTAATATAAGCTCACAAACTTATTTTGGTATGTATAGTATGTGTGTATAGCCTTGTCGGCTAAGTTATCTTTTGTTAAACCATGTTGTGACCTTGTAGGTCTCATTGTATATATGTGTTGGGTTAATCCATCTTATCCAGAGTTGTTGTTGTGATATATCTTAGTTTGGCCTTGTCGGACGGAAGTTTTTATTACATAGAATACTGGTCATCAGAGTGGTACGCTCGAGCCAGCAAGGCACCGGGTGCCGGCTACACCCCCCAGTTTGGAGTATGACAAACTTGGTATCAGAGTCAGGTCAGTCCTAGGGAGTCTATGAGTCGTGTCTAGCAGAGTCTTATTTATGGGTGTGTTGTGAACCACACTTATAAGTGAGAGGTTGTCGGGCATTTAGGGATGGTTTATGTTCTTTCATCTCATAGATCGTGCATTAGAGCTGAGTTGTGAAAATTCCAGTATAACTCGTTCTTTACCCAGTTTCAGTTCTGATAATAACCAGAAATACTTTCGGTAATTCGTATTCAAATCCAGCCCACAAATGATTCTGATCAGATTATTGATACGCCAGAGATGCGAGTATGATATTAAAATTTCAGAGTATGAGCGGCTGCCTTCCCTCTATATATGAATTAAGAGATGTAAGACCAGAAAGATAAATCATCGACTTAGAAATACATGAGGATTAAGGTGATGGAGGTACCCAACGTCTGAAGTATAGAAGATCGTAATAAGGTCGAAATCTAGATAACAATGAACAAGGTAATGTTGTTCCACCTTCAGCGGTGATGGAATCCTAGTAAGAAGTAACTATATCTATTATTAGTCTATTGATATCAATGGACGTAGTCTCAAAGAAAGTGAGACCTCATGATATAGAAAGGATTTAGCACGATCCTCAGCATGGACGGTACCAAAGAATAGTACGGTTAGGTAGTGATACCTCCCTTTTGGGAACATATACATAATATACCTGGGAATCGTTAGCCATATATGACCTTGAAAGAATTCAAAGATTAGCGGGCCAAACATGAAGCCCTTTGTGAGAAAGATAAATATTTCCTTTGGTGAGACTCCTGTTAGAAAGTATAGGCAATGAGGGAGTTAGACCTAGGAAATATTATATTATGAGGGTATAGACAAGGATAGAAGATGAGATTGGTAGCAAGATAATGACACAAAGGTAAATGAAACACCGATATAAAGGTATGAAATGACTAAGAGTCATGAAATAAAGTATAGAAGGATGGCAAGCCATGGCTAATAAATATAGAAAGTGCTAAAGGATTGATGGTTAGGGGCACCCCTCGGAAGGTGTGTACCTGACGTGCCCAAGAAATAGATGGTCGAATAGAATTTTGAGAATATTGAAGGTCCAGGGGGGCTAAGTAATGAGCCCTTTATGTGCAAGGTAAATTGTTTTCCCATAAATGCTCATGTCCATAGTAAAGCAAGAATTTAAAATGCCTAGAAATTAGGGCAATTAAGAAGGAAGACATTAAAAGTAGGAACATGTATTATTACAAGTATTCAGACTAAGATAAGGAGTAAAGATGATAGCAAGAGGATAATATAAGAATGAGGGACATCAGAATAAATGCGAGGAACGCCTGAAAGTCATAGAGTAAAGTATGGTAAGGTGACCAGGGCACGGTTAAGTAAGACAAAAAGGTAAGAATAAATAAATACTGAGTTGAGAAGAAAAATGTGTTATGAGACCAAGCATATTAGGAAATTTGAATTGATAATGGTCAACATAATATACCGATCAGATGATCTATCTCTCTGAATCAAGAAATATAAAAAAGGGTCTCCTCAGTCAAATGAAACACATGTTGAAAACTCGGGGGATGGCTATAACAAAAAATATTGATAAATTATAGAGTAAACAATCAAATAGTAAGAGAATAAGCGACAGAAAAGAGCAATCCTTAAAGTTTATCAAGAAAGGAGTCTTAAAGTTAATGTATTAATTAGAAGATAAAAAGTATTGTGATGGAGCATGTTAGTTGCGAACACGTGTCATCTTATGTATGCAACCGATTTAGTGGTCTCTATTCAGAGGGAATTGCTTTAAGGCAAGTTATAAGTTATTAATGGATCACAAGCTACAAATAATGTCGGTTTAATGACCCAATATTTCACGAAGGAAGTCCCCAAGAACAAAGAGTAACATATGAGATATAAAATGGGAAAGAACCGACATAGACTCATATGATGGCTTAGTAAGCAAATGCAGAGGTTACAATAAAGAATTCCCAGATAATCAAGATTTAGCTATCTATTCGTGGATATGCTATGACTATCCAATGGTATGTAGGTATTAACTTTAAGAAATAATGGGTAGTATCTTTCCAATTAGAAGAGTTAAAGCAATGATAAGAGCCACCAGGCGTACGGGACTCATAAAGGAAAACATGAGGAGTAATCAAGGCAGTGGAATATGTAAACATAGGAGGGGTCATTCAGAATTAATTAATAGAATGGTAAGTCGAGTTACATCGAGAGATGATGTATGTGAAAGGCTAGAAGCAGGCTAGCCAGAAGATCGGATGAGCCATCAGTTGATATAACATTTCGTATTATAGGATGGCCTTAGAGCCTGGAGTTCTAATCTCACCATAAGTAATCTCAACTCTCAGGGAGTATATCAGATAGAACGTAATGGCAAACAAAAGGACTAGTAATGAAACAAATCGAGATAAAGAATTGTAAATCCTGGAGATAAAGAATTGTAAATCCCGGAGATAAAGGCAAAATGTTAGAGGTCATGCTCAGAGTTAGTACCACCAGAGAAAAAGCAGAGTAAGAGTAAGAATGATAACTGCGGACAGTTAAAAGGCCCAAGATCCTGTAAGAATACATGATGATGTGATTACTGTAAGTACATTGCTAAAACAATTTTAGCCAACAGATAAAAGAGGAATTTACTCCAAATAAGGAGGTTTGAGTATGGATGTGTATCCAATAAGGAAAGATATCAATAGTTCATTGCCAACTATGTTGATCGAATGAGACACCAAGAGTTGACCTCAGTACGGGACTTAAGCCAAGATGGATAAGAAACTCCTGAATAATAGGGTTTGAGATAAATTAATACATTGTAATGCACATAGTCCACTAAATAAAGAGATGAGGTTGTTTATGCTTAAGAGCAGTTGGGAAGGCCAAAGAGAATTTCAGACCCAAGATTCCAGGTCCGTAGCAGTAAGCATACATTGGAGGTACGATGTGGTATCTTTAGTAACCACGAAGACCTCCGGTACACCCTTAAGCGACAATGGTCGAATTCAAAGATAAGCTTCTGCCATAGACAAGTTATAGTGATACAAACACTTATGAGCCTTCTTAAAGAGAATAACAGTTTTTGAGCTTGAACGTAAATAAAGAATATCCCAGATGATACAATAAATAATGATTCTACTTAAAAGAGAGATGTTTCAGAAGTTAGACTTCAATGGAAGGATATTCCGCGAGTGCGATGAAAAGGCAAGAGTATAGAATTATTCCTTCAACCATTTGAGAGTCCAAGTATGAGACTCAATAATGATAGAATATTATACTAAAAACTCAGTGATGCCTTCCTTAGATGATGAAATAGAGGAATAACCATACAGGGATTTGATCATATTACAAGTTAAAGAGAAAGTTTGATAGAATAAAGTGGCAGGCTTCAGGACAACATAAGATAAAAGGTATAAGAAATTTTTCCCATCTAGAAGCCAAGGAGAGAAGATCCGCCCAAAAGCTTCAGCAGTTAGCAAGATCAAGGGGTCCAATTTTAGGACTCCAATGATAATAGAGCTGTAGCGCACAAAGTATCAGTATCACCTCTGTGGTAAAGTAAAGAAGTAACAATGTGGGAAATTAGAGTTAATACTACCGGAAGAGAAGGTTCCACGACAAAGAACACCAATGGTTAAGTTAAAAGGGGATGGAGTTCTCCAATACCTCCTTCATTCTCACTATTCTATTCATCCGGGTTTGACGAAGACGTACCACCCTACCCAATACAGGGACTGACATAATAATAAAAAAACAAAAAAGTGCCAAGGTTTGGCATAGAGACCCCATGGTTAGCTAGTAATGATAAAGCATTAGAGGCCTAGTGGGCTAGTTGAGAGAAATACAGATTTCTACCTGGAAAGGATAAAATGATCCAAAGATAAATTCAAGTATGGGTAATCCCTGATCTTATTAGAAATATTACTTCATGTAATCATTGGTCAACATATATATATATATAAGTTTGACCCACTTTTTTCCAAGATAAAGTGATATGCACATTCGAGGATTGTACTAGCTATACACTGAAAGGAATGGTATGATTTCGGAACATTTTAACTGTGTAATGAAGAATGACTAGGTTTGGATACAGTAAAATTCTAAGACTTCTCTAGGAAGGTTTGTAAGCACAGGGAAAGCCCTAATATAACTCATTCCTAGATAGGTGGTCAGGCTAAGTGCACGATTCAAGCGCTCGATGATATGACGTGGTCAGGTATGCTTGATTTAAAAGGGAATTGGGATGATCATTTACCCCACTAGGAGATGTGTATTATAAATATTATTATGTCATTATCAGGACAGATCCTTATAAGACCTGGTTTGGTTGGGAATAAAGATCGTCTTTGGATTGATTTGACGTATGAAAATGAGACTTGCTTAAACCTGGGTTAGTCTTGTTAGTTCCCCAAAATGTGGAAGCGATAAATCTCCTTTAGAAGTAAGTGTTAAGAGTCCAAGATTTCTAAAAGTAACCCACTGATGTGCGATACCAAGACTTAAAGAACATTGTTCACGATTGGGTATCCCTGAAGATTTTACTCATAAAGGGTATAGCGAGAATTTGGCCTTAAAAGCAAATTTAAACCACAGATACAGCGAGTCATATGGTATTAATTAGAGGCCTAGCTAAATGACCCTTGAGCTTGAGAGTATCTCCGGATCCAAAGGCAGTTTATTTAGTTTCTATCGTAATGATATTACGAAAGTACATAGGAGATTCCTTTTATGTATTGTATATAGAGAGTGTTCAGATTACTGAAGACCTATCCTATGGGGAGGTCCCAAATATGATTATTTAATATTAAGTCTAGAAGATTTGGACTGAACAGATAGCATCCATTAAAGTGATGTGGAGGAATAACAATGTAGAAGAGATGACTTGGGAAGCCGAAGAAGATATGAAGTCCAAATATCCTTACCTATTTCAGTCTTCAGGTGTTGATGTTGAGACAGATGGGACAAGTGAAACTAAAAATACGGCAGAGTACAGTTAAGGTAAGTTATAGCTAACCCTCTCGATTCTTGCGTATATAAATGGTCGTGTGAGGAAAAGTTGAACTTATTTTGTGATTATGTTTCCCTATGTGGAATTGGATATATGTTTGGGCTATTTACCAAGTTTTGAATATTCCAATTTACAAAGAAAACTCTGCTGAAATTTTTAGAACCCTTAGAGGTTAAAAATATCTTTAACATTCATGGACGAATGTTCCTAAGGGGAGAAGGATGTTACACCCCGTAGTTTCACATTGCGTTGTGTCATCAATTGATATTTGAGTCCCGGAAAGAGGTACTACCTTACGAAAGGATAACCAAGGTTTATAACTTATTTACGGAAGTTTCGGAGTATATGGAAGCTAAACGGCTCGAAGGAAGTAGATTTCGATGAAAATAAGAAATTGAGCAACTTGAGGGGGCTAATTAAAGACCATCAAATACGCTGCCTAAGTCATCAATCTTCCAAGAAGTTTGATGGGGAATATTGACGGACCGTCATAAGTTTGACGGTCCGGTGAGTGTACTGTCAAAGTACGGCTGTGGAAAATTTTGACGTGTTTAAATTCGGCTATAACGATTTGGGGCTTTATTTTCTATATGAACAACCTTCCAATTTCTCTTCAAATCATCTCTAATATATTACTTCAATCCAAGGTTAATCCAAATCCAAATCATGTAAGATTAACGTAATAATCCTCGCGGTAATCATAGAAATCACCATCTCCGTAGATAAGCAATTTTGGGAACCCTTGAGATTAGGGCAACTTGTTTTTTTCAAGGAGGTTTTGCTGCATTGAGGTATATTTTATCCTCATCTATCTATATATGTGATTAATTGATGATTTGGAATAATTTGTGGGAGGATTTTCATAATCGAAACCCGTAACCCTATAATCTTCGAGTCGACCAATAGTCGTTGTAAGAATAAAGTCAAAGAGTTACGAGTTTCAAAAAGGGCCAAAGAGCCGTTGTTATCATAAGTCTGTTGTTCACCCCTATATCCATTGGTACTGGCATGTTTCCATTAACACCAATATCATGCATACACTCATGATCATATAGAGGATCGGGTTGCACGTTCCACAACATATACATATATAGAGGATTAGGTTGCACGTTCCGCAACATATATATATATATATATATATATAGAGGATCGGTTTTCACGTTTCTCAACATATATATATATATATATATATATATATATATATATATATAGAGAGAGAGAGAGAGAGAGAGAGAAAGGATCGAGTTGCACGTTCCGCAATATATACACTTATTGGATCAGGTTGCACGTTCCGCAACATATACATTTATTGGATCGGCTTGCACGTTCCGCAACATATACATTTATTGGATCGGCTTGCACGTTCCGCAACATATACATATGATGGATCGAGTTGCGTATTCCGCAACACATACATTAGTTGATGTGCATATTGCATTGCATATTCATACACATACCCAAGGTTAATGATACGTTATACCTCGCACTATAAGAAGAGGATGGTTTATACAATAAACACTTATCCAGACAGGTTGTATTAAATTTCAGAGTTTCATTATTCGCCCATGTGGCTTTGGTTGCTTATGCTTTCCCCTACAACTATTCACTTCATATTTCTTATATGCTTTTCCTTACAGCTTACAGATTTATATTATTATTCATGCTTTACATACTCAATACATTATCATATCTGGAATATATGAAATACGTATGAACGGTCTCACTCTTTGTGGCAACTCTCTGAGAAGGTCGACTTCAACCTTTACTCTAGCTGAATTAATCTAGATACCGGTGTGGTGGTTAGGAAATTTGTACTGACATCATTTTTGCCGGTGGTGTTGTGTGTTCATGCCGCAGTTATGATAGGGACTATGTTAGGCCACCTCAATAGGAGCTATTGAGTCCAACCATTAGTAAGTGAGCTTCATCTTCCCAGAGCTTTTTGGGCATATATGTGTGGAGCCTTTTACAGATTTATGTACAATATGGGTAGGTCGGGGCTCTGTCCGACCATATGTTAGTTCAGTTACTCGTAGAGGCTCACAGTGTTATCTTGGTATGTAGAGTATGGGTCTATAGCTTTGTCGGCTAAGTTAGATTTTGTTAAACCATATTGTGACATTGTAGGTCCCATTGTATATATGTGTTGGGTTATTCCCTCTTATCTAGAGTTGTTGTTATGATATATTTTAGTATGGCCTTATCGGTAAGAAGTTCTGCCTGCACAGAAGATTGGTCATCAGAGTGGTACGCTCGGGCTAACATCGTACCGGGTGCCGGCCACACACCCCCAATTTAGAGTGACACTTAGCATACCTCAGTGTTAACCAATACTACTCCGATGGCTCTATGTTTGTTCTACAGTCATCTAACTAAGCAATAAGGACAATCTGTAGCTAAATCCATTCGAGAGTTTCAAGAACTCATTATTGTAACATTTCGTCGAACACTTAGTGTGTGTACTTTACCCTATCTTACTTGAGCTATTCTCACTTCCTTTACAATAACCACAATACCATCAAGATTACAACAAATATAGTCCATGAATCTAGCCATAGTTGCTATAAATATCTCATCAAAACCATCCAACAACCACACTATAACTATCATGTTTAACCATAATATCTGTCTCAATTTGTCTATGGATTACTTTGTTAAAAGATTACTCTAATCTAGGGGAAGTTTAAGAATACCAAGGGTGTCAATAATCATACCTTATCCACTTAATAATTCCTCCATACCAATTCTCTCTCGAAGCTCTAAGAGTTCCCAAGCTTAACCAACACTTTAGAGAAGGGTTCCAAGGTAATGCAAGCCTTCTAATGGAGATTTCACATTATAATCTTAATGGATTGATCTATAATAGTAGGAGGGCCTTAGGAAAGGGTTGGAGAGCCTTTAGAGTGAGTTTAGGTCGAATGGGACTTAAAGTGAAATGAAACTTTGAGATTTGGCCATTTATAGGGCTCTCCTCCGCCTCCCATCTACGAGAGGATGTGTTGCAGATGATGTTTGGTGGCCACATCCTGCACTTCATATGGTGGAAAGGAGGTGGTGAAATGAGTTCCTTGATCCACTTCCCCATACGCGGAACGGAATGGGTTTCGTAGGGTAAAATATTTAGTGTATCATCCTATCTTCGTCGAACCTTATCGGGACATGATTCATTTGATACCAATGACTTATAACCATCCATAGACCTTATTATCATCCATTCATGTCACAAATTACCCTCGAAATAGGGCTCGAGTTATCGGAGCTTAAATTGGTTAATCGGATTCTCAAACGTGCGTGAAACAATGAGTATGACTCAAAATCATTTGGATGCACTTCCAATCTTGGCCCAAGGAATTCCTTATTCTTTTTATGGGCATCATAACTCCATTTATCTTATATCGTCTTGACATGGCACACTCAACGTAAATATTGTAAGCACGAAAGGCTTTAGCGGCTCTTAAACTCTTGTGACTTCTTTGGGTCTCAACTCGATCATTCCTTAATCTTTCCAAGGGAATCCTCTTTATTATCTTAGGTTCCCTAAACTAAGACATAGTTTATATGCAAAATTACAGGGTGTAATATCCTTCTCTCTTTAAGAAAATTCATCATCGGATGTTGGGCTATCATCACTCGGGTATAGCAATTCCTATCTTCTTCCACAACTCTGGCAGAGTTCTTGTGTATATAGAACTATCTCAACCTGTCGCGCAATAAGATACCATAGCTATTGCCTCATAGGGTTACACAAACACAATATTATCAGCATATCATTGACCCCATACGGTCGTACATCTTTTCTGTATTATCACTTAGTAAACTGTGATTTATCCGAACTGTTGTATCCTAAAGTCTGGGCTATGCCTTTTTGTTCCTTGTTACAATTCCCGTTTTAAGATAGTGTATATATGATAAAAATTCATATGTATGGAGCATAAGTAAAGTTATAAGGAGAAGTTGTGGCACAATGATCGTCATAGGAATTGCTTTCTACCACCCACTCTTCACCCCCCACCCACCCCTACTCCACCACCACTAACCACATTTACCATCAGAACCATCACCACCACCACTACAAAGCATCTCCACCATCACTAACGAACATAAATGTTTCATTTTTTATCAAATAATAATTTTATTTTATTAGATTTATATTTACTTTTAATATTTAATTACTTTTTTATTTGAATTGTATATGTATTATATTTAAATAAATATATTATGCATATTCAGATGTTGAAAAATAAACAATCTTAATCATTCAATGTTCAAATCTAAAAACAACATATTAATTATTCAAATATGCATTTAAATTCAAACATCTTAATCTTAATGAAAACAAATGATGCTTAAGTGAACATAATAAACTTTAGTGGTCTTACGGGTAGGGAACACTAATGTGTTATATGAAGAAATATAAAGAAAAGATTTACTACAACAATTTGATTAACAATGATGATTTATTTCGTCACCTAAAAGTCATTTTTCGTCACAGAAAACTTTTGTTGACGAAAAAACATTCGTCAATCATTCATCCCTAAACGAGGGTCGCTAGAAGTATATAAAGACGACTTAGTGTTTTGTCGCTAAATAAAATTATATTAACTACAATATTTTTTTTCGTCCCCAAATGCGTAGTATATATGACGAACTTGTTTGTCTGGAAAAGTATAAAAATTGTAGTTGATAATATATTTTCATCACTAAAAATTTACTCATGCAGACAAATATATTTCATCACTAACTATTTAGTTTAATCGGTGACAATATCAATTGTCTCCAAAGTTATGTGTTTCGTAGTCAAACAGACATAATTTCGTCACTAAAGATTGCCTTTTATACACAAAAATAATTCGTCTCTAAATATATAAATTAGTGATGACTTTGCTTTTGGTCAAAAGGTTTACGATTTTATAGGTAAAACAATCATGTCGTCACTAAAAATATAGCTTTTACTGACAAAATAAAATCGTCATTACAAGTTGTCATAAAATACAACGTTAATTCATAGTCAATAAGGAGGATATTTCATTACTAAAAAGTCAGACAGCATAAAGTATACATTATAATACATTTTCTTTGTATATATACATACCCCAAAAAAATAACATAAAATGTCTCCAAACTATTCCTTTGTCTTCAAACTCCTAGTTGTGACCGACTTCGGTTCTCGTTCATGAAGAACCTTATCCTTCCTATATAAAATCCGCAAATAACAAAGGACCAACAGATAGAAGGAAATTAGGAAATATAGATAGTAAACCAATTAGAACTACTCAAAACCATCAAATTCGGAGGAAAAGGCAATGTGTAAAATGGAAATCAGATGATGATAAGAATTTCAATGAGGCCTTAAGACTTGAATAACATAGAAGTTCCAGTAAACATCAAAGAGTAGAATTGGTCGAAGCCACTGATAAAAAGGCGACTTAGTTAGTTTACTCAACGCTAAAATATTGTACTATCAATTCTAAGCATACTGACCACAAGAACATCCAATTATTTGAAAATATAGATAGAGATTTTACATAAAAGAAAAACCATTTAGTAAAAATTGAAATATGCCGGAAAAATTCACAAGTTCATATACTTGAAAAAACACAAACAGAGGTTCAGTACATGTATAATCCAAACAACATCCTCTTTACCATAATATAGAGACACAAATGCTCAATGGTGTAACAAGCAAGCATCATTACCATAAAGTATTTGCTCAGTTTTAAAGTGAGGACATTTTTCAAACTAATTTATTACATTCTAAGTAATATTGAATTTATGACATGGATACCAGAGAGGAAAGTTACAGGAACTAATCAAATCATAGATTTTTAATCATGACATAATTTTCATTTGCCTATACACACAAGAATTGAGCAGTTCCCTGGAGCAATGACTCAACTTTCTAAAGGAACCAACTTAAAGAAATGCTTTCTCTATCTAAACAATGGTAGTATTTACTATGAAGTAATAGAGTAGGCAGAGTGAAGTGAGAAGTTACCTTGATTGAGTTAGAGAAAACAACTTCTAATTAGCATAACCATCATCTGTTGCATCTAATTGTATTCTAGATGTTACTTTGTCCTACAATTTTTTACAAATAAAAAAAGTAAGCTAATGATAATAACAACAACATACTCAGTGTAATCCCACAAGTGGGGTCTGAGGAGGGTAGGATGTATGCAGACCTTACATCTATCTTTGCGAGGTAGAGGGGTTGTTTCCGATAGACCCTCGGCTCAAATTGCAAGAGTTTGAAGGTGAAAAATGTCAATGGCAAGTTTACTTTATAAGCATGAATTTGACCACCTCAGAAGGAATATATCTGTTCAGTTCACAAACATCAATAAAAATTACAACAAACATCTGTTGTTTTCTTCTGTTAACTCTTTATGAGCAAAGTTTGTTTTTTAAAATTCACAAGCAATCAACAGTACCGACAGAACTGTTATTTCAATGAAGAATTAAAAGCAAGCACGATTTTATCATTTCTTAGCTATCAACGTCTGGGGAGGGTAGAATGTACATAGACCTTACCCCTACCTTGAAAAGATAGAGAGGTTTCCGATAGACCCTTGGATATCATCCTGTTAAAAGAAAATAAGTAAAAGCAAGCACAATAAGATCTAAAAAGTGCTCTGGAAAAGAACTCAGCTTTCAACTTATAACACATATATTCCAGACAACTATTGTCCAGGCTTAAAGAAAGAAATTCACATTTCATCTTAATGTCAGTAACTAACTCAAAGCTGAGTCTTATTAACTGATAATACTGGGCAATTACTTGATAAACCTCAAATTGGGAGCCGAAATTGATGCTAACATCAAAATTAGATCTCAAACATAGAAATGTCAACAACAAAAAAAAACTGAGCATTACTCATTTCTTCACTGTACATAAATAAGTATGGTTTTACCTTGAGAGGAGTTGAGAATGATTGTAGGCTGATCAGACCCAAGGTAATAGATATTAAAGACAAGCTCCTCCGGCAAAATCTTGTTTGTTACGCCATATTATCCAACCAACACCATCAAACAGAGGCGGATCCGGGATTCAAACTAATGATAACAACAGTAAAGGAATACAAAATACAAAAGAAATTTGTCAACCTTCCAACCGTCTTACAAGGTCGTAACAATAGATGCATGTTAGAGTAAGAAAGAAACTATGTTCAAAATGTAGCACCTATACAAAATGTTGATACAAAAATCAAAAACACAATGGACTCGAACGTTTGATTTTATTTTTAATTAAAATCCAAAAAAGGGTAAGGAAAAAAAGAGTAAGACTGCTAGAAGACTTGAAATATGAGTAAACAAACAACCAAATAAAGTCGTACATGTGGTCGTAACTCATGACTCCTTATCAATTTACTGGCAATTTCTTTCATCTATAGAATAACCAAAGCACTTACTAAGTTCATTCCAGGGACGAATGTAGCAACCAACTCCAAGAAAACACTCTTTAACCACACCAATACAGAAACTGAAAATGATTCAAGTAATTACCCCTCCAAGTCCTCTATGAAGTAATGAGGAGTTCCCATTAACAACTTCAAATGTAAAGAGATTTTGCAACCATTGATTTATTCGTTTTTCTAATTATAGTAAATATTCAATATTCAATTCCTTTATTGTTTAGTGATAAGAAATTAATGTTAGATATAAGAATATTTGTAATACTGATGCATACATGAAAGAGCAAACACACACACAATCTAGTCTGACAATTATAGCAACATAATAGTATCATTATCTATATGGTGAAGTACCTCTAAGATA
Source organism: Anisodus acutangulus (assembly GCA_029783415.1). Taxonomy (NCBI): domain Eukaryota; kingdom Viridiplantae; phylum Streptophyta; class Magnoliopsida; order Solanales; family Solanaceae; genus Anisodus; species Anisodus acutangulus. Next base: position 15,036,842 of record CM056505.1, read on the forward strand.
GTTACTGTCAAGATGAAAAGGAGAGTAACCCCTCTCAAGATGCCAACGAACTCCTACGACTAGAGTATATCATCAATAACATTCTTCATACACTATGGAACATAAGCTAAACAGAGGAAGCCTTACATTCATGTCCTCAAGTTAAAGCTGTTTGGAAAATTAGCAGGGTTGAATTTATTTTGGCATTTGCTAACCTAAATCCGGCAGTGATTGAATAGTGATGTGGTTCCAAGAAAACCCCAAGCAAGAGGACATTGATTCAACAGTTTCTTGAATCCTATTTCACTTTGAAGAAGTAAATCAACAGCATCAACAGGGAGAATGAACCCAAATGAAACCAGATACCTTATATTAGACTTGCAACAACAATTACTACAGAGCACCAACAACTTGCAGACTATCTCCATTTCTTTGCTAAAATAAACAGGTATTTTGTCAAGAACTAAATGATATTAGGAGCCCAAACAAGGATATATTGTGGCAGCAAGATAAGTTAGGTGTACTAGAAATGTGATACAACCAGCCTACAAACTGGCCATTTCAAAGATAAAAAGATAGTGATATCATGTAAGAGTTTAAAATGAAACTACAGTTAACATCACTTATAAAGAAGATTAAGTGGAAGGAAGAGACACTACAAGAAAATGTTTATTTTGTGGGGGTTAAAAAAATTAAGCCAGTGTCTAAATAATTTGAAGCTAACTTCAAACAAAAAGAAGCAACAAAAAAGTTGCCAAACTTGAACCAGAAAAAATAGAACTTACAAACAATCTAACTTACTTCAATATATCATTTCTTGATCAAGGGATTTGAACAACTCTTTTAAGGCATGAATTTCACTAATAGTACTAGTAACTGCAAGAAAACATGAAACAAATTAGTCTCATCTAATTAATGTAACATGGAGAAAACAAGTAAAAGGATCTAAAATTTAGGAGATAACTTACTTGACATCTCAACTATCGAACCTTTGCTTGATTAGTTTCTTTCAATTAAATAATTAGTATGTGCCTTTCATGTAATTGGAGTTAGAAAAGTAGACTGCAAAATCAACTCACAATAAGAATGACAGGGACCTTTATTGTTCCTAGAAATAGTTGTAAGTTTCTGTAAATAGTAGTTCTAGGAAAAAAAGAAGTCCACATGCAATCAGTTTGTCGAGAAAATCACCATCTACCTGTAGCCATATATAAGTTGTGATTCCAGACATGTATTCCATCTACCTATAGCCATATATATAGGAAGATGTCAATGAGCAAACTATATTCATTTTTTCAAATCATCATCAGCCTTGTCGGTTAGAAAATAAATGACAACAAAAATCAACTAAGTGGATTGACATAACAAATAACGTACTAGATATCATGAACAGGGAGGTGAAAATAAAATTAGATAGAAACAACAAAAAAGTGAAGGGAAAGGTAAGGACCAAATCAGACCAGCATGAAAAACACAAACTAAAAAGAAATGACTATAAGAACAACCTACCTCAATCACTAATGAAGGTTGAATAATTGCATTATGAATGAGGAAAATACCACGAATAAGGTCAACAATACATTTAATGGGATGTCATCTAATGCAAATGTCCAGAGGAGATCTTGGCATGATGCACACATAGACTGGTTATTCTCCATTAATTCTTTAAAAAATCTTCATGATAAAACATCCAGAAGCCTTGATGATTTTTAATTTGTTAAAAGATGTGAACTAGAATAGAATTGGTGAATTCCAATGCAAATAACACAATATCTTGCATACAGTTTGTAGAAGATTCAGTGAATTAGTCCTCTGCATCTCTCCCTACTAAGCTAATAATCAAAAGGTTCTCCTCATCTAAACTAACTAAAGATAAAGAAAGCAATACATTCTTTCCAGGTTAAATACTTTTCTGTTTCATGCAATAATGCACCAACACACATAATGAGGTTCAATTAAGTAAGAAAAAATCATTATTAATTCTTTTTTTGGTTCCAAAAGTTCAATTTAACGAATTATAGTTAATTTAAGTGTATTCAAATTTATGTATTAGTTTTAAGTAATAACTCATGTAATCCAATTGTATTGAATTAGTATATTGATTATTATAAATGTGTAAAGTTTTGAACGTTTGGTTAGATGTTAAAATAAGATATTGATTTCTATTTATCATAGATTTTCTTTTCGATGATAAAATTCCCATTAGCTGGAGATTTGAGGAGTTGCCGAGGCCTATAATTTGAGATAGTCGATACATCCTGACAATATTAAGATGTTTAAAGTCCTGCAAGATTTGTTTTGATGAAAGTTATGAAAAAATAAATAATAGTATTGAGCATATATTTCATTGCTTGTATTGTTAGCAAGTCAAGAGTCACCATAAGAGATTTATTGGTTTGGCACAGACTTTGTCAGTTCTCAAGTGAAAGTGAAAGCGTAACAATATGGACTTTGTGTTATGCTTACCACGTACTTTAAAAAGCATGCCTCGATTTGAATTGTGGTGGATAGACTTACAAAGCATGTGTACTTCGTACTGGTCATTACACTATTAAAAACAAGCATAAAATTGAGAGAATAAACTGAATGACGTTCATCAGTTATAGAAATTATCTAAAAAAATAACAGAGTAAAGTACGTCTGTAATATTCATCTCGAAAGGAAAAATTGACGAAAATAATAACGGAGAGGTCATCAGTTGGCTAAATTTAAAATATAACGATCTTTTAACAACTCAGTAGAATAATAAATTAAAAAATAATGGCGTCCGTCGATTTCATTAATTACAAAAAAAGTACAATAACTGACTACATCCGTCGGTTAGATTTTGATAAATTAATTTAGGATTACAACTTTATTTATTAAAATATTTTATTTTTATAAATAAAATGAATCGAGTGTGTGTCCTACACATTGTTGGTTATTGGAATGGTGACATATGAACAACGTAACCGTCGTTACTCATGATTATATGGTTGGATCTTAGTTTGTCAAAGTCAAAACCCTTTTTTATAGTTCAAAGTTCTGCTGCATTAGAGTCTTTATCTCTTCGAAAATATTTTTTATCTACTTTACCTAAACCAGGTTTCGCTTATCCATTTCCTCAATCTGGAATTTGAGAGGACTTTGGAGGTTCTTCAGTTGTAACTCCAACGTGTCACCATTTAAGTTTGATATGCTCAGTGAATGTTTGATATTTGTGGTGGATATTGTGAATACGCCATTTCAGGACTCATGACCCCGCATGTCGGCCCTACACAAACAGAACACCTGCCTTATTGCTTTCATTTTTTTAGCTTATTTCAATTTAATTTTATGTAGGTAGTAAATAGTTAATAAAAATCCACAAAATATTTCACACTTTTACAAAGCCTAAACATGCAAGTCGACGCCATATATGTATATATAATTATATATAATGTATAATTGTGTGGGTTGATATCCAATTTTGACTCACCCCATTTTAAATTAATTTGTTACACTTCTTGAATTTAAACGGAGTAAAATAATTATTCATAAAAGTTACAAATATTTTTCTATTATTCCAGATTAATTCATTAAGCTTCTTTGGTTTTAATGTAGATATAAAATAAGAAAGACTAACCTCTTGGTATATGGTTGACATACACACATACCTTACCATTTCTCTGTAGTTGAGTGGTTATTTGTCTCTTATTCTAATTCCTTCAAAAAATCCCCCATATCACTTGGCCCGTTGGATGATTCGTCATAATTCTTGATGGGGGGGTCCCTACGAACTTGGTCTAACAATTCAGCACTCGACTCCTCATCTGTGATCTCTATTGTTGTTTCGGATGTTGTTCCAGGTGTGGTAACATTTGTGGCAACATCCGATTCTTCTACAATCTGTGGACTTTTCACTGTATCTACAATGTTATTTTCAATAGTTTTTCCTGAAACAGATCATCAAAGATAACATTTACAGACTCTTGTATAGTTCTAGATCTTATATTGTATACTCGATAAGCATGACTATTTTGTGAATAGCCAACAAAAATTCATTTATCACTCTTAGAGTCAAATTTTGCCAAATGATCCCTGTCATTTAAAATATAACAAATACACCCAAAAACATGAAAGTAACGCAAGTTTGGTTTCTTTCCATTTATAATCTCATAGGGTGTCATCTTTGTTACTGGCCTTAAATAGACTCTATTAGCTATGTGATTAATAGTATTCAAGGTTTCTGCCCATAAACGTTTTGACAAATGTTTAGAACTAAACATCACTCTAGCCATTTCTTGCAATGTCCTATTCTTCTGTTCTGCAACCCCATTCTGTTAAGGAGTTTAGAGGCAGAAAACTCATGAAAAAATCTTTTTTTCTCACAAAAATTTGTGAATGAACTATTTTTAAATTCTTTTCCATGGTCGGATCTAATCCAAAAAATAGGAGAATAGAATAAATTTTTAATTCTAGAGTGCAAGATTTTAAACATGTCAAACGTTTGTGATTTCTCTTTCAAAAAATATATCCAAGAATATCTAGAAAAATCATCTATTACCACAAAGGAATATTTCATGCCTCCTAGACTGTCTACTTCAATTGGACCCGTTAAATCCATATGTAGCAATTAAAAACAGTGAGACGTACCTGAATGTTGTCCGTCATGTTGGACAACATTATGAGAGACACAGGTTTGCTTACCTATCAAACAATCTTCACATACAGTTTTACCTTTTTATGGATAAGTTTGGGTAAGTCTCTAACCGCTTCATATGAGACCAATTTTTCCAAAAATGCGGTAGTTGACATGCCTCAACTTTTGATGCCATGATGTTGTGTCATCGATCTTAGCATTGTTGCATGCTTCTTGTCTTACAACAAAATAACAACTGTCACCTATTCTAGTACCTGCCATGACACATATATTGGTTTCATTCGTAACATTACATGCATTCTTATTAAATTTTACCTCCAGATCGTCATCATACATTTGACTTATACTAATTAAATTAGCCATTAATCTCTCAACGTGTAAAATATTTCTTAAGACTGGAAATCCAGGAATATCCAAGATCCCTTTTCCAATTATTTTGCTTTTACTGCCACCTCCATAAGTCACGTTTCCTCCATTGAATGACTCATAGTTCTTTAGAAAACCTTTTGTACCTGTCATGTGGTGAGAACAACCATTATCAAAGTACCAAGAACCTGAAATGTTAGTTCTTAATGCAGTTATAGAAACATTACATGTTTTATCCTTTATACGAACCCAAACTCTCTTAAAATATTTTTTACCTATTGACTCGGAAATGTTGCTTCGATTGTTATCCGAAATGTTGGACAACACTTTAGGAAACATCTTGCTTAGTGAATCGTGAAGTTTGAAACAATATGATTTTAAGTGTCCAGTGGAGTTACAGTGATAACAGACAAATTTCATATTCTTTGACATATATGAGAACTGATTATTCATCCCTTTTTCTTTTACAAAACATATTTTCTCATTTTTTTCAAAGAGATTAGAGCATATGGTTCTAAGAGAGTTTTCGTACCCAATTCCTGCATGTGAAGGTTTACTAAAGTTGAGTATCTCATTCAATTTTGAAGTCCCCGTGTTGAGCTTACGGAAGGTTGCCTCGGCTAAATCCAATTTAGCACGGATCTTACCAAATTCAATATCCTTTTTGGTAAGTGCAACCTCAAGTCGGGTTATCATTCCTTTTAATACAAAATTCTCATGAGTTAAAGATTTTACCTTTTTGTCAAGTTGCTTGGATTCTATGATTAAGGGTTTATAAATACTTTGTAATTCATTAATCACATCATCTTTGCATTCAACTTGATCTATACACTCAGCCTCACTAATAGAAATAGAACTACTAAAGTAATTAACATCAGAATAGTTAAAGAATTCATACATTTCGGATGTCACTGAAGATATTGATGTCGTTGCTGATGTTGGATCAAATGTGGTGACATCTGAGATAACATTGTATACGACATCTTCATTATCTAACAGAGACTGTTCAAAAACAGTAGCCAGCATTGCTTGTGTTTCAATTTCACAATCTCATTCCTCTTCTCCTTCATCATCACTAAGAGAAACCCATAAGTTCTTACTAAATTTTCTAAGAGTTTTTGCACATTCGTTAGCATAGTGACCCCAACCAGAGCATGCATGACACTACACGGACACAAGTTGTTTGGGATCAAATTTGATACTGTTTGAGTTGGTTATTCTTAGTTGATTTCTTTTTTGTACATTTGGAAGGAATCTAGTGGGCTTTTGATTGAGGACTTGGTTCTGGTGCTCTTTAGGTTTAGATTTATTTCTCTCATTATTGAACTTCCTCACCATCGAATTGAATTTTTGAGTGAGTAAGGCAACATTTGCACCATCACAAATTTCTTCAAGATTCTCATCCTCTTCTTCGATTTGTCTCTCCGAGGATTGAACTTGAAGTGCCACATTCTTTCTTTTATACAATTCCTTTTGATTCTTAATTTCCATCTCATAAGTTTTAAGAATATTCATAAAGGTATGAAGGTCCATGGTGGCAAGATTGTGAGCTTCTTCAATAACACAAATCTTTAAATTGAACTTTTCAGTAAGAGAATATAGAGTCTTTTCAACAAGTTGAGTGTTGGTTAATGGTTCACCAAGCACTTGCCATTCATTTGAGATGTCAATCAACTTTTCAAAGTAAGATTTAATATCATCCGCTTCTTCCATCCTTAAATGTTCATATTTACTCATGAGCATGCATAGCTTTGTTCGACGAACACTTGAGCTACATTCACAATGATTTTGTAAAGTATCTCATGCATCCTTAGTCGTGGGGCAGTTTTGAATGAGTTTGAAAATATACATATCAACCCATCTAAAAATTGCATTTGAGGCTTTTTCGTTAAAGCTAGCATTATTGGTTCTTCTGTCATCTTCCTCATCCGGTGACAACATTGGAACAACATACCCATTGGTTATAGATCTTCATGCCATAATATTAATTGATTTGATATAAGAACGTAGGCGAATCTTCCAATAGACATAATTTGATCCATCTAATATAGGAAGCCTACCAATAGTTAGATTTGCCGGATCCATAGTTTATGACAACATGACTAATCACGTATTGTGTTAAGTGTCGGCTCTGATACCACTTGAAGGGTGTCAAACGCTATGGAAAATAAAAACAAAATGAGATAAACCGAATGCCAATTCTGTTTCCGAATGTCGACAATTATGTCGTCCGACCCCAGTAACAACACTTAGCAAAACAGTAACTTTAAAGAGTAAATGCAGTGGAATGTAAATAACACAAAAGTTTAAATTTTTATAAGTTATATATTATATAACTTATGATGGTCAATGACCAAATATATTGTATATATATTATATACAAAATTACAAATTCCTTTCTTTACAGATTTACAAGATAAAATGGAAATGATTTAAAAGTTAAAGTCGCAGATGACTTCTGCCTGAAAAATCTAACTAAGTAGACATAGACAACCACTCATTACAATCGCTTCATACAAAACTAATCTAGAATCTAAACAACAATTGTAATGTTGGACAGAATGTTGTCGACACACTCAGGCAACACTTGTGATCCAAATTTCTGAGATGAAATCCCGAGAGAGCTCTTGGTATTTTTGCAATATGATTCTAGATGTTCGTTCACTGTAGTAGCCTCTCTATTTATAGTGAAAAGTCTTCCTTGAAAATCTCATCAATCCGTTGAGAAGGTTGAGGAAAAGGTGGGCAACTGGTATGTTTGTTGGAGAAGATCATGGAGTAAAATCCTCTAACATCTTTGACTTGTTCCTCACGCAAAGCAACAGCCTTGACTCGTTCTTCCCACGTTTTTCACCGGCTCTTTTTTACCTTGCCAAGTCATTTTTCTTCATTGTAATATTTATAAAAATATTACTTCATTCCGTGAAGTAAGGCAAAACTGTTTTTCGAAGATGTTGGTCCAAATGTTATGACATTTGTCCCAACATTTTTATGCATTCAAATCAGTACTTTAGAAGAGGTGTTGGGTCAAATGTCACAACACCAAACCCAACATTAACAATATTTAACTATGAAATTTTTGCATCTCCAATATTTTAATTATTCAACTAGAATTTTTAAATTGTCTCTATTTAAATCATCGTTGATTATGTTAAGAGTCCCACATCGGATCGGAATCGAAACATGAACTCCTTATATGGACTTGGGCAATCTTCACCCTACAAGCTAGCTTTTGGGGCTGAGTTAGGCCCAAGATCCATTCTTTACATGGTATCAGAGTCAGATTCATTCAAATTCTTTGTTCACTGATATTGGGCCCAAATTATATTATTCACGCTCCAGTTAATAAGGTCTGGGCGTGTGGGGAGTGTTAAGAGTCCCACATCGAATATGGAATGGAAACATGAACTCTTTATATGGACTTGAACAATCCTTAGCCTATAAGCTAGCTTTTGGGGTTGAGTTAGGCCCAAGATCCAAAATCCATTCTTTACAGATTAGAGACAATAAATTATTTGTCACTAATTGTTTATATTACTAGTGACAAAACTAAGGTCACAATTAAACATAAAACTATGTAGCTAAAGCTTACAATATTTAACAACAAACTCTAATTTGTCACTATTGTAATAACATACTTTTTGTGACGAAATTTTTTCGTGTCCAAAATTTAACTAATTTTTTGACAAGTAATAATTTTTCACAAATTGGGCACATGATTAGTGACAATATAACGTGTCACTAAAAACTTAAAATTTATGGCCAATGTAACTCAATAAATTATGCTAACTCATATTTTGGTGGAGTATTTTAGTGGATAAAACTGTTTCTATGAAATTTAGTGTTTCGTCACTAAAAGTATATGATTCATGTATTTAATAAAAAAAAAAATTCGGTCACAAAAGGTTAATAATTAGTGACAAATTTTGTGTCGTAGCTAATAATGTCAAAGGTAAATATCACATTTAGCGGCGAAACTTTTTCGTATCCAAACTTAAAAGAATTTAAAGACAAATAACGATTTGTCACAAACTATCTACAAAATTAGTGATGAAACTTATCGTCACCACTATCCTCAAATTTGTAGCTAGAATTACATGATATTTGGTGCCAATTCATTTTTTGGGTGGAAAAGCTTTTTAGACAAAACATTTGCTACTGAATTTATTTTTCGTTACTAAAGGGATATGACTCATGCATTTGAGCACGAAATGTAAATTTTGTCACTGAAGGTGCATAACTAGTGACGAACTTTAGATCATAGCTAAAAAATTCGTGGCTAAATATCACATTTATTTTAGTGATTTCTTACTGTTATACTACATTAGGCTTATCTCTACCTTATTTTAAGCCTTTCAAGTGGACCGGGTTGATCCGGGCCCTGCCCGGTAAGCCCAGTCCACCACCGGCCTGGCATGGACCCGACTAAGGGGGTAGGGGGCTGGGCTATGTGGGATTTATTAGGGAATGGGTCGGACAAGGTAGACTGCCCGATAGCCCGACCCATTAGTGAGCCCGATTGATGGCCCACCGGGGACCCGTCCCGTCCCGGCCCAGCTAATTTTTTTAATGCGTACAGATTTCATAAAGTACAAGGTAGATTGGGATGATAGTAATTAGTAGATGCCATATGCGAGATATGCATTATCAACTTGAAAGGGAAAAAAGTTAAAATGCTTACGTTTAATTTGAAAGATTCTGTTAATATCCAATTGAAGAAAGATATTCAATTACATAGTAGAATATAACATTGTAAAAACCAAAAGTTGTGACCACTTAAATCCAGCATACTATAAGACTAAGATAAATGATATGCAAAAGTGTAAATAGAGTGAAAGTCCAACCTAAACAAGACCTAAAGATGGTTTTAAGTCAAGTTTCAATTGAATATATAAATTCAAGTTCAATATATTATTACTCTCTTTGAAAAAATTAGGTCAAAATGTCGTTTATCTTATCAAAGAGTTTGAAATCTCGCTTTAGCAAACCAGTCTAAAGTTTGACATTTTGCATCTGTTCATCTAGTTTATTCGAGTTAATTCCACTTTATCTCCCTAAATTTAAGGGTTGAGAAATGATACCCCTCAACATATTGAATGGAAACGATAACCTCCTTATGCAATATTTTTCGGGAAAACTTTTCGGTTTTAGGGGTGGGTTGGATGGTGGTGGGTTGATTGGTGGAGTGCTAATTATGGGACTTGTTTTCTCTATTTTCATTAGAAAAATTATTTTCCCTCATTTTTAAGGAACTTAAACTATATCGAATTGTATCTTCTTCTAATTTATCATAATAGTCCCACACCGAATGTATTCTTTGAATTTGAGCTAGAGGAGAAGGAGGAGGTTTATCATTATCCATTGAATTTAAATTTTGAAATTTGAACTTGAAAGTTGAAAGAGAGAGAGATTTAGATGAGTAGGAAATTTAGGGATTGAGAGAGAAGTTGGGAATTGTGAGAAAACATGAAGAAGAATTAAGGGTGTTTGTAGATTGAAAATATGACCAACATATAATTTAAGAAATTTGATGGTTAAACTAAAGTTGGCAACCGCTATATTTTAAAGTTCAAAGTTCAAGCTAAATAAATTTTAGTATTAATTTTCTAAAAAATAATTAAAATTTCGGTCGGCCCCTTAAACCGTACCGGCCCGGTGTGGCCATGATTAAATGGCCCGACCATTTGGCAGGTTTACCTTATCTCCATTCTCCAGCACACTTTTAGTGTGGTTTTCTTCATCAAAATATATTCAGTGGATGAGGCAAAGAGATCCCAATATCTCTCAAGATGTAGGTCACCCATGTAACTTCAGCAATTAGCTAGAGATGCGAGACATTTATTCTGTACGCTAGAATTGGGAACTGCATTTTTCTTCCTAGGTGACCATTACATGTAGTTCGACACACAGAAATGGTTGAACGTCTAGTTAAAGGACATCCAGCCCAATACACATCTAAAAAGCCTAGTGATGCATAAACCACGTTGTGAAGGGTTTGTATTGTAACGATGCACCCTTTTAACTCTAGATGACACTAATTTGAGGTTTGTATGAACTGACATAGATGATTCAGAGGCATATTAGATACTGACTTAAATTCCCTTAAACTTTTTCATATCTATTTTTGTCACTCCTAGTCAAACGGAAAAAGGTCCAAGTTTGTCCAAATGTTTGTCTTATGGTATATGAAATTAATGTTCGATCTAAAATGCATATATTTATTCATTGTTTGTCTTATATGAACCGGGTTACCTGAGAGGTAGATGGCACTAATGTTATCGCAATATACCAAGGTTGCCTTCTGAATCGGACAATGAAGCTCCAAAAGCAAATTACGTAGCCAACATGATTCGGAGACCACATTCGCTACCCCTCGATATTCGGCCTCTGCACTTGAGCGTGATAGAGTTGCATGACACTTTGCCGACCAGGAGACCAAGTTGTTACCAAGGAACATACAGTAGCCAGATGTCGACCGTCTGGTGTCGGGACAACCACCCCAATCAGCATCTGTGTATGCGACAAGTGTGGATGTAGATGACGGATACAAATGTAAACCATAGTCCAGTGTCCTTGAATATACCGAATGATGCATTTGATTGCATTCATGTGCTCAACTCTGGGATCATGCATGAATAAGCACACCTGCTGAACAACATATGTAATATCCGGTCTGGTAAAGGTAAGATACTGGAGGGCCCCTGCAAGACTACGATAGCGGGTCGGATTCTCGTAAGGGACGTCGGCTGCGGTCCCAAGCTTGGGCTTAGCATCAACTGGAGTGGAAGTGGACATACAGGAGGACATCCCGGCTCTCTCGATGATCTCAGATGCATACTTTCGTTGAGACAAAAACAAACCATCTGAGTGACGCTTGACGACAATCCCCAAAAAGTAACTCAAGAGCCCTAAGTCTTTCATAGCAAACTCAGAGCTGAGAATGGCCATGATAGACTGGCGTAATGCATCGGAAGAGGCAGTCAAAATGATATCATCCACATACAATAGAATATAGGCCAAGGACGAACCACGCCGGTAGATGAACAAGGAATTATCTGACCTGCTGTGAGTGAATCCAATAGTCAAAACAAAGTCAGCAAACCTCGTATACCAGGCCCATGGAGACTGCTTAAGCCCATATAAGGACTTCTTCAATAAACAGACATGATGAGGACGTTGGGGATCCCTGAATCCCAACGGCTGATGCATATAGACTGTTTCCTTGAGATCACCATGTAAGAAAGCAGTCTTGACATCCAACTGATGAATATGCCATGTCTTTGAAAGAGCCAAGCTAAGCACAGTGCAAATAGTATTCGGTTTGACCACCGGACTAAACGTCTCCCCACAATTTATCCCAACATGTTGAGTCTTACCATCACCCACAAGTCGCGCCTTATGTCGAGCAAATGACCCATCTGAATTCTCCTTATGAGAAAAAATCCACATAGACCTGATAACATTAATACCAGATGGATGGGGCACCAACTCCCACGTCTTATTATCAATAAGAGCATTATATTCAGCAGTCATAGCAATTTTTCAATTCTGGTCATTTAAGACGGACACAGGATTACGGGGCAAGGGGGATTTAGAGACATCAGAATGTAAAATAAAATGTCTTTTAGATGTGAAAATACCCCGCTGACTACAAGTGACCGGTCTATGACTCGAGGAAGAATTGAGTGAATTTTGGGGATTTGCTGGGCTCGGGGACGGGTGGCGCCAGGTAGTGGGCTCTTTGGTCCAATCGGTAACTGGGCGACCAACCAGTTCAGAAATAAATTTGGATTGGCCCAATCACCGAACTGCTCCACCACCAGCTGCGACGGAACAGTGGGTCCAGCGAGCAGTGGGCCCGCTGGAGGATTTTAGGTGCGGGACATGTCCGAAAAATGATGAGTAATAAACGGAGATATACCATCACCCAAAAAATTATACGAACTAGGCTCGGGAGTATGGACTTTAGTAAATAGAAATTGAGTTTCATAAAAAACTACATGACGATTAATGATGATTTTCTTGGAGGATAAATCAAAGCATTTGTAACCACGATGATTAGACGGATAACCCAAAAATACACACAGAGTGGACTGGGCCTGAAGTTTGTTAATTGTGGTGGATGGGAATAACGGATAACACAAGCACCCAAAAACCCGAAGATGAGAATAAGAAGGGTTCTTATTATATAGGATTTGGAGGGGGGGACAATATGTCAGACCTTTGGACGGAATTATGTTAAGGAGATATGTTACCATTTGCAGAGCATAATGCCAAAAATATGGGGGTACGGAAGCATGAAGTAAGAGAGTGCAGACAATGTTATTTATGGAATGAATTTTGCGTTCGGCTTTCCCATTTTGAGAAGATGTATGAGGGCATGAAAAATGAAAATTGATCTCATTATTATCACAGAACTCCCGAAACACCCTATTGTCATACTTTTTCCCATTATCACACTGAATATTTTTTATTTCTCTTTCGAATTGTGTTCTAATGAATGCTTTAAATTTTATGAAGACAGAAAATACTTGAGATTTATTGGCAATTGGAAACATCCACAAAAATTTAGAATAATCATCCAAAAAAAGAACATAATATCGATGACCTAACGAACTTAGAACATGAGACGTCCATAGGTCGCTATGAATAATATCAAATGGCATTGAAGTATGAGAATTTGAGTCCACAAATGACAACTTAATAATTTTTCCTAATGAAAAAGATTGACAAATTTGAGTACGACCCGTACCCTTACAAGAAATAAAGCTATTTTTATCTAAAACTGATAAAATAGAAGATCCCGGATGACCAAGGCGAGCATGCCACAAAGAAGGAGAAATGGCTGCAAAAGCTGAAGGCAAGGCTTGACTCGATGGACTGAAATCGGGTGTGATAGGATATATATCTCCCCTACTATCACACCTCATGAGAGGACTCACCATCTTGAAATCCTTTATAGAAAACCAAAAGGATCAAATTCAACAGAAACAGAATTGTCAGTGGTGAACTTGCGGACATACACTAAGTTTTTAATCAATTTGGGGGCATGTAAAGTATTTTTCAAGATAAGGGGTGGATTGGGGGGAGACAATGTTTTATTACCATAACCCTTAATTAGAATAGAGTTACCATTTCCGACAATTATGCCACGAGGGTTGCTCAAATTGGAATAAGACGAGAGAGTACCTTGATCGGAGGTCATGTGTGTCGTTGCGCCGATGTCCATGTACCAATTTGGATCCGGTTGCATCAACCCAAGTGTGTGCATTGCGACCTCAATGTCGGGGGAGTGGGGCCCGCTGCGTAGTGAGCTTGTGGAGGTCGGGGCCCAAGAATCCCAGGCGGGTGTGGGCGTAATTGCCGGAATGGCGGCTTCTTTGGAATTGCTTTGGGCGATGGGCGTGGGCGTGATCTTCTTGTTGGGCTGAAGGAATTTGACAGCCACTTTGGGCCATTCTTGGACCTAGTCTCTTGATACCATGAAAGAAATAATCCCCTTGATTATTTTCATTAATTGAAAGGTCTTTATACAAGTTACAAAATAGGAGAATCATATTCCTATTCTATTCATAAAACCTTATTCTACCATAATTCTAACTATACAAAATATGGTAAGTGTATCATCCTAATTTAGATAACAAATACACTACAATATACATCAAATATATATACCATATATACAAGATTACATAAATGTAATCTGCCCGTGATGGGCTCATTTGTGGGGCTTCCGTGACTGCTGGCCCAAGACTGGCTGACCGGCTGGGCTACTGCTTTGGATATTCCCGTGATATACACCTCTGTATATCAAGTGTATATCATGGGTATATATACCTTGTTTAACACTTTTAACTCTAGATGACACTAATTTGAGGTTTGTATGAACTGACATAGATGATTCAGAGGCATATTAGATACTGACTTAAATTCCCTTAAAACTTTTTCATATCTATTTTTGTCACTCCTAGTCAAACGGAAAAAGGTCCAAGTTTATCCAAATGTTTGTCTTATGGTATATGAAATTAATGTTCGATCTAAAATGGATATATTTATTCATTGTTTATCTTATATTTTAATATTTTAATTTTTTTTGAATATTAATTATAATGAGTTGTGCTTAATACTATATTTTTATTGTGCAGAAATAAATTGATATAAAAATAAAGAGATTTATAGCAAAATTAAATAAAAAGCGGATTGAAAAAAAAAAAGAGAAGAGGGGACAAGATGGGGGACGATCAATAGAGTTTGTCCCCCATTTGAAGACAAAAAAAAAGAGGAAAGAGTTAGCAATATAAAATTGCAATTGAAAGAATTGAATCCAAGCAGAAGCTCGCTGTCGAAGCTGCTGGCGAGCTTGTTTCTCGCTGTGCACTTCGCCCGGTGAGTAAAGGTGTTCCGAAAATTAATTCTTTCAATTTATTTTGGACTCAATTATTTCGTCTCACATTTTTGTACACCTATAAATAATCTATGAGAAAGGTTTTTACACAACTTTGGATAATTTAGGACTCGGAGTTCAGAATTTTTGACCTATGAAGAGCTTGGAGCCGTCATGGAGACCGGAGATTATTAGATTTTACCTTTTCTTCTCCTTGCTACTCGTTTTTTATATTTATTTGGATGATTTGTTATTTTTTTCCATGTCTATGTGGAGCTAAACTTCTCGTTCTACGGTTATGATTCTTTCATTAACTTTGTTATTCGAATATTGATTCAATTAATTAGCTTATTGTATTGGTTTATTTATTTAATTCTGAACTTAATTATTTGGTTGCTTGATCACCAATCGAATACTATCTTTGATTCTTAGATTGAACTCGAGAGAGGAATACTAGGATAACAATAGAGTTAAATAGAGCATGATCTCAACTCTGGCATCGGAGAGCGAATTTGTGTCTAGGATAGAGATATATATAGTTCGTCCTACTTGATTGATATACAGGATATATAAATGTGTTCGTGTTAAGGTTCATGGCCATAGAGATATAGGCATGAAAGTAATATGAATAGACAGCTAGAGGACTCGAGAAATTCGTAATCGTAATATCAACTCTGTTAATCAGTAAACTGGATAAATTATGAGGTTGAATCCATTGAAGAGTACAACGTGATTCTTAGATAGCTTATATCTCTAGATCGGCATCATATCATTGACAATAGAAAAACCCGCTCTTTCTTTGTCGAAGTTCATTATTTGTTTCTTTTTATTTTAATTAGTTTAGAATTACAACATACGGATTTCCTTTCTTGTATAGATAATTCAGATCATTTAATTTAGCTAACGGTTAATCATAAGTCCCTGTGGGTACGATATCTGGACTTTAAATCCTATATTACTTGTACGACCGCGTATACTTGCGTGTGCGTGTGGGAGCAACACGTTTTTTGTGACGTTGCCCGGGACTTAGAAATTAACTGTTTATCTAGATTAAATTTTATTTTGTCTATTCAAGTTCTATTTTTTTGTATTCTTCCTGACATGTCATCTGTGAATGAAAAATTATGGAGTGATAAGTATTCATGTTTTATTGATCCCTATCCGTATGGCAAAGGACCTCACTTATGGAAAGATTGTCTATATATTCCCAAGGGCGAGTTGTGTGCACCATCTTAATCTTGTGATATTTGCGGGGACAATTGAAAAAGTTATCCCAAGTGTTATTATCCTATTCTGAGCGCTTATTATGATGATTCTAATAATGCTTGTGCTATTAATAGTATGGATCTTTTCAGAAAATCACTAGACGAATATGGGGGCTTCCGTGATGATATTACGAACGCGATGATACAACCAATAGAAGGCAGAAGTGAGCTTGCACAAGAAATTGACAGGTTTGTCTTGGTTGTGCACAACTTGAATGCAGATTTGAGTGCAAAGATTGATGCGTGTAATGCCCACCAATTTAGTGATGAGTTGTGTGAAGCTGAAAAAGAACTTATAGGCCAAATTGAGGAGCTAAAACGAGAATACAAATCATTAGACCATATTTTTCTTGATGGTGCCAATGTTGAGAAGAGTGCTCTAGAGTCATGTGAGAGAGTAAATAACATTACTTTTGGAGACCTGAGTGTGTACATATGAGGATGTAAATAGTAGTACAATTCATGAGTTAAGGCGTATTAGATCTCATTCCAATCATTTTTCCACATTGTGTTTAGATAGTAAGATAGTAATCGAGCCATCTGAGCCTGTGGGGGAGTCAAAGGGTGAGCATGAAAGTGTCTATATTCTTGAATTTGTTGTGTCAAAAAGTAAAAATTACATTCCTCATCTAAAGGCCGAGAAGTGCAGAGTGAACATTTTATTACTTGGCATGGTTATCTTTGTAGCCCCACTAAAGGAGCATAGTCGCAAACTCGATGCCATGTTAGGGGTACAATTCATAAATTAAAGGTGGAGGAAAAAGTTGGTTCACGTCGTGCCACGACGTTAATCTTGTTCGATTCTTTGATTTGCGTGTGTGGACTATTTCTTTTTGTGAGGGCACTTGTTTCATGATAGATAGGTGATGTTATGTGATTTCTTTGACAGAGTAGGTGAGCGAGTTTAAATTTGATAAGTAAGAGTTAGTCTTTGAGGTTAATAGGTTAGAAGTTTGTTGTTTGATTGAGTTGACTTGTATATCTTTCATGATGATTAGGAAGTGTATATTTGATGTCATGAGTTGATATAGGGCTTAATTGTTAGTATCAACCAATGTGGTAATGTTTCTAGGCTTGATTTATTTAGAGTAGTTTTATTGCTTACTCGAGGACAAGCAAGAGCTTAAGTGTGAGGTGGTAATATTAGACCTAAAATGCGTATATTTAATCATTGTTTGCCTCACATTTTAGTACTTTTAATTGTCTTTTGAGTATTAATTATAATAAATTGTGCTTAATATTATATTTTTATTGTATAGGAATAAAGTGAGGTAAAAATAAAGAGATTTGAAGTAAAATTGAATAAAATATTAAAAAAAAGAGAGAAAAAATAAGAGGGTACAAGATGGGGGACACTCAACAGAGTTTGTCCCCCATTTGAAGACAAAAAAATGAGGAAAGAGTTAGCAAATTAAAATTGCAATCGAAAGAATTGAATGCAAGCAGAAGCTTGCTGTCGAAGCTGGAGGTGAGCTTGTTGCTCGCTGTGCACTTCGCCCGCGAGTAAAGGTGTTCCGAAAATTAATTCTTTTAATTTATTCTGGACTCAATTATTTTGTTTGAGTTTTTTCATATACTTATAAATAGTCCATGAGACAAGATTTTATACAACTTTGGATAATTTGGGATCCGGAGTTCAGAACTTTTAATCTAGGAAGAGATTGGAGCCGCCGTGGAGGCCAGAGATTATTGGGTTTTACCTTTTCTTCTCCTTACTACTCTTTTTTATATTTTTTTTGGATGATTTATTATTTTTCTCCATGTCTATGTGGAGCTAAACTTCTCGTTCTAGGGTAATGATTCTTTCATGAACTTTGTTATTCGAATATAGATTTCAATTAATTAGCTTATCGTTTTGTTATTTATTTAATTTTGAGCTTAATTATTTGGTTGCTTGATCACCAATCGAATACTATCTTTGATTCTTAGATTGAACTCAAGAGAGGAATACTAGGATATCAATAGGGTTAAACAGAGTAGGATCTCAACCCTGAGCATCGGGGAGCAGATTTACGTCTAGGATAGAGATTACCTAGTTCGCTCTACTTGATTGATATACAGGATATATAAATGCGTTCATGTTAAGGTTCATGACCATAGAGATATATGCATGAAATTAATACGAGAAATTCGTAGTCGTAATATCAACCCTGTCAATTAGTAAACTGGATAAATTATGAGGTTGAATCTATTGAAGAGTACAACAGGATTATTAGATAACCCATATCCCTAGATCTGTTTCATAACATTGATAATATAAAAACTTGCTCATTCTTTGTTGAAGTTCATTATTTATTTCTTTTTATTTTAATTAGTTTAGAATTACAGGGCAATCAAGGATATGTATGATGGAGCCAAGACTAGGGTACAGATAGTAGGAGGAGACTCAGAGAACTTCTCAGTGATGATGGGGCTGCACCAGGGATCAACTCTTAGCCCATTCCTATTTGGCTTGGTGATGGATGGACTGACGCGACAAATCCAATGGGAGGTGTCATGATGTATGTTATTAGCAGATGACATAGTCCTGATTGATGAGACTCATAGCTGAGTGAATGCTAAGCTGGAGGTTTGGAGACAGACTCTGGAGTCTAAAGGGTTCATGCTGAGTAGGACCAAAAAAGAATACTTGGAGTGCAAGTTCTGTAACGGGACCGACCTTGAGACAAGTGTGGATGTGAGGCTTGGTACTCAAGTCATTCCAAAGAAAGGAAGCTTCAAGTACCTCGGGTATATTATCCAAGAGAATAGAGAGATTGATGATGATGTCACACATCGTATTGAGGATGGGTGGATGAAATGGAGGCTCGCATCTGGAGTCTTGTGTGATAAAAATATGCCACTAAAACTTAAAGGCAAGTTCTATAAGGTGGTGGTTAGACCGACTATGTTGTATGAGGCAGAGTGTAGGCCGGTCAAGACTTCGCACACCCAAAAGATGAAAGTTGCAGAGATGCTAAGATGGATGTGTGGGCATACAAGGAGGGATAAAATTAGAAATGATGATATCCGGGACAGAGTGGGAGTGGCCTCAGTAGAGGATAAGATGCGAAAAGCGAGGTTGAGATGGTTCAGGCACGTGCAGAGGAAAGACACAAATGCCCTAGTGATTATCTATGGACAGGTACATGAGGGGTAGAGGTAGGTCGAAGAAGTATTTAGGGGATGTGATTAGACGGGATATGGCACAGGTGCAACTCATTGAGGACATGACCTTAGATAGAGGGTTATGGAGGACACAAATTAGAGTAGAAGGGTAGTAGGTAGTCCAACATAGTCCTACCTACACTTACAAACTGGTAGTTGTAGTGTTATTACTATAGGCCCTCTTAGCCTATCATATTAGTAGATACAATACTGCTTTTTAGTCCCATGTCATTTGATTTATGCTGCTATGTGTATTTTGTTTGTCTTATTTACTTGCATTAGATATTGCCTTTTTTCAGAATTCTCTATCATGACATAGTCGTTTTGTTTGTCTTACTTTGCTTGTGCTTGTGCTTTGTCTTGAGCCGAGGGTCTCTCAAAAATAGTCGCTCTATCTACCAAGGTAGAGGTAAGGTCTGCGTACACTCTACCCTCCCCAGATTCCACGTTGTGGAATTTCACTGGGTATGTTGTTGTAGTTTAGAATTACAACCTATGAATTTCCTTTCTTATATAGATAATTCAGATCATTTAATTTAGCTAACGGTTAATCATAAGTTCTTGTGGGTACGATATCTGGACTTTAAATCTTATATTATTTGTACGATCATGTATACTTGCGTGTGCGTTTGTGAGTATCTGCTTATAGGAACTCCCATGTTTGTGAGTATCTGCTTACAGGAACTCCCATTGTTATCTTTCTTCTCAAATATGACCATCACACGCTAATGATTTCAACCATGAAAAAGTTGGTTTGATTTGTCTTACGTAATGAATATCATGTCAGAGGTATATTGTGACCTTTTCAATTGTTCAGGGTTATATTTTGACCACCATTTAAATCCTTGTAAATCCTAAATTGTAATTATGGGTAGTTACGATCCTATTTGTGTGCTTAAAGTATCCTCAGATGTGAACAAACCCACACAAAGATGGTAAGGAGTTTTTTAAGCCATTATCATTAGGTTGTGTGCCTAAGGTTTGGTGGGGAGGGTTTACTTGACCCCTACCATATTATATTTAAGACAAAAGATCTTACAATGGTTAGAGGCCCTACCATGTTATATTTAAGACAAAAGAGCTTACCATGGTTAGAGGGGGACATGGAACCTTACCTCTAACCTACAAAAGAGATTGAAAATTCAATTTTAAAGGAAAGAAATTAGCCTATACAGTTTCCTTTCCATAACTACACAAGAAAGTTTAACTTACAAAAAAATTACACTTCTCATATCTTCTTCTCATAATAGTAGGAGTTTGTCATTTATCTAGTTGAAACAGTGCCTTTGCTTCTTTAGGAAGTTCTTGAAGAGAAAGATATAAGGTCCTGTTTCCACTAATTACTGCCTATTTTGCCATGAAATCTTATATTTGATTGGCTTCTATAAAGCAATAAGAAATCTGATATTGAGCATTGTTGAGCAGTCTGAAAGTGCTGATAATCATGTTGGATTCAATCAAAGAACCCAACTCAATATGCAAATTATTCAATCCCTGTTGAACACACCAGTTTATACCATACTTAGCAGCAAGTGCTTCAATTTGATTGTTGCTACTGTACTCAATTGGGATTGAATAGGTAAAAATGAAATCTCCAGTATCAAATCTCACCACATCTCCTATTCTAGCTTTTTTGGTGTCATTGAAGAATCCTCCATCTGTTTTAACCTTTACCATACCATTGACAATTTTTTTCCAACAGACCGGTGCATCTCAGTATTGAACTGAGTCTCTCCACTTTGTTGCAGTAAGAAACTCAGACCAAATGGATTTTTTTGTTTGAACTGCCACCACCTTTTTACCGATAGAATATGTCATGACCCCTTTTCAAGAATCGTGGTGGCACATACACATTCCCTGTTGGTACTCTATTGTACTTTATAAAGCAGTACAGGAAGTAAATAACTATTACAAGTATTCGAAAGGATAAACAAATATTCAATATTCAGAAATTGAATCTTGTCGAACAAATAGGTCAATCTTCAATACTGCCGCAAGCTTGTTGTGTCTTGAATCTTGATAACCTGAAATCAAGAAACAACTAAATCTAGATAGTTACAACGTTGTGTGTTGAGTCTAGTGATTGCCCTCTATCCTTAAGACAAGATTGCCCCGTATATATGCTTTTACGTTAGCGGGCAATAGTCTCCCAAGATAAAACAACACTTTAATCTCAACGCTACAAAGCCAATAGGTTGAGCCTGACGAAGAAAACAAATATGAATCGACTTGCTGAAGATATGGAAAAGGAAGGAAGAGTTTCTGTTTTCTCTTCTATTTTGTCTCTTTGTATATAACGTGTCTCTATTGTGTATTTCTTGTGTATATCACACTGTATTTCGTCATTGTTTTGCAGTGGGTTTCTTCACTGTTTTGCAGTGATTTTCGAGACTGTTTTTGTGCTACTTTTCTGTTTGTATGTGATGATTTTCCGTCACTGTATTGAGCCAAGAGGCATCAATATATAGCACGGAGGAGGGACTCCTCAACTGCCACAAACATGGCTGTTAATGGCATTAGTGAGAGATGTAAATGGCATTAGAGAGGCTGATTTATGGTCATGAAGGAGGCTGCTCAACTGCCCAAGTAATGGGCTGTTAATGAAGGAGTTAATCAGCCAAGTAATGGCTGGTTAAAGCTCCAAAACACAATCCAACGGTAGGCAGAAAGTTTTCTGCCTTTCATCACCCCAAAATCAATTTTCCAGAAACTCTGGGGACCAAACTGTAAATATTAAGCAATTTAGGGTCCAAAAAGATAATATCAGAAAGTCTCCACAGCCCACAACCCACAGCCCACGACCAGACAGGACGGGCGGGCGGCGGCGGCGCGCGCGTGGGCTTAGCCTTGAACCCAAGCACATCTATGTCCTCCCTCCTTTAAACACATGGGATACCCCTTGGGGTCCCAAACCCTTTACCACATTAGAGACTTATATAGAGAGCAATTCTTCCTATTCCCACCGATGTGGTAGATTTGTCCCACACCATATTTCCATGCCTCAAACACCTTACTTCGTGGACCAATATCTCTTTCATTTCTCAACGAAATTTGACGATTCTTAGCCCTACGGTCATCTACTCACTTCGTAGATCATGCATGTGCGAAGAGACAGAGCCTCCAACATGCGAAATACTAGTGTTTAATTCATTAAAGATGGGTAGACGCATTTCCCCGCCAAAGGCAAATTTCCAACATTCCCACTGATAGGCGAACCACTTTCCATATAAACAAAACAATATGAAATAAATGCGGAAATATAATCAAAACAACAATAGACCTCCAAAATCTGGTCTGTGATACAAGAGCACTAATGCGGAATACAAGTGTGAAAGAAGGCAACAAAGGCCAAAACATGAATAACATAATCAAAATGTCTAACAACGTATTTCGAATCCAAATTTAAAGACATAGTAAGAGAATAAGCATCCAAGGCATGCCGGAAGAAGCATCCTCACCCTAGAACGCCAAATCCACATCCCGGACTCACATTCGAGTTCGCGAACTAGTAGAGGGACTTGTATCTGCATCAGAAAAAATGCAGCAAGCGTAGCATGAGTATACAACGTACTCCGTAGACATCATAGGCCGACAATGATGGAAATAAACATACCCCCATACACATCAATACACTGATTCAACAAGTCACGATGTTCACATAAGGTTCCATTCACAGTCAAGTACAATCAATCAATTCACATATACAGGGACCTTACTATCATAGTACCCACGACTAGTACTCTCTTGTCCAAGTCATATTCAAGCTTAACCCCACTTACCCAACCTTAACACATCAATAAACAAGTCAACACTTAGATCACAACAACTCTTTTAGAACACTTTCCAGGAATATTACACTTAAGCTAACCATGAAGACATTAACTCCTTTATTATTCTTGATCTTGGATTTAGCTAAGTCTCTATACAGTTACAGTCTGACACACATAGATCATTCAACGTTTACCTTCCCAATGGCAACACTTATTACAGGTTCCTTACTAGACTCGATACCCAATCACACGGTCAATTAACATACAACACACAATGCACATATTTTCCATGGACCTAGACAATAGTCGTGACATATTGACACATCCGACCACAGTAGCAGTAGACATCAAAGACTTAGACTTACAAATTATAACCACATTCATAAGAAATCAAGCACGCATGGCAACCAATTCAATATTTATCCAAGTGTTCACATATTCAATTATCCAGGTATCCACATACACAAGCCCAATCATAGCAATCAATCGATCCACATTACCAAACAACATATAATAAATGCAATGACATGTGTATGATATGAATGCAATACATATGCCCGGATACATGTATCCTCTAATATATAATACATCAAGTTTATACTATGATCATACATCTATGGAGGACCCACGAAGTCCATATACTCCCTCCGCTCCAGAATTTCTCATTGGATCACAGAGCCCATCTCTTGGCTGTAATAATATCTATTGTAGGCGTGTAACCTCGATTCCCGCGTATCATATCTATTGCGGTGTGCAACCCTAGCCATCCGTAATATCATCATCTCAATATTGCCAAAAATCTCATAAGTACCTTGTCTTCTCGGTCTCTTGGACCCACAATATTTTCATAACACTATCACATCAATATCATCAAAACCATGAGTGTATGAATGCAAATGACAATACAAGACAAGAAATCAGAATGTATGAGACACAACAAAGTATATGAGATAAATATCACATGCTTTCAGAGTTCACAACAATAATTCAAGTACAATCAGGATATCATATTTACAGGCTAACCCCAATAATCTAAGTACAGTCAGGATATCATATTAAACAGTCCAACCACAATAATTCAGGTACAATCCGGATATCATATCAAATAGTCCAACAACAATAAATTAGGTACAATCAGGATATTATATCAAAGCATATGTGATGAATAAACACGATAATATCTAATATGACGATGATCTCACATAATGGCGACAAGCCTACATAATAGCAATCAGAATCAACTTAAGACTGATTCCCCAAATGACCCGTCAATACAGTTTAACACCGGTACCCACTCAACCGTTCATCATAACCGTTTGAGTGGGTCCCCCAAACACGCCCAATAACCCTCAACATTTATAAATACTACGTACTTCTATCAGAGCCTCGAAAAACTAAACCGTAGCCTACCTCATTATCAAACATGAACGCCAACCAATTGACTCTCGGAGATAGCCTTGCCTTTCTATTTCGCCTCGTGGTAATCGAAATCTATTCACGCATATACTATTCCTTAATATAAAGCTTACACAACAAACAAGGACACAATCCTTAACAAAGCAAGACTACAAATACCAACCCCGAGGCCTACTTTACTAAGACTCAAACTTTACTATCCAAACACCATCAATACATACTAGATAGTCATATCATTAAGTTAATTAGAAAACTATACACGTTTGAACCCTCAATTGAACACTATTCAAAAAGCCTCATTTGGAAATCCTAGAATTTCCCCCATTTATAATAGGTTAATACACTCAAATTAGGCCTTACAACATGATAATATAGCAATATCCATCAATAATTTATAATAATCTAAGTAATTTATTCCATAAAACCCTCATTAACAAAAGACTTAACTCCCTTAAACTTATAAAAAATTACAACTCATCTTTACCAATTTATAAATATACTAAACCACCATTAAATAACTTAGAACATGAAACCAATCATAAAAGGGAATAAAACATTTACCTCAAGAATGAAATCACTTTTAACCTTCAGAAACTCTCCCTTGGTGACTCTAGGTTCGAGATATACTATTTTCAAAAAAGAATTATAACCTAGGACCTAAAAAGGTCACATGATACAATGATACTGCCCTAGCGGAATCGACTCCGCTGGAGCGTACCCGTTATGGCATAAAAACCTTCGCTGAGGCGGTATCATTTGACACCTCGCCTCAGCACCATGGCTAACCTGATCCCGCGGAGATAAACTCACCCCTGTGGATAAACCCTCTGCCAAGGGGAAAATCCAACACTTTCCTAACCCCTCTTCGACGAACCAACCACCCGCTAAGGCAGACACGCTGGAGTAAGAACAAGTGCCACTGAGCCGGGCACCAGACACCAGAGAACTATAAATCAAACCAAGCTCCCATCAAACACTTGAAACACTCCCGAGACCCCCCAGGCACAAACCTGACATGCTCGTCTAAGGTAAACAGTGCTACAAACTCACTCGCATCCTCGAATTTTCCCATTTAACCGAGCTAAGGCATAATTTTCTAAAAAATAATCCAGAATAATCCAAAACTCAAAATATTCCAAACAAGGCCACAAAATACATTCGATTATCTCAAAAAGTGAACCAATGACTCAACTAAGTCATAAATTACCCTCCGGAACTATCAGAATCGATGGAACCTATAAACTAACCCATATACTCAAAAGTCAACCTTGAGTCAAACTAACAAACTCCAAGGTTCTTATTTTGGGATTTTCATCTGAGACTCTTATAATGGACCTCAAAATCCGTGTCACACATTCTCGCATATCACAAACCCCACATAGAGTCTATGGAAAGGGTAAAATAGTTAAGTAAGAGTGTTTAGCTAAAAATGACAGGATGGATCATTACAGAATATTATCAATGTCTTCCATACTTTTTGTGCCAATGCCAACTTGCTTTTTAGGATAACACAACTTATCCCAAGTAATCCCATTGACAACTCCCCGGAAGAAGTTGATTATGTTCTTTTCTATAAGCTCCAATGTACCTTTAGGTGGGTTAATGACAAACAAAATATATATAGGCAAAGATTGAATGACACTTTTAATCTCTTAACAATTTTGGAAACCATGTAGTTAAAGTAAGAAATTCTTTTTCTTCCAATGTAAATAGGACAACCAAGGTAAGTAAAAGGAAAGTTTTTGTCAAGAAAATCAATGTAGATTCTTATCCTATTAATTTTGTATGCACAAGTTTCAGGGCTGGATAGGAATTTTTTTAATCTTTATTAACCATTTGGCCAGAAATATTCTCATATCTCCTAATCTGCTTCATGGCAAGCTTAATAGACTTGGATTTACCACTACTAAAAATAAGAATATCATGAGCATATGCAGTGAGTAATCTGGGGACCATTCTTATACATAGTAAAAGGGATGAAGTTGGAATTATTTAGCAGGTTATTCAAAGATCTAGACAAAACCTCAGCAACAATGATAAAAAGGGAAGGGAATAGTGAATCACCTTGTTTAATCCCTTATGAGTAATTAAAAAAACCATGTCTAGTTCCATTAATAATGATAGAGTTCCAGATATTAGATATGTTTCTCCATATTAAGTTGATCCAATCATCATTGAAATCAGAATTGGTTAAAGCGTTAGTGAGAAAAGTCCAGGAGAGCCTATCATAGGCTTCGACCATATCCAATTTTAAGACCATATTTCTCCCAATTTTGTTTAGAGATACCATGAATAATCTCTTGTGTAAGAATAACATTGTCTGTAATAATCCTTCCAGGGATAACTTTCTCATCTCCTTAAACTCATCTTCCACTATGATTCTTAATTCTGTGAATCTACAATCTTATTCTCTTGTTCCTTAGCACATTGTGGACGTACTTGGTATTTTTGTCACAATCCTTTTTTTTTAATTAAATTATGCCCGGATGGGCTTTTCTATTAAACTAAAAAATGAAAAAAAAAATCATCTAAAAAACAGGACCAAAGTTGGCCCAGTCCAAAACAAAAATAAATAAAAAACATAAAAAGGAAAAAAAAACAAAATAGGAAAGTAAACTTTGATCGGCCATTTGAGCTTGCCCTAACCATGTTTTTTTCTCTCTCTATGATCAACTCATCTCTCTAGCTTGTCAGTGGTGTAAGTATGATGTTAATCCAAAATTGGTGTTTTTGGACACCATGATAGTGATTTCTGACCTTTACCACATTTGATTTCTCCTTTTGTCAGAGTCTGCAACGAACCTTAAAGTTATTTGATGTTGTTGTTGTTTCTCCCCAGATTTTCTATTTGTACCTCATTTTTATCTACTAATGATTGTTGATTTGTTATGCATGTGCTGGATTTATGTGAGGTGAGATTTGAAAGAGTGGTGACCGACTTGTGATCTCCATTCTGATAATCCTGAGATATTCTCTCAGGTATTTCTCATTCATTGTTCCTTTTTTGTATATGTTTCTTCTTATGTTGATGTATTTAACCTGAGTGATGAAAATTGTGCTTGAATGTTGATGTTGTTTATTAAACCCCAAAATCTGAACATGCATGTTTGAATCTTTTAGCAGAACTTGTATTTCATATTTTTGTTGTTCCCCTTTTTGTGCATTCATTGTTGCCCTTTGTTAATTTTGATTGTCATTGTTTTTGTTGTGCTCATTTACAGCATTGCTGGTTCCTTGTTTGTGTGTTGACAAATTAGAGAAAAAACCTACAAAATAGAAAAAAGAGTTAGTAAATACCATTATGTTCTTCTCCTGATGGATTTGAACATGATGATATAAAAATTCCTCCTCCTCCTTATTCCCCTATTCTCCTTTCCCCTCTTTCTCCACACCATCACCCATTTGAATACCTCCATTTATCATTTAACCCTGATTCTCCAATAGGGAATTTGTGACTTATCACTATTGAGGATCTTTATACTTGAAGTGTCCAAGTCATGAATGTAACACCCTGTACTTTCGGGCAATGGTTTGAGCGGGTAGACATATGCAAGTAGACCTGAGCCTTGGAGGATTTATGTCATATTTACGTACGCAAATAAAGGGCTTAATATATAAAAGGATGCGGTCCCAAAATAATTTAGGATTTAACAAGTGTGACCGCAATGATTTGAAATAATATTTTGTATGTCCCAAAAGAGGTTATGGACTAGTGCTATATCGCATGATCATAATAACGAGTATATGAAGTGTGTTAATTAAGATTATTGGATAAATATTACATGAACACTCCATGAATAAGTGGAAGCAAGTCATTTATATATATACATATAAGTGGGATTGTGGCATAAGTATGAATAAGGAGGAAGTGACAATTACAAATAAAGAGGTGTGAAAGGAGAACCAAACTAAGCCACGTGTAAAGGAGAAATCATGTGTATCTCCCAAATTAATTAATGTGTAAAGTAGAAAGAAGGGATATCTCTTAGTCACTAATTGAGAATTCATTTAATACAAAATAGTGCAACATATATTGCTTGGATAGCAACAACTTAAGTGAAATTTCTTGAAAAAAAACGTTCTAAGGGGGGCCACGGCCAAGCATTCTTTGATTAAGTTCAATTCTAGTTCATTTACAATGGGATATATCTATAGAGGGCATCATACATATATATATATATGGAAATAATATGGCTCCTCAAAAAAAAGGAACCAAAGTGTAAATCTTCTCAAGGAAATTATATAGGTTTTGCGCACCGCTTCGATCTCATTGTTCTGTTTTGAAGTGTTGTTGGATCCGAGATTCCTTTATAGTAAAGTAAGATGAAATAAGAGTAGTTCTTGGCATATAAGGTTGAAGTGTTGTTCAGCATTAAAGGTATGTTAAGGAAAATTATTTGTTCTTTTGGCACATTCTCAGTACGAACCGTAAACGTAATAATGTCCCATAAATGACTCTACTCTTAGTAGTTAAGAATGTTCAGGTTATTCATTCATATTATCAAAGCATGTCTAATTATGTTCCTAAATCCTTATTGAGGTATATGTAAAAGATGTTAATATTCATAATGTTAATCGGAGGTGAATCGACATTTTGTCACTCCGAGAAACTTATAGTGTCTTATTATCATATCATTCATGCATTACATTCATGTACATACTTTGACCTCAAATGAGTTATATACTCTACTATATGTATGCATTATATTTGTATTGGGAATGGGAAAAGGGATACGGCATTATATACGCATACCACCTGTAGTTGGTACAGATATACATGATGATGATTATGCCCACAGAGGCCGATATGATATGATGGGATGCCCACAGAGGCTTGATGGCGTTGTATACACATATGTATATGTATGACAACATTTTCATTGTGCATGACATTTAGGCATATTATGGCCCTCAGAGGCATTCTGCACAGACATGATACTTATGCATACTATGGCCCTCATAGGCATTCTACACAGACATGATACTTATGTATATTATGGCCCTCAGAGGCATTCTGTATAGGTTGGTTGTTTCTTGTCTCATATTACTTTCAGGTCTCTATTATGTTGGCATACTCGGTACATCAGTCGTACTGACATCCTTTTTGTCGGGGGACGCTGCATTTCATGCCCGCAGGCTCAGGTAGACAAGGCGATGGTCCGCACCAGTAGGTTGCTGGTCCAGCTGATATTGGAGCACTCTAATTGTTTCAGAGTTGCAGTCTAGTCGTGGTACGATATTTTGGTTATGCGTTGGGGGTATGGCGGGGCCCTGTCCCGACCTTATGATGTCACGTACTCTTTAAATGCTTGTAGACAGATGTCTTGTGTATAGTAGTCATGTATGGCTTTGTCGGCCTTGGTATGTATACCTATATAGGTTGGGTCCTTCTGGTTGCAGGATTTTACATAGCTATTTACCAGTTTACTATTTCCATATGTCAGTAGGGTATCTCGTGGCGGCCTTCGTGGTCCATGAGAAATTACAGTTATATGCTAAATATATGATTAGTGGTACTCGGCAAGTAAGGTCCGGGTGCCCTTCATGACCCTTCGGTTTGGGTCGTGATAATGAAAAGATTGAAATTCAATAGAAGATCTATCTAGAGCCTGATTGGCCAAAGAATTTGCCAATTTATTCCCTTCTCTAAAAATATGAATGAACTACATATTCATGTTACTATTCAAGTCTTTAATTTCTTATCACCATGCTTAAACCATTGAAGATGTGTTTTCTATCTCAACATTGAATCTTGCAGGTTTAACCATTTCACATACTCAGCATATCCTTTGTTGAGCTTTTGCCTTCCTTGATCAGTGTTATTCATTATATCCAGTTCTTCTAGAAACTCCTCCTTTGCTTCCCAGTCCTTGACATTCTCATTGGCATGACCAATGTACTGTCTAGACCACAAGCTCAGTGGTCTGCTGAGCTTTTAAGTTTTCTTTGAAGATTCCACATAGAATTACCTTTCGTTTCTTTATTTCGACACTCTTGAACACTCTCCATGAATCCAAGAAGATCAACCCAATATTTAAGAAATTTAAAGTATTTAAAATGATCTTGTTGTGGGTTATGACACTTTAGGAGAAGCGGTCTGTGTTCAGAAGCTGACATAGATAGTGTTTAACCATAGTACTTTGAAAAGCTTCAGCCCAATCATCATTTATCGGAATTCTATCTAACCTCATCCATATTCTCTTGCTAGGGATCAAGTAATTGCAGCAAGTAAACTTTAGGACCAATGAATCCAATATTACTCAACCCAAAAGAGTTCATATAGTTAATAAAGTTCAAACTTTTTGAGGCTCTATGAGGAATACCTCCAAAATTTTCATCTGGATCCATAATTAAATTAAATTCACCTCATATGCACCATGTCCCATCAATATGAGTATTCATGTCTCCAATGTTGTCCCAAAGTTTCACTATTTTCTCTGGGGTACACTTAGCATAAACAACAGTGACAAATGTACCATTATCAATAGGAGTATCTTTGAGTTTGAGGGTAATTTGCTGATTAGTATTAGCAATAATCTCTGTATGATCAAAGTTGTTCAAAAAGCACCAAATTTGACAACTGACATTGGATATACAATGTTGAAAGCCAAAGTACCGCTTGTAACTTGTGATCTTTCTAACATCCATAAGTGGCTCATATATTTCTACAAAGGCCACCTTATTAATGTTAACAAGAATTTTGAATCTTGGAAAAGACTGTTTTGGACCTCACCCCTCTAATGTTCCAAAAGATCACACCAATCATGAATGGATGGGGGAAGGGGGGGGGGGGGGACTTTGCCTAAGACCTTTGTCTTTTTCTTTTTGAGAAGTTGTATGTTTAACTTTGACATTTTTTTATTTTATCTGTGTCTACTTTTACCCCTTAAGTCAGTAGAAATATCCTTCCTTTGACTCTGAGCAGTATCTTGTTGATCACTCTTGTGATTCATAGAATCAATAGATAGAGCATGAGCTCTTCCAAAATTTCTTTCTTCCTTCCTTCCTCTTTTGTTCATGTGTTGGAGTATCCTTCCACTTTTCTTTATCACTATCAGTCTTTGATTCTTTGGAATTTTCCTCCATTTACTGGTTCTTGTTGGTCTTTTATGTCAAACTATCACACCCTAGCTTGGGGGGGAGATGTAGCCAGCACTCGATGCCTGAATTGTTCGAGCATACCACCTATATATCATAGTGTGAACATATATTTGTCTGGACCAACAAGGCCTCAGAACGAGAATTACAAGAGAAACTGAAATTAACAATCTGAACAAATGACAATAGAACCAACCTGCGTACATATATCATAAGGGCGACAAGGACACATCTAATCTCAGAAGGCTGGCAAGGCCACAACAACAATATTATCAGACTGATAGGAAGGCCGGCAGGCCATACACAATGACAACACATGACTCACTAGTCTACAAGCCTCTAAGAGTCATATACCAACAACCAGGTCGGGACAGGGCCCCGCTATACCCATAATAAGTATATATAAATGCATACCCAGAATCAGACAGCAACTCCGGAAGAAAGGAAAGTGCGCCAACCCAATGCTGAATAGTAATCCTACTGAGGAGGCTTATCAAATCATTTGTATGTACCTGCGGGCACGAAACATAGTGTCCCCCAGTAAAAGGGACATCAATATAAAAGATGTACTAAATATGTAAGGCTAAAACTGTAAATAAGTGCAACACTATAAATGAAGCATAAACTAAAATTGTAACTGAATGCATAACTATAAGGTAGAGCAATAGAGAAACAACATATACTCTGAGTGCTTCTGTGGGCTAGACTATGCATAAGTGAAATATAATCACGTATATATAACTCTGTAGGACTCTGTTACAGTATTATTAATATCATATCTGTATAAACTTCATAATAGTGCCATAGGCTTCTGTGGGCAATAGCATTAATCTCATATATGTATAACTGCGTATATAACGTCATGGGCCTATGAGGGCAAAATAGATATATAATACATGCATATGATGACCTCTCAAGGATTACCAAATACTCTTTTAAACTCGTCAGAGTGACGTAAGGTCATTACACCTCCGACTTCCTTATGAGGGTTAACACATCACCTCTTACTCTTTCAAACGACTTCATAAGAACCATAGATCACATTCTTAGCTTAACTTTCCAGAAACAATAAGGAGCCGACTTTTATTGACATCAAAGAGGGCCTTGGAATAAAGATGTAACCTCGACAATGGATGGGTAATAATACATCACAACACGTTGATAGGAAATAACAAGTACCTTCTTAAGGACTAAGAGTAGTGTGTTTATCGAATTTTATCTCATAATCATGATTTCATTATTGATTATGCCAAAAAGAAGAAAGAAGTAAGCCTTACATACCTTATTCAGGAATCTACAACGTCCCATATGCCTCGCACCTTCTACAGATGATTATCTATATCACACAGAGGACTGGTATCAATATCGGCTTCATATTCTATAAGGAAGTTCATTTGGACTTTTTATCGAACAACTTATGTATGCAACTTAATCGGGTCATTCATGGTTCAAATTCAATATATCTTAGCACAACAACCTTCATCAACACCTATACTCATCACCATGATGCTTTCCGTGTATTTACAACTTCATTTAATAACTTAAAGCTCATAAAAATCAGCCCACACAATACAACCCTACAATTTCTAATCAATACCTTGTTAGGTCTTCTCAATAACAAACCATAACTTGTATAAGTTCATATACGTGAAGGATAAAGTAGAACTTACCTTCATTAGCACACTTAACCTTCATTAGCCAAGTCTCCAACTCAACAACAAGAGGTAGGAGAAGAAGAAGACTAACCCACGAATTCACCGGTGAAGGATTTGTGTTAATTACTTCCAAAACTTGGCTTGGATGGATAGGAAACCATGGAAGAACTTTGAGAGAGAATTTGGAGCTGCCTAGTGTTTTTAAAAGTGAGAAATGAATGAGAAAATCTGGACTCTCGTACTTAAAAAGCTGTCACCCCTCACTTTTACGGTGGTACTGTTCATCCATAAAATATTTTACGATGATACTGTTCATCCATCAAATCTTTTACGGTCCGTAAATGTCATCATATAATAACACCTCAAATACCAATATTCTGCCTAACATTGACGCTGTTACTGTTCATCCATAAATATTTTACAGTAGTACTTTTCATCCGTGAATAGTTTTATGGTCCGTAATTTATTTTTCGATCAGATCTGCGGAACATTCTTAAAATGTACATAACTTCTCTTACAGAGCTCTGATTAATGAAAAGTTTGTTAGTTGGAAAGTAGATTCTCTTAACTTGAGATTACATAGGTTATTCATCCAATACTTAATTATACAATAGGAGATATACCCCGACAAGTTGGGCCAAAAGTTTGTCCAGAATTCTGCCAATTTTTCCCCGAATTTTGATAAACTTAATTTTTTTATTCGATTGACTCAGAACTCTTACAAAATGTATAGAACATCCATTAAAACCTTTATTAACCTTGTGGAGGTATCTCATCCTCACCAACCTTACGTAAGTTAACCTACAACGGAAAAGACGTACAAAGTATGGGTGTTACCTTTCTTTTCACAATTAAGTTCCACAAACAACTTAATCCCTAGAGCATTTGTGATATAAGATGGAAGCTTGCTAGGGGATTGTATTTCCACCTCCTCAATATCTTATATCCCATCTTTGGTCTTAGAATCTTGTCTGTTCTAGTTCTTCTTATTCTTCCCAGTCTTCTCATCTTCAGTGTCACTGACTTGGGAGATATCAAGTTGATTATCCCCATGAGTATTCAATGTAATGTTCTGCTTATTATGATCAATAGGGGATTCATCTTTCCCTTTTTCATTAATGTGTTATTTCCTCTAGAATTTATCTATGCTTTCTTCTTCCCCATGACACTCCTTGTACTGCTCCACCACTTCTGGTTTGTGAGTAGTGAATTTATTCCTTTTCTTCATCTTATCAATCTCTCCAAGAGCCACAGTTTTAAACTCAACCTTATTCTTCTTTTTTGAAACTTTTTGTCCTCCTTATTTCTTCTATTGTGATTGGATCTTTTGCTGATGTTCTTATTTTGCTCCCCTTTAGTAACATTCTTAGAGGCCTTATTGTTGTACTCTTTTTCAGTTTGATTTTGGTTCCCTTTTTTCATGTTTTACTCAGTACTAGCTTTATTCATGTCCTTCTCTTTTTGTGTTATCTTTTGATTCGTTTTCTTAACCTGATCTTTAGCCTTATTTTGTTGTAGAACTTAACATTTTTTTCCTTTCCTTTGCCAATAGCATTCCCATTACCATTTCCTTGTTTGGTAACTTCATCATTTCTCTGTTGATCTGTCTTGTTTTCTTCACTTTCTCCTTTATAGATATTATGATTATCATTCTTTGGAGATGTTTTAATTCTCATTCTTCTGCTCAGTCTTCTTCTGTTCCACCCTCCTACATTGAATTATAGAGTGTCCCAAAATCTTTCAATGTCTGCAAAATTTGGGAGGATTCTCATATTCAACCTTTTGAGTGAAACCTTTGAGAGGACATGAAATATCTTAAATACCAAACCAAATAGCATTAATCTTGGGTTTAGTAAGATCAACTTCAACCCTGATCTCGGCCATGCTAGGTCTAGTCTTGTAATAAGTAGCAGCATCCATGGACAAAGGAATGCCCAAAGGCCTAACAATTTATTTCAGGTAGTTCCAAGCATGACAATAAAAAGGAAATTCAGGTAAAAGTACCCAAACTGACACAATTGGAGAGTCTTCATCCGATTTAAAATCCGAACTCCATTTCTCTAACAATATAACCTGTCCTTCAATCTCAATGGAGCATCTAAACCAAACATTTTCGAAATCCTTCTTATTGTAGAAGTCCAGAAAAATTATGCGATAATTAAAGACTCCAATTTTAGATTTACCTTCTATGGTGATTTTCTCCGCAAATTTTGACATAATTTTTTCAATTTAAGGTCTAGATTTCATAAATTTGCCAACGAGGGTAAATTTACACTCTTGTGCCATGACCCCCATTAAAATCCTTAGCTTGGAAGATAACCGTTGGAATTCCATTATGAGAATCTACTCGAGCTTCCACAAAAAGATTCACCGACTCTACTTTTCATAGTTTCGTTCTCATTCACTGAGGTAACAACTTTGGAGTAGTTTGATTTTTGTGGAATTTCATCCCCGAAGATGTCGGATCATTGATGGGGGTATATTACCTGGGAGAGGCGCCTACTCTGGTGGATGGGTTGGTGCATGTCTCTTAGACATGAGAAATGTTGTGAAAAGTTACCATTGTGAAGTAACGGTAATGAATGTACGGAGGGAGTTTCATATATAATTACTTCCTTCCTAAGTATGATGGTAAGGCGTTTCGAATATGATAGTGTATGTATGTATGTATGTATTATATGAGTTGAAAGTGTATTAAAATTGAAATGTGTCCGAAAGATGTCAAAACTTGAGGCCGAAAAAAAGGAGAGGCTTAAAGGAACTCCCATGCTGGCCTCCCGTCGTGAGTGAGGGTGCCCTAGCACATCATGAATCCATCGCACACAACAAACTTGAGCATGCCTAAGAAAATCACATCATCCAGTGGCCGTGGAAAAACATCAGGTGGCAATGTCCAAGGAAAAAAGTTTCACGACCCATATTACCTAAGCCATGATGAACCAAATAATATTAAACTAAACATATTTCAATAGTAACTATTAAAAATATAACAAGAGAAGTAAAATAGATAATAGTAATTTCTAATAAAGCGAAAGTCTAAACGAAAACTAAATGACTAGTTTTACAAGTCATGAGCTACTAAGAATAAGAAAATATAAGTGTCTCAAAAGGAATTACATAGAATAATTGAAATAAGAATAAAATGATAATGACATCCATGTCCATTGCTGATAAGGTAGGCAACTCACCGCTAGGGCTGGAATACATCTCGGTCAGCTCACCCATGTACGCTCTCTACTTGTACTAGGAACTGTATATACACACAAAATACAGAAGTATTGCATGAGTATAGAGAATTACGTAGTAAGTATCATTCACTGTCCTCAACAAAGTAATGACGAGTTCTATAGGAAATACTTACTTCTATAAACTTGTGCAATATTTATAGGCTGAACCAATTGGGAGCCCTTTGAGGTCGGTAGTTTTTTCCACATTGGCACTTCAATTACTTATTATTCCATTTAGACACCCCAGGTGAGTGTTTACTCTTCCATTTATACACTTTTTGCTGACTCATCCAAATATATAAAGAGTGTTTAACACACTCACAGGTGACGTGGAAAAGTAGCCAATTAGCTTATTACATGTGGCATTTTGGGTCCGAAATAATAGTTAAAATAATTTATGAGAAAAAAGAAAAGAATTTTTTCCAGCAAAAACTAAAAAACAAAAATTCTAAACAAACTCCTCATACTTTTCACCGGAAAAAAATTTCGATCAACTTTTTTTAAAATTTACAGATCTATTTTCTTTTTTTTAGGCTGATTTTTAGCTTTATTTTTCTTCTTTAGGCTAAAATTTTCAGATCTATTTTTTAAAGCTGAAATTTTTAGAAAGGGGGAGGGGTCGGCGGGGAAGAAGATGAAAGGTGGAGGGTTGAGGATCATCGGAGAAGAAGATGAGAGGGGTGGTTGCCGGAGAAGAAGACAAATAGGGGGTGGGTGATTTTTTTCTTTTTTGGCTGAAATTTTATTTTTCTTAAACTTAAAATTAATTTTTGATATAGAATTTATACAGAAAATACAACATGTTCTCAGAGAATGGTGGCGATCTTCATCTTTTCCAGTGAGCAACAAGAAATGGCGGAAGGTTAGTTAATGGTAGAATATTAAGCATAGAAGAAGAAGAGGAAGAAGAAGAAGAAGAAGAAGATGATGAAGAAGGAGGAGGAGGAGGAAATAAAAAGAATTAGAAAAAATAAAATATCTAGTTTTTTAGTCTTCCCACGTGTTGTTTTGTGTGAAAATCACACAACTTGTCAAGTCAGCGAAAAGTGTCTAAATGGCACAGTCAGGCCTTACTTCAGGTGTTAAGTGGGTCAACGTGTAATTACAGTGTCTATGTGAAAAAAATGCTAACCTCAAGGGGCTCCCGATGGGTTAAGTCATATTTATATGATAATAATAGTAATAAAGCACATAAATAGCTTAGATAGGTAATCACAAGTATACCATTTACAGGAAACGCAGTAACAAGTCTTGACGCATTAATATACATTATAGAGGCATAAAGTTTACTCAAATACAGATATTCCAAAGCCATAATTACATCAAACTTGTGTGCACGCGGTTAAGAAGGAACAACATTTAGTGACTCATGAGGGATAGATCCAATTCGCACACCATATCTGGAGCATATGGCTCAATCAAAAGAACATGGGCAACTCAACACGTTTATATCTCAACCCAAATAGACAAACAATGTGCCAACAACACATATTGTTAGTTTGACTAGGACCTATGCACTCAAAGAATCAGGTTATTTGAGAAGCTATGAAAGAATGTAAATTGCAGAATAAGTAAATCAACACAAGTATTTTAGCATGGAAAACTCCTTGCTCAGGGGAGAAACAACTACGACCTACCTCCGTTAGAATTTTCCAAACTCTCCACTAAACTCATGCAACTTTTAAGGTTATAACGACTTGTATACCTAAGGAACTATTCCAAACACTCCCTACCCCAACTCTCTCTTTCCTCAACAATTCTCACAATGGTTGGCTCTTTTTCTTCTCACTTTCTGAATAAATCTACATAGTCAATAAAGTCCCTTACAAACTCGAAACAACATCTACTACAATCAATTAGGAACGTTTAAATTATATATTGTCAAGGAACCATAAGAACACATTACTACTCAAAATCAGTATGATAAATCTTGATAGGAACATCTTCTTTGATGTTGTGATAGCTGGCTCCTTCAAGACTGTTGGTGTTGACTGTGCTCTCAATATAGATGTCTCTCTCTTTTGTTGTGGTCAAGTTCCAAAGCTTTTTGATGTGTTGTATTTATTATAGTGAATGACCACCTTCAATTCTCCAAGTACACCAAGACTTCATTCCATTAATTGCACAAAATCAATCCTAGTTTGCCATGGATTTCCTTCTTTACTTCTTTACTTCTTCACGCATATTCCACAACCTTCTCCTAATTCCAAGTGTTCAATTGATTTTAATATTTTCATGTGTTTAACTCCAATTCCTTGTCATATTGGAGATATTATAAGACCACATTTTGTTGTGGTCTTACGTTCTTAAGTTATGAACATGAGAAAGTTTGACCAAATTACGCCGAGGTAATGTAACGACCCATTCAGTCGTTATGAACTCTCTGCCTAAATTTTCTGTTATAACTCTCCTTCGAGCATTCACCAATGACATTCTAGTAGAAATGTTGAGTTGAGTGGCTCCTACAAATTGGAAAGAAGATAGCGTGAAGTGGAGTGTTGCTGAAAAGAGTATTTCCACTTTGGTGAAATTGTGTCCACCCCAGCAAACAAGAAGTTTCCTCTTCAGTGGAGCTTGCTCTGCCCCGGCGCTGGGAGAGGTGTCAAGTACCTTCGCCCCAGCGGCCCATCATCCACTGCAGCGAGTTCACGCCAGCAGAATTGTGTCCATCACATCGGAAGTGCTGACAGTCATGTGTTATATAAATGCCTAAACATAGCACACTTTCCTAAATTATGTATCTCGAGTTGGGAGCTACCCTAAGTAATTTTTTTGCATTTTGGCCTAATTTTCCTCTATGGAAGGTAATTTATTTCTCCCATTTTTTATGTTTCTTTAATTTTCTAGTAATTGGGGGTAAAAAATTTGAATGAAGAAAAAAGAAGTAAATACTCTTTGATGGTTGGAATCTTAAAATGTTGATTTTATGATGTAAATGAGTTGGTGGGTGGACACAGTATTCGTGTTGTAATGATTAATTTGATTTTAGAAAACTTTGTTCTTAAATTGGGGAAGAACTTGGGGTTGTAAATCATAGTTGTTTGGTAATTAGAAGTCTAAATGAAGTTGTTTATCAAATTATTTTTGGTACCGTAGGCCCAGGTTAAAGGCTGAGTGTTTTACGTTTGAAGGTGATTGTTAATTTCTCTAATCCACTGTGTAAACAATATGATTTATTCGGTTTATTGATTTGCTAGTGATAGGATTATGTGGTGTCAACTTGGTATTTATCTCTAATTGCATAGTTT
The DNA here is from genome assembly GCA_029783415.1 of Anisodus acutangulus. NCBI lineage: Eukaryota > Viridiplantae > Streptophyta > Magnoliopsida > Solanales > Solanaceae > Anisodus > Anisodus acutangulus. The sequence goes on from CM056505.1 coordinate 15,077,018, forward strand.
CCATCGTTGTCGACCTATGATGTCTACGGGGGTACGTTGTTTACTCATGCTACACTTGCTGCATCTTTTTTTAGTAAAACTATTCGGTCTATCAGGTTGTAGTTTGGAGCACGGGGAGCTGAGGCAGACTACCTTATTCAGTGGCCTTTGTTCCTATCTTATGTAATTGTTCCCTTCATTCAAGCAGTATTATATATTCCGCATTCAGACATTGTATTTTAGAGTCCTTGTATAAGTTAGACCATGTTCTAGGGATGAAAGGTTGTTGTACGAATTCATTATTATTATGATTTAATGAAATTCTTCACGATTGTAACTTGATTTTCTTCCGCTTTTATTTTAAACCTTCTTAAAAGTTATTTTGGGAAATTGGTTCACCTACTGGAGGATTGTGTAGGTGCCACCACGATGTCCATGATTTAGGTAGTGACAAAGTTGGTATCAGAGCTCAAGGTTCACCGGTCTCACGAATACAAGGACAATGTGTAATAGAGTCTCGCGGATTGGTATGATAACGTATGTATCCATCCTCGAAGGCTATGAAGCATTTTAGGAAACTCCTATCGCGCTCCCTCATTTAAATTCTACATTTGGTTGACTCAAATTGGTATCTAGTCGAATCCAATTAGTATTTGATCATGACCCTCCTTCGGGGTGCGTCGTATATGTAATTGTGTCAGAAGAATAACGCAGGGTTTGGAAGCTATAAATCTGATTTTGTATTTTGGTCTAGGGGTTCCGCCTCAGTGAAAAAGTTTCCGCACATGCGGGCCCATACCAGTGAAAGGTGAGATGCAAGAGCGAGTACCCTATTGTGTTATTGAGTCCTCATCGGTGAAGCATTGTCCGCCTTGGTGAACTCGTGCCTGCATAATCTCTTCCACCATAGTGGAAGTCTGTACTCTATTGAAATCCGCACCTGCATAAATTTTCCCTCCAAGACGAGTCCGCCTCAGCGGATATCATCTCTGCCCCAACGGAATGACTAGGCACAAACCAGTGTGTTTTGCCTCTATTTTGAGATTCTTCACCTGTGCATTGATAGACATATACCACTACCAATAAAATCAGAGCAAAACTAGCAAAACGATTTCTGATAGCCAAAATACTCAATATTCGATAATACCAACCAAACAAAGACAAGAAACTAGCTACGAACATCACAAATCATCCAAACATCCATCAAACCAAGCAACATAAAATTAAGCCAAGCAAGCCAAAACAAATTATCCAAAATATCCAACAAACACCAGAAGAATAAATTGTTTGAAACAAACCCAACACGGGCTAACCACAAACACCAAGCATGTGCTCAATCCTGTCTCCTCGAGTTGGCCACCTCCTTACCTCCCTCAATGTTGCTGGTGCTATCATCCACCTTATGCATGAAGGAGTAATCCTCATCCTCATGCACGTCCTCCACGGGAAGGGGGTCCTTGTAATCCAAGTGTTTGAACAAGCCCTTGATACCTCTACACATCTTCACAAGAAGTTTGCCCCGGGACCTGCTCATTTTCTTCTCTTTTTTTAAATTTCGTGCTGAGATTACCATAGTCCGTAGCCAAACCCTTATATGCCATCTCCAATGTTCCAACCTCAGTCTGTATGGCCTTATGCGACTCTAGATACTCTTTCATCTCCTTGCGGGAAAAGTAGTCGGCAGGAATACCCAAAGAACTAGCCCCGACAGAAGGCCTAGGAAGTCCAATAACCAAGTCCCTAATGTCCTGCAATTGTGAACCCATGGCACCAAGTGGCCCATGTGGCTGCGATGTAAATGCGACTGTGACCCATCATCAGTACCCTCACCACTCACATTCAGGTCTACCCTCATCTTCTTACTCTTCACCAGTGTGCCAACTCTTGACACTCTCAGAGGGCAGAATACCATCTCAGGATCTATCTAGTCATCATCAGGCTTATGCGTCCCACCCACCCTCTGGCATAACTCTGTAATCAAATAAGGAAACTTCATAGTTTACCCTCTATTGGCCAAATAATCCTTCCACTCTAAAATGATATGATGGCCCATATTCGCCGGAACATCATCAAGTATGCATGCTACCATGAGAGCGCGAACATAAGCGTAGTCAGAATTGTTACTAGAGGGTCTCACCCTGTTGATGATGATACTCTTCCACCTTTTGCCTCAGCCGTGAAGTACTCATTTGTGATCCCCAATTTCTTATTGGCCCAGGTGATCTTGTTCTTGTGCTCCTCCGCCACCAGACGTGACTCCAGCCAATCCCCATTTCCACACTCTTCCTTGGCTCTCATAAGCTCATGTAGGTGGTTTGGCAATGCATAGAGATTATTAATTACTTTATCCTCGATGGTTACCATTTGACTCAAATTTTTATCATCGAATCTGGCTCCGACAATCTCACACTCTTCAAAATTTGCATAAAACTCTCTTACCCAATCTTTATTGGCCTTGCAAGGGGGCGGGGTAAAGCATTTCCAGCCTGTTTGTACCAACCGATTGTAAAAGTCTGGAAGAAGTTTTTCCACCCTAGTCAAGTCCATGCCTCTTTCTTTTAGAAACTTCTTGTTTCTTAAATCTTCAAAATAGCAGTTCTGACAGTCCCTAGACATGAACCAGAATGCATCATAGTCACCCGTAGCTCCTCATCGACAAGTCCATATTATTGGGCAAGGTTTTCCATTTGAATTTTGATTTGTTTCCTCCAGATGCACCTGCAATAATGAAGTCTATGTTATTTTAATGAAAGAAGTATATGTACCATAATATTATGTGTTGAATGAGCCAAAGAAACCAATAAAATTCAACCCAAGTGGATTAGTGTGAAGCTACTATTTCTAACACTACTACTGTGCTGCTTCTGCTTTAGTGGAATGACCTTCCGCCGGAGAGAATCCTCCCCAACAAGGAAAGTGTTCACTTCAGCAAAAACTTTGTGTCTCCAATCATTCTGCTTTAGTGAAACCATTTGCGCCTTAGCGATTCTGCTCCAGTGGAAGGACGTCCGCCGGAGAAAGATCGTCATCCCAGATAGCCCCACCGGAAAATTTTAGTGATTTTACCCAATTTTGGCTGGAAATTTCCTCCCCTTAATTCGTGGGTGTGTGTACATAATGTGTAGAACCCTTTTGCGCCCCTATTTTACCCAATCTACGAATCTACTTTTGTGACAACCCTCACCCTAAATTATCCACCAATTTCATGAAATTATATACCCACTACCATACTTCTATCCTATCACATGAAGCCATAGTGTGTAGTATGAAGTTTTAGAAGTTTACCAAGGGGCGGACTTGAATGGTGAGAGTGGTAGAAGAGTGGAGAATATAGGGGGACCAATCTATATTTGTGGAACTTTTTAAATTCTATGATTTCCGCTTTGGCAACACTAATTCTGCCCCTGCGAGTCTATAAGAGTGGGTGATTATTCCTCTCCCTCGAAGTCTACTATCTCCATGTTGTCTGCTTCGGCGAGCCTATTTTCGCATGTGCGAAAGCACCTCAACAGATGAATCTTTCATCGTAGCGGAAGTTCCTAATTCAAGATTGTCATGTAGGTGATATCATTCAAAAGCAATATTTCTCATGGCGACCATTTGTTTACTTTGTGTGTATGATAAATATCCACTTCGGCTTAGATAACTCTGACAAGGCGTCAGGCCCCCACCATAATTTCTTACCGTATATTTCTTGACCGAGACTAATTAATGAGCCTATGTGAACAGATAATATTATGAATCCAGTGTTACCAATTATAATGACGCGTTGTGATGTTCAAACGTTTAACCGATGACGTGATGCGATATCGCAAATCCTTGAAGTTGAAATCTTTCGAACGAGTAACTTTTTCCCTATAACACAGTTATAATGATTATAAAAAATAGTTCCCATAGACCAGTCTGAAATGTCAGTAACGAGAGTTGTGCAATAGATCTGAGCTGATATCGTGGTATCTTAGTAAGTTGTGTGGCAAAGTATTCCATCTGTGTTATGCGAAATCGATAAAAGCATATGTGACACTAGATTCTGAGCCCTACCCATTGTATGCCCTACTTTATATTGTCCCCATTTGAGAACGAACGTTTGTTTAATTGGTATCTGATTTAATGACCCTTTCGGTCGATATGAACTCTCTACCTAAATTTTCTGTTATAACTCTCCTCGGGCATTCGCCAATGACATTCTAGTAGAAATTTTGAGTTGAGTGGCTCTTACGGATTGGAAAGGAGATAGCGTGAATTGGAGTATTACTGAAAGAGTATTTCCGCTTCGGCGAAATTATGTCCCCCCTAGTGGAAAAAAAGTTTCTGCTTTAGCAGAGCTTATTCCGCCTCGGCACTAGATGAGGTGTCAAGTACACTCACCCCCAGCAGCCCATCTTCAACCGCAGTGAGTCCGCACCAGCGGAATTATGTCCGCCACGGCGGAAGTACTGACAATCCTATGTTATATAAATGCCAAACGATAACACACTTTCCCGAATTGTGTATTCTCGAGTTGGGGGCTACCCTAAAGATCTTTTCTGCATTCTTGGCCTAATATTCCTCTATGGAAGGTAATCTATTCCTCCCCTTTGTTATGTTTCTTTATTGTTCTAGTAATTAGGTTTAAAAGCTTTGAATGGAGAAAAACAAGTAAAGACTCTTTAATGGTTGAAATCTTGAAATGTTGATTTTATGATGTAAATGAGTGGGTAAAGACTAAATTCTACTAAATAAGTTGGTGGGTGGACACAATATTTGTGTTGCAATGATTAATTTGACTTTAGAAAACTTTTTTCTTAAATTGGGGAAGAACTTAGGGTTGTAAATTAGGGTTTTTAGTTAATTACATAATTAGAGGTCTAAATGAGGTTGTTTTTCAAATTAATTTTGGGCTATGACTAATAATTATGTTTAGAAGCTTTAGGGGTAATAAAGGATGAATTTTGGCCACATGGGTCCGGGTTGAAGGTTGGGATTTTTACATTTGACTAATGGTTGAATCCTTGTATATGCTTGCTTGATATTAATATGTAGAAATTATGTGTTAGACTACATTCGCTACGAAGAGCTCCGAGGAGTCAGAAGCGCGCTTTGAGGATCGACCGTTCATGGCTCCTGCTTGACATTGAGGTAGGCTACGATTTAGCTTTTCGAGACTTCGATTGAAGTATGTAATTAGTTATAAATATTGAGGGGTATTGGGCGTGTGTTCCAACTCAGACGGTTGTGATAAATGTCTGAGTGGGTACCGGTGTTGAACTATGATAATGGGTTGAATTGGGGAATCAACCTTATGCTGGTTCCGGTTGCTGATTATTTAGGCTTGTCACTATATGTGGGCTCATCGCCATAGTTGATTACTTTTTTTATTCATCACACGTGCTTCGATATGATATCTTGTATTGTACTTAGATTTTAAACGTGTTATGAAATCTTGAAAGCATATGGTGTCTCATCCTCTTATTTGGTTGCATCTCACTATATCATGATTCTTGCCTTATATATATCATTTGCATTCATACACTTATGGTTCTTATGATTGTAATATTAGAGTGGTAAAATTATGCTGAGGGTCCACAAGACTAGGAAAGGTAAGAATGTTGTTAAGATTATGGAAACACTAAGATGATATTGATACACGGGGATCGGAGTTGCACGCCTGCAACATAATATTATTGCAGCTAAATGTTGGTCTTCATGATCCAATGCGTTATTCCAAAGGGTCACTTTGGAATATGGACTTCGCGGGTCCCCATGGGTCACTTTCATATGGCACACCCCTGTGAAGTGTGTATACTAGTTGATGGAAAGGTACCTTGAATATGCATTGCATTATCATTCATGCATTCATCAATACATTGATTTTTGTGATATGTTTACGTGGATTTGATTTATGAGTGGTACTAGGATTTAATTAGTCATATTTGAAGGCCTTGACTTGATTGAATCGATGAACTTGCATGTTTGACTGATTTCTTACTTATTGTGGATTGGTGATGGGTATATACCTCTGTATGTCTGATGGATGTCTAAGGAGAAATTAAAGTTGGTTGGTGAAGGTAAGGGTTAGGGAACTACTTGCAAATTGTGGTAAGAGTCTAGTGTACTAAAAGAATGTTGCTTGAAAATGGAATTTGGTCTCACTTAGGTTAAGACTAGTGAAATAATTGTGAACAAGGGGTCCTTTATGAAAATGGTCGGGAGGTCTAAGGAAATAGAGAAATAAATGTGCATTCGACTTATTATTTTGTCTAACCACTGATGTAACGTCTAATATGATTTTTGGCATTCTAAGTCTAGGTGTGAGAGTAAGATATTACTGGAAAATGAGAACATTGGCGTAGCTAAGTATTTCATGACTTGCCTGGGGATTGTTAGCTTATTGTTAGGTACATTTATGATATAATAGACTTACATATTTTGAATTCTACGTGTTTAGTGTCCTATTACATGTTGAGGGTGATTGGTAATTTGTTTAATCCACTATGTAAATAGTATAATTTATTCGATTTATTGATTTGTTAGTGATAGAATTATGTGGTATCAACTTGGTATTTATCTCAAATTGCATAGCTTCCATCATTGTCGGCATATGATGTCTACGGGGGTACGTTGTGTACTCATGCTATACTTGCTGCATATTTTTTGTGTACAGGTATTCAGTATATCAGGTTGTAGTTTGGAGCAGGGGGAGCTAAGGCAGACTACCTTATTCAGTGGCCTTGGTTTCTATCTTATGTAATTGTTCCCTTCCTTCAAGCAGTATTGTATATTCCGCATTCAGACATTATATTTTAGAGTCCTTGTATAAGTCAGACCAGGTTCTGAGAATGAAAGATTGTTGTAAGAATTCATTATTCTTATGATTTAATGAAATTCTTCACGATTGTGACTTGATTCTCTTCCGCTTTTATTTTAAACCTTCTTAAAAGCTATTTTAGGAAATTGGTTCACCTGTCGGGGGGATTATGTAGGTGTCACCACGACACCCGTGATTTTGGTGGTGATAGGTAAATGGGTCTGTGTCAAAGTTTTGTTGATTCCATTAGGTCCGGAATATGGTTTCTGACTGAGCCATGTCGTTGATTTGGGTCTTCAGGGGTTCATGTGAATTTTAGGTTGTTGGTCGAGAATTACTTTATGTTTTTGGTTAACCACAGTCACATTAAGTCAAAACGACCTATATTTGATATTTTTAGTGTGCGACCAAGTCTGTAGCATATTTTATGACTGAAATGCATATTTGGTTTGTGTACTGGGGTTCTAAAAGAGCTTCGGGTGTCAAAACCAAGATATGCAAGTGCTGGTTTTCTAATGCCAAACACCCTTCTTTGCGATCGCGAGAAAGGTATCGCGATCGCGTATCCTTGGTAGGGCTGGCTATCACCATCACTGAGGTCCTTTGTGATCGTGTGGAAAGCAGGTGTGCTGGTCTGAGTTGCGGTTCATTGTGATCATAGAATAGGCCTCGCGATCGCATAAGGGGAATTTGGGTTGGGTCGTGATCATGATGGTCTGTTCGCAATGATGATGAACGGTTCGTAGTAGTAGTGTATTCTTCCCCATTTCAAAATTAGACTTCATTTTACCATATATAAAGTTCTACAACTCGGTTTGGAGTGATTTCAAAGTGTTTTGGCTCATTTAAGCTCGGGAGTATGATTCTAATCCTATTTTTGTTATTCTCTCTTGATTTCTGTCATTAAATTGTAATTAAATCATGGTTTGGGTTGAAAGTATTGGGGGTTTTAGCCCTAAATTGAAATTTAGTTTTTTTTATGAAATTGGAAGTCAATCCATTGTTAGTTTTGAATAATTTTCTGGATTTAGCTTATTTAGGTTATGGGTAAACTATTTCTGAAATGAAATTCTAATTTTTCCCTTGGGACTCGAGTTGACTATTTTGGATTTATTTTTGGGTTTGGGGTTTTGACCGACATTGTTATATGGGGAAGAGTGTTGGCCAGTCAAGAATGCCCACATTTATAAGATGAATGTAGCAGATTAGGATACTTAGATAGATGTGTGGGCATACCAAGTGAGTTATGATAAGAAATGAAGGTATACAAGGCAAAGCAGAAGTGGCACCCATGGATGATAAGATGAGGGAAGCGAGACTGGGATGGTTTGGACATGTGAAGAGGAGTTACGTGGATACACCGGTAAGGAGATGTGAGAGGTTGGCGATAACAAAAGTTAGGAGAGGTAGACGAAAGAAGAATTGGGGGGAGGTTATTAGACAAGATATGGTGCAGCTCTAGCTCATTGAAGACATGGCCCTAGATAGAAAGGTGTGGAGGTTGAGGATTAGGCTAGAATGTTAGTTGATAGCCGAGGGTTCTCCCTATTAGTAGTACCTAGATAATAATCGCTTAGTTTCTTGTCCTTTATGGGTAGTAGTATTTGTTGTCTCGTTTGCATGTATCTTGCTGTTGTGATATCATACTTTTACTTGTTATCTTGTTCAAATGCCTTTTTTCGAGCTGAGGATCTATCGGAAACATCTCTACCCCCACAAAGGTAGGGGTAAGATCTGTGTGTATCTTACCCATTCTAGACCCCACTTTATGGGATTATACTGGGTATATTGTTGTTGTTGGGTATAATTATAGGAATATGAGTGTCTACGGACACGTATACTCATGTAGATCGCGTAATTGATAGATTTGGATCGATTTCAGGATTTATGAAAGGGAAAGGCAATTTCTTGAGGGTTCATGGCACGTTGCTTGGATTTTGAGGTATGTTAATACTTGACTTCACTTGAGGAACATTTTCATTAATTAATGACAAAAATAGATTAATAAAGAGGTAAGGGCATAACAGTGGGTCTTGCACACACGATATAACAGACACTAGTATAAGTGTCGATGTATTTGTTGGGTTGTGATGTAATTGTAGATACGTGTCATGATCCGAAAATATCAAAACATATGGATATTAACTGTTATGTGCTACGTATTATACTTGATTTAATTTTGTGAAATCCTTAATAACCTCGTTCACTCATGATAAACATATCTGTGAATACAGCAAAAACTTTGGCTATTAAGTTTGATAATTTATGAGTTCATGTGAATGGTTGGCTATTAAGTCAAGTGATTGAGTTATTCACACATAACATTTATTATGCACACGGTTACAAAGGGATCGAGTTGCACGCCTACAACAGGTTGCATTATGATGCAAGGTAAGTTATTTCATATAGTCTGGAGCATGATTAGGTCTTGACAGGACTGGATCTAATGTGACCTGGGAGGTCCGATGATTTCGGGTGGTATATGGACTTAGCAGTCCCCCATAGGTCATACCTTCTGTACAGTTCCGGGAGCTGTGTGTGTATACGAAACATATAGCATTTCATTATATCTCATTATTCACCTTACTTGGCTGTGTGATTGAATTTATATCTGATTCTTGACTGTTTGACTACTTGATTATCTAAGTAAGTGCTTTAAGTAGATTCCTCTTATACTCTATTCTAGTGATGATTTCGGTTATTGACTAAGTATTAGGTAAGATAAAAGGGAGATCTTCTACTTTTACTTCGTCACTACTTCTTTTATTATTGCTTTATGAGAAATACTGAGTAGACATGTTTCCATACTTAGTCTACAGTTGCTGAACTTTTTGTGCAGATTAGATTCAGAGCACCATTGGACTTCGCAGGTTCGAGTGAGATTGTGCTGAGATTTATCCGGAGGTTGTGGTCAGCTGCTGGTTGTTTTGCAGCAACCTTCCTCCTTCCATCACTTTATCATTTTGTCCTTTATTTTGATTTTGACAGTGTATTCATAGTATCAGGCTTGTATTTTCTATTATTAGAGGCTCTTATACTTGTGATACTAGACTTGGATGGAAAATAGGTTTAATCACGACTACGAATTTTTGGGTCTGACAGTTGAAGGGGAAGGGATAAAGTGATGATGGTGTTGCGGCTCAAAATACGGATTAATGTGTAAATGGTATGGGTTAATATGGGTTAGTGAGTTTTTTTCACATTTATTTACTGACATTGAAGCCTTTAGTTTTAAGCGGTATTAGTGGTCTAACTTTTATAAGTTAGGGACCTTTTCAATACCGATACTTAAGGGCAAAAGTACTATATTTTTTATAGTTGAAATGTAATTTTTACCTTTTTCGTTTAAGCAATATAATAAAAAATATTTGTTTAATGAAACAAGCTCTAAAATTTGCGACAGTATATGGATATATTTAAATAAATAATATATATTATTAAAAGTCAATGAAATCCGTCGGTTTTAATTAATATTTTTTAAAAAAAATTGACATATTCCATCTGATTTAATTAATATTTATTTTATTTAAAAACAACGACGGTGTCAATCGGTTTTCCATCGGTTTTCTGCAAAAAAACTAGCAGAATTTTGCTGGTTTTTCAACAGCCCGCACCTATCAAGAATACCAAAATAAATATATTCCAATTTCAGCTACAAACCAGTAGTAAATGCTGCCAAAACAATTCTAAATGAGCTACAAACATAAATAACATCATAATTATCAATCAAACATATCAAATACGATATTAAACACATCAAATACAATAAACAAAATTCACCAAAGTTCAAAGTTTTCAAAACATTCAACTAAAAGTATCAATATAAAATAAGGGTAATCCTAAGTACTAAGGCATCTCATGATCCGGTGTACGGTATACATATTCACCGTCGTCTTCCAGTTCGATGTCATCATCATCATCATCAGGGTGAGGAGAGGAGAGTGAGGCACACCAAAACGTCCATATGCAATGTGGCTCCTAACTTGTACCTCGAGCGATTTTAGGCTCTCTTGCATCACCCTCTCTCCTTCCAATCATTTAGCTTCAGCCGCTGTAAATTGTCGATTAAGTTCTATGATTTGTTACGCCATAGCTGTGACTTGGACACCATCAATTCCCTTGCCCTGTCGGGAAGTCCCTTCTCCTTGCAGTTTTGACTGAAGGCGCTGAAAGTTGTTCCTCGGGCCTAGAGCGTACGTTTTACCCTTTTGTGACCCAACTACTTTACACCACATTTCCATCTCTAATTCCGGTGAAGGCGGGCTGACTCACTTTCATGATGAGTTTTCTTGTACTCATGGATCACTTCTTTATACCTAACTTGTACATTTAAAAAGAAAAGTTAGTATATACCAAACATATAACAATTAAACTTATACCATAATTATTCAAAGAATAAAAGAATTACTTACATAAGTTTCTTTAGCCCTAGGTTTGACCCATTCATCCTCATCCATCTCATTCTTCTTCTTTTTTATGTGGGTCTTTAGGAAGAGCTCATCCTGATTGGGAAAAACTTTCGTCTTTTATTTCTACAAAAAAGAATTTATAACTCAATAATAACACATTGATTGTTCATAACTTTAAAAGTGTAAAATTAATTACCATTTTCCTAGCTACGTGTCATTGAGTTCTTGCACCTGCAGTGTGCAAGAAGCCACCTTTTTGGGATGCACGGGCAACCTTTTCCTGCTCAGACTTGGCGATGAATTAAGTTCGTCAATATGTTTTAAGTTGCTCCCATTCTCCGTCGGTTAGGCAGAAGGGCTGCCTATTATACTTTCTAGTCCTCGAAAACCAGTCGGACAATCTTGCACTCCCTTTCTTCTCGAAGTTAATAGCAATCATGTTGGTGTCTTTTGGATCCCATGTACACACCAGCTTCAAACCAAATGGCTAAAGTTAGATGATATACATAACTAAAATAAAATTTTGTAAAATTAAAATTAAGATACATACCTTAAACTCATGAAACATCGCTAATTGAGTCTTATATGGAATCGCATTGCATGAAGTGTAAAAGTGATTTTCGTAAAGCCTTCGAATGACATCCATAATTTCTTTTGTAGTCTCATGGTCTAGATAAAACCTTCAATTAAGACAATAAAAATGTTAACACATAAAAGAGTAAGATGATAAAAACTTAATGAAAACTTAATAAAAAATCTTACCAGCTCCCTCAGGAATGATCATAATCCTACCCATCATATCTATATATATCTGCTATTCTAAGTCAAGTCGTCGGTCTTTTGGTGCTCTACTTTTATTTGCTGACAATTAGGACACTGAGCTACAAACTCCGCAATGTTCCTCTTAATGTCGTTCTACCAATACATACCTTTGAGATCATTATATATCTTAGTAGATCCATGGTGAATGGAATCTCGTGAGTAATGGACCTCCGTCATAATCTTGTCTTGTAATCCTGCTACATTGGGAATACACAAATGGACCTTCCACCTGAGGGTCCCTCTCCCATTATACTCGAAGGTTGCAGTTTTCTTTTGTTAAATATCTTTTCCGATCTTCTCTAAAAATGAAATCTTCATCATGATGTTCCTTTTCTTCCAGTATAATGGATGACCCTGCTGTATTCTGATTCATAGGGATGTCACTATCTGAATCCTTGAATCTCACTCCCACTTAGCTAAATGATGTGTTCCCTCATGTCAACTTCTCTCCTTCGTCCTCACATTAGTCAAGTCGTTTGTGGGTAAATGATTCTATTGTCAACATAGCTTTGTTTACTAACTGGTGTGCTGAAAACTCTTATATTTGTAGTATCTCAATCATGAACAATTTATGGACAATGTCATCGAATCTGAAGTGCACGTATCATCGTAGTTAACTCTCATTCATGGTCTGAAATGAATCTTTTTTTGTAACTTCTCACTACTCGTAATTATAAACAACTTCTTTTGACACTCGTTCACTCATTTTCTTACTTGTCGTACTCTTCTTAATTCTAAAATATTCTGGTATACATATGTAATCTCAAAATTGCTCCTAATTCCAATCATTGGCGTTACTATCCCTTTAAAGGATGATTTGTTAACTTATTCCCTCATTCAGTACATGGAAGATTCTGAAGAATTTTGCATTACATGACGTTGGCCTACTATATCCAAACCTGGTCATTATACTTAGATTTGAATTCCTTCACTTGCCTCATGGCTAAGACTTTCTGTCAATGGTGCTTTGGGAAAAGATTTCCTTGATCTCGTTAGTCTGTAAACCCATTACTTTATCTATCTCGTAGAACCTTTGGTTAGTTAAAAAAATATGCTCATAGACATATGTATTTACCTGATATTTTATCTTCATTATAATGTCATTATCTCTTGACATATATCTTTAATGTCTACCTTGTATCCATAGGCGTCATTGGCCACTTCTCACCTGTTTAAGTGATATTCTCGAGCTTTACTAACTGTTACTTCCATTTACATACTTTTTGAGATGTATGACTGCATATATTGTGGAACCGATGCATCGTATGTTTAGATCCAATTCAAGGTGTTACATGATCCCATGACTTGTTAAGCTTTCTTGTCTTATCATTATTAGATCTCCCATCAACCGAGTGCTCATTCGTCTTACCTTTATAATTCCATTTCAAGTTACCTTGGGGGTCTCTTATCTCAAAGTATTTCTCATAATATCTTTCTGAACATTAGAGGTTCGTCACCTTTGGCTGAAGAGTTCTTACTGTCCTTCCTCTACCATTGGTCCTTATGCTGTTCTGGAGTAATCATACCTTTGTGAAACCTGCATAACTATAATCTTATTCACATTTATCCTTCTTGTAATAATCCTTCCTTCTACTCATCATTAAACGAAAAATATTTCTGCCTTGATACTTGATCATACCATTCCATTCATACTTATTAACTGTTTTCATATTTCTTACAACCATTCTTTGATTGTTCCATAGTTTCCGTCCTCAATTGCCCTAACAAGCCACTGTTATTCAGAGGTTATTTAGAATTGCAACATGATGCACAATGAAGCTAAAGACCTTACCAGTCCAATACTTATATCATGCCTTAGATTACTAACATTGATACATGTAATTCTCAATAATATGCGGTATGGCCCTTTACGCATGGATGAGAGGCTAATGTTCCCTTCCACTAGCGTGGATAAATCGATCCTTATACATGACTTGGGCTCACTATTCTAGGTACGTCACTTTACGTGATCTTCTTAAATTTACTAATGGTCACTCTTCAAACGATTTGATTGTGGCAATCCATTCTCGTTAATGATATCCTTGGACAATTCCCAATCTATTCTAGGTAAGACATTATAATTTAGGTCGCACGTACATAATATGTTCCCGCATTCTAATCAGCATGAGTCACTGTAAACCGTGTAGATTTTCATAACCTACTAAACATTCAAATGATGTCTTCTGCTTTTTCATTTGTACAACTCATAATCATCTTATCCTTACCTTTGCGCATCAACTTGGGACACTTCGGAACGTTGTGGCCATGACTACCACACTAAACCAACCCCCTGTACCTTTACAGTATAATCCGGTATGCGCTCGACCATACTGACTACAAGATGGTCGGAACGGTCTCACTCGACCTTTACAACTTTGACCCTGAGATATTGGCATCTTTGAACTTTTAAATATCGGCGATCCCTGACTAATAAATTCCCTAGGTTATGAGCTCCCTGACCCCTCAAGGGGCCTATCTCTATTAGATGCTCCAGGTTGAAGTTGTGCCTGAGAGGCAACCAATTGATTCAATACCTGCACCGCTCTCAATACGTCCTTATCAGACAGAGCTGGTGGTAGGACTGATGGTACGGGAGCTTCCCTCAACTCCTCTGGTACTACTAGATTCATCGATACTTGAGAAAGCAATTTACTCATATCCTCTGACGAATCTGTCCCAATAGAGACCATACTACTCGCATTTACACACAATCCAACCTCAATGTCTCTGCTAATCATAGCCCTATTAGAATAAGGCATTGTTGTAATCATAAACACGATAAGGTTTACAGAGATAATTCTTACAACTCAGCTATATAGCACGATTCTAGATCAAGAAGGAAGGTAACCATCATCCTAAATGCCCTGTAGCCTCCTATCTATAAGTATAGTGTACAACACACCCATAAATAAGACTCTACTAGACACGACTTGTAGACTCCCTAGGACAGAACTGTTCTGATACCAAGTTTGTTACGACCCAAACCGGAGGGTCATGATGGGCACCCGGACCTTACTTGTCGAGTACCACTAATCATAGATTTAGCATATATCCGTAATTTCGCATGGCCCACGAGGCCGCCACGAGATACCCTGTTGGTATATGAAAATAGTAAACAGGAAAGGAGCTATGTAAAATCCTGCAACCAGAAGGACCCAACATATATACATATATCTACCAAGGCCGACAAGGCCATACATGACTACTATTCACAGGACAACTGTCTACAAGCCTCTAAAGAGTATGTAACATCATAAGGTCGTGACAGGGCCCCGCCATACCCCAACGCATAACCAAAATATCATACCATGACTAGACTACAACTCTGGAACAAATAGAGTGCTCTAATATCAGTTGAACCAACAACCTACTAGTGCAGACTGATGTACCGAATATGTCAGGCATGAAGAATAACATAATAGAGACCTGAAAGTAACATGAGACAAAAAACAACCAACATGTACCGAATGCCTCTGAGGGCCATAATATGCCTAAGTACCATGTCTGTGCAAAATGCCTCTGAGGGCCATAATATGCCTAAATTCCATGCACAATGCGGTCATACATATACATATGCGTATATAATGCCATCAAGCCTCTGTGGGCATCCCATCATATCACATCGGCCTCTGTGAGCATAATCATTATCGTGTATATTGTACCAGCTGTAGATGGTGTGAGTATATAACGACTTCCATTTTCCCATATCTCATACATATATATAATACATACATATAGTAGAGTATATAACTCCTTTGAGGTCAAGGTATGTACATGAATATAATGCATGAATGATATGATAATAAGACACTATAAGTTTGTTGGAGTGATGCAATGTCGCTTCACCTCCGATTAACATTATGAATACTAACATATTTTCCATACATCTCAATAAGGATTTAGGAACATATTTAGACATGCTTTGATAACAGGAATGAATAACATGAACATCCTTAACTACTAAGAGTAGAATCATTTATGGCACATTATTACGTTTATATTTCGTACATAGAACATGCCAAAAGAAAGAAGGATTTGCCTTAACATACCTCAGATCTTGACCTTTCAATTACTACAATGAAATCAGTACGCCTAGTACACGTTAAACTTATATTGTTGCTTGCTCAAGATAACTTGCTTCCAAAATTGAGTTGTTGGGACGTCGTTTCTTTCTTGGTGTTCAAAAATAAAAACAAAATAGAAAGTACTAATCTTCAGAGATTATTTATGGTTGCTACAAAAGTTTATGAATAATTTCCTAGGCTAAATGTTGATATTCACATTTTTGCTAAGAAAACTAGTGAATGAAAATGAGTCATTAAATGTTCTAATTAACTAGTGGACTATGGGTCCCTACAAATCTCCTATTTTACTTCTTACCACAGACACCTATTTTATACGTGTCTAGCCAAGATATCTTATATCTTAAAAGTCATCAAAAGCTACATTATTTATTAAATGGAAAATATTAGTTAGTGGTCATGGTCCCGCATGGGCATGACTAATCCCTCCATTAGAAACTTTGTTTCCCACTAACGAATTGGTAATTAACTTCTTGTCCCCAATACACTTAAATATTGATCACTTAAATGTTTATCACTTTTAACATACTTCATATACTTATTATTATGACCATGTGATATAACACTAGTCCGTAACCTCTCTCGGTACACATAAAATATTATTATTAGTCATCGTTGTCACACCTTTAAAATCTTAAATTATTTCGGAACTGCATCCCTTTATATACTAAGCTCTTGATGTGAATACCTAATTATAACAAAATTTTACCATGACCCAGGTCTAGTTGCATACGTCTAGCTGCTCAAACCATTGTCCGAGAGTACGGGGTGTTACACAATTCATCCTCTTTGCCATGTTACAAATCCATTGTCTCTCCTCTTGCCATGTTCCAATAGTTCTATGATGTCCTAACCATTGTAGTAAGTTTGTTCCATAGTCCTCTTGATGTAATAAAGACCACAGACTTGAACTCTCAACTTGAGTTGACAAGTGAGTTGTCGAAGATGCCAACAATGAACCATCAATTTACGGCTAGTTGCCTAAAATGGCATGGTTTATGGAGTGGCGTTGAGAACATCACGTGAAGGTTTAAGAAGATAGTTTATTTTGACTTTGTATGTAGGTCTTGGCCGAAGACTATGTTTATTTTTCTTTTAGCTTATCTTTAATTCTTAGCTTATCTTTTAGTTCTTCTTAGGACAGAATTAATGTACCATGTAATAAGACAAGGTGACTAGGACAAGGATGTAAGGAAATAGGATGATTAGGCCGTGTGAAGAGGGTTAAGCCGAGGTGACAAAGGGAAAAGAATGATCTAGAAGATGAGGCTTCCAAGAAGACAATTCACGAATCAACTTTTTCATGTATTTGGCTACATGGAGGACACCAAGAAGATGAAGGGTTGGTCAAAATATTCTCCCATTCCCATTCAGCCAAGGCACATATGCAAGGAATGGAAGCTTCCAAACATATTCCAAGAAGATGAGATTTTTGAGGAGCCAAGTTCATGCATTCTTCTACATAGGAACCACAAAGGGGTGTGAAAGAGATTGAGTTTATCCTTGTCCCCAAGTAAAATGGAAGCCTTTCCCATTGATGAAGTTGAAGCCGAGAACTTCCTTGTTCCCCAAAGCAAACCGAGACCCTTCCCACTTGTCCATACTTGGCCGAGAAGTTCATGTAGTTTGTGTCCTTTTGTTATCCTTCTAGAATAGTCCATGTATTACTATAAATAGGACCCTTAGGATATTGTAACTGGCAGAGTTGATGAATAAAAAAACTTGAGTTTTACTCAAACACTAAAGTATTCAACTTGTGTGTTGTCTACCTTAGTTAGTCCGTGTGTGGGCCTTCGGTTCTTGTGTGAACCAACCCCATAGTGTAAGTTAAAGCTAGGACATGTGTGAACTAGTTAACCCCAAGCTAAGGTCCCTTCGGTGTAAGTTTGGTTAGGACTTGTGTGACCTTGCTAAGCCCAAGCTTAAGGAACCCCCTTGGAGCAAGTGGACGTTGGAACTTGTGTGATCCAACCAAACCCAGGCCTAGGGTCAATCATAAGGTTACCGGCCACCCTCACTTGGCTTGTTCATGATCTTGTACTTAGCAACCTCGGTCAAGACCTTGTCCAATTGGCCAACTTCAACTTGGTGTCGACTCTAGCATTAAAACCCTCGTGTCTCTATCCTTGTTATATCGACCATACATCGCTTGATTTGTACTCGGGTTTGCACCTAGCATACTGTGTTTATTCCTTGACCAAACCACTTCATTCTGCCCACCACCACATCCCAGAATAAGTTTGAAACATCCCCACTAAAGGTTACTGATCAAAACCACCCACAACTTGCCGTCCAAACCCGACAACCACAACAATCCACAAGACAACCCTTACCGAGACCTCAGTATTTCAGCCAACATCCGTCACCTTGACACTATCAAACCACCAAACCCCGATCATCAAGACAACCCTCAACACACCTGGAATACCCCCATAAAACGCCTAAGTCCGACTCTACCCGAAATCTCCCCACAACACCATAATGCCCGGTAGAAACACACCACCCGAGAACCCCACTTGGAGGCTCATTTTTGGGTTGACCCGATTATAACCAAAATTCGACCCACTTACCCACTTATACCCCTCTTTATATACATCAGATTGGTATTAGTGCGAGGTCATCCCATCTTACGCTTTGACACTATTGCTCACGTAAAAAGAGAAACTAAGGAGGATCATCGGTGATATTCTTGCGGAACGTGCGCAAGCCTTGAAAAAGGAACTTTCGGAGCATGTGGCAAGGAATAAAGCTAAACCCTGGGTTGTGCAGAGCAGCCCAAGGTATGAGAGAAGTTGTATCTTGTTCACTAATCCATTGTACAATATTGAAGAAAGGGACAATATCTCATTTATTAATTCATTGTATAGTCACAAAGGAGCATAAAAATTTAGTACTCCAACATGTGTTGAGTGTTCTTGAAGAACATGAGGAGACACAAAGAGAGTCATTATTTTATACTCGTTGCAAGGTAAGTGATAGAGTGTGCATTATGATCATTGACGAAAGAAGTTGTGTTAACTTGGCTTCCGTAGAAATGGTGAACAAATTGAACATACCGTTCCGCAACCATCCTAACCCGTATACTTTCCAATGGCTAAACCAAGACAAGGGGCTAAGAGTGGTAAAACAAGCTCTTGTTAGCTTTCGGGTTGGCAAGTACGGATACGAACTATGGTGCGACATCCTACCTATGGATGCGTGTCATATTTTATTAGCTTGACCGTGGCAATTTGAGAGAAAGGTGCAATATGATGAAGAAAAAAATATATATTCTTTTCAAAAAGATGATAAAAAAACTCGGTTGATCCCATTTCCACCTAGTGAGGTGAGGAGATTGAAGATCAGTAATGCCGAGAAATGTAAAGTCGAGACCCTCTTACTTGAAGTGCAAAAAAATTAAGAATCAAAGAAGGAGAGTTTCGTAAATGCCTTGGTTTGCAAGGACAAAGGGGACCGTGAAGATACCGACTCAAGGGAAATCTTGAAGGTTGCGGAGAATGCATCACTGAATGGTCCAACAAATGGATTGTTGGTTCCCAGATGTTCACTTCCTAATCCTACCTACTATGGTGACAATCCGGAGGAGATTGAGTAATTGTTTGTCCAAGAGAACCTTCGTCCATGGGTGGTGCCGATCTTGTTGGTGCCAAAAGAAAGTGAAACTTGGTATGTGCCCATTGATGGCTGAACAGGTTACAACATCACCTTGGAGTGCAAGTCTCTTATGCCGAGAATAGATGACTATTTGGATAAGTTGAATGGAACTAGGTTGCTTCATAAGATGGAATTGAGGAATGATTATCAACTAATGAAGACCCAAAAGGGAATTGAATGAAAGTTGGTCTTCAAAATCCAATGTGGATGGTACAAGTGGCTTGTGGTGCCACTTGGATCGGGGTTGTCTCCAAGCTCGTTCATGAAGACCATACAAAAGGTCCTACGACCTTTCATGGGAGACATATCATCTAGGGGTGTTCTTATGGACAACTCTGAGTTCGTAACTCTCCGAAGTTGTACCGAGACCACGGGTATAATAACATATGTATAAAAAAACTCAATAAACAAGATAAGATAGTGTAATAAAAACATCTCAAGACTGTTTTTGTGCCTCTTATATTATTTAATAGACATATGATTTTTTTGTAATACAAATACAATTGTCTAAAATCTAAATTGCAACTTTGTGGTGTTGTCCAAAAGTTGCAAATTACATAATAAAATTGCAATTAAAAAAATTACATTTTCAAAAAAACCTGTTCTAATTGCTTGATGATTTCCCGTGGTTCTTCGGTTGGAATTGGTATTTGTTGGTCAAATTGATCAACGTCGCTTCCACCACCTTCAGATAAGATTTCGTTGTAGTTTTCGTCTTCTTCTTCGTTGATCTCCGATTGACCGCACCTTCTTTGCTCCGCTCGTATCCAATCTCTGAATAATACTGTAATTTTCAAGCTGTCTCCGGCTAATGAGTGTCTGTGGTCTCCTATTTGATATCTGTCGGTAGAAAAAATGCTTTCAGACGCAGTTGATGATGCTTGAATGTTCAAAACATCTCGGGCCATCAATGAAAGTGTCGGAAAGGTCTTCTCATTCCCCCTCCAGTATTTTAGCAAGTCTTCATGTCCATCTTCATTGATAACTTCTTGGTACGGTACAGAACCCTGCAAAACAAAAATATCCAACTCGCTAATTTGGTTAGTAGTAGAGGTACGGCCGCACATTCTATTTCTGAGGCTTTCAATACTAGCCGCAGAAACAACATGTCTTTTGTGAGGTTGTGTTGAAGATAAAGAAGATGGTATGGAAGCCGGTAAGTTACTAGCATTTTCTTGTTGATAAAATCTATATATTTTTTTGCATTGGTGTTCTACCCTAGACAACACTTCTTCTTAAGTTTGTTCAATAGGTGGTGGGTGATTTAGATTTTTGGGACTTGGAAGTGGTAGTACTTCTATACAATCGTAAATAGTTTCAATTAGTGATTTAGTACCATCTATTTTAATAGTAGGATTTAATACAGAACCAATAATATAAATAGTGGGAATAGGAATAAAATATTTTTTTATTTTGACAAATATTTTTTTAATAACTGCCTTATAAGCTGGTTTTTTCATATATTCACTAAGTAATAAAAATATTAGAGTTATATAAAACAACATAGTTGAAATAGTAGGATAATATATACCGGAAAATTCTTTTGTTGCTTGAAAATATTTCTCTAAAAATACAATAAGTTCGGAAATTTTTACCCAATCACTATCTAAAATCATATCAGCTGGATTTTTATTATGAGAGTTAAAAAATAAAGTTATAGGTTTTCTATAGTCATAAGCAACAAGTAGTTGCTCGTATAAAGAATTTCACCTAGTGGTTACTTCTTGTGGAATTTTTCTATAAGATAGTCCACAATCGTGACAAGTTTTTTTATATTCTTTTCTACGTTGTACTTTATTACTTTTAAAAATAAAGTTTATAGCAAATTGTATTTTACTAAGAATGTCTTCAAAAAGTGATAGACCATCCTTTACAATTAAGTTATATATATGGCATGCGCATTTTATATGAAAATGATCTGGAAAAGATGGAGTTAAACTATTTTTTAAAATTGTAATTGCGTAATTGTTAGAAGAAGCGTTATCTAATGTAATAGTCATAATTTTATCGGTTATTCCGTAATAATGGTACACTTGATAAATATTATCTGCAATAAAAGTACCAGTGTGCCTATCATCTATATATCTATACGCTAAAATACGTTTTTGCATAGACCATTTATAATCTATCCAATGACAAGTTACAGTTAAATAATCATGGACATTAGTACTACGACCAATATCAGACGTGATAGATACTTTGCCATTAAAATGATATAATGAATATCGTAAATATTGTTGATATTCATGCGCGAATTTAAATACATCTCTCTTAACAGTTGATCTAGGAAAACCGTTAAAAGCAGGATTATATATATATCTCTAATGTAATGAATAAAATCGGGAGATGAAGGAAATGAAAAGGGCAAACCCTCCACAGCAACTAATTTTGATATTGCTTCCCTATCTCTTTGTTTATTGTATTTAGGGCCTACAATTCCCCCCGTCATAGGATTTATTTGACCATGTACTTGGTCCGGAACAGTATCAGTATGTGAACCTTGTCCCGATGGAGCAGGCGTTTGCGCACCCGGTTTTGAAGCCTGGTATTGGGCATACCTAGCTGGATGAGCACTTACTACGTGTCTAATTAAACCCCCCGTCCCACCGTGACCTTTTCAGTTTTAAATTTTAAAATATTTTTACAAATTTTACATATAGCTACTTGATTCTCTACGTCCCTATCAAAAAATGTCCATGCATCTGATTTTAATGGTCGTTTTGCTGGACCTCGTCTCATACTAGGGGGAATAGGAAGTATTTTAGTTGAAGGTGCACTAGTGGGTGTGTTGTCATCAACATTAGTGGGTGTATCATCTAGATCATCGTCTAAATTAAAGTCTTATTGAGTTCCAGAAAATAGCTCCTAGTCTAAATCTAATGGTATTGTAGGAAAATGTTAAGTATCAACAAAATCATCCTCTGTAGGAATAAGATGACTAGAAGAAGTACCCTTGCCCTGGTTGCCCCTACTAGAAGAAGCACCCTTACCCTTAAACATACCTCTTAATCCTTTCATTTTAATTATGATAATAAATAATTAAAGATAATAAAATTAAGTGCGCTAAATAAAATAAACAAACAATAATAATTTAATGAAGGAACGAATGTACCAAACGCCGACGTAACGTCGACGTGTAATCGAGAGGTTGAAAATTGAAACTTTGCTCGATGGAAGATCCTCAAGCTAGTTGCCAACTTCACTCTCAATTCCCAAATGAATAAATAAAATTGAATATTTAATAAACAATGTAGACTTGTAGAGAGATATATTGAGAGATTAGAGAGATTGTAGGAAGATTTGTGAGAAAGATGAAGAGAAAATGAGTTATTTATAGTTGGAAAATTGGGTTAAAGTGTAAATATAATAACTTATGGGTTACAAATAAATATTAAGGGGTAGGGGGAGGCCTAAAATGGCCGTTGGCCGACGGCCAAAATCTAAAATGGTTGTTGGTGCAACGGCCATATTTGCAAAGGGGGGACTACGGGCGGGGTCGGGGCTGGCAGGCCTGGGGCGGGCTCGGGTCTGGCGGGATGAGACATTGTCCCGTCCTAAGTTCGAGTCTCGCTACCATTTTTTTTTACGCGGGGTCGGGGCCGGCTCGGGACGGGGTCGGGCCGTCCCGGCCCACCAGCCAGCCCTACAAAAAACACACTCTATAGGCACTTAAATGCCTATCTTCTGCAATCTGTCAACAGTGGAGAACCTCTTCTGAACAACTAACCATAGATTGAACCTGAACCTTGGGTGTATATGCTTGTCTAGAACTATAGTCTTCTGGGGAACTCTTGGTAATTGTGAGAGCAGTAAGAAATAAGATTGTTTTATCTGAAATTTCCCATGTCTCTGCATTAGCCCCAGTTTTTGTTGAAGATCATATTGTATAGTCTGTATCTAGAGAACTTTCTGTCTACTGTCAATGAATTTCCTTACCACCCAAGCAGCAGTCTTAGGTGATTCCATTTTGCTAGATCCCTATTCTTGATACAGTAGTAGTGCACCCATTTGATCCATAAAGAATCCTTCTTCTGTGATATATCCCATAGTTGTTTCATTATAGCAGCTTTGTTCCGCAGCCCTAAATGAATAACATTCAGCCCTTGTGGTTGGCATATTTTCTCCCATGAAAGCAGGGCTTTCTTTGATATTTTCTCCATCCCTGTCTATAGAAAGATCTACAAACAACATCAGTAAGCATCATTATCTTCTTGGGAAGCAAGAATATATATGCCCAATAAATCTGCATGCCAAATAACACTGCTTTAATAAGCTGCAATCTCCCAGCATAAGACAATATCAATAACTAATTCTTGAGGTGATCTTCTCTATCAATGAAAAACATTGACTGACAGATAGCTTTTTGGTGACAATGGCACTCCTAAATATCTAAAAGGGAGTGTCCCTTCCACGTATCCAAGAACCTATAATAACTAGAAAGTTTGCTATAACAATGTAACAGATTACAAGTTAGCCCTGCAAAGCATGAGCAAATCATCGGTAAAATAAATGTGGATAACCCACATTCTCTTGCATCTTGGGTGGAAGTTGAACTTTGGATTTCTTGATAGTTGGTTCATTTCCCTCTGTAAGTACTCTATACCAGGGACAAACAGGTAAGGTGACACCTTGTTTGATGCCTCTCTTGCCTCTAAATGGAGTTGCTAGGCCATCATTGATAACTAGAGAATATGACAAAATTTTAATACACTCTATAACCCAGTTTATGAATATCTATGGAAATCCAAGATCAACCAACATAGTCTTCAAGAAATACCAATCCAAAGTATCATATGTCTTCCTTAAATCCACTTTTAGAACACATCTAGCTGACATTCTATTTCTTGTACATCCTTTAAATAACTCATGGATAAACAAGTTATTATCAATGATACTTTTTTCCTTCAATGAATGTTGATTGTGAGTAACCAACAATTCCTTGGATCACACCTTTTATCCATGTAGTCAGTACCTTAGCAACAATTTTATATAAGGTAGAACAGCATGCAATTGGCCTATAGTCTTTCACTTGAGTAGGTGATGAAACTTTAGGAATTAGAGGGATTATAGTGGAGTTCCAAGAAAGGTTCATTTTACTAGTGTTGACGACGGTCCATTTTTCAGTCTCCTAAATTTATTTTGAAGCAGATGGCAAAAATCTTTGTTATCTTTCTGTGGGGTAGTAATAAAGGCAAACACAAGTATCACTAGGTAGATTGAAACACAACATATGCTTTCCTACCTCAGAAAGAAGAATACAACAACAACAACATACCTAGTGAAATACTATAATGTGGGGTCTAGGGAGGGTAGAGTGTATGTAGACTTTACCTCTACCTTGATAAGTAGAGCGGCTATTTCTGAAAGACCCTTAGCTCAAGACAAAGTACAAGCACAAGCAAAGCACGACAAATAGTCATACCCAGACAAGAAGTTTAAAGCATTATGAAAATTATGGTAACAAAAGTGAATAAGCCATGATAGCGCATTCTAAAAAAAGAAGCATCAACTAACGCAGGTAAATAAGATAAACTAAGTACACTAAAGAACACATAGCAGTAGAAATCAAATGACATGGGACTATAAAGCAATATTGTGCCTACTAGTATGATAGGCTAAGCAGGCCTACAATAATAGCACTACAACTACTAGTTTGAAAGCATAAGTAGAACTACGCTCAACTACCTATTACCCTTCTACCCTAATCCGTGTCCTCTACAACCCATTATCTAAGGTCATGTCCTTAGTAAGTTCTATCTGCGCCATTTTTCGTCTAATCACCTATCCCCAATACTTCTTCGGCCTACCTATACCCCTCCTGAACCTGCCTATAGCCAACCTCTCACACCTTCGTACTGGGGAATTTATGTCTCTCCTATGCACATTCTTGAACCATCTCAACCTCGCTTTTCGTATCTTATCCTCCACCAAGGCCATTCCTATTTTGTCCTGGATATCATTATTTCTAATAATATCCCTCCTTGTATGCCCACATATCCACCTCAGCATCCTCATCCCCGCAACTTTCATCTTTTAGATGTGCGAAATCTTTAATGGCCAACACTCCACCCCATATAATATAGTCGGTCTAACCACAACCCTATAGAACTTGTCTTTAAGTTTTGGTGGTACCTTTTTATCACACAAGACTCCAGATGCGAGCCTTCATTTCATCCACCCTGCCCCAATACGATGTGTGACATCGACATCAATCTTACCATTCCCTTGGATAATAGACCCGAGATACTTGAAGCTTCCTTTATTTGGAATGACCTGAGTACCAAGCCTCACCTCCACGCATGTCTTAAGGTCACTCCCGTTACTGAACTTGCACTCCAAGTATTATATCTTGGTCATACTCAGCCTAAACCCTTTAGACTCCAGCGTCTATCTCCAAACCTCCAGCTTAGTTTTCACTCCGATGTGAGTCTCATCAATCAGGACTATGTCACTTATGAATAACATACATCATGACACCTCCCCTAGGAATTGTCGCATCAGTCTATCTATCACGAAGGCGAATAAGAATGGGCTAAGAGTTGATCCCTGGTGCAGCCCCATCATCACTGGAAAGTGTTTCGAGTCTCCTCCTACTGTCTGTACCCTTGTCTTTGATCCATCGTACATATCCTTGATTTCTCTAGTGTACTCCACAGGTACACCTCTACCCTCCAAACATCTCCATATACCTCCCTAAGTACGTTGTCATATGCCTTCTCGAGGTCGATGAAAACCATATGTAGGTCTCTCTTCCTCTTTCTATACTGCTCCACCAACCTCTTAATAAGATGAATGACTTTTGTAGTCAAACTCCCGGACATGAATCCAAACTAGTTCTTAGAAATAGATACGCCTCTTCTCACCCTCATATCCACAACCCTTTCCCAAACTTTCATAGTGTGGCTTAGCAACTTGATACCCCTATAGTTGTTACAACTCTAGATGTCACATTTGTTCTTGTACAAAGGAATCATTGTACTCCACCTCCATTCTTCGAGCATTCTCACCTTCTTAAAAATGACATTAAACAACTCAGTCAGCCACTCCAAACCTTCTCTGCCTACGTTCTTCCAAAATTCAACTAGGATCTCATCAGGCCCAGTCGCTCGTCCCCTACGCATCCTACGATCAGTACCCTTAACCTCCTTTAACTTAATTCTTCTACAATATCCAAAATCCTGGTACCTTCCGAATTGTTCCAGATCTTCCAGCACAATATCTATATCTCTTTTTTCGTTCAAGATTTAATGGAAATAAGAATGACACCTTCGTCTAATATGCGCGTCCTCCACCAGTACTTTGCCGTCCTCATCCTTGATGCACCTTACGTGATCCAAGTCATATGCCCTCCTTTCACTCGCCTTGGTTAGTCTATACAACTTCTTATCCCCGTTTTTCCTCTAATTCCACATACAAGCGTTCAAAATTCACCGTTTCGCCGTCGTAACTGCTAGATTTGCCTCCTTCCTTGCCATCTTATATAATTCCCTATTCGTCCACTTCTCTACCTCATCATTTCTTTCTAGCAATTTTGTATACGCCGATTTCTTTGCTTCCACCTTCTCTTGAACATTACCATTCCACCACCAGTCTTATCGATGCCCACCACGACTACCCTGCGAGACCCCTAAAATATCTCTAGCTACATCCCTAATGCAACTGGCCGTCCTATCCCACATATCGATCGCATCCCCACTACTCCCTCAAGCCCCCTTGTCCATCAATCTCTCCCTCATATCTTTTGCACTAGCCATAGTCAAACTCCCTCATTTGATTCTTAGCTTGTCATCCACCACCCTCTTCTTTTTCTCTATCTTGATCTCCAAATCCATCACCAAAAGCTTATGTCGGGTTGTAAGATACTCGCTCGGTATAACCTTGCAGTATTTACAAAGGTCGTTGTCAACCTTCCTAAGGAGCAAAAATTCTATCTGGGACTTAGCCATAGAAAGTCACTATATGCTTATCCTTCTTCATGAACCTCCAATCTTTCTATAACCCCCCCCCCCCCCCCCGGAAGTGACCTTATATGTCCATTGAAATCTCATCCTACATATAACTTCTCAGTGGGTGGTATACCTCCACCACCTCGTCAAAATCCTCCCAAACTAATCAACGATTTACCCTAAAATAAGCAGGAATCAATGCGAAAAACACAAAGTTAGCAAGAATCAAGATGCAAGTCGAGCCACTACGATAATAATGATATAACTAAGGAGAATACGAGTAAAGGAAATAATGTAGAGTCAATATACAATACAGCAATATAGGAAAAATTTAAATATGAAGATACGGACAAAGAATGAATATGGGCACCTGGAGGTACCAACTACAGGTGAATCAAACCTGCTCACCGCCAAAACTCGTTGTTCAACGGTGCAAATTATTGTTCTATGTCAGAAAATTTGTGTTCACCACCAAAGTTATTGTTCACCGCCGAACTTACCGGAAACTTGCGTTACTATGTAAACATGTCCGAAAACCTACTGGAGGGTTTCTGTTTTAAGCTTGAAAATAAGAAGAAACATGATTTTCTTCGTCGTCGGAGGTCGCCGGAGGTTGTTGTTAGTATTGGTGGTCTATGAATGTCCTTACTGACCAGATATGTTTGTTGGTCGTGACGAGTGACGGGTTACGGTTGATAGGCA
Source organism: Anisodus acutangulus (assembly GCA_029783415.1). NCBI lineage: Eukaryota > Viridiplantae > Streptophyta > Magnoliopsida > Solanales > Solanaceae > Anisodus > Anisodus acutangulus. Next base: position 15,105,399 of record CM056505.1, read on the forward strand.
CCGGCGATGATACAACCAGATACTCCGGCTGCCAGTGGTGGTGGAAAGATAAAGAAATAATAGCAAGGGGGAAGAAAGAGAAAAATAGTGGATAGAGAGTGTTAGAGCAGCGTACCTGATAATCTGTGGTCAGCGAACAGAGCAGCATCGACGGTCAGTGGTCGGTGGTGGTGGTGGTGGTGTATCGATATGGGAGGAGATTGGGTGGGTGGGGCCGATGGATGTTACTGATAGAATAGGAAAATATATTCGGTCATTATTATGTATATTTTGTATATGGTAGGTGTATATTTATTCATTATTTACAGTAATAGTAGCCTAGGATTATGCTTGTATTTTAGTATATTTACTACCACTTTGGAATGAAATAATCAAGGAAGAATATTTCTTGCATGGTATCATATTCTAGGGAAAGTTCCTAAACCCTAATTCTCTCACTCTTCACTGATGGCACCCCTCCCCACCATTCCTTGCGCACCGCCGGCCATCTCCTTATCTTCCGACAGCCATGTCTGATTCGAAATCTAATTTTCATCTAGCCCTAACTATCTCCAACATCAAATATCATATCTCCATCACCCTTGAGATGGAAAATGTTCATTATGCGACATAGGTGGAGCTTTTTAAAATTCATTATCGCTCACACCGAGTTATCCATCACATAATTCCGCTGGAAAAAGGCAAGGAGAATGTGCCGAAAACCAAGAATGGGAAGGAATTATGGTTGACCCTTGATGCGATAGTCCTCCAGTGGATCTATACCACCATTTCGAGTTATTTGCTACATACTATTCTTGAACCCGCCTCCACAGCTATGGAGGCTTAGGAACGCTTATGTGACATATTCTAAGACAATAAGAATTCCCGGACCGTCACACTTGAGCAAGAATTCCCCATCACTAACATGACGGATTTTCCCAATGCGTCCGCATATTACCAACGGCTCAAGTTTCTATCGGACCAACTCAAAAACGTCGAGGCACTGGTAACTAACAATCGACTCATGCTACAAATGGTTGCCGACCTCACTGACGCATATAGTGGATTAGGAACGCTCATCCACCAAAGCAACCCACTTCCGTCATTTTACCAAGCCCATTCTATGCTCATACTAGAAGAAGCGGGTTTTTCCAAAAAGATAGCCATCGTGTCGAATTTCTCTATGGTGCCCTCTCTATCCAATGATAACCCTTCACAATTTGAAAATTTGCCGACAAACCGTAGTCAAAAGGGTCGTGGCAATAATGGAGACATAAACCGCAACAGTGGCTGCGGTAGTGGAAATGGTGGCGGCAACAGCCATGGAGAAAGTGGCGATAGTGGCGGGTAGGAGCGACGGCCAGCAGCAACACGGTAGCCAGTGGCAACTGAGGGCCCCATGGGGCAGTGGGCCGGACCGTGGGCCTAGCAGTGGCCTTGGGCCGAGCCTCTCTACCCTTCCCAATCCACGACCAGCAGTCCAACCACCTACCAGCAGCCCAACAATTTTAGGCCCAGCATACTTGGGCTACTACCGAACCAGTGGCAGCAGGCCCACGCGACAGTGGCTTCCCCAATCGATATCGAGGCTGCGATGCACACTCTTAGGCTCAACCCGCCAGACGCCAACTAGTACATGGACACCAGATCAACGTCTCATATGACGTCCTCAAAAGATAATCTCTCGTCCTATTTTAATTTGAGAAATAATCGTGCTATAATTGTCATTCAATTCCAATTCGTGGTTATGGTAATCCAAACTTATCTCCCTCGAACCCACCCTTAGCTTTAATGAAGGTCCTTCATGCTCCTAAATTAATTAAAGACCTTATTTCAATTAGAAAATTTACCACTGATAATTCGGTTTCTGTTGAATTTGATCCCTTTGGTTTTTTTGTGAAGAATTTTCATACGGGGATGCGTCTAATGAGATGTGATAATCAGGGCAAGCTATTTCCAATCACCACAACCACACATAAAGCCATCTTACCATCCACTTTTGCAGTTTTACGTCATTCTTTATGGCATGAACGTTTGGGTCATCCGGGAGTGCCTGTTTTTGCATCCCTTAAACAAAATAAATTTATTGAGTGTACTAGAACTCATAATTCTCATGTTTGTCGCTCATGTTCTCTTGGAAAATATGTTAAGTTGCCTTTTGTTGCTTCTAATTCTTGTACTGTTATGCCTTTTGATATTATCCATAGTGATATTTGGACATCTCCCATTTTGAGCTCATCGGGCCATATATATTATCTTCTCTTGTTCGATGATTACTCTAATTGTTTGTGGACATTTCCTTTGTCTAAAAAGTCACAAGTTTTTTCCACATTTCTATCCTTTAGAGCATTCATCCGCACTCAATATGAATGAGACATTAAAAATATTCAATGTGATAATAGTAGAGAATTTAATAATATGTCATTTTGGGATTTTTGAAAAACTAATGGTTTGTCTTTTCGTCTCTCGTGTCCACATACCTCATCTCAAAATGAAAAAGCAGAAAGAAAAATTCGAACTAATAACAACATTGTTAGAACCTTAATTGCCCATGCCTCTCTACCGCCATCATTTTGGCATCATGCATTACAAATGTCAACCTATCTTCTGAACATACTTTCGAGCAAACAGTTAGCCTACCAATCCCCTCTCAAAATTTTATACCTAAGGGGCCCATCCTACTCTCATTTACGGGTTTTCAGGTGCTTATGCTATCCTCTATTTCCTTCTACTACCATCAATAAACTTCAACCCCGGTCTACTCCGTATATTTTTTTGGGATATCCGTGAGATCACCGTGGTTACAAATGTTACGACTTATTCTCTAATAAAATCATCGTGAGTCATTACATAGGTTTTGATGAAATAAATTTCTCTTTTTCCAAAATACATTATTATGTGCCTCCAACCTATGAATTTTTTGACGATAGCATACCCGCGTATTTGGCCCATAAATTGGCCTCATAAATAGGCCCAATTTTTCTGGAGACTCGGCCCAGTGGCTGCCAGCCCACTGCCGAGAGGCCCAGCAGCTGGCAATCCACTGAGTCACGGCCCAACGTCAGTCACTAGCAGCCCCGCTGCTGCCAACCCACTCCCAGGCAGTCCGACCCCTTTAGCACCCGAACCCTTTTCTAATTCTGACCCAACTCCAATTCCGGACCAATGGCCAGTCAATAGTAGTCAACACGGGATTTTCAAGCCAAACAAAAAATATGGTCTTCACACCCATTGACAAAATCATCGTTGCCCCGTAATCATGTGTCTACTCTTAATGACCCGAATTGGAAAATGGCTATGGATGATGAATATAATGCTCTTATTAATAATAGGAAGTGGGATTTGGTGCCATGTCTTCTTGATGTTAATGTGATTCGTTCTATGTGAATTTTAAGTCATAAAGAAAAATATGATAGTACATTTAAGAGGCATAAAGCCCGTCTTATAGGTAATGAAAAGACATAACAGGTTGGTGTGGACTGCGGTGAGACTTTCAGTCCGGTGGTCAAACCAGCCACGATTCGAACGGTACTAAGTCTGGCCTTTTTGAAGGCATGGCCACTTCATCAGCTTGATGTTAAAAATGCATACATGTATGGAGAACTCGATGAAACGGTGTACATGTATTAGCCCATGGGGTACATGGATCCCACTTATCCTAATCATGTGTGCCTACTGAAGAAATTCTTGTATGGGCTCAAACAAGATCCTCAGGCCTGGTACAAGAGGTTTGCAGATTATGTTTCTAATATTAGGTTTTCTAATAGCAGGTCTGATCATTCTCTATTCATATATTGTCAGGGTCATGATATAGCTTATATTCTTTTATATGTTGATGATATTATCTTAAGTACCTCATCTGATGCTCTTCGCAAGTGTATTATGTCTCTTCTTGGCTCAGAGTTTGCAATGAAAGATATAGGGCCACTAAGTTACTTCTTGGGGATAGTTGTAACAAGATGGCATGTCCTCATGTAAATCGTCTTCCACTCGGTTAATACTAAACCAAAGTTGAGTGCTTCTTCCAGAAAGCCATATGCCGATCCATCACATTACCACAACCTTGCAGGTTCCCTGCAATATCTTACTTTCACGAGGCCCGACATCTCTTATGTTGTGCAACAAGTTTGTCTATTCATGCATAACCCGGAGGATCATATGCATACTCTCAAATACATTGTGCGCTATATTCATGGCACTTTCGATCATGGCTTGCATTTATATCCGTCTTCGACAACTACTCTTATTTCTTACACAGATGCTGATTGGGGTGGATGACCGGATACCAGATGCTCCACTTCTGGTTATTGTGTATTTCTCGGTGACAATTTCATATCTTGGTCCTTCAAACGGCAAGCTACCTTATCCAGATCCAATGCTGAAGCAAAATACCGAGGAGTTGCCAATGTGGTTTCTGAATCTTGTTGGCTACGGAATCTTCTTTTGGAGCTCCACTATCCGATTCCAAATGTGATATTGGTTTATTGTGATAATGTTAGTGCGATTTATCTCTCATGGAATCCGGTTCAATATCAACGCGCTAAACATACTGAGTTGTATATTCACTTTGTTAACGAAAAGATTGCTCGTTGACAAGTACGTGTCTTACATGTCCTGTCACGTTATTAGATTGCAGATATTTTTATAAAAGCTCTTCCTCTGGTTCTATTTGAAGACTTTCGGGATAGTCTCAGCATACGCCGACCTCTTTCTTCGACTGCGGGGGTGTGATAGAATAGAAAAATATATTCAGTCATAATTATGAATATTTTGTAGGAGGTGTATATTTAGTCATTACTTACCGTAATTGTAGCCTAGGATTATGCTTGTATTTTAATATATTTATTATCACTTTGGAATGAAATAATCAAGGAAGAATATTTCTACCGTTGAGAAAGTCAGAAGGGGGGGTGGGGGGAGAGGGGGTTAATCAAGGATTCAGAACATTTCCCTCTGAAGGAAGAATAAATATAAAAAATTCAAGATGTATATGATATCTTTGCATCTATGTTATGGTGACTAAGAACAAAAGAATGTGTCTGTGCTGAGTTCATGAAAGTTAAATACTCTAAGAGGATAAGCCTAGTATCAAAGACATGGAGTTACAATCACTCTCATAACTGGAGAATGATGATGAATATTAAACACAAGGTTGATCATCTTATTTTATGAAGAATAAATAGAGAATATTCTAACTTCTGATGAGTAGTCTTGAGAATCTTACTAAGTGAGGGGCTTTACTTCAATAAGAGGTCAAGTTCCAATATATATAGAGGATGAAAAGTGGAATGTCTATAATATTAGACAATGGCTTCTAAATCATGTGGTTTCTCATATACATGAAATTACAATTAATTTCTAATCACCACCAAAAGATGGGGTGGTGTCGGGTTCGAGCCCTGGGTATAGAAAAATCCTTGGTAGGTAGCGCTTCCCCATGAATGGTTCCCTACGCGGCGCGAATCCAGATATAGTCGGGCTTCCAATGCGGGTACCGCACACCGGATGGGAAACCACAAAAAATGAATATTTAGTTGTAAATCTGCTTGGAATAATATTAGAGAACCCCATAACACTTCTCTTGTTAATAGGATGTTGTGGCATATATAAGAAGAATCCTTTCAAGATATCCTTGTTTCTCTGGAGATTACTTAAAGACATGGTAACAGTGGATTTGAACATGAGGAAGTTGTGGGTATTTTTGCTCTATGGTACTTTATAAAGCAGTACGGGAAGTAAAGTATATAAATATTACAAGTATTCGAAAGGATAAACAAAGATTCAATAATTCAACTCTGAAAATTACAATATAATCACAAAACTGAAATTACAATTTTGTTGAAGACGGAAAAATGGAAACTGGTTTTGCTGAGTCGAGTGTGGCACTCTGTCCTTAAGACAATATTGCCCCGTATGTATCCTTTATACGTCCTGAACAATTTGTCTCCCAAGATAAAACAGCAATGGAACACTTGAGCAAAGGAAACTCAAGAGCTACCGTGAAGAATATTGAGTAACGAAATGATGCCTTAGAAGTTGTAGGAAGAAGAAAAGTTTCTGCTTGTGTAAGCTTCTGAATTTCGTGTATATTATATGTGTGTTCTTGGTGCTCAACAATGGTGTAAGGGGGTGTTTATATAGGTGATGGAGGGGCTGAAAAACTGCCTCCATAATAGCCAAATAATGGTCATTATGGAGGTAGTAAAGTCACCAACATAAATGGTGAAAATTGCCAACGGATTGGCCATTATTGGAGGTGTAATTCAGCCAAAATAAATGGTCAATTGAGGCCGGACGTTTCGCTGGACCGTCGAAATTCTGACTTTCTGAAAACTTCAGGGACCAAACTGTACATCTTGAAACTTCAGGGACCAAACTGTACATCTTGAAACTTCAGGGGTCAAACTGCACATCTGAAAGAATTCTGGTCCAAACAGTACTTCTGAAACTTCTGGGATCAAACTGTACTTCTGGCAAAGTTTTCTGGCCCAAAAAGATAATATCAGAAGGCCCACAGCCCACGACCCACGACCCGTGACCCGTGAACCCGTGAACCCGAGAACCCGAGAACCCGAGAACCCGGAACCCGGAACCGAAACCGGACCGGACGGGCGGGCGGCGGCGGCGCGCGTGTGGTCTTTCCTCAAACCGAAGCACATCTAGGTCCTCCATCCTTAAACACATGGGATACCCCTTAGGGTCCCAAACCCCAAACACATTTCGAGTCTTATATACACAACAATTCTTTCTTCCTCTACTGATGAGGGAGAATTGAACACAACACCACACTTTCCATGCTTCAAACACCTCACTTCGTGAACCAATATCTCTTTCATTTCTCAATGAAATTTGACGATTCTTGGCCCTACGGTTATCTACGTACTTAGTACATCATGTATGTGTGAAGAACCGGATTCTCCAACATACGTAACACTAGTGTTTAAGCCGTTAAAGTTGGTCGGTCGCAACTCCCGCCAAAGGCAAATTTTCAACAATCCCCTCTTGAAAGAGATTTTGGCGCACTCACATGGTGTCTTTTTCATTTCCAACAATATTTCAGCGGACCGATGTTGCATAAGGAGAGGTAGCCTCAGCTTTGAACCTTCCATAGTTGAATACCATCGGACTTACTTATCAAGCGGTGAACGTGATGTCTTGAACCGTCAGTGTTTAGTGTAAGCCAAGACAATGATACCAACACAACAAATTCCCTTACTCTCTTCTTCGTAATGTTTTGTCCGTTTTGGCCATGGACAACGTCTTGGATTCTTAAGTGCGTTCATTTTGAGGCGGTCTGTCCTCGCACTTAAAGAGGTGGTCTCCTACAAGGTATCCTGCTATACCCCACTTCACAAGTGTTAGGAACCATTAAAAGTTTCCCAAAAAACCTAACCTCAACTGTTGAGGAGCATTATAGGTTTTGAAAACTTAACCTTTACCCACACTGCAGATAGCACTTAAAGTCTATCGCGGGAACGGCTTTGGATTTGGTATTTCTTTTCAGAAATCACTATCCGAAGTGCTCATGCTTCCACTGAAGCGATCAACTGAACCTTTACAGCTTAGTTTTCCCATTGAACCAAATTACTGGGATCTCCAGTTAGTAAGGTTGGGTTACCACTGTATTGGTCCATATATTTTGGGTTTTAAGCCCATTCTCCTAGACAGGCAGAACACTTGATCTCCGGGTAGTCCCTTAGTTAGTAAACAAGGAAGTGACACCCGTGATGATCAACTGCCATACGATCTTATGTCTCCTGATAAATCCTGACAGATATGTCCAGACGCCGTCATCCGTGTCCTTTCTAAAGCCGACCGGCTAGCCACAGTGTTTAACTGCTGAAGGCACGGGTTTCTCCCAATAAGGGACGTCCTCTAAGGAGTCGTGAAGTTACTCAACTTCTTTCATGCTTTGTATAAAGCGATAAACTCTGATTTCATCATGAATCGGCCGATGCAAGTTTGCTTAGAGGATTTTCCAAGAACCACCATACACATTTACTTGTGGCTTTGGTGTTCTTCAGATCTGATGTCCAGTTTGCATCATTGTGTTCTCTCAGAACCGCTGGACATCCAGAATACTATAATCCGTAGATAAGTGAATAATTCAGATATCGTCATATCCGACTTAACGCCTTCTATTGATCATGTATTAAGATTATCAGTGAAACTTAGTTCAACTGATCTGTTTGTAGGACGATACCAGGTCGGTTGTAGTGTGTACAATACATTGAACTACACGTGATCTGTGCGTATCGCTCCTTGTCTATGGGTGCATCATGATTCCAATCAGTTCTATGATTCATATTCATTGATGGCTTCAACGAGACTGTCAACTATCGACCAGTCCGTTAGATGTCTTTAGAAATCCAATTCCTAAGATGTCTTTAGAAATCCAATTCCTAAGATGTCATCTGTGATATCCATATCTTTCATATCGAGACTTTGTTTCAATATGACTTTTACTTTCAGACTGTTGATTCTCCAACTGCTGGCTTTCTAACTTCAGAGTCAATGTTTCTGTGCTCAGATTCATTGTTTCGCTTTATCTCAAACTTTCAGACCAAAATGTAAATATTTCAGTGGACCAAGATGAAAGTTCAGAAGAATCCCAACACCCGTAAAACCAACTCTGATTCTCTTCTTCCAACTCTCCGGTTGGGAAGGTTGTTTTAACATTCATGCCACGCAAGACTGCAATGGCCCATGATGTTAAGCTACTCCCAGGGGAGCACATGTACAAGTAGCCGAGGCTTTGAACTCGTCAGTAGATCCATCTACTTTGTACTCACTTTTGAGTATCATTTTTCACAACCCAAAGGTTCTTTTCCCGGAGGAAGATCAACCATTACGCAAGTATGGTTCTATATGATGGAATATATTTCTCTTTTTAGCTTTTTTCCAAAGCAGCCTTTTTGGAGATAACAATTATTTGTTAATTGTCCATGGTTCGTTCTTAACCATACAAGCTAGAAGGACTGGAACAAGTTCCTGTCCCCTCTTTGCTCCGTCTTGGTTCAACATCTAGAATCCCTGAGTTCTGCAGATCTGGAATATTAAGTTCCGGATAGCCAGCAACTTTCGAGTCCTGTAGATACAGAACGTCTAGTTCCGGATAGTCAGGCCCTCGCGGGTTCTTGTTAACCTTGATCAATTACTCCTTTTTCCTTTTCAAGGAAAGTTATCTTATAAGAATTCAACATTCTTTGACGCCAAGAGGCGATAAGTACTACTGTTATTTACAGATCCAGTGGATATGCAATCTACAGTCTTAGGTCGAACTTGACCGGTTTCGGTAGTCCAACTTCTACCAAGCGCCACCCCACATCACAACTTTTGTATGTGAGATCCTTTTCATGTCTCACACGGAGAGTTATCCTTATGCGGAGTTCCGTTGAGGATCGCATTAGCGGTAAGGATCGCCTTGCCCCACATAATTTAGGCGTACGGGTTTGCGCTTGGCTAACACCGTTAGACTGAGGTGAGTAATGAACAGTCGTTTAATGAACTCTGATTCACATTCTCCCCCTCTATCGCTATGAATTTAGCAATCCATAGGCTTAGTTGATTTTCAACTTCTGCTTTGTAGCGCTTATCCGCTTCAACAACTTCATCTTTGCTTTTTAACAAACAAAGGATTCCATACGTAGTACCATCATCAATGAAGATCACAACGTACTTGTCTCCCCCCTCTATTTTGTATAAACTTCAAATCATCCAAGTAGGTGTGACTAAGTTCTAGAGGAGCGGTGCTTCTTTCGCTATTCCCTTGACGGAATTTGGAAAGGTGATTTTGCCTCTTCGCCTACCTCACATTCATTTTGAGGGTTTATGTCGAAAGGAGGCAACAATCTCAACATCGTTAGCTTTTGAATGACTTACTAATTAACGTGTCTTAATCTATGATGGCATAGATGCACGGATTACAAATATATCATTCATTGGGCTATAGACATATTGTACCATTCTTAGTTATTACAGACCTGTTGGACTAGTCTCAAACCAACTTGACCAACAACGTCCCTTAAACCAAGTTAGGAACATGTATCACCTCTTTTAGAGTGATCTCATTCCCTGAAGTCCTATTGAGGACAACCTCTCCAAACCCTTTGATTTTAGAGGTGGCGTTGCTTCACATGAACAACCTCTTGCCCGTGGTTAGGCGTGAACCTATCATATGTGATCTTGATACTGCCCACTTCGCTGCTTTGGCGGCATCGAGTGTCCAATTTCTTTATCGCTTTCTTTATGCCTTGAGATCATTAAGACTGAAACTCGCCCACCACACTAGGTGTCCATTACTTTTCCTATGAAATGAATTACGCCCCACTCCAGTCACCCGGAGGCTTTGTATGACTGAGTGTCCAATATCATCATATCAAAGGAATTTTGGCCCACTCCAGTCGCCCGGAGGCTTTGTATGACTGAGTGTCCAATATCATCCTATGAAGGATCTTCTGCCAAATAGTATGACAGGTTCTACGTCTTTAACTTTTAGACTTCTTCCGTTATGATTGGTGCCCAGATAATTCTTGGCGCTTACTTAAGAGTTGTAACAGTTTTCGCACAGTCAGTGGATCTTACTCCCTCGTATGTGCGAACATACTTTACACACTTTTAATAATTACTCTTAAAAGAACGGATCTTTTTAAGCTGCTTTACAATCCAATCTTTAAACGGAAAAGAAGATGAGATTAAACTTCTGATTTTTAAAGCGTAAGGAATATAAATTATTTTCATATTCCTCCTTACTTTAATCCATTATTAATCAGACATCATTTAATCTTTATTCTTGACAAGTAAGAAAAATACTCATCATCTAATCTTTATTCTTGACAAGTAAGAAAAATACTTATCCCAATTTCGGATTCGCTTACTTGATCACTTCATCGACCGAGTGTCCAGTTCCTTCTTACCATTATTCGCATCTTTGTCCTGCAGGATAGATACAGGCCTTCTGCTGCAAGATAGAAGTACATCTTCAGTCTTCTCCTCTTGTCCCAGTTGACATCCTCAGGCTCTCGAGAGCGCTTGTTCCCACCAGTCTTGGTAGCGGTGACACTATGAATACGTTCATCATCATCACTCTCTTCTACCAGAAAACCATTTCCATATCCCGGTTTGGTCATACAACTTTTGACCGACATCTTTCGAACACTAATAGTAATACTATACAATATTGTCTTAAGTTGTGGGTATTTTTGCTCTATGGTACTTTATAAAGCAGTACGGGAAGTAAAGTATATAACTATTAAAAGTATTCGAAAGGATAAACAAAGATTCAATAATTCAACTAGTAATCTGAAAATTACAATATAATCACAAAACTGAAATTACAATTTTGTTGAAGACGGAAAAATGGAAACTGGTTTTGCTGAGTCGAGTGTGGCACTCTGTCCTTAAGACAATATTGCCCCGTATGTATCCTTTATACGTCCTGGACAATTTGTCTCCCAAGATAAAACAACAATGGAACACTTGAGCAAAGGAAACTCAAGAGCTACCGTGAAGAATATTGAGTAACGAAATGATGCCTTAGAAGTTGTAGGAAGAAGAAAAGTTTCTGCTTGTGTAAGCTTCTGAATTTCGTGTATATTATATGTGTGTTCTTGGTGCTTAACAATGGTGTAAGGGGGTGTTTATATAGGTGATGGAGGGGCTGAAAAACTGCCTCCATAATAGCCAAATAATGGTCATTATGGAGGTAGTAAAGTCACCAACATAAATGGTGAAAATTGCAAACGGATTGGCCATTATTGGAGGTGTAATTCAGCCAAAATAAATGGCTGAATTGAGTCGATGTTTCGCTCGACCGTGAAATTCGACTTTCTCAAAACTTGAGGACCAAATCGTACATCTTGAAACTTCAGGGTCAAACAAAGACATCTGAAAGAATTCTGGTCCAAACAAGATTTCAAACTTCTGGCCCAAAAGATAATATCGTAAGGCCGACAGTGTACCCTGAATCTGACCGGCAAGGCGCGGCGCTGGTGGTCTTTCCTCAAACCGAAGCACATCTAGGTCCTCCCTCCTTTAAACACATGGGATACCCCTTGGGGTCCCAAACCCCAAACACATTTCGAGTCTTATATACACAATAATTCTTTCTTCCTCTACCGATGAGGGAGAATTGAACACAACACCACACTTTCCATGCTTCAAACACTTCACTTCGTGAACCAATATCTCTTTCATTTCTCAATGAAATTTGACGATTCTTGGCCCTACGGTTATCTACGTACTTAGTACATCATGTATGTGTGAAGAACCGGATTCTCCAACATACGTAACACTAGTGTTTAAGCCGTTAAAGTTGGTCGGTCGCAACTCCCGCCAAAGGCAAATTTCCAACAGAAGTTTCAAGTGCAACTTCCATCTCGTTGTTCATGCTGCGCCAATCATGAACAGGAAGATGAAGAACATCTATTTTTATGGAGTATGATTAGTAAGATTGTTTTGTTTTACTTTAATCAATTGTGTGGTATTTACTAAGCATGGTAACATTAGTTTGAGACATCATATTATTACATAGGGAATAACCGAGTGCAAAAATCCTATTGAGAATATGGTATTACAAGTTCTCCCAGAAATTATCATATGACAAATCTGAAAATAAAGATGCAAAAGCAGGTTTTAGAATATGATCATGATATCCCCTAATAGAATTATTCCTCTAATCAGTCAACAATTAACTCTAATCACTCATAAGTAGTTTTAAAAAATTCCACGTTTCATGCAATGAGTGAGAGCCGACAAAACATCTGATGTCATCTTTGTTGTTAAATGGTCTAATCTGAAATCTGAATTCATAAAATTATCTAAAGACAATTTAGAACATTATGGTGGAGGTCAAATTATAAAAGATGATAAAGGTATTATGGTGCTCCATATAGTAGTTCTTTGGCCAATAGTACCAATAATATGGTTGAACGTGTGATTCTAAACTTTTCGTTGACCTGGGTGCCAGTGCCGGCTCAAGGGCAAATCCTTTGAAGCAATGGCTTTAGGCCCCGTATTTTTAATGCCTCGTTTCTTTAATTAATTATAGGTTAATTCTATAGTAATATTCCTTAAAAATACTATATATATATATATATATATATATATATATATATGGGGTAAAAAGTATAAAATCTTTACTAAAAGTAGAAAAGAGAATTATTTAAGCAATGTAATTGATGGTGACACATGATTGATTAACATTCTAATATTAATATTTTTTTCTCGTATAAAATTTGTGTTTTATATTCTCTTACCAGACAGTTTATTCTCTAAAAACAAGGGATGCAAGATATTAAATAAATTAAAATTGATTTTTTTTCTCATTCTTCTCAAGTCCTCAAGCATTGCATCAAAAAACTGGAACAATAACATTTTATTCTAATATCAAGTTATTAATTTCAAGAATCAGATTCTATTATTTTAACTATTACTTACATCATTTTTTTTATTTTTTTTAAAAAATATTTTTATCTCATAGCAATGTGTTAAATATATATAGTGATCCTTTCAGAGTGCGGACTTGCTTATCTGACCCCCAACTGTGGACTAGTGAAACATCAGTAATTACAGATATAAAGGTTTTTTCTTCTCTTGATAGTAAGCTCTCTCCTCTCTCCTCTAACACCTAACACCTAACGGCTACAACAGCACCGGTAACGACTAGTATTCTAATCTCCATCGGTGCCTCTCTTTCTCCTCTCCCCTCTCACCCCTCCAATGGTAACAAGTCAGAGCTCCATCCCCACCCCCTCGCCTATGGTAACCAGCCCGGCGACCAGGTAACTCACTCCTGTCGGCGACCAGGTAACGCCCCCAGACTACTACACCGGCGAATTTTTCCAGAATCTTCCCTTTACTTCTATTTCTCTTCTCTTTTCCTCCTTCTTCGTCTACTCCTCTCTGTTTCTCTATTTTTTCGTTTTTCTTCTTCTGCCACTCGGATCGGCGGCTAGGTTACTAAGCTGCTCTGACGCTAGTGAACATTAGCGTTGTTTATGTCGGTGAGCTAAAGCTGCAGTTTCCTATAGTTTTCTATTTGGAAACCCTATTCTCTGGCTAGAGTCCTGGCCGAAAACCCCAGTTTTTTGGTGACCTGCAATTAGCACTGTACCATAGAGAATTTGCAGCAGTAAGCAAGTAAGAGAGGAAGAACACAAGGAAATACCATCAGTTTGTGGAGGAACATCTACAGTCAAGGTTTATTCTTATTGGAATTGGTACCTCCGGTTCACTTGTTGAGCTTTGTCTATCTTTCTCGTTAGTTAATTAATTGTCTTAGTTTAAGTACTGCATTTTGCGGGCTTTGGGTAGCAGATTTAGTTGTTGCATTCTCTACTTGCTTTATTGATTATAGGATTCATACTTTTCTTACTTCTTGCAATCAGATATATTATAGTGTTCATATCTAGTATTTGAGACCCTAGTGGCTTTAGTAAATGATGGTAGACTAGGGTCATGTTTTCGGTCGGGGACGGGGACGATGCTTGGGGGGATAAGTGCGGTAAGGAAGATGCTAGGCTGAGAATAGGGTCATGGAACATTGGGACTTTAATGGGGAAGTCCATAGAGCTAGTTAAGATTCTTAAGAAGTGGAGGATTAATATAGCATGTGTCCAGGAGACCAAATGGGTAGGACCTAAGGCTAAGGATGTGGACAGGTATAAGTTATGGTTCTCGGGTAGGTCGAGTTATAGGAATGGGACAGGCATTTTAGTAGACAGTGAGCTAAGAGATCAGGTGGTAGAGGTTAGGATGTTCAATGACAGGATAATGGCGATTAAGTTGGTAGTTGGAAGGTTCACTGTGAATATTATTAGTGCTTAAGAACCGCAGACGGGCTTGGACGAAGAGGAGAAGAGACGCTTTTGGGAGGATTTGGACGAGGTGGTGGGAGGTATACCACCCACTAAGAAGTTATTTGTAGGATGGGATTTCAATAGACATACCGGGTCACTTCCAGGGGGTTATGATGACATGCATAGAGGCTTTGGCCTCGGGGACAAGAATGGGAGAGGCATCTCACTTTTGGATTTCGCTAGAGCTTTTGGGATGGTGATAGCCAATTCGAGGTTCCTGAAGAAGGAGGAGTTGGTGACTTTTCGTAGTTCGGTGGCAAAGACTCAGGTAGACTTTTTGCTCCTTAGAAAGGTTGACAACAGTCTTTGTAAAGACTGTAAGGTTACTCCAAGAGAGTATCTTACAAGCCGGCATAAGCTTTTGCTGATGGAGTTGAAGATCAAGATGGAGAAGAAGATGAGGATTGTGGATGACAAGTTAAGAATCAAATGGGGGAGTTTGACCATGGCTAGTGCAAAGGAGATGGGGGAGAAGTTGATGGCCAATGGGGCTTAGGGTGTAGTAGGGATGCGACCGGTATGTGGGAAAAGATGACCAGTTGCATTCGAGAGGTAGCTAGAGATGTGATAGGGGTCTCGCAGGGTAATTGTGGTGTGCATCGAGGGGACGGGTGGTGAAATGGTAAAGTTTAAGAGAAGGTGAAAATAAAGAAAGCGGCGTATGCGAAATTGATAGAAATCAATGATGAGGTGGAGAAATAGACGAATAAAGAACTGTATAAGATGGCGAGGAAGGAGGCAAATCTAGCGGTTACGGCGGTGAAAACGTCGGCTTTTGAATGTTGTATGTGGAATTAGCGGAAAAAAGGGATAAGAAGTTGTGCAGACTAGACAATGTGAGGGAGAAGATGGCTTGTGACTTGGATCACGTGAGGTGTATCAAGGACGAGGACGGCAAGGTACTGGTGGAGGATGCGCATATTAGGTGGAGGTGGCAGTCTTACTTCCATAAACTCTTAAACGAAAAAGGAGATAGAGACATTGTGCTGGGAAATCTGGAGCAATCTGGTAGGTTCCGGGATTTTAGGTATTATAGAAGCATTAAGGTTGATGAGATTAAGGGTGTTGTTCGCAGGATGCATAGGGGACGAGCGACCGGGCCTGATGATATCCTAGTTGAATTTTGGAAGAGTGCAGGCATGAAAGGTTTGGAGTGGCTGACTGATTTGTTTAACTTCATTTTTAAGACGGAAAGAATGCTCTAAGAATGGAGGTGGAGTACAATAATTCCCTTGTATAAGAACAAATGTGATATCATAGTTGCAACAACTATAGGGGTATCAAGATGATAAGCCATATTATGAAAGTTTGGGAAAGAGTCATGGAGATGAGGGTGAGAAGAGAGGAAGAGAGACTTACATATGGTTTTCATCGACCTCGAGAAGACATACAACAAAGACCCTAGAGAGGTTCTTTGGAGATGTTTGGAGGTTAGAGGTGTACATGTGGCATACACTAGGGCGATCAAGGATATGTATGATGGAGCCAAGACCAGAGTATGGACAGTAGGGGGAGACTCGAAGCACTTTCCAGTGATGATGGGGCTGCAACAGGGATCATCTTTTTGCCCATTCTTATTTGTCTTAGTGATGGATGAACTGACGCGACAAATCCAATGGGAGGTTCCATGGTGTATGTTATTTGCAGACGACATAGTTCTAATTGATGAGACTCGCAGTGGAGTGAACGCTAAGCTGGAGGTTTAGAGACAGACTCTGAAATCTAAAGGGTTCAGGCTGAGTAGGATCAAGACAGAATACTTGGAGTGCAAGTTCAGTAACGGGAGATACCTTGAGACAAACATAAAGATGAGTCTTGGTACTCAGGTCATTCCAAAGAAAGGAAGGTTCAAGTACATCGGGTCTATTATCAAAGGGGGTGGAGAGATTGATGACGATGTCACACATGGTATTGGGCAGGGTGGATGAAATGGAGGCTCATTTCTGGAGTCTTATGAGACAAAAATGTGTTATCAAAACTTAAAGGCAAGTTCTATAGGGCGGTGGTTAGACCAACTATATTGTATGGGGTGGAGTGTTGGTCAGTCAAGACTTCGCACATCCAAAATATGAAAGTTGCAGAGATGGGGATGTTGAAGTGGGCATACAAGGAGGGATAGGATTAGAAATGATGATATCCGGGACAAAGTGGAGGTGGACTCGGTGGAGGATAAGATGCGGGAAGCGAGGTTGAGATGATTTGGGCATGTGCAGAGGAGAGACACAAATTCCCCAGTGTGGAGGTGTGAGATGTTGGCTATGGATGGTTTTAAGAAGGGTAGAGGTAAGACGAAGAAGTATAGAGTAGAGGTGATTAGACGGGATATGGAGCAAGTGCAACTTATTGAGGACATGACCTTAGATAGGGGATTGTGGAGGACATAGATTAGGGTAGTAGGTAGTCGAGCATAGTCCTACTTATGCTTGAAAACTAGTAGTTGCAGTGTTTTTATTGTAAGCATGTTTAGCCTTTCATACTAATAGGCGCAGTATTGCTTTATAGTCCCCTGCAGTTTGATTTCTGCTGCTATGTGTTCTTTAGTGTACTTTATTTATCTTATTTACCTATGTTAGTTACTGCTTCTTTTTTTAGAATGCGCTATCATGATTTATTCGCTTTTGATACCAACATTTTCATATTGCTTTAAATTTTTTGCTCGGGTCTGACCGTTTCTCTTGCTTTGCTTGTTCTTATGCCTTGTCTTGAGCCGATGGTCTCTCGGAAACAACCGTTCTACGTACCAAGGTAGTAAGGTCTGCATACATTCTACCCTCCCTAGACCCATATTGTGCGATGTCACTGCGTATGTTGTTGTTGTGTATATATATATATATATATATTCTAAAAGTGAGAAGCTCCCTATTGAAAGTTGGATTACGATAATACCAATCAAAAGTTGAGTGACCATTTTACCCCATTCTAAAAATTAATCTTAACTTTCATATTAAATGATAAATGAATAAGACACGAGTAAATGGGAAATGGAGTGTTTCTACCTTTCACCTCCAGTACATATTCTATTCAATGCTCGTCTCTTCAGCTTCCAATTAAAATAACATCTATTTGATGCCTTTTCAAATTCGTTGTCTCCCTTTTACAACTTTGAAGGTAATCTCTTTCTTTCTATTATGATCTTTTGTGCACTTTCAACCGGATGCGTATTTGGAAGTCGATTATTAGATTTTTATTCTTCGCGGCAGATGTACTATGCTAAATAAGCTGATAATTAGCCTTGAATTCATTTTGTAAGGATTTACACACTTTGAGACACCTTTTATTGTATATTTAAGCAGCACAAATCTTATGGAGCGATAGTTTTGATTGACAACTGGTGTCGCCTACCTTTGTACAACCGATGATAATAGAACAGGTAAGTTTCACTACTGACTCATTAAATTTATCATACTTGTTTTTCACTGTATTTTTGTGTTTCGTAAATTTAGTCTTAATATTTTGTTTGTTGCTTTTAGAATTTACTCTTGAGAATATGTTAATTGCTTGTTGACTTTTATATTTGGATCTGCTTATCTGTTTAAATTTTTTGTAATTGCCTCCTCTTTTATGGTTTTATGTTGAAAGAAAATAATAGGGTAACAGAAGAATATTTAATACAGTGTTGCATCGTTGATTTAGAGAAGGAAAGTGAGTGGAATTCATGTACAACTTATGGGTGCAAAAAAAAAAATAAATGATATTATAGTGCTAAACTTTTCTATAAATTTTTAAAACTATTTATGTTTAGAATATTATGGCATATGTACTACTCCATCTATTAAGGATGATTTAAGTCAACGGTTGACATCTCTAATGACGATGAAAGAAAAATTGATTCGAATATCATCTATTATTCATACTTTAATTCTTTGATACAAGAACACCATGCCTTCGAATATCACCATTAACAATACTTTAATTCTTTGTCTGATTATTTTGGTTATTTGATCCATAGTTTATCCCTTCCTCCCCCTTTTAAATTTTGTGTTATTCATCACTCACATATTGTAATATTATTTTTTGTCATCTTTTTGTTTGTCAAGTATAATGTTATTTATGCAAAATTCAACTAATATTCTTGACAGATGAAAGTGAAAGATAGAATAATTTTTCTTGGGGATTCATTTCATTATTCACAATATATATAGATGTACAAATGTTGATTCCTAATATGGTACGAATCCTAACTTACCTTACAAAGGTTGATTCCTAATACAATTAGAATCCTAGGTTACCTTAAATATACATCTATCATAATTACAAAATATACAGAGAATATTCGGAGAATATTCGCTAATACTCCCCCTCAGACGGAGCGGGAGGAGGCCGAACGCTAAGGCTGGATCGGAAGTCGGTGAAGAGCTGTCGCGGTAGTCCCTTTGTGAAGATGTCTGCATACTGATAAGAGGAAGGCACGTGTAAAATTTTGACCTGACCACGGGCAACCTTCTCTCGCACAAAGTGGATATCCATCTCAATATGTTTAGTCCGCTGATGTTGGACCGGATTATGAGACATATAGATGGCAGATATGTTGTCACAATAGACTATAGACGCCTTGCGGAGCGGACACTGGAGCTCTAAAAGAAGATTTCGGAGCCAATAGATCTCAGTAACTATGTTAGCAACAACGCGATATTCTGCTTCGGCACTCGAACGGGAAAGTGTGTCCTGCCGCTTGGCGGACCATGAGATAAGATTATCCCCAAGAAATACACAGTACCCTGAGGTGGAGCGACGTGTGTCTGGGCATCTTGCCCAATCTGCATCCGTGTAGGCAAGTAACTTGGTTGGGGCAGAGGGGTATAAGTGTAATCCAAAGTCTAGTGTGCCCTTAACGTATCTGATAATACGTTTGAGGGCGGCAAAATGGGACTCTCGGGGGTCGTGCATGAACAGACACACCTGCTGAACGGCATATGTAATATCAGGCCTAGTGAATGTAAGATACTGAAGAGCACCTGCTAGACTCCGATATTGAGTGGGATCAGAAACTGACTCACCGTCATTGGCACTAAGCTTGGATTTGGAGTCCACCGGAGTTGGCATAATTTTACAATTTGTCATCTTGGCCCTGTACACCATCTCTTCTGCATACTTACGCTGACATAAGAACAAAGTGGCTGCAGATCTGGTTACCGATATACCCAAAAAATAACTTAACTTGCCCAAGTCAGTCATAGCAAATTCAGTTTTGAGTAGAGCAATGATTTCATTCTTCAAACCGTCAGATGAGGCAGTAAGAACAATGTCATCGACATATAATAGCAAATATGCAGTGTTGCTACCTCGGTGAAAAGTGAAGAGAGAGTTATCACACCTGCTACATACAAAACCAATCTGCAAAAGATACCTGGCAAAACGATCATACCAAGCGCGGGGTGCCTGTTTCAGTCCATACAATGACTTTCTGAGATGACACACAAACTGCGGAGCTGCCGGATGAACAAAGCCAGGAGGGTGATGGATGTACGATCTCTTTCTAATCCCCATGAAGAAACGCATTCTTGACATCAAGCTGATGAATCGGCCAATGCAAGCCCATAGCCATACTGAGAACAGTCCGAATAGTGGCCAGTTTAACAACTGGACTGAATGTCTCACCACAATCAATACCCTCCTGCTGATTAGTGCCATTGGCGACTAGTCTTGCCTTATACCTCTCTAAGTCACCACTGTCTCTGAACTTGTGCCGAAATAGCCACATACACCGGATAATATTCACACCTTCGGGTCTAGGTACCAAATCCCAAGTGTTCTGCTTGGTTAAAGCGTTAAATTCCTCGCACATGGCCGCATTCCAATTTGGGTCCAGTTTTGCTAGTTTTGGATTTTTTGGAATGGGTGATAAGGTTTGTGTGGAGAGATTGAAGTGAACCTTGGGTTTGAAGATCCCGTGTTGTGCACGAGTCTCCATATGATGAGGCAGCGGTGGCGATGGGTCGGTGGGAGGTTCTTTGGTCGGCAGTTACGGACGATGAAGCGATGGTCATTTGGGTAGTTTACGGTGACTCGGCCAGAAATTTGTAGGGGTGAAGAGGCTGTTGGGGTGAGTCTTGGGACGATGGCGAGGCTGCCGAACGATGGAGTTCTTTGTTGGTATAGATTTTGGATGATCGGGGACAGACTTGGTTCATCGAGAAAGATGTAATCGGTGGTCTGAAATTTCTGGAGATTTGAAAAAGGAAAGGTTGTCTCATCAAAGGTGACGTGACGGGAGACGATGATTTTGCAAGTAGCAATGTCATAGCACAAGTAGCCCCGATGATTAGGAGATAGACCAAGAAAGACACATGGTAGAGTGCGAGGTGCAAGTTTGTGAGGTGCAGTGGAGGCCATGTTGGGGTAGCATAAGCATCCAAAAATACGTAGGTGATCATATGATGGTAGCCTACGGTATAAGATTTTGGTAGGGGTCTTATTTTGGAGTGTGCTAGTTGGTAAAATATTAAGAAGGGATTCTATCATTTTGACAGCATAGACCCAAAAAGGCGGTGGTATGCAGGCATGAAACAGAAGTGTGCGAACCATGTTATTGATGGTACGTATAATTCTTTCAGCCTTTCCGTTTTGGGAAGAAGTATAGGGATAAGAAAAACGGAAAACCATGCCTTGTTTAGAACAGAAATTGTGAAATGTCGAGTTATTAAATTCACGTCCATTATCACATTGGAATGATTTGATGGATTTTTCAAATTGTGTTTTAATGAATTTGTGAAACTCGAGGAATTTTGTAAAAACTTCAGATTTGAATTTCAGTGGGTAAATCCAGACAAAATGTGAAAAATCATCCAATCCAAGAATACTAGATAGAATTTATGACCCAAAGAGCTAACAATCGGAGATGTCTACAAATCAGCATGAACAATATCAAAGGGAGAAAAAGTAACACTGTTTGATGACATAAATGGAAGACGAGTATGTTTGCCTAGTGGACAAGAAAAACAGTGTTGGCAATTTTTCCATTATTACATTGAATACGCTTAGAAGTCCTAAGAAAAGTAAAAACTGGGTCTCCGGGGTGTCCGAGTCTGTTGTGCCAAGTGGAGGGAGAGATTGCATGCAAGGGATAGAGGTGATTGCGGTCTGACAGCGGAAGATTGAGTGAATGGGTAGAGGTCTCCCACACTATTGTGGCGTGTAAGAATTTTCCTCGTATTGAGTTCTTTCACAGAAAAACCAAAAGGGTCAAATTCGACAGACACATAATTATTGCTAGTGAATTTTCTAACAGAGATTAAGTTTTTAATGATGTTAGGTGTGTATAGGACGTGGTTTAGGGAGAAAGGCGGGTGTGTATGTTTGGTGTGTGTGTTACCGTAACCTTCAATTGAAATGCGATGACCATTGCCGACAGTAATAAATTGAGGACACTTTAACCGACGTAGTTGAGCTAGGTTACCTGACGACCGGGTGAGGTGAGATGTGGCTCCGGTGTCCATGTACCAATTGTCGTCGGGCTGTTGAAGGTTCACGGTGGTGTAGGCCTGGCCCAAATCAGTCGGGGGCGGGCTAGCTGCTTCTTCTTCTTTGCGATTATTCTTCTTTGTTATTCTTTGCCGCAGTCTTCTTCTTCTTCTGCTGCAGTCTTCTTCTTCTTCTTTGCAGTCTTCTTCTTCTTTGCTACTTCTTCTTCTTTGGTGGTACAACCAGGTGGTCTTCTTCTTCTTCTTTCTTCTTTGGACATGCTTTGTGATGGTGGTTCTTCTTTGGCGCAGGTGTTGCCATCCCGTCAACGGCTAATGCCTTTTGATTATGTTCCTCTTGTTTAGCACGTCTAGTTTCTTCCAACAATAGTTGTGAACGTGCCTTGTTGAAACTTGGGAGAGGGTCGGCTTGTTGAATCATTGTTGCGAGTGTGTCATATTCACCTTTCGGTAAACCCGCAACAAGTTGAAGCACCATCTTGGTTTCTGAAACAGAAGTCCCGACGTTGGATAGTTGATCGGTTATGAGTTTCAGTTGCTTACAATATTTGGACATGTTGTTAAAATTCTCGAGGCGGGTATTGTTGAATTGCTCTTCCAAATACACAGCCCGAGTATTTTTATTGTCCTGAAAGATTTCTTCTAGCCGGACCCAAAGTTCACGTGCCGTAGCACCTGTTTTCATGATAGTGCATAACAGATCTTTGGAGATGGTGCCGTAGATCCATTATTTGACGATGGCGTCAAGACGGCGCTTGATTAGTCTGTAAGATCGGTGGGACGAGGAACAGATTCGTCAATGTGATCGAGCACGTTGTATACACATGCATGAATGTAGAATAGTTCCATCCACATGGAATATTGACAGTCTTCTTGGTCAAGAATTATAGGGATAAAATTCTTGATGTTGTTAACGGCGAATGCCGGATGAAAAGAAGATACTGAACGTTGAGAGGGGTTTTCAAGTGTGCCAGTGGATGAAACGAAATTTGTGGGGGAAGACATGGTTGCTGCCTGTCGAGGGAAGGGAATTTTCTGGTTTGGCCGAAATATGGAGGAAGAAACCAGAAAAAAAAAATTCTCTGTGAAAGCAGAAAAAAATTCTTATTTCGGCCGGGAATGAGGATTTAGGTTTTAGGCTCTTGATACCATGAAAGATAGAATAATTTCCCTTGGGGATTCCTTTCATTATTCACAATATATATAGTTGTACAAAGGTTGATTCCTAATATGGTACGAATCCTAACTTACCTTACAAAGGTTGATTCCTAATACAATTAGAATCCTAAGTTACCTTAAATATACATCTATCATAATTACAAAATATACAGAGAATATTCGAAGAATATTCGCTAATAGAAAGGACTCATAGTATGATTTATATATATTAATTTAATTTTCTCATGACGGTAACTATTATGTCTATCACAAATAACTACTATTTATTTTCAGGTATACACTAGGAAATTGGTAATAATCTACGGCCATCCTAAAAAAGACATGTTGATCGAATCTTTGTACAATATCTAAAAATACTATTTTCATGCAACATCAATTTCTTAATATGTATGTACTGTAAAAAGAAGGACGTTGTAGTTTCTTAAAGACGAGACAACAACTTTTTTTATATTGTTGAAATATCAAAAAAGAATAAACTCACCATGCAGCAGTTTGAGCCTGCATTTCACCTTCTAATTTAATGTAACTCATATACATGCCATTTTAAAACGTTTGAACATTAGATGAGATACACGTGCATCGCAGTGTCTAGAAACTAATTATATTAAAATTTAAAATTTAAAAGTGGAAAGCTCCTACCTTCAAAGTTAGATTATAATTTTGCTTCTAATGTAAATTAAAATGTAATAAAATATAAAATATCTAATTTAATAAATATTAAATAATATAATAATAATTACATGAAGGCTCAATCACGTTTCATAAATTACTACATCTAATATAACAAATATTAAATAATATAATAATAATTACATGAAGGCTCAACCACGTTTTATAAATTACTACATTAACTAAATTTATGTTACCCAACCTCTTCGTTGCTCTACCATAAATGTATGTTAAACAGAGAAATATACATGTGATATACACCCAATATACAACAGTGTATATCACAGACAAAGCAGTGGACTGGACTGCCCAAAGAAATGGGCCTCAAAGAAGACCCAAAGAAGTGGCCTCAAGAAGAAATGAGAAGGCCTCGGCGGCCAGAACCGGAATGGGCCTCGGCAGACCCAAAGAATGGTTTTAGCAGAGCCCAAAGTTGGCCTACAAGGCCCATCTCGGGCTGAATAAGAAAGATACAAAGTTGTATATATGGTATATATATTTGTAGTATACTGTAGTGTAAAGGTTACCTTAAGTAGTGTTATACAATTACCATAATTGTATAGTTAGAATTATGGTAGAATAAGGATTTAGAAATAGAATAGGAATAGGATTCTCCTATTATGGAAATATGTAACTTATATATATAGCCTTTCAATTAATGAAAATAATCAAGGGGATTATTTCTTTTATGGTATCAAGAGACTAGGTTTTACAAAAAAAATTCTCTCCCAAATGTTTTGGACCATTCTCGGCCGAGAACCCCCCCCCCCCTTGGGTTTCTCTCCCAAATTTCGTATTCCGCTCTCAAAAACCTTTCTTAAATTTCCCCTCCGTCTTTGTTCTTTCAATATGTGTAAGAACAATTATCATCCTGCCCTCATGGTTTCCAACATCAAGAACTTTATCCATATTGTCCTTGAGATGGAAAACGTCCAATATGCGACGTGGGCGGAGTTGTTTAAAATTCACGCACTCTCCTATCAAGTTCTTCATCACATCATTCCTCCCGCTAAACCTCTTCCTGCGGAGGATTCTGAGTTATGGATTACTCTTAATGCTACCGTTCTCCGGTGGATATACGCTACTATTTCGGTTGACCTTCTACAGAGATTATTGAGCCGGATACCACGGCTATGGCTGCCTGGAATAGATTACGTGACATATTCCAAGACAACCAACATTCACGTGTCGTCACACTCGAGAAGGAATTCTCTCTAGTTCGAATGGACGAATTTTCGAACGTTTCTGCATATTGCAAGAAACTAAACGAGTTGGCGGATCAACTCCGGTATGTTGGCGCACCGATAACTAATAATTATCTCATTCTACAGTTGGTTGTCGGTCTTTCGGAGGCCTATAATGGTGTTGGAACTCTCCTTCGCCAAAGCAACCCTCTTCCCGACTTCTATCAAGCCCGCTCCATGCTTACTTTGGAAGAAGCCGGTTTGGCTAAAAAGGCGGCTACCGAAGCAAGCCCCGTCGTCATGGTAGCGTCCTCTCCTAGTTCTTCGGGTTTTGTTAATAATTCGGGCCAAAATCATAATCATGGTGGCGGCAAGAATAATCGCAAGAATAATAACAAAAACCGTGGGGGCAAACGCGACGGTTCTGGTGGCGGCTCCGGTGGTCAGCAACCAGGCGGTGGGCCCTATCCAGGGAACAATGGCCCACCACCCCCTGGTCCCAGCAGTGGGGCCCATGGCAGTGGGGCTGGGGCAGTGGGCCATGGGCCAGCAACCCTTATCATTCAGCAGGAAATTCCAACGGCCAGTGGGCTGGCCAATAGTTCAGGCCCAACACCTAGCAGTGGCGGCCCACTGGCCAGTGGCCCAGCAGCAGCGACAGTAGCAGCTATGGCCCAACTCCATCACGGATAGGAATTCTTAGGCCCCGACCTCCGCAAGCCCATCATGCAGCAGGCCCCACTCATACCGATATCGAGGCCACAATGCACACGTTAGGGTTAACTCAACTGGACCCAAATTGGTATATGGACACCGGTACCACAACTCACATGACTTCTGAATCAGGTACTCTCTCATCTTATTCCAATTTGAGCACCCCTCGGGGGATAATTGTTGGTAATGGCAGTTTTATTCCAATCCTAGGGTATGGTCAGAAAACATTGTCTCCCCCCAATCCACCACTTCTCTTGAAAAATACTTTACATGATCCTAAATTGATTAAAATTTTAGTGTATGTCCGAAAGTTCACAACTGACAATTCGGTTTCCGTTGAATTTGATCCTTTTGGTTTCTCTATGAAGGATTTCAAGACGGGGAGCCATCTCATGAGGTGTGATAGTAGGGGGGATCTGTATCCTATCATGCCCTAAGCCAGCCATCGAGTCCAGCCTTGCCGTCAGTTTTTGCAGCCATCTCTCCTTTCGTATGGCATGCTCGACTGGGTCATCCGGGATCTTCTATTTTATCAGTTTTAGATAAAAATAGCTTTATTTCTTGTAAGGGTACGAGTCGTACTCCACTTTGTCAGTCTTGTTCATTAGGAAAAATTGTTAAGTTGCCATTTGTAGACTCTAATTCTCATACTTCAAAGCCATTTGATATTATTCATAGCGATCTATGGACATCTCCTGTTCTTAGTTCAATGGGTCATCGATATTATGTTCTCTTTTTAGATAATTATTCTAGATTTTTGTAGACGTTTCCAATTGCGAACAAATCACAAGTGTTTTTCGTCTTCATCAAATTTAGAGCGTTCATTCGTACTCAATTCGAAAGAGAAATAAAAAAATATTCAACGTGATAATGGGAAAGAGTATGACAATAGGGAGTTTAGGGAATTCTGTGCTAATCATGGGATCAATTTTCGGTTTTCGTGTCCTCATACATCTTCACAAAATGAAAAGGCCGAACGCAAAATTCATTCCATAAATAACATTGTCCGAACTCTCTTAATTCATGCCTCCATGCCTTCATATTTTTGGCATCATGCTCTACAAATGGCCACATATCATCTTAACATAATTCCGTCTAAAGGTCTGACATATTCTTCCCTACTCAAAATCCTATATAATAAGAACCCGTCTTATTCTCCCCTTAGGATTTTTGGATGCTTGTGTTATCCGTTATTCCCATCCACCACAATTAACAAACTTCAGGCTCGGTCTACCCCGTGTTTTTTTGGGTTATCCATCGAATCATCGTGGTTATAAATGTTTTAACTTATCTTTCAAGAAAATCATAATTAATCGTCATGTCATTTTTTATGAAACCCAATTTCCTTTTGCAAAAGTTCATACTCCCGAGCCTAAGTCGTATAATTTTTTGGAAGACCAAATATCCCCGTATATTATTCAGAATTTTTCGGACATCTCCCGTATCCAAAATTCTCCAGCGGGCCCATCGCCTCACGCCCCACAGCCCTGCGTTTCGCCAAACCATCGAATGTTCCAAAGAATTGCGCTACCCACCCCAATTTGAACCGGTCCAGGTCACGCCACGCTTTCACGATTTGGGCCAAGAGCCCATCGCTCACCGCGATCCGTCCCGATCCCAGAAAATTCCCAAAATTCCCTCGATTCTTCATTGATTCATAGACCGGGCACTCGTAGTCAGTGGGGTATTTATACACCTAAAAGATATTTTAATTTACATTCTAATGTCTCTAAATCCCCCTTGCCCCGCAATCCTGTGTCCGCATTAAATGACCTTAATTGGAAAATTGCTATGACTGATGAATATAATGCTCTTATTGATAATAAGACATGGGAGTTGGTGCCCCGTCCATATGGTATTAATGTTATCAGGTCTATGCGGATTTTTGGTCATAAGGAGAATTCAGATGGGTCATTTGCTCGACATAAGGCGCGACTTGTTGGTGATGGTAAGACTCAGCAGGTTGGGATAGATTGTGGTGAGACGTTTAGCCCGGTGGTCAAACTGGCTACCATTCGCATTGTGCTTAGCCTGGCTCTTTCAAAGACTTGGCCAATTCATAAGTTGGATGTCAAGAATGCTTTCCTACATGGTGATCTCAAGGAAACAGTCTATATGCATCAGCCGTTGGGTTTCAGGGATCCAAATCGCCCTCATCATGTATGTTTGTTGAAGAAGTCCTTGTATGGGCTTAAGCAGTCTCCAAGGGCCTGGTACACGAGGTTTGCTAACTTTGTTTCAACTATTGGATTCACTCACAGCAAGTCAGATAATTCATTGTTCATCTACCGTCGTGGTTCGTCCTTGGCCTATATTCTGTTGTATGTGGATGATATCATCTTGACTTCTTCTTCCGATGCCTTGCGCCAATCTATCATGACCATGCTCAGTTCCGAGTTTGCTACGAAAGACTTAGGGCCTTTGAGTTAATTTTTGGGGATTGCCGTCAAGAGTCATTCAGGTGGCTTGTTTTTGTCTCAACAAAAGTATGCTGATGAGATCATAGAGAGGGCTGGGATGTCATCCTATAAGTCCATTTCCACGCCAGTTGATGCAAACCCCAAGCTGAGTGCCGCAGCAGGTGCACCATACGAGGACCGACCCGCTATCGCAGTCTTGCAGGGGCCCTCCAGTATCTTACCTTTACCAGACCGGATATTACGTATGCGGTTCAGTAGGTGTGTTTATTCATGCATGATCCCAGAGTTGAGCACATGAATGCAATCAAACGCATCATTCGGTACATTCAGGGGACACTGGACTATGGGTTGCACTTGTATCCTTCATCTACATCCACACTTGTCTCTTACACGGATGCTGATTGGGGTGGTTGTCCCGATACCAGACGGTCGACTTCTAGCTACTGTATGTTCCTTGGTAACAACTTGGTCTCCTGGTCGGCAAAGCGTCAGACAACTCTATCACGCTCAAGTGTAGAGGCAGAATATCGAGGGGTAGCGAATGTGGTCTCCGAATCATGTTGGCTACATAATTTGCTTTTGGAGCTTCATTGTCCCATTCAGAAGGTAACCTTGGTATATTGCGATAACATTAGTGTCATCTACCTCTCAGGTAACCCAGTTCAACACCAACGCACCAAGCATATCGAAATGGACATTCACTTTGTCTGTGAAAAGGTTGAAAAGGGTCACGTTTGCGTATGCCATGTCCCGTCGCGTTATCAAATTGCAGACATTTTTACAAAAGGTCTACCAGCGGTTCTCTTTGAAGATTTTAGAGACGGTCTCAGCGTTCGAAAACCGCCCGCTATGACTGCGGGGGTGTGTTAAACAGAGAAATATACCTGTGATATACACTCAATATATAGCAGTGTATATCACAGGCAAAGCAAAGGATCGGATCGACTGCCCAAAGAAATGGGCCTCAAAGAAGCTTTCAAAGAAGGCCTCAACAAAGATTCAAAGAAATGGTTTCTCGAAGTTTCAAAGAAAGGCCTACAAGGCCCATCTCGGACTGAATAAGGAAGATACAAAGTTGTATATGTGGTATATATATTTGTAGTATATTGTAGTGTAAAGGTTACCTTAATTAGTGTTATACACTTACCATAATTGTATAGTTAGAATTATGGTAGAATAAGGATTTAGAAATAGAATAGGAATAGGATTCTCCTATTATGGAAATATGTAACTTGTATATATAGCCTTTTAATTAATGAAAATAATCAAGGGAATTATTTCTTTCAATGTAGAATTTGAAAAGTTGTAAGGAATAATTATTGTAAATTAATCCAATTAATCTATGTGTGAAAAAAGTTTTAAAAATGCCAACTAAGAAAGAGCTATAAAAAGGCAATAAAGAGTTCCAGTTTACCTCAGTTCTCTTTCGTTGCAAATGTCCAGTGACATCTTATATGGTTTTATCATATTTACATTACTTACTCTTTTTGTTCTCTTCTTTCATTTTGCAGGAAAAGAAATAGAAATTGGGGAGAAGAGGGAGTATGTATTAACTGTTTGATGTTAGAATTGGAATAGGCCTGAAGAATCAACTCTCACACTACATTCTTCCTACAAGAGTGTAAGATTAATTCAACACAATATTAGTTATAAGGCACACTATTTACGTATCACTATAGATGAAGTTTTAAACGTGTTCGTGTTCTATTGTCCTGGCAAATAGTGTTTTAGTTTTATCATTCAAATATATTCCTTCTATTTTTGATAAGTTATTTTTACTTTAGGTAAAGAGAGTATTGATATATTTTTTATTTTCTTTTCACTGAGAAAGTATTTGCTACAACCATCAAGATATTTAAGAATGCCTTATAAATGTTAGGAGTGAATTCTATTGGATATAAGTTAATATTCTACTAATCTTATAATTAATTTAGTTCTTATAGGAATTCATTTACATGTAACTTATTGTAGAATAGTGTAATTCTCCTTGATGTAGTTCTCTTATTAATGTAATACATATAGAGTATACAATTGTAGTCCTAATACAATTAGGATCTCTATTTTACCTTAATTACATTAATTACACTAAAATAATGAGTATAGAATATATTGTAAATATATATGGAATATATTCACTATCACACCCCCTCAGTCGGAGCGGGAGGAGGCCAGATGGTGAGACTGAATCTGAAGTCAAGGAACAGTTGCCGAGGAAGCCCCTTTGTGAAGATATATGCGTACTGATACGAAGAAGGAACATGCAACACCCTAACGTGACTCATTGCAACCTTCTCACAAACGAAGTGAATATCCATCTCAATATGTTTGGTGCACTGATGTTGAACTGGGTTATGAGACAGGTAGACAACAGATATGTTATCACAGTAAACCAAAGATGTCTTACGTATGGGACAATGAAGCTCAAGAAGGAGATTTCGGAGCCAACATATCTCGACAACAACGTTTGCAACGCCTCGATATTTTTCTTCTGCACTTGAACAGGAAAGTGTGGCTTGCCGCTTGGCAAACCACGATATGATATTATCCCCCAGAAACACATAATAGTCGGACGTAGAGCGACGGGTGTCCGAATAACCAGCCCAATCTGGGTCTGTATAGGAGAGAAATCTAGTCGGTG
Organism: Anisodus acutangulus; assembly: GCA_029783415.1. NCBI lineage: Eukaryota > Viridiplantae > Streptophyta > Magnoliopsida > Solanales > Solanaceae > Anisodus > Anisodus acutangulus. The sequence goes on from CM056505.1 coordinate 15,136,461, forward strand.
CTCAGGGATATAAATAAACTCCATAGTCAAGAGTACCCTTAACGTATTGAATGATATGTTAAGAGCTGTAAAGTGAGGCTCCCTAGGAGCGTGGATGAACAAGTACACCTGCTGAACTGTATATGCAATATCTGGCCGAGTGAAGGTGGGATACTTAAGATCACCTGCGAGACTCCTATAAAGAGAGGGATCACAGTTTGGACTTGGAGTCGATAGAAGTGGTCATAATTTTGCAGTTTGCCATTTTAGCCCTGTAGACAATCTCCTATGTATACTTACGTTGATGTAAGAACATGGCATATGCAGATCTGGTCACTGATATCCTCAAAAAATAACTCAACTTACCCAAATTTGTCATAGTAAATTTGGACTTGAGCAGGGCAATGATCGCGTGTTTTAGAGTATCATCAGAAGCTGTCAGAACAATATCATCCACATATAAAAGAAGATAAGTCATGTCAATACCTCAATGAAAAATAAACAGGAAATGATCACTCTTGCTGCACACGACCCCTATCTGTATGATGTATGTAGAAAACTTCTCATACCAAGACCTAGGGGCTTGTTTCAAACCATAGAGTGACTTACGAAGATGACAGACATAATAAAGAACCTCCGGATGCGCAAAGTCAAGCTGTTGATGTATATAAACGGTTTCTTTCAAGTCCCTATGTTAGAAAGCATTTTTGACATCAAACTGGTAAATATGCCAATTTTTCCCATAACTATGCTCAACATTGTGCGAATGGTTGTAGGTTTTACCACCAGACTAAACGTCTCACTACAATCAACACCCTCATGTTGACCAGTATCATTAGCCACAAGTCTTGCCTTGTGGCGTTCAAGCTCTCCACTATCTCATAATTTGTGACATAAAGCCACATACAACGAATCACATTCACCCTTTCTGGTTTCGGAACAAGATCCCAAGTGTGCTAATTGGTTAATGCATTAAACTCCTCACGTATGGCCGTATTCCAATTTGGGTCGAGTTTGGCTAGTTTTGGGTTTTTAGGAATGGGCGAGATGGTTTGAGTGGATAGGTTAAAGTGAATTTTTGGTTTGAAAATTTCGCGTTGTGGACGGGTTTCCATGCAGTGTGTGGGGACGGTCATGGGTAAGGCTGAGAGGGGTCGGGTTGGACTGGGTAGTGGGGTCGGGGCTGGGCAATGGTGAGAGGCAATGAGGCAGGGCAGGGGCTAGGTGTTGGGTGGGTAGGGACGGTCATAGGTTGGGGCAGGCAGGAACTGGATGCCGGGGGGAGGCACGATCACGGGTTGGTGTAGTGATCGGGCAGTGGGGTGGGGTCGAAGGGACGGTTGGCGGGACGGCCTTAGGGTGCAGATTTTGTAGTTCATTTTGTATTAAAGGTGAGGCATTCGCGTCAACAAGGAATTCGTAATCAATGTCGCGAAATTTTTGGATGTTGTCAAATGGGAAAACGTACTCAACAAACGTGGCGTGGCGTAAGATTAAGATTTTGTCTGTGGATAACTCATAGCACAAGTACCGCCTATGGTTAGATGAAAAACCTAGGAAGACGCACCGAGTGGAGCGAGGTGCTAATTTGTGAGGGACCGTTGAGGCAAGATTTGGGTAATAGAGACAACCGAAAATTCAGAGGTGATCATAGGAAAGGATCATGGAAGAGAATTTCGGTAGGTGTCCTATTTTGGATCGTACGGGTAGGTAAGATGTTAAGAATGTGTTCTATAATTTTTAATGCATTTACCCAAAATGTAGGGAAGGAGACGCATGAAAAAAGAGTACGAATCATATTGTTAATGGTGCAGAGAATTCTTTTGGTTTTACCATTTTGATGGAAAGTATGGGGTAGGAGAAATAAAAAACCATGTCATTAGCCGCACAAAAATTATGAAATAATGAGTTATTGAACTCACGACTATTATCACATTGAAACATTTTGATGTCTTTTTCAAATTGTGTTTTAACCAATGTACAAAATTTGAGGGATTTGGAGTAAACTTGAGACTTAAGTTTAAGCGGATAAACCCAAAGGAAGTAATAAAAGTCATCCAGAAATACCAACTAGTATTTATGACCGAAGTTGCTAATTATAGGAGATGTCCATAAGTTCGCATGAATAATATAAAAGGGAGAGAAGGTAATAATTAATGAAGACGTAAATGGAAGTCTTAACATATTTCCCTAGATGACATGAGGAGCAACTATGGGAAAGTTTTCCTTTATTACATTGGATTCAATTGCGATTTCTAAGAGAATAAAAAATATGAGCTCCCGGATGACCAAGTCTATTATGCCATGTGGAGGAGGAGATGGCAGCTAGAGATGTGGAAGGATTGACACCGGCAGTGGACATGGATAGGAAAGGATAGAGGTCCCCCTCACTATTGCATCTCTTAAAAAGTTTCCCGGTACGTAGGTCCGTTACAGAAAAACCAAATGGATCAAAATTAATTGATATAGAATTATCGGTGGCAAATTTTTTGACAGCGATTAGGTTCTTGATAATGTTAGGGTCATGTAGAATTTTTAAGGGAAAAGTGGGGATGTGGTGGTGGGGTTAGTATGTGGCCAAACCCTTGAATTGGAATGCAATGTCTGTTTTCGGCCATAATAGATTGAGGAGTATTTAAATTTTGCAGTTGAGGAAGAATGCCCGAATTATTGGTGAGATGAGACGTGGCACCCGTATCCATATACCACGTATCATCGAGACGATGGGCAGTGGGCAGTGGGCCTCGACTGCGTACTGGGACGCTGGACAGTGGGCCTCGGTAGGGGCCACTATTGTTGTTAGGCCGCTGTGTAGTGGGCCTGGTAGCTGGGCAGTGGCTCGGTGATGTTGGGCTATTGGGTAGTGGGCCTCGGCAGTGACCACTGTTGTTGCTGAGCCGATGGGCAGTGGCTCAACCCATTGAGTCAGGTACTGGGCATGTGACTGATATTTTATAACGTCGGGAGTGGTGGAAGCGGAAGCGGGAGAATCCATGGGGGTTACCGAAAATTCGTGAAAGAATCTTGGTGGAGAGGCTACCGTATATCAGCTATATAACAGTGGTATACCGGGCTATTTATGTGATAAATGTATCAGATGGTGTCTACTGCCATGTATACTTGATGTATATGGGCTACAAAGTAGGGAATATGGGGGCTAGGTGTTGTGTATATCATTGTATATCAGTGGTATACAGATTTTGTTTGAGAAGAAGGGGAGTATATCAGGGAGTAGCAGGGTATACGGGCGGTATATCACGAAGTAGCAGTGGTATACAGAGTTGTATATCATGGGATATATGCGGTATACAAGTAGATTGTGAGATAAAATGCTTGTATATCATGTAGAAGCAGGGTATACTGGTTGTATATCACGAAGAAGCGGTGGTATACAGGGAAGTATACGGCTGGATATTGCCGAAAAAAGAGGAGGCGGAAGAGATGTATACGGTAGCCGAATTAGGGTTAGGGTAAGGAGGGATTTTTGGCTCTTGATACCATGTACAATAGTTTAATTCTCCTTGATGGAGTTCTCTTATTAATGTAATATATAGAGAGTATACAATTATAGTCCTAATAGAATTAGGATCTCTATTTTACTTTAAGTACATTAATTACACTAAAATAATGAATACAAAATATATTGTGAATATATTTGGTATATATTCACTATCAGTTATTTCAAGTAGAAAAGAACACAAACACATGACTCCTTTGAAGTTGAACAAAAATAGATACACTGTATTAGGATTTAAGATTAACTAAAAATTTGATGATGTTCCAATAATCTATGTGAACTTTTATACTTTATTATTTTATTTTTAAAACCTAAATAGATTTAAATAATTTTATGTGATTGCTAAAAATCATGTATTGAATAACTAAGGAAACACGTGTGGAAAACTAGCATATATGTATGTAGGTATGTATATGTTTGTTTTCAAGTTCAAAAATGTCAATTATAAAGTATGAATCAGGTTAGTTGAGACACCCCTTTTGGGTGCTAAATCATATTGGAACTCCATGTAATCTATGGGATGCCATAGTGAAGATCAAAAATCAGCTTAATCAACTGGAGTATGCAACAACTGTTATGAGGAGGGAAATACAGTTGCCGACAATATAGTTATCTAGTGTTTTTAATGCAAGGAGCTGACTTGGATTACAAATAGACATCAACTCCCAAACATGGATAGAAACTTTCCTTTTCTTTTAGAATGAACATTATTAAAACCTCCTTTTTAGATAGGAGCATGTATAGAATGTATCCTTTTGATGTTCCATGAAGATGTACATGTATAAGAGAAGACTAGCCAGGGTATACCTCTCACAATGTCTATGTTTTTAGAGCTTAATTATTTGGAAATCCTTTAATCTTTATAGAATGAAGTATGTTCCATTCTGAGTAGTAAAACAATTAGTTCGACCTCCTTTGTCTTGTAATTTTGTTGATTAACCCCCAAAAAAAAAGGTAAAAGACCTCGTTAACTAAAGTTAAGCTAACGATCCGGGTAAATTACTCATTTTTAAGATTCACTCACATCACTTAAATTAAATGTCGAGGTCTATTAATTTTTGGTTGAACACATGCAGCTACTCAAATTTGTCCAAATTTTATATTTAGATACTTAAACTATGAACTATTCTAATTGAACACCTAAACTCAAGTCATATTATGCCTATTAAACACATCTTACACAAACTCAAAAACAACTTAAGCGAGTGTTGCTAAACTCCTATTATTTGGTAAAATGAACGAATCAATACATGACACGTGGAAGTTCTGGAAAAAAAAAAGCCTTTCTTTCACTTTTGTTTCCAGAATGTCCCCTCTCATTCGTCTTCTTCTTGACCTCATCCCCACCCTGCACCGCAGAGCTTCTCCATTTGAGTACATGATAAATATCAAAAAGCCAAACTGAAAATCAAAGGGGAGGGATGAATTGTAATTTTCTTATTTTAGTTAACTAGTCGACTCGCTTGATTGGTTAGTCGATTACCTTGCAGATCTTAAGAACAAGATTAGTAAATAAATAGATGTAACGAAAGTAGTGCAGTAATGAAATGACACACTCACTACAAGAAAGTATAAAATTGACAACAAAATTTTAGCAACAATAAATATATTGTTAATAAATAACATAAATGACAATAAAAGATTAATTTATTATTATTAAAAAACGTAAATGAAACAAAAAAATAATTTAATTTGCATATTATTATTAAAAATGATGGCCTCACGCGCTAAACATTTGTGAGCCACACACAAGATGACATGTCACTAAAATGTGTCTAATAGGCACAATTTAACTTGAGTTTAGGGGATATGGCTCCCCTCCAGTACCTATCTTGTCCAGTTCCTCCAGTTCTATCTTATATTCGTTACACGTGTCCACTTAATAATTCAACGAATCTGATCTATTTTACTAACTACTATATTCTAATCATAGTTAAAATAATCTTTACAGAGTACAATCTGCCAAATAGTATAATAAGCCCATGTACTTCGAACTTGGAAGTTCGGCCGAATACCACCCGTAAGCTCTTTGTTAAATATACACAATATATATGTGTATATTGTGTATGGTGGGTTGTATATTACCGTGCACAATGGGCTGTATATTACCGTGTATATAGTAGATGGATTAGGTAGGGTTTTGTAGTGTAATTAGTATTGTACACTTACCATAATTTGTATTACCATAATTGTATAGTTAGTATCCAAGTAGAATAAGGTTTTAGGAGTAGAATAGGAATAGAATTCTCCTATTATGAAAATATTTAAATTGTATATATAGTCTTTCAATTAATGAAAATAATGAAGGAATTATTTCTTTCATGGTATCAAGAGACTAGGTCTAAACTTGCTTCCGCCTTGCTCTCGGTTTTTGTGCCACTTCTCGACCACAACAGCCTCGATTTCCGTCCCCCTTCACTGGAATTCATGATATTTTTTACCTCCACTCTTCCCAAATTTTCCCTCCTCTCTCTTTGTTCTTTCGTTATGTCTAAGAACATTTTTCATCATGTCCTCACAGTTTCTAACATCAAGAACAACATCCATATTGCTCTTGAGATGGAAAACGTCCAATATGCGATGTGAGCAGAATTGTTTAAAATTCACGCTATCTCCCATCAAGTCATCCATCACATAATTCCTCCCGCTGCACCTATTCCCGCGGAGGATCCTCAGTTATGGATTACTCTTGATGCTATCGTTCTCCAGTGGATTTATTCCACTATTTCGGTTGACCTCTTACAGACGATCATTGAGCTGGACAATACGACTATGGCTACCTGGAATAGATTGCGTGACATATTTTAAGATAACCAACATTCACGTGTTGTCACAGTCGAGCAGGAATTCTCTCAAGTTCGCATGAAAGAATTTCCGAATGTATCTGCATATTGCAAGAAACTCAAGGAGTTGGCAGACCAACTCCATAACGTTGGCGCACTTGTGACAAATAATCGTCTGGTTCTACAACTGGTTGCCGGCCTTTCTGAAGCCTATAATGGCGTTGGGACTCTCCTTCGACAAAGCAATCCACTTCCCGCTTTTTATCAAGCACGTTTCATGCTTACTTTGGAGGAAGCCGGTTTGGCTAAGAAGGCAACTACCGGTGCAAGCCTTGTAGTCATGATGACGTCCTCCATAAATTCTTCAGATTTTGTTGATAATTTGGGCCAAAACCGTACTCATGGTGGCGGCAAAAATAATCGTAAGAATAATGGAAAAAACTGCAAGGGCAAACGCGGTGGTTCTGGTGGATAATATTCCGACAGTGGGCCCCGTCCAGTCAACAGTAGGCCACCTCCCTACTGGTCCCAGCCGTGGGGCCCATGTCAATGGGGCTGGGGCAGTGGGCCGTGGCCCAACAACCCCTATTTTCCATGTTCAGTTAATGGGCAGTGGGCTGGACAGCCCCAATTAAGGCCCAACAGTCAGGCCCCTTCATCTCATTTCAGCACTTGGTCGGGGCAGCAGGGTGGACTGCTTGGGCCTCGTCCCATACAAGCATTCTTGGTAGTGGGCCCCACACCTACTCACACCGACATTGAGGCCGCAATGCACACGCTTGGGTTGAAGCAACAGGATTTGAATTGGTACATGGACACCGGCGCGACTACACACATGACATCCGATCAAGGTACTCTCTCATCTTATTCCAATTTGAGCAACCCTCGTGGTATAATTATTGGTAATGGTAACTTTATTCCAATTCAGGGTTATGGACATCTTTGTCTCCCCCCAATCCACCCCTTATCTTGAAAAATACCTTACATGCCCCCAAATTGATTAAAAACTTAGTGTATGTCCGTAAATTCACCACTGACAATTTCGTTTCTATTGAATTTGATCTTTTTGGTTTATCTGTGAAGGATTTCAAGACGGGGAGTCCTCTCATGAGGTGTGATAGTAGGAGAGATCTTTATCCTATCACACCCGATTTCAGTCCATCGAGTCAAGCATTGTTGTTAGCGTTTACAGCCATGCTCCTTCCTAGTGGCATGCTCGTCTTGGTATCTGGGGTCTTCTATTTTATCGTCATTAGATAAAAATAATTTTTTTTCATGTAAGGGTACGAATAGTACTCCAAATTATCAATCTTGTTCTTTAGGAAAAATTGTTAGGCTGCCATTTGTAGACTCAAATTCTCATACTTTAATGTCATTTGATATTATTCATAGCGACTTATGGACGTCTCCTATTCTCAGTTCTTTGGGTCATCGGTATTATGTTTTTTTTGGATGATTATTCGAAGTTTTTATGGACGTTTTCGATAGCGAAAAAGTCTCAAGTTTTTTCTGTCTTCTTAATATTTAGAGCATTCATTATAACCCAATTCGAACGAGAAATCAAAAATATTCAGTGTGATAATGTCAAAGAATATGACAATGGAGTGTTCGGGAATTATGTGCTAATCATGGGATCAATTTTTGTTTTCGTGTCCTCATACGTCTTCACAAAATGGGAAAGCCAAACGCAAAATTCATTTCTTAAATAACATTGTCCGAACTTTATTAATTCATGCTCTGTACCCCCGTCTTTTTGGCATCATGCTCTACAAATGGCTACCTATCTCCTTAACATAATTCCTTCCAAAGGTTTGACATATTCTTCCCCCCTTCAAATTTTATATAATAAAATTCCTTCATATTCACATCTTCGGATTTTTGGGTATTTGTGTTATCCATTATTTCCGTCCACCACAATTAACAAACTTCAAGCCCGGTCTACTCCGTGTGTGTTTTTGGATTTTTTGTCTAATCATCGTGGCTACAAATTCTTTGATTTATCATCTAATAAAATCATCATTAATCGTAATGTCATTTTTTATGAATCACAATTTTCATTTGCTAAAGTTAATAGTCATGTGCCTAGTTTGCATAAATTTTTGGATGATAGTATATTCTCGTGTATTATTCAGCATTTTTCGGACGTATCCCGCACCCAAAATTCTCCAGTGGGCCCACTGCCCGCTGGCCCCACTGGTCTGTCACCCACTATCGGTCCCAATCCAGCCACTGGGCCAGTTCCTGCGATTGGGTCAGTCCAGCCCAATTCTGGAACTGGTCCAGTTCCTGCTCCAGTTTATCAATTTGGGATAGCAGGCCCACTGCATGCTGGCCAGTCCGTTCCGAGTCCCAAAAATTCCCAAAATCCACCCGCCTCTGCCCCGAGTCATGGACCAGTCACCCGTAGTCAAAGGGAGATTTTTACACCAAAAAGATATTTTAATTTACATTCTAATGTTCTTAAATCACCCTTACCCCGAAATCTTGTGTCTGCATTAAATGACCCGAATTGAAAAATTGTTATGACCAATGAATATAATGCTATTATTGATAATAAGACGTGGGAGTGGTACCCCGTCTATCTGGTATTAATATTATTAGGTCTATATGGATTTTTGCTCATAAGGAAAATTCAGATGGATCATTTGCCCGACATAAGGCACGGCTTGTGGGCGATGGTAAGACTCAGCATGTTGGTGTAGATTGTGGTGAGACGTTTAGTCCGGTGATCAAGCCGGCTACCATTCGCACTGTGCTTATCTTGACTCTTTCGAAAGCATGGTTTATTCATCAGTTAGATGTAAAGAATGCTTTCCTACATTGTGATCTCAAGAAAACAGCCTATATGCATCAGCCGTTGGGATTCCAGGATCCCAAACATCCTCATAATGTCTGTTTGTTGAAGAAGTCCTTATATGGACTTAAGCAGTCTCCACGGGTCTGGTATACGCGGTTTGCAGACTATATTTTGACTATTGGGTTCACTTACAGCAGGTCGGATAATTCATTGTTCATCTACCGTCGTGGTTCATTCGTGGCCAATATTCTGTTATATGTGGATGGTATTATTTTGTCTGCCTCTTTCGATGACTTCCGCCAGTCTATCATGACAATGCTCAGCTCTGAGTTTGCTATGAAAGACTTGGGGCCCTTGAGCTATTTTTTAGGGATTGAGGTCACTCGTCATGCAAATGGGTTATTCTTATCTCAAAGGAAGTATGCAGGTGAGATCATTGAGAGGGCTGGGATGTCATCCTGTAAGTCCACTTCCACTCCATTTGATACTAAATCCAAGCTTAGTGTCGCGGCCGGCGTACCATACGAGGATCTGACCCGTTATCGCAGTCTTGCAGGGGCCCTTCAGTATCTTACATTCATTAGGATAGATATTACGTATGCTATCCAGCAAGTGTGTTTGTTTATGCATGATCCCCTAGTTGAGCACATGAATGCACTCAAACGCATCATTCGGTATATTCAGGGTACGCTGGACTTTGGTTTGCATTTATATCCCTCCTCGACATCCACACTTATCTCGTATACGGATGCTGATTGGGGGGGCTGCCCGGACACCAGACGGTCTACGTCTGGCTATTGTATGTTTCTCGGCAATAACCTGGTCTCGTGGTCTGCGAAACGTCAGTCAACATTATCCCGATCCAGTGCAGAGGCCGAATATCGAGGGGTAGCTAATGTGGTCTCAGAATCATGTTGGTTACGTAATTTGTTGTTGGAGCTTCATTGTCCCATTCAGAAAGAAACCTTGGTTTATTGCGATAATATTAGTGACATCTACCTTTCTGATAATCCGGTTCAGCACCCGCGCACTAAGCATATCGAGATGTACATTCACTTTGTCCGCGAAAAGGTTGCTCGTGGTCAGGTACGCGTCTGCCATGTCCCGTCAAGGTATCAAATTGCCGACATCTTTACAAAGGGTCTTCCCTCGGTCCTTTTTGAAGATTTTAGGCACAGTCTCAGCGTTCGAAGACCACCCGCTATGACTACGGGGGTGTGTTAAATATAGACAATATACACACAATATACATGTGTATATTTTGTATAGTGGGTTGTATATTACCGTGCACAATGGGCTGTATATTACCGTGTATATAGTAGACGAATTAGGTAAGGTTTTGTAGTGTAATTAGTATTGTACACTTACCATATTTTGTATTACCATAATTGTGTAGTTAGTATCCAAGTACAATAATGTTTTAGGAGTAGAATAGGAATATGATTCTCCTATTATGAAAATATGTAAATTGTATATATAATCTTTCAATTAATGAAAATAATGAAGGGATTATTTCTTTCACTATGGTCGTTGTTTCATAATACTGTAAGCGACTTCAATTCTGACATAGAGGGAGCAAATTGCCAGTCGAGATGAAGAATTTAGGTCTCTGATAAAATAAGATGTGTCCCACCATGGACGGCCCGATTGGTAACAACAATTGAAAGCTAACATCACTTGAATTTTTTTTCCAAATGAAAAGAGTAAGTGACGGTGTGGATGATCACTACTTCAAAACAGTCTTTCTCAGTTTGCACTGTATAATAGGACTGGTTTTACTTTAAATGAGCCAGATCCATATAGTTTTTACAAGTTGGAATAGCCCTCTATATTTCATGATTTATACATTCTTTCAAGATTGGTAGGGCTAACTGTTATTTAGGATATGAATGAATAAATCACAACACGTTGACAGTCAAATATTTAATTTTACGAGTGCAAAATTATGGACGGAGAAGGGTGGTTCGCCGGCGGAGGAGAAGAGGACTCTAGCTCCGACTGAGACATTTGAAAGAAAGAGGAAATAAATTCTGATCTGACAGTGTAATGAAAAGAGAAGGGACGTGAGAAGAATGTTATTGACCATGGTTAAGATATTTTAGTTAATAAATGAATTCTATCCATGAAGGGGAGCCTTGGAGTAACTAGGGCTGTCCAACGGGGCGGGGCAGGTCCCGACGGGATGGAGAGGGTCCGGACCGGGTCTCCGGCGGGATTGGTGGGCTGGGCTTAGCGGGACAGGCGGATGTCCCGTCCCGTCCCACATCCCTTCGGAAATGCATCATTCGGTATATTCGGGTTCGGAATTTTTTTATTTTATTGGCACTTGATTTAAAAAAAAATATATATATATATATAAACACTTCAATAATTGAACAAGATAGTGTAATAAAATATCTCAAAGCTGTTTTTGTGTCTCTTATATTATTTAATAGAAATATGGTTTTTTTTTGTAATACAATTTCAAAAGTTGCAAATCACATAGAAAAATTGTAATTAAAAAAATTACATAGTTAACCATACTTTTTCGAATTTCCTCACAATGTCTTGAGGATCTTCGGTTGGAATTGAAATTTGTTGATCAAATTGTTCGACGTCGCTTCCTGTTCCCTCGGACAAGATTTCATTGTAGTTGTAGTCGTCTTCTTCGTTGATCTCCGATTTACCGCACCTTCTACGTTCCGCTCTAATCCAATCTCTGCAAAGAACTGCAATATTCAATGTGTCTCCCGCCAATGAATGTCTGTGATTACCTATTTGAAATCTTCCAACAGAAAAAATATTTTCAGACACTGTTGATGACGCTTGAATGTTCAACACATCTTAGGCCATCTTTGCTAGTGTCGGAAATATCTTCTCATTCTGCCTCCAGTATTTCAGCAAGTCTTCATGTTCTTCATCATTGACAAAGAATTCGTGCGGTACAACACCCTGCAAAACATAAACATCAAATTCACTAACTTGTGAAGAAGTTGAACCACTAAACATTTTATTTCTAAGGCCTTGAATACTAGCCGCGGATACCGCATGTGTGTTTTATAAGGTTGCAACGAAGTAGTAGAAGATGGTACATAAGTCGGTTGATTATTTGCACTTTGTTGTTGGTAATACATATATACTTGTTTGCATTCAGTGTGTATGCTAGACGTAACTTCTTCTTTAGTTGATTTGTGAGTTAGTTATTCAGTTGGGTCTGTTGGAAATACTTCTATACAATCATAAATCGTTTCTATTAGTGTTTTACAACCATATACTTTAATAGTCGGATTTAATACCTCACCAACAATATAAATAGTGGAAATAGAAAAAAAGTATTTTTTTGATTTTTAAAATATTTTTTCAATAGATGCCTTATAAGTTGATTTTTGCATATATTCATTAAGTAACAAAAATATTAGAGATATATAAAATAACATATTTGAAATAGTAAGATAATAAATACCGGAAAATTCTTTAGTAGCTTAAAACATTTTCTCTAGAAATCCATTAAATTCTAAAAAAAATTCTCAATCATTATCTACAAGCATATCCCTTGGATTTTTATTATGGCGTTAAATAATAAAGTTATAGGTTGTCTATAATCGTAAGCAACAAGTAGTTGCTCATACAGAGAATTTCACCTAGTCGAAACTTCTTCTGCAATTTTTCTATAAGGTAATCCACAATCATGACAAGTTTTTTTATATTCTTTGTGTCTTTGTATTTTATTACCTTTAAAAATAAAATTTATAGCAAATTGTATTTTATCAAGAATGCTTTCAAAAAGTTTTAGGTCATCCTTTACAACTAAGTTATAAATATGGCACGCACATCTTATATGAAAATGATCGGAAAACATAGAGTTAATCGAACTTTTAAAAGTCTTATAGCATAATCACTAGAAGTAACATTATCTAATGTAATAGTCATAATTTTATCATTTATTCCATAATAATCACAAATTTCATTAATATTTTGTGCAATAAAACTTTCAGTGTGCCTATCATCAATATATCTATATGCTAAAATACGATTTTGCATAGACCAATTTTGATCTATCCAATGACATGTTACCGTTAAATAATTATTACCGTTAGTACTACGGCCTATGTCAGAAGTGATAGTTACTTTGTCATTAAAATGATACAATGCATAACGTAAATATTGTTGATATTCACTTGCAAATTTAAAAACATCATTTCTAACAGTTGATATAGGAAAACCATTAAAAGCAGGATTATATGTTTCTCGAATGTAATGAATAAAATAAGGAGAGGAAGGAAATTAAAAAGGCAAACCCTCCACCACAACTACTTTTATCATATTTTTCCTATTTTTATTTTTATCATATTTAGGACCAAAAATTTCCCTCGTCGTCGGGTTAATTTGACTATGTACTTGGTCGGGGACACTATGTGAACCTTGTTCCGACTCAGATGGCGTTGGCAAACCGATTTGCTAGCCTAGTATTGATTCCACCTAGTTGTGTGCTCGCCTTGTACATGTCTCAATAAACCTCTCATCCCACATTGACCTTTTCTGGTTTAAAATTTATAAACATTTTTATAAATTTTACATCTAGCTAGTTGATTCTCCTGGTCCCTATCAAAAAATCTCATGCAGCTGATTTTAATTTTCATTATGTGGGGCCTCGACTCATACTAGGGGGAAGATAAGGCATTCCAGTTTCAGTTTCAGGCTGAGACTCAGTCCTGAGGTTGAGGTGCACTAGTGGGTGTGTCATCTAGATTATCGTCTAAATTAAAGTTTGGTTCATCTACCTCATCATCTAATGATATATCATTACAAAAAACAGTTTCATCTATATGAGTGAAATCAATGAAATCATCGGGACTAGGAATAGGATGACTAGAAGAAGTACCCCTGCTCTTGTTACCCCTATTAGAAGAAGCACCCTTACTCTTAAACACACCTCTTAATCCTTCCATTTTAATTATGTAAATAAATAATTAAAGATAATAAAATTAAGTGCGATAATTAAAATAAAGTAACAATAATAATTTAAAGAAAGAACGAAGGTACCAAACGCCGACGTAACATCGACGTGTAATCGAAGTTGAAAATTGAAACTTTGCTCGATGGATGATCCTCAAGCTAATTGCCAACTTCACTCCCAATTTTTTAACTTTGATATAAAAGAGCAAAAAAATATAATATTTAGTAGGCAATGTAGAATTGCAGAGAGATAAATTGAGAGATTAGAGAGACGGTAGGAAGATTTGTGAAAAAAATGATGTATTTATAGTTGAGAAATAGGGTTAAAGTGTAAATATATTAACTTAGGGGTTAAAAATAAATATTAGGGGGGTTTATGGGGTGGGGGGCAAAAAATGGCCGTTATAGCCGTTGTACAACGGCAAAATTGAAATTTGGTCGTTGTTGCAACGATTATTTTTGCAAAAGGGGAGGGGGGTTGGCGGGGCGGGGCGGGACGGGGTCGGGATGGGGCGGGACGGGGCGGGGCCGATCGACCGACTGGACATCCTTAGGAGTAACTGGTAAAGTTACTACCATGTGACCAGGAGGTCATGGGTTCAAGCCGTGGAAACAACCTCTGGCAGAAATGTAAGATAAGACTCCGTACAACAGACTCTTGTGGTCCGACCCTTCTCTGAACCCCGCACATAGCGGGAGCTTAGTGCACCGAGCTGCCCCTTTAAGTGAATCCTATCCGTTGAGTTGCAAACTAGACACGTATAATAAATATAAGACAGAACTGGAGGAACCGGACAAGATAGGCACTGGAGGGGAGCCGAGTCCGAGTTTAAGTGTTTAATTGTAACAATTCAAATGTCTAAATGAAAAATTCCGATAAATTTAAAGGGACGCCTATGTATTCAGTCTTAATTTTTTGTAACCACAGCAGTCATGGATATTCCACATCCAAAATTAGACATATGCATGGTCCAAAATCGTCAAAGAGAATTTGTGCAAGCTGGAGCTTGCAAAGTAAAAGTGATTGTTTTCCAGGATCAAGGTTGTGAAAGCAACACGTGGACACATAGATACTAGGGAGCGTTGAGAGCGCATTAATAACAATATTTACTCTGCCTTTAAGAGTTCTATATAATGCAGTCTCTATTCTCATAGCAAAGGACACGTTCGGTAAAGCTTGGAGTGCTTAGTTAAATAATCTCTTAGTTGATTAGCAAACACAATTAACATGGCTTCAAAACCAGGGATTCTCACAGAATGGCCATGGACATGGCTTGGGAACTTCAAGGTAATCATCCTCAAATTCCATCTCTTTATAATTCTCCTTTTCATAGTCCAAATATAGAGAAAACTATATGCTTAAACATGTATGTTTAAGTTAACGGGTTTGAAAGAACTATCTTCTTCTCGCTTCTCTTTCTTTTTGTTAAGAGTTTATGGTAAAAAAACATATCTAAACTAACTGAAAGAAATAATCCCCTTGATTATTTTCATTGATTGAATAGATATATATACAAGTTACAAAATAGGAGAATCCTATTCCTAATCTATTTCTAAAACCTTATTCTACCATAATTCTAACTATACAATTATGGTAAGTGTATAACACTAATATGGTAAGAGTATGTCCTAATATACTACAAATATACTACAATATACTTTCCTTAATATACAAGAATTGTACTACTGTTTTGCTGCCATATTCAGTATCGCCAAATTCGCCCAGGCCATTTGGGCCGTCTATTTGTTGGTACTATCGCCTCTATTTGGCTGCCATCGCTTTATTGTTTTGTATACCGTGATATCTGCAGTATATTCAGTGTATATCACAGTATATTACCTCTGCTTAACACACCGCAGCCATAGCGGGTGGTCTTCGTGACGCCGAGATCGCCCTGAAATCTTCAAAGAGAACCATTTGGTAGACCCTTTGTAAAGATGTCTGCAACTTGATAACGAGACGGGACATGGCATACGCGAACTTGACCCTTTGCAACCTTTTCACGGACAAAGTGAATGTCCATTTCGATATGCTTGGTCCGTTGGTGTTGAACTGAGTTGCCTGAAAGGTAGATGGCACTAATGTTATCGCAATATACCAAGGTTGCCTTCTGAATGGGTTGCACTTGTATCCGTCATCTACATCCACACTTGTTTCCTACACGGATGCTGATTGGGGTGGTTGTCCCGACACCGCATCGGCCGACTTCGCCATGTATGTTCCTTGGCAACAACTTAGTCTCCTGGTCGGCAAAGCGTCAGGCAACGCTATCACGCTCAAGTGCCGAGGCAGAATATCGAGGGGTAGCAAATGTGGTCTCCGAATCATGTTGGCTACGTAATTTGCTTATCTATTTCTAAAACCTTATTCTACCATAATTCTAACTATACAATTATGGTAAGTGTATAACACTAATATGGTAAGAGTATGTCCTAATATACTACAAATATACTACAATATACTTTCCTTAATATACAAGAATTGTACTCTTTGTTTCTTTGCCATATTCGTAGTGGGCCAAATTCGTCCAGGCCATTTAGGGGTCTATTTGTTGGTCACTCTTTGCCTCTATTTGGTGCCCTTTGTTTTATTGTTTTGTATACCTGTGATATACTGCTGTATATTCAGTGTATATCACAGGTATATTACCTCTGTTTAACACTAACACATTTTCGCTAGTTTCATACTTCAATTATATATTCATCGTTTCATTTACCTATCTAAATAGTTATCACTTTTTTTGTATTAAAACACCTCGGTGGCCGATGTTGAGTTGTTCTTCACGCGCCCGTTGTCAATTGATTTGAAATATTTAGTCAATTCAACATCGAGATGTCTTTTAATACAAAGATGTCGATAGTTTAGGTAGGTAAAGAGAACAATAATGTCATGACGTCTCAGGTTCAATTCTCCGTTGAGACAATAACACTAGTTAATTTTTTTTTATCTGTTTTATTTTTGGTAGACAGAGTTACTTGGTACATATTGCTGGTGGGAGGTGATACTTTCCTTATTAATTTGTCTAAAAAAAATTGACATATTTTTATATTTAAAAATAATTTAACTTTACAGTCACGTAAATATCTAAGACTTATTTTTGAATCACACATTTCAAAAATCTTTTTTTATTTTTTACATATCATGTCAAGTTAAACTAAGATAATCTTTTTAGGATTAAAGAAATAATAATTTAGATATGTTATTGATTATTAACTCTTCCCTTAATAAGGGGAACCTATTCCTAAGAAAAAGGACTGATATGTGCCATATTGCAGTGTTCTTTCAATAAGTCCCACGTTACGACTGAGTCTAGTTGTCTACTTTTTCTATGATGCACGGCAGTCACAAAGTACTACATAGTACTGTAGTAGTTATCAATTTTATTACACCACATGCTGCTTTTTTAAATTCTTTTTGACTTTTCTAATTATTTCAACAATCAGTTTACGTTGAATTATGTCATACTCTTTGCGTTCCAAAAAAATTGTCCAATTTTTTTTATTAGATTATTCAAAAAATTTGAAATACTTTTATATTTAAAAATAATTTAACTTTATGAGATAATTTATAATCACACAAATATCTAAAATTTATTTTGAATCATAAATTTCAAAAGTCTTTCTTTATTCTTAAATTTCTATCAAATCAAATTAGGACCACCTTTTTGGCACGGAGAGAGTATTACTATTATTATTGACAGTGCTTTATGTTTGTTTGAATGTAGTACGTGGTTTTGGCACCATTTGTGGCAGATAGCATTCACTCATTCTTCATGAGCGAAGATGAAAGCACGAGGGACTTTGTACACTTTATTATATTCCCATTTCTACTTGTCCGAATGCTTCACAACCAAATATGGATATCCTTATCTCGCTACAGAACTGCCAAGGGTGATAATCGAATTGTTGACAAGAGCATTGAGTTTGATCAGGTTGACAGGGAAAGAAACTGGTATGTATCACTCTAATTTAAAAGTGTTATATTTTTGAGAGGAAAGTGCTTACAGAAAACATATGCTCCATCATTATTCAATTTCTTAGTCTTACTTTGATTTTTAATTTGTTTAAAAAAGAATGTCTGTTGTACTTAGAATTCTTTACACCCAACATATTAATGACATATTTAAGATTATAATATTCAAAGAGCATTTTGATACATTACACACATTTCTAGCACAAGATTCAAAAGTCTTCTTATTTTCTTAAAAATTCCTTGCCGAGTCAAACTTAAACAAACAAATTAAAACAGAGGGAGTAAATGTGTTTATCAAATAGTGAAATAAACTTCTTTTTTATATATATGTAACAAGAGCTAAATTTGGAGCAATTAAAATTAAACAAAGGAACTCCTTTAATGTTTATGCCGGTTATTTTTTAAATAAAAGGTAGCCCCATGCATTAAGCTTCCACTATGTGTTCGATTTGGGAAAGGGCCGGCCCACAAAGGTCTATTGTACGCAGCTCTACCTTGCAATTTTGTAAAAGACTGATCACAAGACAACAACTTACCAGTTAGTCACATGACCGGTTATTTTTTTAATTTTATTATTAAATACCAAAGCCACAGAAAAACAACTGTGCTGTGTGAGCTTTTGTTAGATGGCAATACCCTACAAGAATAAGCCCCTCGTATCCTACCTCATATCATAATGTTAATATCATGTCAAACTTCTATTATTGTGGCAAAATTTAAGAGCCTTAATTATTCTTTCAGAAACTTGGCTCTATTTAAGATATTTTTAATTGAGGGAATGCATAATAGACCCAAAGTACGAATTGTAGAGATTAAGGATAAGTGGGGGCATACATAAAAGTTTAGTTTTGTGAAAAATACACTTGTCTGTTCTTGCATGGGAGTACTAAGCGCTCATTCAATAGCCGGGGCGGCATATAATTTAATACAGTAACAGTACCTATTGAGCTATTTCCCGTTTCATTTATCCTCCCGGATAAAAAAAAATATTCACTTAACTATTTACACACTTTTAAAAAATAATTTCTAGGCAAAAATACATAATTTGATTAACCCTAATTAAATAGATATTGAAATTTGGTCACCAAACACTTAATAAGGATAAATCTGAAAAAGTAAAATTATTTTTTTCTTGATTTTGTAAGTGGATACTCTTTTTTATTAAAAAAATAAAGATTAAATAATTTTTTTTTTTATCCGGATGTAGTACTTAACTTTATTGACTTGACACTCCTTTCAAAATAAACTTATTTTACTAAATTATTTTTATGTTTTGAAATCTAAGTTTGACTTATTTATATAATTACTTAATAATAAAGGTTATATTGAAGAAAAATCATAAATCTCTCTTAATTTGTTAAAATGAACAAGTAAAAAAGAAAAAAAATATTTTTCGTATAAAGGTTAAAATGAGGGGGAGGAGGCCCAATTTTACTTTGTGCCTAAGCTTTTCGAAATTATAGATATTTAAGAAAAAAAAAACTAGAATGTCTTTAATTTGCAACTTACAATAGCTTTTAAACCCCCTTGATCTCTATTCATGTAAAAAATGAACCCCTTACATATACATAGCTTTATCCCTGCCAAAATGGGTCTGAAAAAGAGGAAATTATAGTAAGGCTTAATACATAATTATCCTTTTAAAATTTTCAGGATATTCCATTTAGATATTCGAATTAAGTGTTGTTTCAATTAAACATCTCAACACCTAAGAAAGAGTTCCAAATACACTTTCGATTTAAATTATGATTTTTTTTTGCATGTTCTCTCATTCGTCTATTAGGTAGTTAGGTTAACCACATAAAATATGTCATCTTCTTTAATTATACACATCAACCTCAAGTAGTAAACACCTGAGGTTTTATGACTTATTGAGGCGAATGCGTATAATTAAAAGATATGACATATTTTATGTGGTTTTCACTACCTAATAGATTAATGAAAACACGTGCAAAAGTTTATTCGAAATTTGAATCGAAAATGTCTAATTAGAACACTTTATTACGAGTTGAGGTGTTCAATTAGAACATGATCACTTAGTTCGAGTCTCTAAATGAAATCATATTATACTAAAAGTGGAAAACTCCAACCTTCAAAGCTGGATTACTGTTTTGAGCATGTTGTAAATTAAAATCTAATTAAATAGTTATATTTTATTTAAGTAGAGGCAGAATTAGAAGTCATGCACTTTAATTCCTTTGTTATAGCATGTTAAATTCCCCTAATTGTTACTACTAATTATTGCAAATGTTATTCACAACCTCAGTTTTTCGATTTGGTGCTCTTTTAATTTGAAGGGGGAATTTAAAAAGACAATAATTAATGTCTAATAGTGAAAGAATCTGTTGATTAGACTGAACCGATGAAGTTATGTTATCTATAAGGCATAATGCAAGGCTATTATCATCTTGGAGAGAATTGGCAAATATGGTCAGTTGGTCACCAAATCACCAACCACAGAAAGTGCTCTTCTAAATTTCCATACCGATGTTTGGCTAATTTTTCCACAAACGGCAGTAGTTTTCAAAGCAAGTAATCTCAGTTTTTCCTACTTTTGTTGGTAAATTGATATAGGTTTTCATTACTTGGGATGGGATTTACTTTAGGGTAATGCTTGTTGTGGCTTGAAACTAATTAAGTTCAAGAATATATACTTATTTGTTCATTCAGGTTCTTTTCTTCCTCATTTTATGTTTGTGTAGTGGGGTATTAAATTTCTGTTGAAGTCTTTTTCTTATAAATTCTCTCTTCAATTGATTTTATATATTTTGAGGCATATCGTATGTGATTTTCTTAAAGTTAAAGTGCATGGGTGATTGAATAAAAATTTGATGTGTATGGATTCTCACATTATGTCTACATATTCTCCTAGAGTCGAAGAATGTTTATGTTGTGCCATAAAATGAAAATGTGTGCTCCGTTTGCACATCAACTGCATACAAATTACTATCGTATATATTTGATTAGGATACTAAATGGAGTAGAGTTTTGTCCCCTGTTTTCAGAAGTTCAATTTAACTCTCTTGAATTAATTTTCAATTGTTAGCTAAATTGTTCCTTTTAAGTGAAAATTAAAGGACACACTGTGCTATGATTTTCATGTGCAGTATATATCCATCAATAAAACCGCAGACATGATTTATTGGAGAAAGCATTAAAGTTGTAAATTTAACATGTAAGCTTATTTTCTCTTTTGTTACTTTCTATGAATATTCATAAAACTGTATATATTGTTTATGCAAAATTTTATTAAGCATTATTTTCTTTTCCTATAGTCACATTCATATGAATTCTTGTACTAGAAATGAAAATCTTAAGCAATACTCTTTTTCTCCCTCCAACGTTCATTTTCTGTTTGAATTTTCTTCTTATCTGTATTGATTAACCCGGAATATACGTGCAACGCACGTGTCTAACAACTAGTATCCTGAAAAGTATAAGGGACTGACTATTTATTAAGCCTTAAAGTAAATATAAAGAAAAAGTACATATTTCACTTTTAAACTTGCACTGAAAACTCACTTTAACAATTAAATTTTACTGGCAATTATTAATCCTCTATTCTTGTTTGAAGTGAAATTTCCCCCTTCTCGAAACAAACCCAGATCAGTATTCATGAGTGTTCTACACGCGCCTGACACGTGTATAACACCATTTTAATTTTTTTTATTTTTGTTCATTAATTTTTTTTTAAAAGTTTTTCCCTTCTTGTATATCACGGGCAGAACACTGCAAAATTGACTGTTATGACCGTGATATACACGGTATATTCATGTCGTGTATATCACCGTTTTAGTGGACTATTTTAGGTAGGATTAGTTGTAATTAAATTAGAGTTGTACATTTACCATAATTGTATAATTATTGTACAAGTAGAATAAGGTTTTGAGAGTAGAACAGGAATATGATTTTCTTATTATGGAAATTGTAAATTGTATATATACTCTTTCATTAATGAAAATAATCAAGGGATTATTTCTTTCATGGTATCAGAAGTCTATGTTATTTTCTCCCAACTTTCCGTTGACTTTTTGCCTCGGATTCCGACATTCCCTTCTCGATTTCCGTGCCCGATGGTGGTTTTTTTTTCTATTCCCAAATTTCCTTCCAAATCCCTACATCACGTCTTGCGTTGCTATTATGGCTAAGAACGCGTTTCATCCTGCCCTTACTATTTCTAATATCAAGAATCGCATCCCTATCATTCTTGAAATAGAAAACGTCCAATACGCGACGTGAGCCGAACTGTTCAAAGTTCATGCACGCTCGCATTAAGTCATCCATCACATTATCCCCCCGGCTCCTACGACTACGAGATTCCTAAACCCGAGGATGATCCTCAATTATGGGCGACTCTTGATGCTAACGTTCTTCAGTGGATTTACTCCACTATCTCTACTGACCTTCTGCAAACGATTGTCGAACCAGACGCTACGACGATGGATGCTTGGGATAGAGTACGTGACATATTCCAAGATAATCAGAATTCTCGAGTTGTTACACTTGAGCAGGAATTCTCCCACTTTAACATGGAGGACTTCCCTAACGTTTCAACTTACTGCAAAAGGTTGAAAGAATTGGCAGACCAACTCCGCAAGGTTGGTGCGCCCGTTACCAAAGATCGTCTTGTCCTTCAGATGGTTGCAGGCCTATAGTGGCATCGGTACGCTTCTTCCTCAGGGTAGTCCTCTTCCGCAGTTTTATCAGGCCCGTTCAATACTCATACTCGAAGAAGCAGACTTGGCTAAGAAAGCAGCCATTGGGGCCCCTTCTATCGTCATGGTGACCGTGTCCAATTTTTCTCCGTCCGCCTCCAACACTTCAGGCCAAAATCGCAATAACGGTGGCAGCAAAAAGGGTCAGAATCGAAAAAATAATGGCAAGAACCGTGGCAGAAATTGAGGTGGCAATAACGGGGGTGGCAGTGGGCCGCAATCCAACTAGCCACAGCCCTAGGCCCATGACCATGGAACTGGGCCTGGGCCCAACAACCCCAATTTCCCGTCGTACAATGCCTACCCGAACTGGGCCTAATTTCCAGTTTCGGCTTCCAGGCCCAGCAGTAGTGGTTTCCGAGACAGTCTACTGGGCTGGGGTAGCCAGCCGATGTTCTTGGGCCTCGGCCCTACCATGCCCACCATGCAGCGAGACCCACCCCTACCGATATTGAAGTCGTGATGTACACACTTGGATTAAATCCACCGAACACGAATTGGTACATGGACACCGGAGCCACTACCCACATGACGTCCGATCAAAATACTCTCTCATCTTATTCCATTATGAGCAATAATCGTGGTATAATTGTTGGTAATGGCAATTCAATTCCAATTCGTAATTATGGTCATAAAACTTTGTCTCCCCCCCCATCCACCTCTTATCTTGAAAAATACCCTTCATTGCCCCTAAATTAATTAAAAATTTGGTGTATGTCCGTAAATTCACCACTGATAATTTTGTTTCTATTGAATTTGATCCTTTTGAGTTTTCTATGAATGATTTCAAGACGGGGATTCCTCTCATGAGATGTGATAGTAGGGGAGATCTTTATCCTATCACGCCCACATCCGGTCTCTCGAGTCAAGCTTTGCCATCTAATTTTGCAGCTCTCGCTCCTTCCTTATGGCATGCACGTTTGGGTCACCCTGGGTCGTCTATTGTGTCTTCCTTACATAAAAATAATTTTATTTCGTGTAAGGGTACGCGTAGTACTCCGATTTGTCAATCTTGTTCTCTAAGAAGATTTGTTAGATTGACGTTGTAGACTCTAATTCTCATACTTTAATGACATTTGATATTATTCATAGCGATTTATGGACATCTCATGTTCTCAATTCTTTGGGCCATCGTTATTATGTTCTATTTTTGGATGATTATTCTAATTTTATGGACTTTTTCGTTAGCGAAGTCATTTCCACTTTTTAAAATTTAAAGCTTTCATCTGTACCCAGATCGAACGGGAAATAAAAAATATTCAATGTGATAATGGCAAAGAATATGATAATGGGTCATTTCGGGATTTTTGTGGTACTAATGGTATACCTTTTCCTTTCTCTTGTCCTCATACCTCCTCACAAAATGGGAAAGTCGAACGTAAAATTGGTACCATTGATAATATTGTCCGTACATTATTGGTCCATGCTTCCGTACCCCATTCTTTTTGGCATCAGACTTTACAAATGACTACTTATCTCCTTAACATACTTTCTATCAAAGGATTGACATATTCCTCTCCTCTTCAAATCCTCTATAATAAGACTCATTCATATACACATCTTAGGGTCTTTGGGTGCTTATGCTATCCACTATTTCCGTCAACTACAATTAACAAACTTCAAGCCCGTTCTACTCCCGGTGTATTTTTAGGTTATCCATCAAACCATCGTGGTTACAAATATTTTGATTTATCTTCTAATAAGATCATCATTAGTCGTCATATTATTTTCGATGAAACCCAATTTCCTTTTGCAAAGGTCAATAGTCCCGGGCCTAGTTCGTATAATTTTTTAGATGACGATGTATCCCCGTATATTATCCAATATTTATCGGACGTATCACGCACACAAAATCCATCAGCGGGCCCACTGCCCGCTGGACCTACTGTTCCGCCTCCTTCCACGATTTCTACTCCAGTTTCGGCTATTGGCCCAGTTGCCCAGCCCAATACCGAAACCGCCGCTCCTACTTTGCCCAGCCATCGTTTCCCATATCAGCTACCATCGCTCATGGCACACTGCGCCACACCTGCCATTTTTATCCCAAAATCCACTCAATTTTCCCTCGAGTCACAAACCGGCCACTCGTAGTCAATGATGTATTTTTAAACCAAAAAGCCATTTTAATTTAAATTCAAATGTTCTTAAATCCCCCTACCCCGTAACCTAGTATTCGCATCAAATGACCCGAATTGGAAATTGACTATGACCGACGAATATGATGCTCTTATTGCGAATAAGACGTAGGAGTTGGTACCCCGTCCTTCTGGTGTTAATATTATTCAGTCTATGTGGATTTTTACTAATAAGGATAATTTTGACGGGTCTTTTGCGAGGCATAAGGCTCGTCTTGTGGTTGATAGTAAGACCCAAAGGTGACCTTTGAATGTTGTTGTGACGCTTTGGTGAGCTGTACGAGATGAAAGTCTCATATACGGTTCTCAGAGGGGGAGTTTCGCCTAAATACATTTTCCACTCAAGAAATGTTAAAGCTATTTAGAGTTGGTATTTCTAACTAAGTAGGAAGGAGGGCTTTGGGCAAAGAGCAACTCGAAAGTCAGCAGGTTGGCGTGGATTGTGGTGAGACGTTCAGTCTAGTTGTTAAACCGGCTACCATTCACACTGTTCTCAGCTTGGCACTTTCAAAATCTTGGCCTATTCATCAATTAGATGTGAAAAATGTCTTCTTGTATGGTGATCTTAAGAAGACTGTCTACATGCATCAGCCGTTGGGTTTTCGAGATCCCAACTATCCACATCATGTCTGTTTGTTGAAGAAATCCTTATAAGGACTTAAGCATGCCCTACGAGCTTGGTATAAGCGGTTTGCTGACTACGTATCTACTATTAGATTCTCGCACAACAGGTCTGATAATTCACTGTTTATTTATCAGTGTGGGACTTCCATGGCCTATATTCTGTTATATGTGGATGATATTGTTTTGATTACCTCATCTGATGTGTTGCGCCGGTCGATCATGACATTGCTAAATTCCGAGTTTGCTATGAAAGACTTGGGACCCTTGAGTTATTTCTTGGGTATTGCTGTCACTCGTCATGCAGTGGGGTTATTCTTGTCACATGTTATCTCCAAGAAACATATAATAACCAGACATAGAGCGCCTGGTGTCCGGACAACCACCCCAATCAGCATCTGTATAGGAGACAAGTGTAGACATCGACGACGGATATAGATGCAAGCCATAATCAAGAGTGCCCTATAGGTAGCGTATGATACGTTTGAGGGCATTCATGTGCACAATCCGAGGATCATGCATAAACAAACATACATGCTGCACAACATACGTAATATTCGGTCTCGTGAAGTTGGTATGTCCTCGTGTAATTATACTTCTACGCCAGTTGATATTAAACCCAAGTTGGGTGCTGCGGCCGGCTCACCATACGAGGACCCCACTCACTATGCCTATTCATCAGTTAGATATGAAAAATGTCTTCTTGCATGGTGATCTTAAGGAGACTGTTTACATGCATCAGCCGTTGGATTTTTGAGATCCCAACTATCCACATCATGTCTGTTTGTTGAAGAAATTCTTATATAGCCTTAAGCAGGCCCCACGAGCGTGGTATAAGCGGTTTACTGACTATGTATCTACTATTAGATTCTCGCACATCAAGTCTGATAATTCATTGTTTATTTATCGTCGTAGGACTTCCATGGCCTATATTCTGTTATACGTGGATGATATTATTTTGATTACCTCATCTGATGTGTTGCGCCGGTAGATCATGACATTGCTAAGTTCCGAGTTAGCTATGAAAGACGTGGGACCCTTGAGTTATTTCTTGGATATTGTTGTCACTTGTCATGCAGGGGGGTTATTCTTGTCACAGAGAAAGTATGCTACTGAGATTATTGAGCGAGCTGGTATATCCTCGTGCAAGTATACTTCTACGCTAGTTGATACTACACCCAAGTTGGGTGCTGCGGCAGGCTCACCATACGAGCACCCCACTCACTATCGTAGTCTTGCAGGGGCACTTCAGTATCTCACCTTCACGAGGCTGGATATTACGTATGCTATGCAGCAGGTATGTTTGTTAATGCATGATCCTCGGATTGTGCACATGAATGCGCTCAAACACATCATACGCTACCTACAGGTTACTCTTGATTATGGCTTGCATCTATATCCATCGTCGGTGTCTACACTTGTCTCATGTAAAAATGCTGATTAGGGTGGCTTTCCGGACCCCAGACGATTTACGTCTGGTTATTGTATGTTTTTTGGAGATAACTTGGTCTCGTGATCTGCCAAACGACAAGCTCTCTTATCCCGCTCTAGTGTAGAGGCTGAGTATCGAGGGGTAGCCAATGTGGTCTCTGAATCATGTTGGCTACGTAATCTTCTTTTAGAGCTTCACTTTCCGGTTCACAAAGCTACCTTGGTTTATTGTGATAATGTTAGTGTCGTTTACCTTTCTGGCAATCCGGTTCAACATCAGCACACTAAACATATTTAAATTGATATACATTTTGTTCGCGAAAAGGTAGCCCGTGGACAAGTTCGCGTCCTACATGTCCCTTCACGATATCAAATTGCAGACATCTTTACTAAGGGTCTTCCATCAGTTCTCTTTGAATATTTTAGGGACAGTCTCAGCGTACGAAGATCGCTCGCTATGACTGCGAGGGTGTGATAAATACCCGTGATATACACGAAGTATACACCATGTATATCACGGGCAGAACACGGTAAAACTGATTGTTATGACTGTGATATACACGGTATATTCATGTCGTGTATATCACAGTTTTAGTGGGCTATTTTAGGTAGGATTGGTTGTAATTAAATTAGAGTTGTACACTTACCATAATTGTATAATTATTGTACAAGTAGAATAAGGTTTTGGGAGTAGAATAGGAATAAGATTTTCTTATTATGAAAATTGTAAATTGTATATATACTCTTTCATTAATGAAAATAATCAAGGGATTATTTCTTCTTCTTTCGTGGAAAAAGAAGAAGAAAGAGAAAAGGAAAAAAAACTAGAAAGGAAAATTAAAAGATTTATAAGTTATAATTAGTGAAAGAAATAATCAAGGCCCTTGATTATTTTCATTAATTGAAAGACAATATATACAATTTACATATTTTCATAATAGGAAAATCTTATTTCTATTCTACTCCTAAAACCTTATTCTATTTGGAGACTAACTTTACAATTATGGTAAGAGTACAAGACTAATATACACATTATATACAAAAACAGCCCAAACTATGTGCCTGCTACAGTAACTCGAGATCCGATATACACAATGTGTATATCGAATGTATATTGTACAATTAGGTACAATGAATTGTCATCCAAACAACACTTGACATATGTACAGTTTGGAGCAATTGTAGTATTATTTTTTCCTCTTCACGCGCTTCCCGAAAGTGTTGTGCCATGTCACTTGGTAAGGGATAGTAATTTCACTTCAAATAAGAATCTGGGTATATAAACGTCCGTAAAATTGCAGTGCTAAATTAAATTTTCGGGATAAGTTGAAGGATAATTTTATGTATTTTCTCAAATATAAAATATAAATAATGAAGTGTATATATGACATGATTTAGTCATAACGTATTTAATATTTGCAGGGATGATCAGATTATACTTAACGGATTGCTGTTCTATTATGGATATATGAAGCTGGAGCAGTCTCATCACCTGCCTATCTGTAGGACCGATGGAATTATTTTGACAACCTTGCTCCATATTGGTCCTGTTGAATTTCTTTACTACTGGCTTCATAGAGCTTTACACCACCACTTTCTTTACTCTCGCTACCATTCCCATCACCATTCATCCATTGTTACTGAACCCATTACTTGTAAGTCATCTTCCATTTCAACAATTAAATTGATTAATTTTCCAACGCATAATTTATATTACTCCCTCTATTGCATTATATTTAACGCTCTTTCTCTTCTAGTTTATTCTTGAATAAATGATATTTTATATATTTTAAATTCTTTAACTTTAAACTTTATATCTTATTGATACTAAACGCTCTAATGGACAAAGAAATGTCATGACATATTTAGTACGAAGTATAAGAGTTTTTAGTTTGTGCTAAAACTCTTCTATTTCTTACACTACTAACTACAAACACCATTATGTAGAATGAAAGGGAAGAAGTATCTGTTAGTAGATGTGGATGTAGAGTATAGATAACACAAGTTCGGCGAATGACCAATAATTTTGATTTAAATATTGTATTTGCTTTAAAAAATTATTTGATATGTGTAAATTTTAAATTTTAAATTTAGTAACTTAAAAGAGCTAGAATTCAGAACACATAAACTTCAAATTTTGAATATGCTTTCGCCTATTAATTAGAAACTCCTAGACTTAATATTAGTATATCACATTTTATGTAACCTTCTCATTTTATTCTTAATCATATGACTTGTTAGAACCCTCATCACAACTTCTATTATTAATGATATGACTTGTTAGAACCCTCATCACAACTTCTTAACATGAAAAGATACGTGAAATTCTGCAACATTCATTTAAAAGAATAATATTAGGAGTCGTTTGGTATGACATATAATTATATATGGATTATAATGCAAGGATTATTTATACGGGAGTTAGTAATATAGAGATTATTTCTTGTTAGGTAGTATTGTTCTTTTGGTACAATATCCATGTATAAGTTATACATTAATTAGTTATTCTATGTTGATGGTATAAAATAATACATCAATTGGTGTGTTAAGTAGAGTACATGATTCAGATTACAACTAAACATTGGATAAAGTTATATTAATTTATATGATTATTTTCCTTATACATTATACCAAACGACACCTTAATACTCTATATATATTTGGTTACGTCTTCTTTAATTTCTTAAATTTTATGTAAAAAAAAAAATACAGTCACATAAGTTAAGACTGCTGTGAGTACTAATTAGGCCAAGTAGGACAGACATTGACAAGACGCTCGGATATTAACGGTATAAATGTGAGTTCATCAAGACTTGTCTGGTAGCATGTTCTCTTCCAAACTTCATAATAATTGTCCCTTCTGTTAAGAGTCTGATATCGGATACGGAATGAAAACATGGACTCCTTATATGGACTTGGACACTCACCATACAAGCTAGCTTTTTGGTTGAATTAGGCCCAATATCAATTCTTTACATGGTATTAGAGTCAGATCCATTCCAAGTCTATGTTCATCAATGTTGGGTCCCAAATTATGTCATCCACGCTCCAATTAACGGGGTCTGGGCGTGCGGGGAGTGCTAAGAGTCTCACATCGGATATGGAATGAAAACATAGACTCCTTATATGGACTTGGACAATCTTCACCCTACAAGCTAGCTTTTGGGTTGAATTAGGCCCAAAATTCATTCTTTACATGGACAATCCTCACCCTACAAACTAGCTTTTGGGTTTAATTTGTTTGGGCAAAAAAAGCATTCTCGCATTAAATTTCTGTCCCATTTCCGTAGGACTGCATGTTACGAAGGCCCCCAACGATGCACCAACTTGATTTAGACAATGAGCAAGAACGTGAGAGCAACATATATAGAAAGGCTAAAGTTAATATCTCAAAAAAATAAATAAACTTATCTGCTGATATTTTATAATAAGATTATGTCATTGCATATTAGTTGGCTCTTTATGACTATTTAAATTGGTCTGACCTACATATATAGATAGGTGGTTAGAAAAGTGAAAGTTTTAAGATAGTACCCCATGAACTTTTTCAACGGTTTTTTTAATGGGTAAATATATAGTTCAGGTGATAATTGGACAAGCTCAAAGTATATAGTTGTGTAACTGCAAATCCGAGACAAGTTAAGAAAGTACTTGCTTATAGTACTTTTTTCCAAAGTTGAAATTCTTAACATTAATAATACATGGACTAATAACTCATGATTTTATAACATATGAACGACAATTGCAATTATAATGTTAGAGGTTTTGATGTATACTCTGCCTCACACCCCTCTCAAAAGAAAAAAAGAAAAAAGCATCCCCATGTATTATTTTCCTTAAAAAGTAAATTTTTTTTTGGGCAGCTGTGATTCATCCATTTGCAGAGCACATAGCATACTTCTTGCTCTTTGCCATACCACTGCTCACAACTGTGCTAACGAGGACTGCTTCAATAGTTTCATTTAGTGGATATATCACTTATATTGATTTTATGAATAACTTGGGCCATTGCAACTTTGAGATCATTCCCAAGTGGATGTTCTCCAGCTTCCCTCTTCTCAAATACTTGATGTATACACCCTCGTAAGTATCTTATTCCTCTAGCTGTATTTGTCTAGAAAAGAATTAGGGAGGGCAAAAAAAAAAGTGAGAACTAATGAAGTACAATTTAATGTTACCACCAAAATATTTTTATCATTTAGAACTGCCATATCGATTAAATTATGTGAACAGTTTATCTAAAATCTCAGCTATTAGATATTTGCTTATTTATTTTCCTTGAGTCAAGCATGGACTATATATATGGATGGATATCAAGGCCGATATAGCCCTTATGAGTTTGTACAATCAATATTATTAAGCTCGGAAAGTAGAAAATACATCAAAATATACTTTTGAACTAACATTACCGGAGTAAAAAAGAATATTAAGAAAAAAAGTTTTATATATATCTTCATGACGAAGTGTGTGTCATAGAAGTTCTCAAATTTCTTATGAATTGATTTTACTCAATGAATTCAGCTAACTACAGTTATTTTGATCGCGCAGGTACCATTCACTCCATCACACTCAATTTAGGACAAATTACTCACTTTTCATGCCAATGTATGATTACATCTACGATACACTGGACAAATCTTCAGATACATTATATCAAAAATCACTTGAAAGGCAAGGGAAATCGCCAGACGTGGTGCATTTAACACATCTAACAACTCCAGAATCCGTTTACCATCTCAGGCTCGGGTTTGCTTCCTTTGCCTCAGAACCCTACTCCTCTAAGTGGTATTTCTGGTTAATGTGGCCTGTCACGTTGTGGTCTATGATGGTTACTTGGATTTATGGTCAAACATTTACTGTTGAGAGAAATTTGTTCAAGAATCTCAATTTGCAAACTTGGGCGATCCCAAAATATCGCGTACAAGTAAATACTTATACTAATACTTATCCGCATTTTCAATATGCTTACTACTATTCATTTTCTTATTAGCATATTTCTTAATTTCATTCCAGTACTTCATGCAACGGCAAAGAGAGACGATAAATAACTTGATTGAAGAAGCTATCATGGAAGCAGACCAAAAAGGCATAAAAGTTTTGAGCCTTGGACTCTTAAATCAGGCAAGTAATGTAATCTTTTTTTGGTTACACACCCTCCGGCAAATAACATATACCTTTCGTCTCAATTTATGTGGTAACATTTGACTAGGCACAAAGTTTATAAAAAAAAAAGATTTTAAATACGTTTGTGTAGCTATAAATCATTTCATTAAAGTTAAAAGATTTTTTTTTAAAGTAAAGTTTCAAATTATAGAAAGGTGTTATAGGAATATTTTTTTTAACAGACTAAAAAGAAAAGTATGTTATATAATGTCTTGTACTTTGACTTTGAAAACTTTAATCTCTTGCATCAATATATGTACATGAAACTTTTGCAGGACAAGCAACTGAATAATAATGGTGAACTTTATATAAGAAAGCATCCTCAGATCAAAGTGAAGGTGGTAGATGGAAGTAGCCTAGCTGTTGCTGTGGTCCTAAATTCAATTCCTAAAGGAACCACCCAAGTGGTCCTTATAGGCCATTTGTCGAAAGTTGCTAATGTCATCGCCCTTGCATTATGCCAAGGAGGAGTAAAGGTCTCTTTTAAACTGTTGACATTGTAACACTGTATTAATTTCCTCACTTTGGTGTCCCTTTCTCTCCTTTACTCTGATTATGATAGGTCATGACATTGCGAGAAGAAGAGTACAAGAAGCTCAAAGCAAGTCTTACTCCTGAAGCTGCAACTAATTTGGTTCCCGCGAAAACATATGCCTCAAAGGTACAAGATTGTTAATCTTGATTATTCATTAAAATACAAACAAACCCCCTATACATACCAAAAAAAAAATTACTCCATATGTTTTATTACAGATATGGTTAGTAGGGGACGGATTGAGTGAAGATGAACAATTGAAAGCACCAAAAGGAACACTATTCATTCCATTTTCACAATTTCCACCAAGGAAAGCTCGCAAGGATTGCTTCTACTTTCACACACCAGCAATGATTACTCCAAAACACTTCGAAAATGTAGATTCTTGTGAGGTTAGAGCCATAATTCCCTTAAATTTATTTTTTCTTAGTTTGATCCGTTTTATCACTAAGAATCTCAACTTTCTTCTTTTATAACAATAGAATTGGCTGCCAAGAAGAGTGATGAGCGCTTGGCGAATAGCTGGAATTCTACATGCACTTGAAGATTGGCATGAGCATGAGTGTGGGAATATGATGCTGGACATTGAAAAAGTGTGGAAAACCAGTCTAGATCATGGTTTTACCCCAATAACTATGGCTTCTGCTTCCAAATCAAAGGCTTAAGTTAGACATCTGTGTAGTAATGTCTTGCCTAGGAGTGGTGGCTTATGAGCCTACAGAAACGCTTACTTATAAAGTACCTACTTGTTAGCTGTCATATTGTTGCTATTATGTAAAACCTTTTGCTGTTTCTTTAAGAATTTCCTACTTTTTCTCTGGATGTAGGACTATATATGTTACTTCTATTTCATAAAATCTTACTTTTGGCTTATTATTATCCAACGTACATGAAAAAGTCTCATTTTTTTCCTAATAGAGTTTTAATCTGATGGTAATTTTAAATTATAGTCAGAAGTCGAGGGGTATATTTGTATTTTTTTTGACATGTGGAGTCAATTATGCCCATTTTATATTGGACCTTTGTGAATGGCAGAGGTGTGAATTGACTAAAAATGTACTAATAAGTAATAACAGAATTGAGCAATTTCGGGTAGTACAAGAAGAAATTTGAGCATTCCTCCATATTGAGATCATTTTTGGATTGGAGCCTTTTGTCATGCTTCTCTTCTCTATGTAAAGTAAATCTCATATAAAAGTATAATTTTTTTCCCAATATATTTTATGTTGATTGATGTACACCTGCTAATATTCAATAAGAGATTCTTACGATGTTTCAACCAGTAGTCTTTCTCGTATCCGATCTCTTCCTCTACACACATACGTTATTTTAAATTAACTTGTTTGTATTGAAGAGAAATCATAAAACTTGTTATTCATCATGAATTTGCTTATAATTCTATAACTTTTTCTAACAAAGGCTAAAGGATTCAAGGCTGAGTTAACTATAATAAAAAAGAATGAACTTTCCGCACAATGTATTATTTCTACGTCAATGTATATTGCAAGTGAACTGAGGCATAAAGTGTTATCAGAAATAGTGATGATGTGATTGCTCCAATGGTGAATGCTCGTCCTTGCTTCAATGGTGTTAAATGTGAAATTATTGAATTGAAAGCATGAATGAATCTTGAAGCTCATCCATGGTGTGTAGAAAAAGTTGTGAGAAAAATGGAGAAGAGATGAACTTCTTCTCTTCGATTGTATTCAATTGATGTATTTATGAAAGAAATAATCCCCTTGATTATTTTCATTAATTGAAAGGCTATATATACAAGTTACATATTCCCATAATAGGAAAATCATATTCCTATTCTACTTCTAAATCCTTATTCTACCATAATTCTAACTATACAATTATGGTAAGTGTATAACACTAATTAAGGTAACCTTTATACTACAATATACTACAAATATATATACCATAAATACAATATCCTATTGTCACCAAATCTGCAGCACTGGCCGAGAGGCCCACTGCTGAGGCCCAATTCTTGTCAACAAATCTGCTGGACTTGGCCGAGAGGCCCACTGCTGCCCAGTCCACTGCTTTGTATACCTGTGATATACTGTTGTATATTCAGTGTATATCACAGGTATATGACCTTTGTTTAACACACCCCCGCAGTCATAGCGGGCGGTCTTCGAACGCTGAGACTGTCCCTAAAATCTTCAAAGAGAACCGCTAGTAGACCCTTTGTAAAGATGTCTGCAATTTGATAACGAGACGGGACATGACATACGCGAACGTGACCCTTTGCAACCTTCTCACGGACAAAGTGAATGTCCATTTCGATATGCTTGGTGCGTTGGTGTTGAACTGGGTTACCTGAAAGGTAGATGGCACTAATGTTATCGCAATATACCAAGGTTGCCTTCTGAATGGGACAATGAAGTTCCAAAAGCAAATTACATAGCCAACATGAATCGGAGACCACATTGGCTACCCCTCGATATTCTGCCTCTGCACTTGAGCGTGATAGAGTTGCCTGACGCTTTGCCGACCAGGAGACCAAGTTGTTGCCAAGGAACATACAAGATGGCAGTCGACCATCCGTGTCGGGACAACCACCCCAATCAGCATCCGTGTAAGAGACAAGTGTGGATGTAGATGAAGGATACAAGTGCAACCCATAGTCCAGTGTCCCCTGAATATACCGAATGATGCGTTTGATTGCATTCATGTGCTCCACTCTGGGATCATGCATGAATAAACACACCTGCTAAATCGCATACGTAATATCCGGTATGGTAAAGGTAAGATACTGTAGGGCCCCTGCAAGACTGCGATAGCGGGTCGGGTCCTCGTATGGTGCACCTGCTGCGGCATTTAGCTTGGGGTTTGCATCAACCGGCGTAGAAGTGGACTTACAGAATGACATCCCAGCCCTCTCTATGATCTCAGCAGCATACTTTCGTTGAGACAAAAATAAACCACCTGAGTGACGCTTGACGGCAATCCCCAAGAAAAAACTCAAAGGCCCTAAGTCTTTCATAGCAAACTCAGAACTGAGCATGGTCATGATAGACTGGCGCAAGGCATCGGAAGAGGCAGTCAAGATGATATCATCCACATACAACAGAATGTAGGCCAAGGACGATCCACGGCGGTAGATGAACAAGGAATTATCTGACCTGCTGTGAGTGAACCCAATAGTTGAAACAAAGTCAGCAAACCTCGTGTACCAGGCCCTTGGAGACTGCTTAAGCCCATATAAGGACTTCTTCAACAGACATACATGATGCAAACGATTTGGATCCCTAAAACCCAACAGCTGATGCATATAGACTGTTTCCTTGAGATCACCATGTAGGAAAGCATTCTTAACATCCAACTGATGAATTGGCCAAGTCTTTGAAAGAGCCAAGCTAAGCACAATGTGAATGGTAGCCGGTTTGACCACCGGACTAAACGTCTCACCACAATCAATTCCAACCTGCTGAGTCTTACCATCACCCACAAGTCGCGCCTTATGTCGAGCAAAGGACCCATCTGAATTCTCCTTATGAGCAAAAATCCACATTGGCCTGATAATATTAATACCATAAGGACGGGGCACCAACTCCCACGTCTTATTATCAATAAGAGCATTATATTCATCAGTCATAGCAATTTTCCAATTAGGGTCATTTAAAGCTGACACATGATTGCGGGGCAATGAGGATTTAGAGACATCTGAATGTAAATTAAAATGTCTTTTAGGTGTAAAATACCCCGCTGACTACGAGTGACCGGTCTATGACTCGAGGAAGAATTGAGAGAATTTTAGGAATTTTTCCTGGCTCGCAGACGGATCGCCAGTGGGCTTCACGCCCAAATCGTAATCATCGTAATTGTCGTGCTGGCCCATCGACCTGATTGGCCCACCATCGGAATTGTTCTAGTGGTCAAGCCGCCGCTACGGGCGTCTTGTGGGTCCAATGGCGATGGGCCATTGGAGGATTTTGGGTGCGGGAGATGTCCGAAAATTCTGAATAATATACGGGGATATTTGGTCATCCAAAAAATTATACGACTTAGGCTCAGGAGTATGAACTTTCGTAAAAGGGAATTGAGTTTCATCAAAAAATGACATGGCGATTAATTATGATTTTCTTGGAGGATAAATCAAAATACTTATAACCACGATAATTCGACGGATAACCCAAAAATACACACGGGGTAGACCGAGCCTGAATTTTGTTAATTGTGGTGGATGGGAATAACAGATAACACAAGCACCCAAAAATCCGAAGATGATAATAAGAAGGGTCCTTATGATATAGGAATATTGAGTGGGGAGGAATATGTCAGATCTTTAGAAGGAATTATGTTAAGAAGATATGTGGCCATTTGTAGAGCATGATGCCAAAAATATGGAGGTATGGAGGCATGAATTAACAGAGTTCGGACAATGTTATTTATGGAACGAATTTTGCATTCGGCTTTCCCATTTTGTGAAGATGTACGAGGACACGAAAAATGAAAATGTATCCCATTATTAGCACAAAATTTCCGAAACTCCCTATTGTCAGACTATTTTCCATTATCACATTGAATATTTTTTATTTCTCTTTCGAATTGAGTACGAATGAACGCTCTAAATTTGATGAAGACGAAAAACACTTGTGATTTATTCGCAATTGGAAATGTCCACAAAAATATAGAATAATCATCTAAAAAAAGAACATAATATCGATGACCCAATGAACTCAGAACAGGAGACGTCCATAAGTCGCTATGAATAATATCAAATGGCATTGAAGTATGAGAATTGGAGTCTACAAATGGCAACTTAACACTTTTTCCTAAGTAACAAGACTGACAAAGTGGAGTACGACTCGTACCCTTACATGAAATAAAGTTATTTTTATCTAAATCGGATAAAATAGAAGATCCCGGATGACCCAGACAAGCATGCCACATGGAAGGAGAGATGGCTGCAAAACCTGATGGCAAGGCTTGACTCGATGGACTGAAACCAGGAATGATATGATACAGATCCCCCCTACTATCACACCTCATGATATGACTCCCCGTCTTGAAATCCTTCACAGAGAAACCAAAAGGATTAAATTCAACGGAAACGGAATTGTTAGTAGTGAATTTTCGGACAGACACTAAATTTTTAATCAATTTAGGAGCATGTAAAGTATTTTTCAAGAGAAGGGGTGGATTGGGGGGAGACAACATTTTCTGACCATAACCCTGAATTGGAATA
This sequence comes from Anisodus acutangulus, assembly GCA_029783415.1. Classification (NCBI taxonomy): domain Eukaryota; kingdom Viridiplantae; phylum Streptophyta; class Magnoliopsida; order Solanales; family Solanaceae; genus Anisodus; species Anisodus acutangulus. Next base: position 15,174,245 of record CM056505.1, read on the forward strand.
GAGTTGTCATTACCAACAATTATACCCCGAGGGGTGCTCAAATTGGAATAAGAGGAGAGAGTACCTGATTCGGAAGTCATGTGAGTAGTGGCCCCGGTGTCCATATACCAATTTGGGTCCGGTTGAGTCAATCCCAACGTGTGCATCGCGGCCTCGATATCGGTTTGAGTGGGACCTGCTGCATGATGGGCTTGCGGAGGTCGGGGCCCAAGAACTCCTGTCCGTGACGGAGCTGGGCCGTATCTGCTGTTCTTTGCCGCCGGGGCCATCGCCGATGGGCCGCCACTTTGAGTGTTGGGCCTGGGTCGTTGGCGGCCACCGCCGGAATTCACTGCATGATTGTAAGGGTTGCTGGCCCACGGCCCACTGCCCCAGCCCCACTGCTGGGCCCAGGGGGGTGGTGGGCCACTGTTCACTGGATGAGACCCACCGCCTGCTTGCTGACCACCTGAACCGCCACTAGAACCGCCGCGTTTGCCCTCGCGGTTTTTGTTATTATTCTTGCGATTATTCTTGCCGCCACCATTATTATGGTTTTGGCCCGAATTATTAACAAAACCCGAAGAACTAGGAGAAAACGCCACTATGACAACTGGGCTTACTCCGGTAGCCGCCTTTTTAGCCAAACCGGCTTCTTCCAACGTAAGTATGGAGCGGGCTTGATAGAAGTCGGGAAGAGGGTTGCTTTGGCGAAGGAGAGTTCCAACACCATTATAGGCCTCCGAAAGATCGGCAACCAACTGTAGAATGAGACGATTATTAGTTATCGGTGCGCCAACATTACGGAGTTGATCTACCAACTCCTTGAGTTTCTTGCAATGTGCAGAAATGTTTGGAAATTCGTCCATTCGAACTAGAGAGAATTCCTGCTCGAGTTTGACGACACGTGAATGTTGGTTGTCTTGGAATATGTCACACAATCTATTCCATGCAGCCATAGCCGTGGTATCCGGCTCAATAATCATCTGTCGAAGGTCCACCGAAATAGTGGCGTAGATCCACCGGAGAACGGTAGCATCAAGAGTAATCCATAACTCAGGATCCTCCGCAGGAAGGGGTCTAGCAGGAGGAATGATGTGATGAAGAACTTGATAAGAGATAGCGTGAATTTTAAACAACTCCGCCCACGTCGCATATTGGACGTTTTCCATCTCAAGGACAATAGAGATACAACTCTTGATATTGGAAACCATGAGGGCAGGGTGATAATTGTTCTTAGACATATTGAAAGAACAAAGAAGGAAGGGAAATTTAAGAGAGGTGTTTTTTAGAGCGGAAGACGAATTTTGGAAGAGAAACCCGAGGGGGGGGAGTCTCGGCCAAAGAGAGGACAAAAGTTGAGAGAAAAACTTTTGTTTAGACCTAGTTTTTTGATACCATGAAAGAAATAATCCCCTTGATTATTTTCATTAATTGAAAGGCTATATATACAAGTTATATATTCCCATAATAGGAAAATCATATTCCTATTCTACTTCTAAATCCTTATTCTACCATAATTCTAACTATATAATTATGGTAAGTGTATAACACTAATTAAGGTAACCTTTACACTACAATATACTACAAATATATATACCATATATACAATATCCTATTGTCACCAAATCAAGAAGATCGTCGAGAGGCCCACTACCGAGGCCCAATTCTTGTCAACAAATCTGCTTTGGACTTGGCCGAGAGGCCCACTGCCGCCGCTTCTTTGGGTCCACTGCTTTGTATACTTGTGATATACTGTTGTATATTCAGTGTATATCACAGGTATATGACCTTTGTTTAACAATTTAGTTACAAGTGAAATGAGATATCTGTGGATCAAATAATCTGGTTGGCTCTAAGTAATCCCTCACTTAACTGACTAACAATCTTTAATACTCAATTCATTAACTAATTGCTAACTAACCAATCCAATAGAGATATATACGCATATACACATGTATACTATTTATTTTGACACTCCCCCTCAAGTTGGTGGGTGGAAAACATCTATCACTCTCAGCTTGCACAAGAGAAAATGATGTTGTGAAACTCCTAATCCTTTTGTGAACAGATCTGCAAGTTACATGTTGGTGTTAAGATACATTGGTTGAACTAAGCCTTATTTGATTTTTTCTCTTATAAAGTTGCAATCGATCTCTATGTGCTTTGTACGCTCATAGAATATGAGATTTGCAGCTATTGGAATAGTGCAGTTTTACCGTCACAAGAAACCTTGATAAGAGGTGTAACTTCAACTTGAAGCTCTTTAAACAATCATGTCAACTAAACAACTTTTGAGACTGCTGAAGCCATACTACGATATTCTGCTTCTGTTGAACTACAACTTACAATGTGTTGCTTTTTAGATTTCCATAAAATCAAGAATCATCCAAGATGAACAACAAACCCAGTCACTGATCTTATTGTATTGGGGCAAGAAGCCTAGTCTGAATCACATATCACTAATAATTATGTGATGGAATTCCATCTCAGTAACACTCCTAACCCATGTGACCTCTTCACATATTTTACCACACTTAGTGTTGCATCCCAATGTGACTTCTTGGGTAGTTGCATAAATTGACTCAGAACCTGCAGTGCAAAACATATATCTGGTCTGGTAATAGTTAAGTAAATCAGTTTTCCAACCAACTTTTGATAACTTCCAATGTCTTCTAGTACTAGATTATCTGTTTTACATAATCCACAGAGGTCTGTTTAATATTTTCCTCTAGTAGGGTGGAAGAAGGTTTTACACCACTGAGTCTACCATCAACTATTAACTCAAGTGTCTACTTCTTTTGGTTGAGCAATATCTCATGCTTGGATCTTAATACTTCTATGCCTAAGAAGTACTGGCAATATTCCCAAATCTTTCACCTTGTATAGATTGTGCTGGTAATCTTTTGTCTCAGTAATAAGACTTGAGCTATTACCTGTTATAAGCAGGTCATCAACATAGCTCAAAGTAATCACCAACTATTTTCCTTTCTTCTTGTCAACAAAGAATGATCATGAGAGCTTTGTGAATATGCTGCAACTATCAAGGCAATGGTCAACTTAATGTTCCACTGTCTTAAAGCTTGTTTCAGACCATATAATGACTTCAAGAGTTTACATACTTTGGTCTCCCCCTTACTATGAAACTTTTGTGGAAGTGACATATAAACTTCTTCATCTAGATCTCCTTGGAGGAAAGCATTATTGACATCCATTTGATGCAACTCACAATCATGTATTACTGTTATATTGGTTATTATCCTAACAATAACCATCTTGACTACTGGTGAGAAAGTTTTATGGTAAACCAAATCTTCCCTTTGTATGTATCATTTAGCAACTAACCTTGATTTGTACTTGTCTATTTCTCCATTTTCTTTTAACTTCACATTATATACCCATTTGGAACCAACGACCTGCTTTCCTGGGGTAATTCCATAAGTTCCCATGTATGATTCTCTTTTAGTGCATCCACCTCTTTCTGCATTGCTTCTATTCACAACTTATCAGTAGAATCCTCCTTGAAATTTCTAGGCTCCATTACAGTAGAAAAAAACCCAAGTAGGCTTGATAAGTTGGTGATAGGTGAGAGTAGGATATGTGAGTGGATATAGGATATACACAATGGCCCGTATGCTTATGTGTCATGACATTTTCACTGTAACATCCCATACTTTTGGGTTATGGTTTAAATCGCTAAGCGTATGTTAAATCGTTAGGCGTGTGTAAATAGACCAGAGCTTTGGGAAACTTTATGTTATATTTACTTATGCTAATAAAGAGATTACTATATAAAATAATTAAACCCTGAAATAATTTTGGACGTAACAAGTGTGACGACGGGGATCGAAAATAAATTTGGTGTGTGCATGAAGAGGTTATGGACTAGTATCATATCACACAAATTATGACATTGAGGATGTGAAGGTTTTATAAATCACCAAGATTTAAGTGAATTGGGATCACATAATTAATTATGTGTGAGATTGATTAATTGTGGGATTAATAATTTTAATAGGGGGCAAGTGAAAGTGGATTTTGGTACGTGTAAACTTGGTATTAAGTCTCTTAATGACTAAGGTGTAGTACGAGTTGGCGGCAGCAAAGTAGAGAAAGTAAATATGGGGGGAGACCAAATGATTATAACCCATTAATTGGCACCTAAGAAATTGTCCAATACATCCCATTTAGTAACATATCGTTGGAGACTTCTTTTCTTAGCAGAGGTTGTTTATAATTTGCAGCCTCTTGCGCTAAGACTACTCATTTCCTCACATGAATGCTTTGGGTTAAGCTATTTCCTCTGAAGGCATCAAATAAAGTAACATTTTCTCCGTGTCTGATAATTTTACAACATTTGGCACAACCTCCTCATAAGGAGGTCTTGCTATGGTTAGACCATCAATTTTGTATAAACCACAAAATGATATAGATAATTCTCAAGTTGAGGTACACAGTGTATTTGAGTTCAAGAATTCTTATTGTATCCTTCATCGAGATTTTTACGACCTTGTGTTCTTTGCAAGCTCGGGGCAGAGTCAACTCGTTCCTCTTGTCTAATTTTAACCTATGAAAAAAAGGGTTGGTTCATCATCATCGTTGGAAGGTCGGTTCAAAGGTATGTTAAGGCAAATTATTTCTTTCTTTTGGCATGTTCCATGTAACGAAATATAATCGTGATATTGCTCCATAATTTATTCTACTCCTAATGGTTAAGAATATTCATGTTATTGATTCATATGTTAAAAACATGTCTAAATATATTCCTAAGTTCTTATTAAGGCATACAGAAAAGATTTTGATATATACAGTGTTAGCTGAAGGTACAAGGAAATTATGTCATTCATGATATTTTATTGTGATTCATGCATTTTCATTTGCATTGCATTCATGTTTTACCCAAGACCGTATATTGGGAATGGGAAACGGTAAAGGCAGACCACCTGATCAGTTGTGGATATGATAATGATAAAGCATGTGTGGCTTAATGAAGGAAGATGCCTCATTATATATATATATATATATATATATATATATATATATATATATATATATATATATATATATATATATATGTTATGGGGATGAAGATGCCATTGTGTGACCAATATATATATATTTACCGCATTATGCATGACATTTAGACATCTTATGCCCACAGAGGCCGACATGAAATGATGCCCATAGAGGCTGTTATGGTAAGGAAGATACCCAATGAGCCGATGTATATGTGTACCGCATTGTGTATGACATTTAGGCATATGCATTAGGACCCTCAGAGATATGTACTATTGGTCGGTTGTTCCAGTTTCAGTTATTGTTATATCCATGTTATGCTATTATTCATGCCTGACATACTCAGTACATCAGTCGTACTGACGTCCCTTTTCTTGGGGGACGCTGTGTTTCATGCCTGCAGGTTCACATAGTGAGGTGACGATTCATGTTAGTTGATTGCGAATCCAACGGATTTTTTTGGAGCACTCCCCTTGTTCGGAGTGTTGGTTTGATTTTGGGTACGGTACATTTTTTTGCTTGTATATATGGATATGGCGGGGCCCTATCCCGATCTTTGATGTTGCTACTCTTAGAGGCTTGTAGACAGATGTCATGTGGATAGTGGTCTTGTATGGCCTTATCGGCCTTGTTATGGGTATGTATATATATAAGATGAGTACTTGATTTTCATAATTTTCTTTCGATTTAGTCCGTAATTAACTATGATTAGATGTTAAATGTACGAATGGCGGTACCCGGCGGGTGGGATCTGGGTGCCCGTCGCAGCCCTCCAATTTGGGTCGTGACATTCACTATGCCAAATAGGTGGCTTGACAATTCTGTTAGGTCTTTCTTTCCCCTCCTACATAATGTGCACTTATTCATCAACCTCTTCATGATGTTACAATATTGGTACATGCTCAGCAATATCTACATTGTCATCCATATGCATATCTTCATCTACATTCTCCACATTCTCAGTTGTTTCACTAGTGAAATCATCAAGATCAGTAAATGGGATCCTGATTTAAACCATATTCATTTTGTTCAACAATAGTATCATTATCCTCTGCAACATTATCAAAAGAAAAGTCCCAAAGAGTATGCGCTACATGTTCTCTTATAGGAATGGATGAAGTAAATGTCAAGTCAGCCCTTCTTGCTACATAAAAGACTGTAGGAGGTGAAAATACATGCAAGAATATATCATCTTGAGAAGAGGATGCATCTTGGTTGAAAGGAAAAATAGATTCTCTAAAGGTCACATTCCCGCTGATAAAAAGGAACTTGTCATCAAGGTCATATAATCTAAGATCCCTTATGAGTTTCTGAGTGTTCACACCTAATTTTTACCGTTCAATACTTTTATATCATTACTAAAAGTTTTTGAGTCATGAATGGAGTGAAATATGCACATTATAAAGCGAAAATAATTTTACAAAATTATCCCGATGACATTTCGCCATTTTATTTGGTAAAATATCATCAAATATATTATTGTATATCATTTGTATATTTTTACCTATTTTAAATAAATATTTATCATTTTTTGTAAATTAAGGAAGACAATTATTTAATTAATTATCTAAATTGATTAATATATACTCCGTAAAATTAAGGAAATTTGATTAATTAAATGGAGTGTCAAAAATAGTGCCTCAATTTTATTATCAATTTTGATTTAAAATATTTTTTGCATTTCTTTTTGGCTGTTTGTTTAAAGGTTTTGTTCTAAATTGAGTTTTGATTTAATGATCCGGTCAATTTGGCCACAATTAAAATTACAAATGGCCGTATTTTAAATTATTTAATTGCCTAAATTTGTAAAATCTACTGAAGAGCCCAACTCCTCTTTATTTAAAACGTTTTGGGCCACCTTTCCTCTTACTTCTGCCGAGTCCGGTCCATTATGGACGTGACCTGGCCCAAACCGTGTTTAAAGGGCGTAGTGCCCTTATCTCTTCTCATTTGTAACAAGCGGCCCAGGGTTGTGAACTCTAGCCGCTGCCACGCTCCTCTCCTCTCTTCATCAACGTCATTTCTGGCAACGACGTAGTGCTCAGATGCTTTGCCAGAAGCGTGCATAGTCATTTCAGGCGCCAACTCTCCACCCCCCACTGCACCGTAATACCCCCTCTCTCTCTTACTTTTTCTGCCACAAGGATGAAACATTTATGAGCTTCGTCCTGTTCTCTACTCGTCCGATTTCTCAATGGCTAAAATTCAAATTATTTTTCAATTTAAATTAATAATCATGAAAATAGATTCACCCACATCGGTTTGAGACTGAGAAATTGGGGATTTTGGATCATATAAAAAGAATCCTTACCCTCAGTCAAAAATCAAGCCTTGGTGGTGGAATTTTCCCCAAAAGCCAAGCATTAGTCTCATATTTTGAGAAATTGGAAACCATAGAGTAAATTTTCTAAGGTTTTCTTAGTTTAAACTTTTGTTCGTTTGTTTCGAGTGTGATCCAAGATTGAGAGGTGTTTGCAGGAGCTTTCCACTCTGGATCTCGATTCACGACTGCACTTAGAAGAGGTGAGTTCGAATTCCTCTCGATCCATTTTCTGTTATTATATGTTTATTTATGATTTAGTTTAGCTATTTTTATAATTAATTTGATAGTCTACTTAGTCTTTGGATCAGATATGCTTCTTGTAATACCTAATTAGCAGGCTAGTGTCTGATTAATAGATCTCTTATGTGAATTAGCTAGTTGTTTATGTGTATTTATTCTGTGAGCCATCTGTATTTTGTTTAAATGATATGGTTGTTACTTACATGTCTATACAGTGTGTTAGAATGTTGTTAGTAACCTATTTTTGAAAAGATTATGGTTGATTTGGTTAAATGATTCTGGGATGCTTTTGTTTATCTAATTGATAATAGATATTTAAACCTCATGTTGGGCTCATTTGGAGACTTGATTCAATATTTGTTATGAGTCGATGTCCTCTAGGTTCAACCTGCTTCTTCTCTGAGAAGAATACAATCTACTTAGTTGAATGCCTTGGGCTGTTAACTTGTCCAATTGTTGATATATGTCAAAATATGTTAAGGATTAAAGTTGATCTATGTAATATGTATGGGATGTAAATGAAGCTTGCAATATGAATGTACAATTCATAATTTGGTTGGTTTTGAGAATCATGTCATGCTTAGTCTATTCCTAAACATATGCTTATGTCTTTTTGCCTAAGCTTTCTTTTTCTAATTTATGTGGATCCTCTGTTAAAATGTGACAAGAACCTATCTTAGGTATATGTTTGTTGTTGGGTCTGTTTTTATGTGATCTAAAAATGATGTGAAGTATATTAGTTGTGAATGTTCACTAGTATGCCTATATCTACATGAAATGAATATGTGTATATGACCTGGGAAGTCAATAGGAGCCTCATGTATGCTTGACTGATTTTGTTGAATGGACTGATGGTATGTAGGCAAGTGTATTGAAAGGGACTGCCTAGTTGTTTTCCTTCACTAGTTCATTGTGTCTAAAAAAATGAATTGTTAGATTTGAGGCATATTTGATGATCCTCTTAATCATGCCATGTCTATGAAGGTTTAAGTATAACCTAGATAACCCATTCTATTCATGCCATTTTTGATTTATCATCAGATTAGTTGTTGTGTCTATATTTCTACCAAGTATAACCTAGACAACCTATTGTATTCAGGCCGTACTTGATTGTTTACGACACAAAAGCAGTCATCCCGACCGAGGTCGAGATACTGTCACTACGAATTATTCAAGAACAGAGTTGGTTAACGCAGAGTGAGTTCGGAAAAGGTACGCGCAGTTGGCTCTAATTGACGAGAAAAGGATGGCCGATGTGTGTCATGGCTAGTTGTACCGGTAGCGAATGGCCTGTTCCTTTAACAAACGGGTCAGAGCCTGAATCTTCTGAATATGACAGTTAGTACTCAAGAGAGCATTCCTCCATCAAGCTGAGTATAAAGGAAATTTCGCTACAAATTGGCAAGGTACTTATATGATTCGCAAAGTGCTTTCCGGAGGAGCATTAATTTTAACATAGATGGACGGCTAAGAGTGGCCCAAAATAATCAACTCGGATGCAATCAAGAGCTACTACGCGTGAATGCACACTTTTTATGCGTAATCACATTTTTTACCTGTAATAACTACATCAAGACATATCTCTTATGACTAAGATACATAGAAGGACCCGTGATGGGTTCCAGTCTTTTTCCTTGTAATAGAAAGAAAATCCAAGGATATTTTCTTGTAATATGAACTATGCAATGACCTGATTTTCCTTAAGACGAGATACATAGTCATATCGTTAAAAAACAAATTATGTTTTTTCCGAACTATGTTAGACCTGATTTCTGTTGCGATAGGATACGTAGGCGCTCCTTAAGCTCGGTCACACCAATAGAAAAACCAAAGAAACCCTTATGAAGCCACAGGGTCATTATTTTTTAGAAGATCTAAAAAAATTCCCAAACTTCAGATTCAACAAAAGGTGATCATTGTCACAACTTCAACTGGGGCAAAAGATTTTAGAGGATAAAAAAATTCCTTCTAAAAATAGTCTAAGAATGTCAATCGATAGAAGATTCTGGGCAGAATTTTCGAGGGGGTCTAAAAAATTACTTCATCACTAATCGTAGCGAGAGTTTGACAGTACAAGCTTTACATTAGAGCAGAAATTTTGAGTCTCGCTCTAAAAGCACATGTCATGACATTTAAAACAAGAGTTTTGAAAATGATCTTTTACTTTTCCTAATTGACATGTTTTAAATTAATATTCAAAATGTTTTACTATACTAAAAACCTTCATGCTACCGAATCAGAAGCCAGGGAGGAACGGATATCGTGATATGGTGGAAGAAGAAAGAATCCAAAACACGATCTAACCCTCAGTAAAACTAATGATTTTTTTTATGGATGTATGTTTGATACGCCGCAGGGAAGGCGGTGGCATATTTTCACTAACCCGTTTATTCATGATGACAACAGGGTAAAACCAGTAAAGCTGGGAAAATCGCCAATACCGCAAAAGAATGCCAATGGGGCCACACAAGAATACCGAGATGGTCATTCTACCAAGCTACCGAGAGGGCCACACAAGATTGCCGAGAGGGTCATTCTATGAAGCTGCCGAGAGGGCTACAAAAGAATGTCGAGAGGGTCATTCCACCAAGCTGTCGAGAGGGCCATACAATAATGCCGAGAGGGCCAGACAAGAATGCCTAGAGGGTCATTTTATGAAGTTGCTGAGGGGGCCACAAAAGGATGCCGAGAGGGTCATTCTACAAAAATACCGAGATGGCCACACATGAATGCTGACAGGGTCATTCATACACCAAAAAAAAATGCCAAGAGGTCCATGCAAATAGAAGATGCCGAGAGGGCCATTCATCCACAACGAAGAGCCAAGCAATGTCAAGAGGACGACGACCCAAAAAATCAAGACAACAAAATATGACAATGACATCCTACACCCCACAATGTTACCAAGCATATGGAAATAGGTACGGAGCTGCTGAGAGTGAAAGTCGGGTCAAGCTTGATCCAGATACATGCGAAGCAAACATGACATTTTTTCTTGCGTAGCCGATCGAGACAGGGTGCCACAAGAGTCATGTTAGGATTTTAACGTCTCAAACCCTACTTGAACCGAAAAACAATAAATATGCGAAGAACAAATAACACACACAGATTTATAGTAGTTCACCCTCAATGCGTGAACTACGTCCGCTTACCGCTGCAAATTTTACTAGGAGTTTTGAGATTACAATCTCTCTTTTTCTCTCATCGGCTACACCGTCTCACGACTCATTTTTTTTCTCTCAAGAAAGAAACTATTTTTTTTTGTCGCGATTCTAAACTCACTTTTTTTTTGTACCATAGAGAGAATAACGACGCGACCATATATAGAGAAAACTAGGGCAAACATAATACAAGCCTAAAATTTCTAAATTACCCTCTACTAATAACATTACACCGACTAATGCCAGTTCCTACAATCGGCTGATCCCAACCCTCTGCGTAGGGTCTTCATAGTGTCGGCTGGAATTCGACTCTACAACTCAACAAGTCAAGCTCTTTGGACAGGAGTAAGAAGCCACTCCATACCACGCCCAACCACACTTGCTTTTCTTCTTTTATTTTAGAGGTTTCCTGCATAAGGGATAACCTATTCGTATGATTGACTCGAACTACAAGTGACTTGATTCCCGAAATCGGAGATATGTAGGCAGACTCAATACCAGAGAACCGGTCACATTCCAACAAAAGTTGTTTTAATTTTTGTCTTATTTAGTCCTCATTGAGTCGAACTTCAAGTGGTCTGAATTCTCATATAGCCTGAGATATGTAGGGCACCCAGAAATCAGGGTCCACCCACAATTCTAGAAAATTGCGCAAAAATTGAGAAGCATTTTGATTTGGTCGGTCAAAAATCAGGTTTGTCAAATTTCATTTCTCATGGATGGTCTCGCCATCCCCTAACAATGAAGGGGCAGTTGTTGACACCTAATTTTTATTCTCCAATACTTTTATTTAACTACTCAAAGTTCCTAAGTCATGAACGAAGTGAAATATGCACATCACGAAGTGGAAATGATTTTACAAAATTATCCCGGTGACATTTCACCATTTTATTTGGTAAAATATCATCAAATATATTATTGTATATTATTTTATATTCTTACCTATTTTTAAAGAAATAATTATATTTTTTTTGTAAATTAAGGAAGACAATTATTTAGTTAATTGTCTAAATTAATTATTAAAAATTGATTAATATTTTACTCCATAAAATTAAGAAAATTTAATTAATTAATGGAGTTTTTATTATCAATTTTGATTTAAAATATTTTTGGCATTTCTTTTTGGTTGTTTCTTTAAAGGGTTTGTTCTAAATTGAGTTTTAATTTCTCCTTTAATATAATTTAAAGATCCAGCCAATTTGGTCACAATTAAAATGACAACTGGCCATATTTGAAATTATTTCATGGCGTAAATTTGCAAAATCTGTCCTAGAGTCCAACCCTTCTTTATTTACACGTTTTGGGCCACCTTTCCTTTTAATTCAACCGAGTCTAGTCCATTATGTATGTGACCCAGCCCAAATCGCGTTTAAAGGGCGTAATGTCCTTATCTCTTCTCATTTGTAATGAGCAGCAAAGGGATATGAACCCTAGCTGCCGCCACGCTCCTCTCCTCTCTTCGTCAATGCCATTTTTTGCAAAGGTGCAATGCTTAGACGCTTTGCCAGAAGCGTGATGGTCATTTCAGGCAAGGGTCTTAATAACCCCCGTCTCTTCCACCTTCTCTCCACCAACTCGCCACCCCTACCGCACTGTAACCCCAACGAGGTAATACCATTCCTCATCTCTCTTACTTTTTCTGCGACAAGGACGAATCATTTATGAGCTTTATCCCGTTCTCTGCTCGTCCGATTTCTCATTGGCCAAGATTCAAACCTTTTTTCATTTTAAATTATAATCATAAAAATAGATTCACCCACATTGGTTTGAGACTGAGAAATTGGGGATTTTGGATCATATAAAAAGAATCCGTACCCTCAGTCCAAAATCAAGCCTGGTAGTAGAATTTTTCTTGAAAGCCAAGCTTTAGTCTAATATTTTGAGAAATTGAAAACCATAGAGTAAATTTTCTAAGGTTTCCTTAGTTTAAACTTTTGTTTGTTTGTTTCGAGTGTGATCCGAGCTTGAGAGGTGTTTGGAGGAGCTTTCCAATCGGGATCTCGATTCACAGTTGCGCTTAGAAGAGTTGAGTTTGAATTCCTCTCGATCCTCTTTATTTTCTATTATTATATGTTTATTTATGATTTAGTTTAGCTATATTTATAATTAATTTGCTAGTCTACTTAGTCGTTGGATCATATATGCTTCTTGTAATACCTGATTAGTAGGCTAGTGTCTGATCAATATATATCTTATGTGAATTAGCTAGTTTCACACTTGCGAACATTTATTTGCAGATGCGGGACCACACCTGCAACCCTTTTCTCATAGGTGTGGAAATCGTATCTTTCATCCCATCTCCATCCCCAAACCAGCCAGAAAACTCGCCATTTTTGGCAAATCTATGGTCGAAATTATGTCTAAACACCTCTACTTTTCCCTAAGAACTATTATGCATATGTATTAGGTGCGATTAGTAGTGGTTAGATGCTCAACAACACCACACGATTTCAAACCCAACCCAACTAGTGTATGAGTGGCTAGAACAAGTTTTAATCCGACTATTTCATACTATGTTCATGCCAAAATAGTGAAATCAATACCCCTTCCACCCAATCTTGCAATAATTTAAGAGGGTCGAGAAAACTTACCGATTATAGCCTACCACCGAGAGTTTTAGTGGTTCCTTCTTCAAAATCGAGTGGTATGTTGGTTGGGGCGAGGAAGCCTTGAGTTTAAGTGGGTAGGGTTTTTGGTGCAAAGTTTGAAGTTGGGAAGGTATGTGTTTCGTGGATGGGGGGGGGGGGGTTGTGGAGGAGTTTTTGGGCGTTTGAATTCTGCCCTCTTTTCTTATATTATGCCTGATGCACCTTTTCTGCCTCTATGACCTCTCTTTAGTGATGACTTCTTTGCTTCCATGATATTTGACCTTATGATCGTTGTCTGCTTCGACGGATAGTCTTCCGCACCCGCAACTCTACTCTTGCAGTTGCCTTTCACTTATGTGATGTGATGGTCTCCTGTCCATAAGTCATGTCCACGTATCTTTGGTCGCCTATCTGATCTCGCACCTGCCACAGATGCATATACTACTTTTGAGAATATCCGACATACTTGTAGCTATAATTGGAGTAAACTCGACACCATTATTTCATGCAACTTTATTACGAAATATTCATGAATCATCTTAGCACCTCATCAAAACTCCTCAACGAGATCAAATTTGAATTTACACCGAACTATTTGATGGGCTTCTTTGCGAACTATGACAGAAAATTTTGGAGTTGGCTTTATCACTTGAATTAGTTCGATAGTCAACTGGTGCCAATACTTTCATTCAAATTAAAGGATATTTTCTTACACATCCCATGATTTTGTGAAGGCCCGGTATCATATGATCCAACCATACTTTTCCTTCTTTCGCTTTCTATCCCGTTCGAGGATGAACATTTATTTAATTGGTATATGATGTAATGACCTGGTTGATCATTTTGGGTTTTTTACCGCGTTCCAACCAAATTATTATCACGACTCAAATCACAGGTCATGATGGCAACACATATATGCATATTAGATTGTTTAAATGCTTATAAATTGTATAATTGTAATTAATTGAGCAAGAAGAGAAGTATCGGAAGTACCAACCTTTATCATAACTATAGTCTAGGATCGGTCAATAATGTTGCTGCACCTTTTGTGTGCAAGTTCAGATTTGAGCTTAAGTAGAACACGAGATCCAATTGATTATTGAGGTGCTCTTTAAAGTCTTGGGTGAGCTGATGATGGTCCCACAACACCATACTTCTTTTCTATATTTATTTTTTGTCTTTTTCCAATTCGGACAGTTGTGTAGTAATTTCAGACTTGTATTATGGATTAGTCATTCTTGTACTTATGACTTCCAGGTCTTGGGAAGGTGTTTGAGTTAGACATATTTGTAATTAAGTTATTAAGACCATTTCAGTACTTTGCGTGTTTCCTTTAATTATTCTGCATTTATTTCATTATTTGGCTTAGTTTGACTTAGGGTTCGCATGCGGGTTTAGGGTAGGTTCTCTCATGGCATAAAATGAGATTTTGGGTCGTGACAAATTGGTATCAGAGCTCCTAGGTTAACTGGGTCTCACAAGTACAAGAACAATGTCTAGTAGAGTCTTGCGGATTGGTATGTAGTTGTCCGTACCTATCCTCGAGAGGCTATAGGACATTTAGAAAACTTCAATTCTTTAATTCTTATCGTGCGAGTATGTTCAAATTGGCATATGAAATTTTTTGATATATTCTCTCACTGATGGTGGGAACACGTTATTGAATTCGTAAGTGAGTGACTTGATATGACATGACGCGGTAGGGTATGAGATGTGTCATCCTGATACGAACACGTTACCAAGTTCAAATTTCAGTTATGATTGAGAGTCTTTAGTCCGTCCCTAGGAAAGTCGAGTGATAATATGGAGGACTGAATGATCTCCATGTCTTCGATGGTTAGTTTCTCGGAAGTTGAGGAACAACAATTATGGCTTAGCAATGATGATTTTCGCGAGGTATGATTAAAGCGGGAAAGCTTAAGCATCGTCCTAGTATATTTTAATAGTGTGTAGCACGAGATTATCAATGGAAAGTCAATACTTTAGCACGAGGAGAGTATTGATGTTGATATCTAAATACAAGTGTTGGCTTGGAGATGATTGTCTGATTTTACAAGAGGGTAGTGACCGTGTTAAGACTGGGGAGAGAGGTTGAGGATATGGACATGAAAAATGACCCTTTCCGGTAAGGTGTGAGAAAGTAAGACTTCTTAGGGAATGATTGTAAAAAGTATTCTATTATCCTATGGGACGGAGATATAAGGAAGAGAATTTGAGTGGGTCAATCTCTATTATATGAAGAGAGAAATTAGTATCTGACGTGCCCGTCAGGATAGGGTTCCAAGATGTGAGAAGGTGGTTGTTGGATTAGGTAATTGGAAAGTAAGTTGATCTTTGGCATAATAGAATCGTGGTAATGGAGTAAGAACTAGTGGTTTGGGGGTTCCTTGGGGAAATGGCTATTGGCTTTAGGTCAAGTGGGGGAAGTTACTTGTGACGAGTGAATTTTAAGGAAATAGGCGGTTGTGATCCTTTAGTGAAGGGTGAGTTTGTAGGTTCGCTTGGTATTTTGAGGTTAGTGATTGATTAAGAGAAATGAATCTGGAGATGGACAAGTGTGAAGTTTTAGTACTCAAGGAGTTATCAGCTGTTGCATCTAATTTTGGACAAGTGATGTGGACATTGTATATGTTGTTTAAGACTTAGCAAGTTTCTACAATTACTAGTGATGTGACTCTTTATAGTTGACCGAATGAGAGGGATAATTGCATGTTGGTTGGAGGTGTTCTGGTTCGTCGAAACAAGGAAAGAAATGGTTCTTCATGGGCAAGTATCGCTTAAGGACCCTCGAGTGAAGTGTCGGTTAATAAAGCATTTAAAGTGGTAGATCAATGATGTTTTTGAACTAATTCAAGTTGTGGAGAGCATTTCGGAAATTGTGTTAAGAATCATTAATATTGATTGATCCAGGATATGTGAGTTCACTATAGAACATTTGGGTATCGATGTTGGGTCAGTAAACTCATGAACCAAGATGGAAGAAGGATTCTTGAGTTAAAGGATTATGATGACATTTTTTTGCATTATCTAAATAGGGGTGTGATTGTTAAGTACGCTTGAAGAAGGAAGTCTAAAGAAATTGACTAGGTGTTATGACGAAGTGCCATAGGGTTTTTGCGATTGGCGACTGGTGAGGTACTAATTTAGATGACTAACATGATAAGATTGATTGGAAGACGACTTGCATGGTACCAAGATGGGTAATTTTATAACATTGTTGAATGAATGGGCTAGAGTTTATTAATAAGACGTAATCTTGAAAATCTCTTCTCTTTGAAAGTTAAAGTCATATTTTTGAGGTGAGGTTGTGTTCGTGATAGTAGGTTATGTTGAAGCATTGTTGACTGGATAGCATGGGTGAGTATTTCAAATATTAAAGACATGTGGGAGTAATTGCGTCGATGTGTTCAGAGTTGTGAGCGAGTTAAGAGAAAGCACAAGAAGAATTTAATGTATATATATTTCATGGAAATCTATCAGATTTGTGTGACGGGTGCGAATTGAGGAACATGAGGATTTAAGTCATAATGTATATCTTCTCATTATTAGTTTGATGAGTTAGGTGAAATTCAACTTTTAAAGTCTAGGGTGACAACACATAATTGATTATTCATGAGAAAACAGATGAAAGGGGTCACCGTAGACTTATGGAAGGCCTTTTTTTATTTTGTAAAGAGTCAGAATCAGTTCGGATGATCATTAGTGATTTAGGGAGTTGTGCACTTTGCATCGGGTCAGATCTATTCATTTAATGCCAGGTGCTTATAGAAATATTACCAGAAGATTTATGGCTATTTGAGTAACCCATATCTAAAGATTTGATGGATTTCAGTCCAAGATAGAGATGTGACAAGTTTGCTGAGTGTTATTGGAGTTTACAATGAGGTTTGATAACATTTTGCGGAGGGAAGCTATTCAGACAGTTCTCATGGTTTACGCCAGTACTTGGTGATGTATTGAGGAGGTACAAATGGTTATGTGAATTCATTTGGATGACCAGTTGATTTTCTACAGATTTGACACGGGAAGGTAATCACAAGGGTGATGGGAATAGTATGTTGTTTGAAGATTTAAAAGGAAGGGGCTGATGGGTGTTGACTCAGTAGCTTCAACTCGATGAAACAAAACTAACAGAATTGGAATTAGCACAATTGACTTTGGATAAGATCAATTTTCTATGTAATTGCTTAGAATTTGCTCGGATGAAGTAAGGATTTTTTCTGGCAAGAGGAAGCCATGATTTGGACTCGGTGCGTATGTTAAGGTATTTTTAAGTAATCTTGGTGTTAATGTCAGTATTGAAAGGTGTGAAAGGATTGTGGATTGCAGTTACAACTAAAGGATTGTGGTGCCTATAAGGGAATTTGTTAAATCAGTCGATCGCGTTCAGAGGTGTGCTTATAATCAAAATCAGAAAATTTGAGCGGAGTCGGTTCAAATATATGAGGATCAGCAGTGGAAGAAATTTTAGGTATGGAAAAATGGAAATTTGGGTCATTGAGCTAAGTTAAAGGAAGTTTTGACTGATAAGTGAACAAACGATTCTATCGGTGTAATTCTTACATATGGAAGCTTGCATGAGGTTTATATGAGATCCTTGGTTGCTCGTCGGTTTCAGTATATTTCTCTATCGTTCGAGGATGTACGATTGTTTAATTGGTATCTGATGTAATGACATGTTTGGTCGTTTCTAGATTTTAGACTTCTTTTTCTCAAAATCCCCTTCCCGTAGTTTATTTCGATATTTATGACATGCGGGGATGGGTGGGGTAGTTCCTGAGTCAATCGGGCATGTTTTGGATTGGTTTTAGTGATTTTGGAAGTTTCCAAGTTAAAGAAATGAAGACTTTTGACCAAAGTCGAAATCGAGGCTAATTGCATCATTTTCGAACTGTTGTCGATTCTATTAGGTTCGAGAAGTAATTTATGACTTAGTCAATTCATTGGTTTGGGGACCGAGGGAGTCGGGTGTGATTTGGGTCTTTGGTTAAGAAGTTAGTTAAGTTAAGGATTTGAAGTTGACCATCGTCAACATCGGGGCAATATAACCTCTTTTGGGTGTTTCGAGTGTGCGAGTAGGTCCGAAATGTGTTTTATGATTGAAATGCATATATGGTTTGTGTCCCGGAGGTTCTTGATGAGTTTCGGGTGTTAAAACTATGATTTTAGAATTGTTGAATTTTCTGGTCCAACAATTCCTAAAATACCAATTATGTCCCTAAAGTTCGCCCTTAAATTTTAACCTTCTTTCAAAACTTGAAAAAAATCATGTCTTTCATTTAAGGCCAAAATGGGTGATTCAAAAGGCGATCTTGGGTGAAATTTCGCAAGGATTTTATTGGGCTTGTCAAAAGTGAGCTTCGTGATCATTTAGCACCTAATTTGGGATTCTGTTATTTATTTCGGGATTTTTTGTTACACCCAGTAGCTTTGTGTTCCGTTATGTCATCGCTTAATACTTAAGTCCCAGGAAGAGGTACGACCTCAAGAGAGGATAACCATGGTTTATAACTTGTTGACATAAGTTTTGGAGTATATGGAAGCTAATCGGATCAATGGAAATACGCTTCGACGAAAATGGGAAATTGGGCTATTTTACGAGATAGATGACGGACCGTCAAATGCCAGCCTGGTCCGTTAATCTTCCACGACATTTGACGGGAAAGATTGACGGACCGTCAAATACTTTGATGGGCCATCAATCTCCAACGTCAAAGTACAGCGGTGGAGAATATTTCGGGAATAAATACGGGTCACGTAATTTTTCTCTCATTTTTCATCCTAAATCAGATTCTAACACGTCTCAAATCCTCTCTAGAGATTCTACAACATCCAAGGTCAAATCCTAAGTCAATTACGTTGGATTAACGCTACTAATCTCATGTAAATCATAAGAATTGTCTTCGTCGTATAGAACCGAAGTTGGAAACCCTAGGAATTGGGGAAAGTTACGATTTTGAGACGTTTTGGTTGCGTTGAGGTAAAATTCTTTCGTAACCGAAACCTATAAACTTATGAAATTAAGATATGTTGAGTTGGGGTCTGTTTTGTTGGAATTATAAGTTGATAAGAGGGTGTGTTTCAAAGAAATCATGGGGCCGAATGACATAAATACCATTTAGTTAAACAAGACAAAAAACCCTTTTAAGTGGAGTTTTGATCACTAAGATACATAATTGAAGTTTCTTACTTGAATATGAATTGGGAATTGATATCGAACTTTACGTGTTATAGATAATCAATCGTGAAGAGTACAAAAGATTATTGCGCGACGTATAGCTTCGCGAATAAGGTATGTAAGGCTGTCCCTTTCTTTCAAAAGCATGAAATTCAAAGAATTATTGTTTTCTAAAACAAACGTAGCGACTCTACTCTATTGTCTATCAAAGTCCTATGTTGAGCAATGCTTATCGCTTATTCATATTCTTATGACCCTATTTGTTGGTTACTGAATATATCGTTGACACCCAATTTTGTCCCATATTTTATGATTTTATTTGCAATTTTTAATATTTTTGACACTTTAAAAATAATTTTAAAATATAGGCATATATATGTATATATATCATTATTATTATTATTATTTGCATTTTTTATTGTCATTTGCATTTTTTATTGTCATTTGCATTTTATACTATAATCATACTTTTATCCTAATATTATATGTTATTTTATTTTTCGCAAAACATCATTGCATTTTTATTTTTATTTTAAGCATCAAGCATTTCACAAATATTATATTTTTATCATATTATCATCTTTACAATTTATAAATTTTGCAAAGCTTTCTTTTTATATAATAAAATCCCTTTTTATATTTTAAACCCATAACCCATTTCATTTCCCCCCCAAAACAATTCCTACCCAACCCAAACTAAAACCCATTTCGTCCAAGCCCAACCTATCACCTATTTATTTCCCAATCCAACACAAACACCCATTTTAAAAGGGTAGCCCATTTGGCCACCCCATTTTCGGCCAAAGCACAACCGAAACGGCCCACACCCCAAAGCCCAACCGGCCAGCCCATTCGACCAACCCATTTATCCCTCTTCTTTAACCTAATACCCAAACCAAAACCCAAAAAAAAAAATTCATTTTAAAAGGCACCCAAACCCTTTTTTTCCAGGGGGCCGCACTTCACAACAACAACAAAAAATCCTCTCTCTCAACTCGCCGCCCTACCGCACACACCCCATACCCCACACCTCCACGTCGCCGGTCACCAACCCCCGACACCAACCAGTCGCCGACACACCCATACACTTCCCCCACACCACCGTCGGTTTTGGTGAAATTTTAGAGGTCCTAAGTCCAAAAAAAAGGGAGGTCCGGAAAGTTTGTTTTGTTGGTGGTTTCGGTACTTTTATTGGTGGTTTCGGGTTTGTTTGTTGTAGGTTTCCGGTTTGATTTGTTGTAGGTTTCCGATTTGATTTGTTGGTGGTTTCCGATTTATTTGGTTGGTGGTTTCCGGTCATTTTGTTGGTGGTTTCCAGTCTGTTTTTGTTGGTTTTATTTTCGATCGGTTTTTGTGATACTGTTTTCTTAGTCATATTCGGGTTGGGTCACAATTCGGGTCGGGTCATAATTCGGGTCGGGTCGGGTCGGGTCCGAATCTGAAAATGCCCTCTACGTTAGTTCCTAATTTTCATCCGAAATTCCCTTTTGTGTTCTTCCCGTTTTCTGATCACTCCAGGGTCTATTTTCATTTCCGGGTCGGGTCAAATTCGAAACCGGGCTATGATGATAATTTACCTCTACTGTACTACCTGAAGAAATTGCACAAATTTCCCTTCGAATGCACTAAGGACATCCGACCCGTATCTTGGCGGGGCGACCCGGTACGCTATCAACTTGCAATCCTGTGTCCGCAGCCATGGCGTGTGTTGCATTTCCTCTTGCTTTGTTCTAACAAATTTGAGCCCTTCAAATTATGGTTTTGATGTTGAGTCCATTCTCGGTTCGGGTCGGAGTTCATAATCCGAAAGTCGGTAAAACTCAACTCTTCTCATTTTTCTTACTCTCTGTGTTTTATGTGTTTTATCACTGGTTTAGTAATGATGTAGTTGATATGTTTATTGTCTAAGCATGATAAGAATGTTGGTTTTATTTAGTTAACAACAACGTTTTGAATTATTTTGCTCGTGCTGTCTGATTCATGTTTGGTATCATACGATGATATTTTGTTAATTAGTATATGTTGAGAAGGATTTAAGATATTGGTTAATTGAATGCCTCATAATGTTTGCTGATTTTTTGCTGATTGTTAATACTTAAACATACCGTGTTAGGTTCATGTTTGAGCATAAATGTAATTATGCATACTTAGCTTAGTTTAAATGATTCTATATGCCTGAAAATGTCATCTCTTTGTGGTTACTTGTTTATTTTCTGGACATTCTTGTTTGTTAAAATTGATTACATACTTGTCTCTACTATCTAAGCACTAAAATTGGTCCATGACAACATGTCATGCCTTGTGACATGCCCATGTCCGTTGAGTTATAAAGATGTCATTCATATTGGTATTTTTGCACTTAATCAACTAGCATGTGCCATGTTAAGTTATAGTTCTGTTTCATTCCATGTTTTAACTCATAATATTGTTTCATGTGATAGGCATCTTATAAGGTATAATTGAATATATAAACTGCCTATTAGGAGCATGTGTTCATTATGTCTTTGTTGTCAAATTTTTCCATGTCCAGACTGTTTGTTGAGAATATAGTATATATGTTTCTTGGGTCCATAAAATAATTTTATGTGAGCATGTCCCTTTTTTTTTTTTACAAAATGGTAAAGCGTATGGCATATTAGATTACCCTGTCCTGATTATGTCTATTCGAATGAGATTGAACATATTCATGTGTTTGGCCCGCTATTATCTGTGTGAACTTTGAGATGTTGTTTTTGGGTTGATGTTGCTGCACTTTAAACACATCTTGGTGCTGCATTTTGGTTCACTTTGATGATCTTACTGGTGCATTTTCTATGTGCATTTTGGGTTGAAAAACCTGGTGCATTTTGGCTAAATTATTGCCGACTTAAGATGTTGCATTTTTTTTGCTGATATTCAGATGTTACACTTGATATAAAGATCCCATTGATAAGAACATAATACTACACTTAGGCCGATGAAATTGAATTCGAGGCCGCGCTTTTCTTCTTTCGTTTCTCTGTTTCTTTAGTTTATTGTTTTAAACATCATGCCCACGGATATGTATTGTTTTTACTGTTTCTCGCTTTTGAATTAAATCTCGCATTTGGCCGATAAAAAAATATCCGTCGATTTTTTAGGCCTCCACAGTTGTAAAGACGGAAAATAAATCTTCTGGGCAAGGATGAAACTTAAATCTTTTTCACCCGAGAGACCAACATGTTCGATAGGAAAGACAACTAAAATGACCAACGAGTTATATGTTCGCAGCCACGACGTGATTGGAATGATCTTTTCAAAATTTAATCTGAGCCCTCCGTAATCAAAACATTTACTATTTTGGATACGGATCCGGTTATGTATATTCAATTGTTTCTAACTGTTTGTTCTTGACAGCTTGCAAGGGATAAAGTCAGAAAAGGCAAATGTCCCTCGGAGATTATTTATTTTGTTGTTGTTTTTACTTTCTTTAATTCAGTTTTATTTCATTATGTATTGTAATATTATTGTACTCCTGAAATTATTGAAATATTTAGAATAGGTAGATTAATTAATAGGGTAGTCAAAAACTTGAAACCCATCGCTAGTTTATTTATTTTTAGGCTCGGTTAGTTTTAAAAACTTGAAACTCAGATGCATATTTATTTATTTTTTCTCTCAACTTTACATGTACAAAATGCATCATTTTATTATCTATTTGCAACATTATTTTTATACTTGTAAAAACATGCATTTTCTTAGCACAATAATTAACCTGAGTTTGATCGGATAACCGCAAGTTAGCGGATCTTAAAGGATGCCTAACCCCTTCCCTTTAGGATAATAGAGAACCCTTACCTAGAATCTCATTAGTTTACCAGACCACAAAATTGGAGTTATTTTGCAGCTTTTAGTTAACATTCGGGTGCCCTAATTCACCTTAGAATAATTAGGTGGCGACTCCTCAAAGCAAGCATTTTTTAAATCGATCCAGAGAGGCAATCGACACCATCGCGTCGCGAAGCCCGCAGGTCAAAATCGGGCGCGATAGCATGGCGACTCCACTGGGGAGTTTCATGTTCTTAACCATAGCAATTTCAGGTTAATTATTATTGCACTTTATTTTGCTTCTTATTTGATCTACTGCTTCAAATTGTATCTTTTTTTTTTTGAAATTTTGTATGTTTAACTTCTTTAATTGCTAACTTATTTTACTGCTTTCTTTAAATTGGCATTCCGTTCATATTTCTTCCTCTTCGGAAAATTGACACTATCACACATTACACGCGAGGTGTGTTTTGCGCACCCGCAAATTTTTTCAAATTACCAAATTTTAGAAGAGTTGGCATATGCGCGGAGTGTCCGGACCATCCGGTGGCCGCGTAGCCTTCTCACTCGAGTAGTCCGCTCGGGAACCTTGAGTCTAGTCAGCCAAATCTTAGAAAATTTAGGATAGAGCTATACCACAATTTATCTTAAGTCATACATGCATATATCTTTGGTGGTTCGTTCTTTTGAATCGACTTTACAATTAATAAATCCACCAAATTGTCTACGGTCTCACGACCCAACGACCCATCAGCATATTATGTGTAGCGTGATAATGATAGACCAATCCAAGCCTAATCATGACATGCCGAAATTAGAAAATGTACATTCATTTTGTCTTCATTTTCGATAAAAGCATTGCATTTTAGCAGCTTGGATTAATCCGTCATAATCTCGCATATTTGGCGTTTAAGCTTATCTCTGGCATAGGATAAGCCCTATGCACGTTAGGACGCGCATTTAAATTTTGCACAATTTGTTTGGTATTTATATGCTTTTCACTCTGTACATAATATTTAATGCAATAATTACCTGCTTCAATTATGTACATATTATGCCATGTCGCTTGCAAATCTAGGCATGAACATTTGCCCTTTGCACTTTTTGGTTATTGCACTACAATCAATTTCTACTGTGGCAACGCCATATTTGTTGGTCCTCGGGATAGAAATTGTCACTGCTAGAGGATAAAGCGTCCTTGGACATCAAGACTCGGACCTTGTGAAGCAATCAGGGGAGTCTTTGACCATATTGTCACACTCCTACATTTTATTATTTTTGCGACTTTCCTACTTTCACCCATGTCTCTAATTTTTGCAGGAAGACCGTCCTCACAAACAGTCGAGAGCGATTGTTTACAAAGATGGCCGGGAGATACTTTGACTGAAAGAAGTCATCTAACCTCCACTTCGAACAAATCAATCAGGGGAGTCTTTGACTATACTATCACACTTCCACATTTTATTATTCTTTCTGTGACTTTCCTCCTTTCACCCGATGCCCTTATTTTTGCAGGAAGATCGTCCTCGCGAACAGTCGGGGGCGGTCGTTCTAAAACATTATCCCTGGATATACTCCAGGAAAGAACAAAGCAAAAGGTTTTCACAAAGATGATCGAAAGATGTTTTGATTAGAAAAAAGTCAGCCAACACTAGATTAAATGAAGCATCACTCTAGCTTGTCTATACTTTTGTTTTTTTACATATTTGCAAATTCAATTGATATGCCTAATTTTCGTTATATAATTCCTTTATATCATACCATTTTTACAACATATCTTTACGAACTATGAGTGTCTGATTCTCACCACACGGTGTGATACGTAGGTAACCCTTCTCAGGTGCGACACCCCTAAAAAAAATCAAATCAAATCAAATAAAAAAAAATGAAAAAAATGATTCCGGATTATCAATTTTTTTTTCTTCTCATTACATCCCAATGGACAATTTTTTTTTCATTACATTCTATTGTGACAATTTTATTTTTTTTCATTCCATTCATTATATCATGGACAGTCATTTTACTTTGCATTCGTCCCATAGTGGACAATCATTTGTTTTATATAGTTTTCACTTACTATCCTATCGTGGATAAATCTTTTTTCAATCATACATTTTTATAACCTATCAGCACGAACTACACACAACTGATTCTCGTCAAAGATGAGATACGTAGGCAGCCCTATTTGGGTTCGGTACCCTTTATTCAAAAATACAAAAAAAATATATATATATATTTTAAGAATCATTGATTGACTTGGTTGATACCAACACAGTTAAGAGTGTGCATAGGAAAGAACAAGCGGAGAAGACTGACTTCGTGGTAAACCATAGATTCTTCTGGTACCTCTCATTCACGCCTGTGTTGACACTTAAAAAATTGTTTTGCATGCTTCCAAGATATGAACATAGCCAACCTCATCGTTTCATGTGCATTGTGTGGTGAGTTTTTAGAATAAGTTCAATTGCATTGCATTGTGATCTAGAACTTGGCTCAAATGTTTGTTGAGGCGAAATCCTGAGTAACGCTTGGTATAGGAAAGGATCGTAGGATTTCTTTGATCCGTTTGAGCCTTTCCAGCTTACCAAATAACATTATCCGTAGCACTTCCCCTTTGAGCCTAAAGCCTATTCTTTTAACAACCACAACTTATGCCTATAC
Source organism: Anisodus acutangulus (assembly GCA_029783415.1). Lineage (NCBI taxonomy): Eukaryota > Viridiplantae > Streptophyta > Magnoliopsida > Solanales > Solanaceae > Anisodus > Anisodus acutangulus. Next base: position 15,200,177 of record CM056505.1, read on the forward strand.
CTTTTTTGAATACGTACACGCATTATCCCTCTCTTGGCCCGACCTCCTTGAGCGCATCAGAAATGTGCAAATTGTTGAAGAGATCCGAGTTGAAGTGCAATGCTCCCAAAAGAGGAAAACAAAACAAAACAAAAGGACGACTTCATACAAAAAGGAAGTTAAAAGCCCCGACAATATCAAAAAAAAAGAAAAAAAAGGAAATAACTCCGAAAAAAGGGGAAAAAGCTCCAAACGAAATATTCAAAAGAAGCCGGTACAAAATAAAAGGGGGCAAAAAGAAGCAAATCGGAATCAAGGCACACAAATACCAAGCACGGACATATTCCAACGCTCAAGGAAGGATTAGTCACTCTTTACCCAAATAATATCCTTTTCTTTCCCAAGCCTACATTACAAAGCCATAACAAGCCCTTCATGATCATATACCGAGGGTTCTCACATTAGTGGATACTCACATGACGGCCAAGCCTATGGTATCACTATTAAATGCATTGAACATCTTTCTGAGGGTGAGTGTACTTCTCTAGACGTACCAAAGTTCAAAATACTGAAATACATGTGAGGAAGAGACTTTCTTTCAGTGAGGGCATTTGAAAATGAGGATGCATATATGTCAAAACATTGGCTTGAAGTAAGTGTCGATACTCAGGTATGACTGAGGTAGCATTTGAAGCTATAGGAATTACCCTGAAGTCCGTCTCGGTTAGACAGAAAGCAAATAATGGAAACTCCTAAGCACATTACTAATTGTTGGTACCAACCGAAGTCAAGACGTGATTCTGTCTTTTTCATATTTTCACAAAAAAAAAACAAAAAAAAAACCTTGCAAAATATATTGCATCATTTTTCAAACTCTAGTCACTCTCTTTTACAAAAAAAAAAGAAAAAAAAACATTCTACAAATACAAATCTCTTTTGCCGCATGAACTACGTTATGACCTGATTCCCTCGGCGGGATATGTAGGCGGCCACATCAGCTTCGGTCTCATTTTTTAGAAAATCCTTACAAAAACCTTTTAGCTTGCATGAACTACGTTATGACCTGATTCCCTCGGCGGGATACGTAGGCAGCCACATCGGCTTCGGTCCCATTTTGGAAAACTTCACAATCACCATTTTGCTTGCAACGAACTACGTTATGACCTGATTTCCTTTGTCGGAATACGTAGGCAACCTATATCGGCTTCGGTCACACCATTGGAAATTTTCTTCCCTTATCTTGCACACAATGCAATAGGCCCACATGATCGCCTTAATAGGGCAAGCAAGTTGCCCGCACAAACTCGATTTTGTTTAGTTGGAAGTTCAACATCTTCATATATATCAGAAACTGGGGTAAATTTTAAGGGTTCACTGCAAGAATACGCCAATGGACCTGGAAAATGCCAGACAACTAAGTCTTCAATCTAAACCAGTCTGAACTTGCGAGGGTCAAGAGCTAAAACTACAAAGTCAACGCGAATCAACCGCCCCTCCCCCAAACTCACAAATTTCTTTGAGTACAGGTCTCCAAGTTGACAAAGGCAAGGAAGACGCAACATGCGTGTTAAATTCGGCACAGATATTACATCACATTTTCGTCCGCGCAAGGATGACATTTCAATGCACAGTCCACAGGACTTTGAATCGGCAGAAGATTCAACACAACGTGGAATCATATTACAGCAAACTGACGGCAATGACGTCATTTACATCTTTCACAACATTACAACGACAGCAACACGCCCATACAACAACGTCATCAACAACACGCCCATACAACGACGTCATCAGCAACACGCCTATGCAACAGTGTCATCTGCACAACACGTCTACACAATGACGTCTTAAACGTACCACGTCTATGCAACGACGTCATTTCAACCCATGCGGGTCACTAACGCATCATGTGAATACAACGACGTCATTTCAACCCATGCGGGTCACTAACGCATCACGTCAATACAACGATGTCATTTCAGGCGCCCACCTCCTAATGCGGGTATTTTAAATTTCAGTCAGGCGCCCACCTCCTAATGCGGGTATTTAAATTTCAGTCATGCGCCCACCTCCTAATGCGGGTATTTAAATTTCAGTCATGCGCCCACCTCCTAATGCGGGTATTTTATTTTCAGTCAGGCACCCACCTCATAATGCGGGTATTTTAATTTCAGTCAGGCGCCCATCTCCTAATGCGGGTATTTTAATTTCAGTCAGGCACCCACCTCCTAATGCGGGTATTTTAATTTCAGTCAGGTGCCCACCTCCTAATGCGGGTATTTCAATTTCTGTCAGGCACCCACCTCCTAATGCGAGTATTTTATTTTCAGTCAGGCTCCCACCTTCTAATGCGGGTATTTTAATTTCTATTAGGCGTCCACCCCCTAATGCGGGTATTTAAATTTCAGTCAGGCGCCCACCTCCTAATGCGGGTATTTAAATTTCAGTCAGGCGCCCACCTCATAATGCGGGTATTTCAATTTCAGTCAGGCGCCCACCTCATAATGCGGGTACTTCAATTTCAGTCAGGCGCTCATCTTCTAATGCGGGTATTTTAATTTCAAACGCGCCTATGCAACGACGCCATCTACATAACGTCTAAGCAACGACGTCACCTCATCACGCCTATGCTATATCAACATCTACATTGGGAAATACTTCGAACATCGTTCAACCCTTCTACCAGTATCTCGCCACATCTGCAACCAGTGTCATCATAAGTCGACACTGGGGCATTGTTTCTTGAATCTGCACCATCTTTTACAACTTCTCTCCCCATCGGGATTCTATTTCTTACCATGCATATCTAATCTTACCTCGAGTCCCGATGATCAGGACAAAATTGACTACTCAGTCAACTTCTTTGGCCGAAAACTCTTTCATCGTCTCCGACCAAAGAGGGGCATCTCTTGACACCCAATTTTGTCCAATATTTTATGATTTTATTTGCAATTTTTAATATTTTTGACACTTTAAAAATAATTTTAAAATATAGGCATATATATGTATATATATCATTATTATTATTATTATTTGCATTTTTTATTGTCATTTGCATTTTATATCATAATCATACTTTTATCCTAATATTATATGTTATTTTATTTTTCGCAAAACAGCATTGCATTTTTATTTTTATTTTAAGCATCAAGCATTTCACAAATATTATATTTTTATCATATTATCATCTTTACAATTTATAAATTTTGCAAAGCTTTCTTTTTATATAATAAAATCCCTTTTTATATTTTAAATCCATAACCCATTTCATTTCCCCCCCAAAACAATTCCTACCCAACCCAAACTAAAACTCATTTCGTCCAAGCCCAACCTATCACCCACTTATTTCCCAATCCAACACAAACACCCATTTTAAAAGGGTAGCCCATTTGGCCACCCCATTTTCGACCAAAGCCCAACCAAAATGGCCCACACCCCAAAGCCCAACCGGCCAACCCATTCGACCAACCCATTTATCCCTCTTCTTTAACCTAATACCCAAACCAAAACCCCAAAAAAAATTCATTTTAAAAGGCACCCAAAACCTTTTTTTCCAGGGGGCGCACTCCACAACAACAACAAAAAATCCTCTCTCTCTCTCAACTCGCCGCCCTACCGCACACACCCCATACCTCACACCCCCACGTCGCCGGTCACCAACCCCCGACATCAACCAGTCGCCGACACACCCATACACTTCCCCCACACCACCGTCGGTTTTGGTGAAATTTTGGAGGTCCTAAGTCCAAAAAAGGGAGGTTCGAAAAATTTGTTTTGTTGGTGGTTTCGGTACTTTTATTGGTGGTTTCGGGTTTGTTTGTTTTAGCTTTCCGGTTTGATTTGTTGTAGGTTTCTGATTTGATTTGTTGATGGTTTCCGATTTATTTGGTTGGTGGTTTCCGTTCATTTTGTTGGTTGTTTCCAGTCTGTTTTTGTTGGTTTTATTTCCGGTCGGTTTTTGTGATACTGGTTTCTTAGTCATATTCTGGTTGGCTCACAATTCGGGTCGGGTCAGGTCCGAATCTGAAATGCCCTCTATGTTAGTTCTTAATTTTCATCCGAAATTCCCTTTTGTGTTCTTCCCGTTTTCTGATCACTCCAGGGTCTATTTTCATTTTCGGGTCGGGTTTGTATCCGGGTCGGGTCAAATTCGAAACCGGGCTATGATGATAATTTACCTCTACTGTACAACCTGAAGAAATTGCACAAATTTCCCTTCGAATGGACTAAGGACATCCGACCCGTATATTGGCGGGGCAACCCGGTACGGTATCAACTTGCAATCCGGTGTCCGCAGCCATGGCATGTGTTGCATTTCCTCTTGCTTTGTTCTAACAAATCTGAGCCCTTCAAATTATGGTTTTGATGTTAAGTCCATTCTCGGTTCGGGTCGGAGTTCATAATCCGAAAGTCGGTAAAACTCAACTCTTCTCATTTTTCTTACTCTCTGTGTTTTATGTGTTTTATCACTAGTTTAGTAATGATGTAGTTGATATGTTTATTGTCTAAGCATGATAAGAATGTTGGTTTTATTTAGTTAACAACAACGTTTTGAATTATTTTGCTCGTGCTGTCTGATTCATGTTTGGTATCATACGATGATATTTTGTTAATTAGTATATGTTGAGAAGGATTTAAGATATTGGTTAATTGAATGCCTCATAATGTTTGCTGATTTTTTGCTGATTGTTAATACTTAAACATACCGTGTTAGGTTCATGTTTGAGCATAAATGTAATTATGCATACTTAGCTTAGTTTAAATGATTCTATATGCCTGAAAATGTCATCTCTTTGTGGTTACTTGTTTATTTTCTGGACATTCTTGTTTGTTAAAATTGATTACATACTTGTCTCTACTATCTAAGCACTAAAATAGGTCCATGACAACATGTCATGCCTTGTGCCATGCCCATGTCCGTTGAGTTATAAAGATGTCATTCATATTGGTATTTTTGCACTTAATCAACTAGCATGTGCCATGTTAAGTTATAGTTCTGTTTCATTCCATGTTTTAACTCATAATATTGTTTCATGTGATAGGCATCTTATAAGGTATAATTGGATATATAAACTGCCTATTAGGAGCATGTGTTCATTATGTCTTTGTTGTCAAATTTTTCCATGTCCAGACTGTTTGTTGAGAATATAGTATATATGTTTCTTGAGTCCATAAAATAATTTTATGTGAGCATGTCCTTTTTTTTTTTTACAAAATGGTAAAGCGTATGGCATATTAGATTACCCTGTCCTGATTATGTCTATTCGAATGAGATTGAACATATTCATGTGTTTGGCCCGCTATTATCTGTGTGATCACTTTGAGATGTTGTTTTTGGGTTGATGTTGCTGCACTTTAAACACATCTTGGTGCTGCATTTTGGTTCACTTTGATGATCTTACTGGTGCATTTTCTATGTGCATTTTGGGTTGAAAAACCTGGTGCATTTTGGCTAAATTATTGCCGACTTAAGATGTTGCATTTTTTTTGCTGATATTCAGATGTTACACTTGATATAAAGATCCCATTGATAAGAACATAATACTACACTTAGGCCGATGAAATTGAATTCGAGGCCGCGCTTTTCTTCTTTCGTTTCTCTGTTTCTTTAGTTTATTGTTTTAAACATCTGTGCCACGGATATGTATTGTTTTTACTGTTTACTGTTTTTGAATTAAATACTGCATTTGGCTGATAAAAAAATATCCGTCGATTTTTTAGGCCTCCACAGTTGTAAAGACGGAAAATAAATCTTCTGGGCAAGGATGAAACTTAAATCTTTTTCACCCGAGAGACCAACATGTTCGATAGGAAAGGCAACTAAAATGACCAACGAGTTATATGTTCGCAGCCACGACGTGATTGGAATGATCTTTTCAAAATTTAATCTGAGCCCTCCGTAATCAAAACATTTACTATTTTGGATACGGATCCGAAGTTATGTATATTCAATTGTTTCTAACTGTTTGTTCTTGACAGCTTGCAAGGGATAAAGTCAGAAAAGGCAAATGTCCCTCGGAGATTATTTATTTTGTTGTTGTTTTTACTTTCTTTAATTCAGTTTTATTTCATTATGTATTGTAATATTATTGTACTCCTGAAATTATTGAAATATTTAGAATAGGTAGATTAATTAATAGGGTAGTCAAAAACTTGAAACCCATCGCTAGTTTATTTATTTTTAGGCTCGGTTAGTTTTAAAAACTTGAAACTCAGATGCATATTTATTTATTTTTTCTCTCAACTTTACATGTACAAAATGCATCATTTTATTATCTACTTGCAACATTATTTTTATACTTGTAAAAACATGCATTTTCTTAGCACAATAATTAACCTGAGTTTGATCGGATAACCGCAAGTTAGCGGATCTTAAAGGATGCCTAACCCCTTCCCTTTAGGATAATAGAGAACCCTTACCTAGAATCTCATTAGTTTACCAGACCACAAAATTGGAGTTATTTTGCAGCTTTTAGTTAACATTCGGGTGCCCTAATTCACCTTAGAATAATTAGGTGGCGACTCCTCAAAGCAAGCATTTTTTAAATCGATCCAGAGAGGCAATCGACGCCATTGCGTCGCGAAGCCCGCAGGTCAAAATCGGGTGCGACACATATCATAAGTCTTCGAAAGAAAGCGTTCCAAAGTATAGTCGTCAAGTTGACCAAAGAGTTGTTCCAAGAATAAAGCTAAATAAGTTTATGAGATTTAAAATAGGACAATGTGCCAGTATTATCACAGTCTGCTGAATACACCCCCGATTCCCAAAGTATCATTACATGCATGGCATACGAGCATGGTTATCAGCACTTGCATAAGTGTCCTTGCATTGCATATTTGTTCATTGCACATACACGAGTTGCACGCCCTATGGACGAATTATGATACGCATAGGAGTACAATTCTTTAGAGATTATATGCCCTATGGATGGACTATGATATGCATAAGTGCACATTTATGGTTGACTATGGACGGTCTAGTGAAATGAATAGTCCAACCCAAATTCAGTGGGTCCTATGGACAGTTATGAAACGCATAGGTACCACCTCAGAGCACATCATATGCATAGCATGGCCTTGATATTATATGTTGTGTTCCATTCACTTCATATGGTACCCAGGTTGCTTATGATCTCCCTTACATCTAATTTTTTCATATTGCTTATATGCTTTTCCTTACAACTTACAGATTTACATTGCTATTCATGATATACATACTCAGTATATTATTCCGTACTAACATCTCTTTTGCTGGGGGCGCTGTTTGTTCATGCCACAGGTTCTGATAGAGACTCTGCTAAGCCACCCCAGTAGGAGCTGTCGAGTTTAGTCGTCAGTAACTAAGCTTCATCTTCCCGGAGCCTCATGATTAGGTATATGCATTCTATTGTAGAGTTATATATAACATGGGTAGGTTGGGGTCCTGTCCCGGCCATATGTCAGTTTAGTCACTTGTAGAAGCTCATGGACTTGTTTTGATATGTACAATGTTTATGTAAAGCCTTGTCGGATAAGTTGTCTTGGTAGGACTATGTTGTAACCTTGTTGGCCCCTTGTGTGTGTGTGTATATATATATATATATATGTGTGTGTGTGTGTGTGTGTGTGTGTTGGGTTAATCCATTTTCTCCAGAAGTGTTGTTGTGGTATATGACAGTGTCGGTCGAAAGTTCTACTTGTACAGAAGACTGGTCATCAGAGTGGTACGCTCGGGCCAGCAGGGCACTAGGTGCCGGCCACACCCCTCAGTTTGGAGTGTGACATTTTTCTCACAAGTTTTGAAGCTCGGATTGAGGCGATTTCAATGTATTCTTTGCATATTTTCTTGGGGGTAAGAATCTAAACCCTATTTCATGGTACTTCATAAATTGTGTATACTATTTAGAGTTAATTTTATGATTGGGTGTTGGACAATTGGGGTTTTTACCCTAGGTTGTATTTTTGGAAAATAAGAAATTGAAGGTCAAGTTAAAGTCTTTTTTACTGGGTTTTCTGGATTTAAGTTCCTTGAATTGAGGGTAAACTATTGTGAAAGAATTTTTTTGATTTGGTTGCTGAAGTTTGGAGTCATTTTTTGGGATTTTAAAGGCTTAAGTTAAAGTTATAAATTTCCTTAAATTGGTAATCAAATTGAGGTCGGTTTTGAGTTATTTTCTAGATTTGGACTTTATAGGTTATGGGTAAATCGACTTTGTAATAAAAAATCAAGTTTTATCCTTGTGGTCTTGAGATTATCTTTTTGGATTCGTTTTTGGGTTCTGTATAAAGGTATATCAATATGAGTATCGTTGGACCCGTTTAACTTTGTAGATTACTATTTTGGCTAGATTGAACTCGTTTTGAAAATTTAGAAGCGGTAGAACTTTCAAAAGGATTAATATTTGTGCGGATAGAGTTTGGGACCATTCGTGAGCTGTGGGGCTTTAAACGTAAGGCACGTTGAGACTTACTGACCCTTTATGTAGTGTTTGGTGTTGGTTAAATTAATTAAGGGGCGTAATGGGGAATTGAGTTCCCATACTCGTGAGGTGACGAGCACTTGTGCGGGTACCAGTGTATCTGTATGGGTAATTAAAATATGAAAAAATATTATAATTGTTACAGAGACTGTGTTTAGCCTTCGGGCATTGGAGATGGTGTATAAATTCATTAGGTTAGTATGGTTATTGCTTATGTGGGCTATGATAGTCATGTTGATGATTATTTGCAATATTTGTCTCATTTACATCATTACTTCATGCCTCGTATTAAATATGAAAGATTGATTTCTTTGGATACTTGACCGGAATTTGTAAACATCTAAGATGTATGCTTATCCATTTCCATGATATTGTGGAATATGTTATATTGCATATACGCATTCATTCATGCTTTCACACTTGATGGATGAGTTGTGAAAAGAGAGATATGAGATGGTCTTTTAGGCCGAAAAAGGTAAGAATGAGGTTATATATTCACATTGATTATGGAATGGGGTTGCACGCCGCAACATGTATAAATTATTGGATCGGGTTACACACCACAACATGTATAGATTATTGGATGATGTTGCATACAACAACATGGGATCGGGTTGCATGCCGCAATGGTATATGGACCTCGCGAGTCCTCTATGAGTCATGACTAGACGGAATGACCGCTAGCATATGTGTGCAAGGTTTGTTATTGGCCAATGCATTGCATTCATCCATCATTCTCTTGTCTTCTTATGTGATTTCATGACATATATGTCTTACATGATACAAAGATGGGATCTTTATGGTTTTACTCGCTTGAGATGAAAGAGAGATAAAATCTTTATGGCTTTTCTTGATTTAAAAGTTGAATCTTTATGATAATATTTGTCCTAAAAAGATGGAAAGATCGAATATTTATTAATATATTACCCTGAATAATGTAAAGGTAGAGTCTTTATGATTAAACTTGCCTTAATCGATGAAAATGTTGAATCTTTATGAGTATATGGGTCTTAATTGAGGAAGGATTGAAACTCTATCACTATAACAGCTCTAAATAATGTGGAATATTTATGATTGTTCTTGACCAAATGAGATAAAGATTGGATCTTTATCACCATATTTGTCATAAGTGATGTAAAGGTAGCAACTTTATGCCTATACGTGAGAAGTAATGAAATTTACGACTTGTCTTAATTATAGAATCTTTACTTAGATTGATTAAATGCTTATAATTTATATAATTATAACTAATTAATCACGAAGAGGAACATCAAAACTATCAACCCTCGTCATGAGCTTCCATGGACATTCTCCCAGAATGTTCAGTTTGAGAGAGAAATCATAGAGAAGGAGAAGATATTTTGTTGAAAGGAAACTGATCTTTTACTTAATTGTATTGAATGTAAAATGTTGTATTTGATTATACAAGTGTTGATTAGCTAACTAACTAGGAACTAATCGAACTAACTAGTGACAGCTAATGACAGTTAACTAACAGCTAATAACAAACAAAGCGACACTGAGCCTAACTAACCAAAACCAAAGCAGTAAATAAATATTACAATTCACTTTTAATTCATAATACCCCTCAAGTTGGAAGTGTGGGAGCACAACCAACTTGTCTACTATAGTGGAATGTTTGATTTCAGTGAGAGTTTTGTGAGTATGTATACAAGTTTACTTGTGGTAGCAATATGATGTAGAGAAATGAGGCCAGCTTCTTGCAATTTATTCCTAACAAAGTGACAGTCCACCGTTATGTGATTGGTCCTCTCATGAAAAACTGAATTTCATACTATACTATGTGTAGGGCTGAATGACTGTGACAATGGATCACAATAGGACTAGTGAATGGTACTACCAATTCTTCCAATAGTATACTAACACAAACTAACTCTCCAAAACCTTTCTCAAGGATATGTATTATGCTTATGCCGATGACATTGAGATTGTTTCCTACTTTTTAGCCACTAACTGATTTTCTTGACATGCAACTCAATTTGAGGCACAGTAGGCCCTCATTGAGCAATCCTCATCCTCGAACAAGAAAATTCCCAGTATAGCGTCCTTTTTTAGGTATCTCAATAACTGAAATGTTTTCTTTAGATGAGGTTCTCTAGGGTCTTGAATAAACTAGTTCAGGAATTGCGCACTAGAAGTTTATATCTAATATGGTATTAGTAAGAAAGTTCAATTTGCTGATCAGTTTTCTGTAATACGTGGGATATGTTAAGACAATTCTCTTCTTTGCTTTAAGCTTTGTATTTGGGTCAAGAGGTGAGGAGAAAGAATTGTGTTTCATACATGTAATCTTTCAGCAGATCAAAAATAAATTTTCCTAAGATTAGTGGTGGCAAATGGGCATGTTTGGCTGGGTTTGAACGGGTTGAACAAAAAACGGGTTGGGTTTCAATCCACCCATATTTCATGTCGGTAAAATATGAGCTGGGTGATAAATGGGTGGGTTGGTTATGACTTAGCCTATATTAAATAAGTATAAAATTATTTCAAGTGTAATATTTATTATTTTTTCTTTTGCCCAAATAAAATTAATATTTATAATTAAATATATGAAACTAAAAATTCGGGTAAGAAAAATTTCTCATCTTTTATAAGAATTATATAAAAGTAAATATATGAAATAGAAATTTCAGGGGTGGGTGGGTAAGAATTCTTTTTTTAATTCTATAAAAATAAAATATATGAAATAGAAAATTTGGGGGGCAGGAGCTAGTAGTGGGGTTGGGGTTAAGGTGGGGTGGTAGGTTGGGAGTAAGGGGAGAGGTGGGTAGGCAGGTAGGGAGTAGGTGTAGGTTGTGCCTTGGTGTGTCCTTGTTGATTCGAAAAATATTTTCCTTCAAATTTGAAAGAAAATATTTTCTCTTATTTTGAAGAAAATGATATGTTATTGGGTGTAGTGACTTCATATATGAATACTCATGTTTTACCATATTTATCCATATTATTATGAATTAAAAATAGATTGAAGTCATATTTATCCAAGTGAAATATAAGTGATTCAACTCATTAAAATATGGGTTAAATGAGTTAGATTTTCTAATATGGGTTGAAACGGTATAATATCTCCAATTTCAGGAAGTAATGCAACTTTCCAAGTCTTTAATCCTGAAACACATATTTGAGTATAAAATGAACTAAATTAACATAAATACAAGTAAACCAATCAAAAGAACAGGCAAATATAGCTAAAAATATGCATTTTTATCCTTGTATAAACCTTTAATATATTTTAGAAAAATTATTATTTTATTAAATAAATCGACAACGTCTATGGAGAACATTACTGCATAACAATACAAAAGACCCAGGGAAGCAATATTACACTCATACTCAGATTCTCTAATCTCGTAAGGAGACGGGTGGAGTAGTATAGGGAGAGGAAGGGGGACTTACATATGGTATTCATCGACCTATAAAAGGCTTACGACAAAGTTTCAAGGGAGGTCCTATGGATATGCTTGGAGGCTAGAAGTGTACCTGTGGCGTACATTAGGGTGATCAAAGACATGTATGATGGAGCCAAAATCAGGGTAAGGACAATAGGAGGAGACTCGGAGCACTTCCAATTGTGATGGGGTTGTATCAAGGATCAGCTCTTAGCCCGTTTTTATTTGTCTTGGTGATGAATGGATTGACGCGGCAAATTCAAGGTGAGGTGTCATGGTGTATGCTTTTCGGGGATGACATAGTCCTGATCGACGAGACTCACAGCGGAGTTATGGCTAAGCTGGAGGGTTGGAGACCAACTCTGGAGTCTAAAGGGTTCAAGTTAAGTAGGACCAAGACAACGTACTTGGAGTGCAAGTTCAGTGATGCACCACATGAGGCTGACGTGAAAGTGAGGCTTGATACCCAGGTCATCCAGAAGAAAAGTAGCTTCAAGTATCTTGGGTCTATTATACAAGGCAACGAGGAGATTGACGAGAATGTCACACATCGTATTAGTGCAGGGTGGATGAAATAGAGGCTCGCTTTCAGAGTGCTATGTCATAAGAATGTGTTACCTAAACTTAAGGGCACGTGTGGTTAGACTAACTATGTTGTATGACGCAGAGTGTTAGTCAGTTAAGATTAAAATATATGAAATACGAACTGTTTTCCTGCCTCTTTCATTGATGTAGAGTCTCTTTATATACAAGAATGTAAGCTAGAGTTATGGCTAAAATCAGAAAAACCTAATCTCTAAATTAAGCTAAATCAATCTCTAAGATTAAGCTAAATAAAATCATAATCACTGATTTTGTGTTGATTATGATTACTACATCAGATATACAACAAATTCTATTCTAATATACCCCTTTAGTCAAAACGGGAAGTTTACGTACGTTGAGACTATCTCAAAAATCATCAAAGAGTTGCAGCGAGAGTCCTTTGGTGAAAATATCGGCAATTTGATAGCGTGATGGAACATGTAGAACGTGTACTTGACCTCGAGCGACTTTTTCACATACGAAGTGTATATCCATTTCAATATGCTTAGTGCGTTAATGTTGAACTGGGTTGTCGAAAAGATAAACCGCACTAACATTGTCACAATAGACCCATGTGGCTTTCGTAACTGGACAGTGAAGTTCCACGAGTAGGTTTCGAATCCAACAGGATTCTGATATGACATTATCCACCCCGCGGTATTCTACTTCAGCGCTGGATCGGAATAAGGTAGGTTGCCATTTCGTAGACCAGTATATCAAGTTATCTCCAAGGTAAATACAGTAACAAGAGGTTGACCGTCTAGTATCAGGACATCCACCCTAATCTGCGTCAGTGTATGAGATGAGTTTATTAATTGAAGGGGGGTAAATATGAAGTCCGAATTCAAGTGTACCCTGAATGTAGCGAATGATACGCTTCAATGCAGACATGTGTTGGGTTCTTGGGTCATGCATAAATAAGCATACTTGTTGAACCGCATAAGAAATATCGGGTCTTGTGAAAGTCAGGTATTGTAATGCGCCGGCAAGACTACGATATTCAGTCGGATCATGATAGGGATTACCTAAAGAGATGCTTAGTTTTGCTTTTGTGTCCATCGGTGTAGGGGATGGTTTGCAGGAAGACATTCCGGCCCGCTCAATAATCTCCTCTGCATATTTATTTTGTGAAATAAATAATCCTCATGAATGTCGGGTGACAGATATACCCAAAAAATAGCTTAGTGGACCAAAATCTTTCATAGCAAATTCAGAGCCCAGTTTAAACATAATGGATTGTCGAAAAACATCTGATGAAGTGGATAGGATGATATCATCCACATAAAGAAGAATATATGTCATATCTTTGCCTCGACAATAAATAAATAATGGTCTAAAATTTTGTGAGAGAATCCCAATGTTGCCACATAATCTGCAAAACGCTGGTACCAAGCACGAGGGGCCTGTTTAAGCCCATATAGAGATTTCTTGAGCAAGCACACATAATCAGGGTGTTGAGGGTCACGAAAATCCGGCGGTCGTTACATATAGACAGTTTCATTGAGATGTCTATGTAAGAATGCATTTTTGACATCTAACTGAGTGAGACACCAAGGTTTTGATAGTGCAATGCTAAGTACTGTCCGAATAGTAGCCGGTTTGACCACCATACTGAATGTTTCTCCGCAATCTACACCAGTTTGTTGTCCTGCACCATCACCTACACCTATAAGTTTGGCTTTGTGCCTCCCAAATGACCCGTCAGATTTCTTCTTATACCTGAAAATCCACAAACTTCGAATAATGTTAGCATTCGATGGTCGTGGCACCAAGTCCCACGTCTTATTTTGAACAAGAGCATTGCATTCATCTTTCATGGCCATTTTCTAGTTATGATCGTTTAGTGCATCAATGGGATTTGTGGGCAAAGGAGAAATGGAATTTTTAGTAGTTGTATGTAGATTGAAAAGTCTTCTGGGTTTAAAAATTCCATGTTGGGATCTTGTTTTTATTTGTGGAGATGGGGGAGGATTTATTTATGGAATTGCTTGGGTAGGTTGTTGATTTATTATAGGCTGAGGTAGTACAGAATCATTGCCGTCACTGCCTATTAGTGATTGGATGACAGTAGGTTGGGTGGACTCGGCTTGAGTAGGAATTGGATTTTCCTGTTGTTGTTGGACCGATTCATTAAAAGAGGAATGAGTCTGTAGTTGCTGCACCTGTGGGGGGGAGGATGTAGGTTGTAGCAGATGTGGGGGAGTTAGAAAACCTATATCCAAAAACTCATAGGTGGATGGATTAGAGGCGTGTAGTTTGGAGAAAGGAAAAGTTATTTTCATCAAAATTAACATACTTTGAAATAATTATTTTTTGACTCGATAAATCATAACACTTGTAACCTCTATGATTTGCTGGGTATCCCAAAAAAACACAAGGTGTTGATCTAGCTTCCAATTTATGTCGAGAGGTTGAAGGAATTAAGGGATAGCAAAGACATCCAAAAACTCGGAGATGGGAATACGATGGATCTTTCTGGTAGAGAACTTTTGTGGGTGTTTGATATGCAAACTTTTTATTGGGAATTATATTTAGCAAATAGGTAGCCATTTGTAATGCATGATTCCAGAATGTAGGAGGTAGAGAGGCATGAGTGAGGAAAGTTCAGGTGATATTGTTTATGGTTCGAATTTTCCTTTCGACTTTTCCATTTTGGAAAGATGTATGAGGACATGAAAAATGAAATCTCATTCCATGTGATTCACAAATTTATGAAAGGACGCATTGTTGTATTCCCTCCCATTGTCGCATTGAAAACATTTAATTTCCTTTTCAAATTGTGTTTTGATGTATTTATAAAATGTTATGAACATGGAGTAGACTTGAGATTTATTGGCAATTGGAAAAATCCATAGGAAATTGGTAAAGTCATCAAGAAATAACACATAATAACGATGACTACCTGAACTCAAGATAGGTGATGACCAAATGTTGCTATGCACAATATCAAATGGCAAAGAGGTTAGTGATGACGAGTCATAAAAAGGCAGTTTGACTTGTTTCCCAAAGGAACAAGATTGACAAAAAAAATTATCCCGAAGTTTGTTACAAGCAATAAAATTATTCTGGCGAAGAGAACTTATAACAAGAGCTCTCGGATGTCCTAAACGACTATACCATAATTCGGGAGATAGAGCTGCAAAGGCAGAAGGTGTTGATATTCCAAACTGAGGTGTTGTGGTTATTGGATATAGGTTACCCATGATGTTACACCTCATTAAAAGCTTCCCCGTCTAAAAATCATTCACAGAAAATCCGAAAGGATCAAAACTAACAGACACATAATTATCAACGTTAAATTTACGAACAGAAACAAGATTTTTAATTAACTGCGGGGCATGTTTTTGCACTTTTAAAGGTGGATGGGGTTTAGGTAACGATGCATTTCCACAACCAATAATTAGAATTTTATGGCCACTGCCAACGGTAATATTACGATAATTACTCTTTTTTAAATAAGACGTAAGATTACATCCGTTTGCAGTCATGAGAGATTTGGCTCCGGTATCCATACACCATTGATCATCTGGAGGGGCGATTGAGAGAGTATGCATGGCTTGTTGAATGTCGGTTGAAGTGTATGTGGTTTGGGCCTACTGGATTGCTGCTACGTGGGCCTGAGGAGGTCTAGGCCCTAAAATTCCCGATTTGTTATAAAATTAGGCTGGTCCAGCAGTTGGGTAAGGGCAAGGCGGACTGGGCCAGTACTGCCAAGGCCCATAACCTTGCGGACCAGCCTAATTATTAAAATTAAAATTAGGTCGCTGCCCTAAATGACCAAAATTTTATCCGCCTCCCATTCCAGTCGCGCCTCCCGTTCCAGTCGGCGGTTGGCTTCCACGACCACCGCCTTTTCCTTTCTTCCCTTTTCCGTTGCAATTGTTGCTTCCACCATATCTACCGCTACAATTTATTGAATTTCGGTTGTTGTCTTTCGATTTCCACCGTGATTTCCACTCGAATCATCGTGAGTGACATGCAAGGCATTGTCGCCGGTGGTGGTGTTTGCGATGAGCTTTTTCGCCCTTGCTATTTCTTTCAAAACAATCATTGATCGTGCTTTGTAAAATGGGGGAAGGGTGTCGCCATGGCAGATCTGAGACCCGACGGTTGCGTAGTCTTTTGTCAAACCCGAAACTAGTTGGAGTACCAATATTTTGTTAGACAAAGTGGCGCCGACGTTGGATAATTGGTCTGCTAGGGATTTGAGATGTTGACAATAGGAAGAGGCATCAGAGAAGCTTTCCATTTGGATTGCCTAGAATTCTTGTTCTAGATATAGGGCTCGAGAATTTTTGTGGTCAGAGAAAATGTCTTTCAGCCGGTTCCATGAGATTTCCGCCGTGGAATTTCGTTCAAGAATGGTGTTGAGAATATCTTCTGAGATTGTGCTATATATCCATTGTAAAACAATGGCGTCAAGGCGTGCCCAAAGTTCTGGGTCTGTTTCTCGAAGAGATGGGGGTAAATTTGGCTTCGTCGATGAAGGTATTATGTGGTATAGAACTTTATAAGTTCTAACCTGAATGGTGAAGAGTTCCAACCAGGTGATATACTGTCCTTTTTCGATATCAAGGGTTACTTTAATAAAGTTGTTGATATTCGATACCGCAATAGCATGATGAGAAAGAAGAACCGATGGAGATGGTGTGACAGCCATGATGGAAGTGTTCGGGTTTGCGGTTTGGTTGGCAGACATGATTTTCTGTCAAAACAGGGGAGTTTGAAAACGAAAGGGTAGGGATGGTCGACAACTAAAAAAATTAGGTCGACGACGAAGATGCAGATTGGTTGTCGGCAAACTGATCAATCGACCGATTAAGGTATGGATTACCTAGGCTCTGATTCCATTAAAGATATGAAATATGAATTGATTGCCTGCCTCTTTCATTGATGCAGAGTCTCTTTCTATACAAGAATGTAAGCTAGAGTTATGGCTAAAATCAGGAAAACCTAATCTCTAAAATCAAGTTAAATCAATCTCTAAGATTAAGCTAAATCAAATCATAATCATAATCACTGATTTTGTGCTGATTATGATTACTAAAATCAAGCTAAGGCTATATTAATTTATCACAAGAATATACATCAGATATACAACAGATTCTATTCTAATATAGATCTCTCACGTTCAAAATCTGAAAGTTGCGAAGATGAGAATGTTGCGATGGATGTGTGGAAACACTAGGAGAGATAAGATTAGGAATGAGGCTATCCGGGACAAGATATGAGTGACCTCGGTGGAGGGAAAGATGCGGGAAGCGAGACTGAGATGGTTTGGGCATGTGAAGAGGAGAGACATAGATACCCCAGTGCGGAGGCGTGGAAGGTAGGTTGTGGACGATTTCAGAAGAGGTAGGGATAGGCCGAAGAAATATTAGGGAGAAGTGATTAGACAGGACATCACACAGTTACATCTTACCGAGGACAATGATCTTAGATAGGAGGTTATGGAGGATAGAATGCTAGTAGGTAGTCTTGCTTATTCTTTCATATTAGTAGTCGCAATATTGTTCTATAGTTTCTTGTGTTTTGATTTCTGCTACTACCTGAAATTTCTTGTACTTCGATTATCCTATTTTATCTATCGTAGCTACTGTCCCTTTTTCAAACTGCTTTATCAGGGCTTAGTCGCTTTCATTATTCTCATTTCCATACTGCTTTGAATTGCTTGTCCTTATTTGACCTCTTTTTATCCTTGTAGCTTCCTCTTGAGCCGAGGGTCTTTCGGAAACAACCTCTCTACCTTGGTAAGGGTAAGGTCTGCGTACATTCTACCCTCCCCAAACCCCACGTTATGGGATTTCACTGAATATGTTGTTGTAGTAGTCAGATTCTCTCAGAAAATTTTCAACAGACTTGGTCAGTCAGGTTTGCTAACAAGGGTTTTTCCGGTAGATTCTTTGCGCGTGAGTGACTTCGTAAACATCTATTACCGACAAATTCTTTATGTCAAAAAATGAAGAGATGTTTATAGTGTCAACTATGTCAATGATAACTCAAAACACTCATTAACACGCTGCGTATTGGTGTGCCATCTAACTTTCAGTTCACAACAGTAGGGTGAAGTCTTGATTCACCTGTCTCATTCTATACATTTACGGAGTTATTGACATCCTTAGTCATCTTCTTTAACTTTCCAACATTCACCATTAATTACTATCGTACTAGTATCATTTATATATATCATGAATGAAGTGGGAGCAGTGGAATTACCTCAATTGGGAGCAGTGGAATTACCTCAATCTGTATAAATCTTGAAATCTCAACTTTGAATCCTTTTTGGGTGTTGTTGAGATTTTGAGAGGATCTATGAAATTTATAGATTAAACGATGTTAGTAAGTAGAATTTAAGGAGTGTTACTAAATACTAACCCAAAACATTCTTGGAGCGAGCTTTGGTACTTGGTAAAGGAAATATATTCCATGGTTTATTTCATTCCAAGATTATAATTTATATACAAGTATACAAGATCAATCTATGGCTACTATTAAGGAAAACTTATCCTTATCATATCCTACTTATCTTTGACAATCCTAATTCTATGATAATGAATATAATTACATTGATATGATTGAGATAATTATGGATTGGATCTATAATTATCTTAACAGTCCCCCGCAGTCTTAGCAGGACGTTCTCGTATGATGAGACTATCCCTGAAATCATCAAAAAGTACGCGCGGAAGACCTTTCGTGAAAATATCTGCAATTTGATAACGGGAGGTACATGGAAAACCCGGACTTGTCCACGTGCAACCTTTTCACGGACGAACAAGATATCCATTTCTATGTGTTTTGTGCCTTGATGCTGGACAGGGTTACCTGATAAGTATATCTAAGGATGGCAACGGATCAGATCTGGACCGGATCCTACTAGATCTAGATTCATTTTTCATACCTGGATCCAGATCCATCGGGTCCATAAAAATCAGATCCAAATCCGGATCCATAGGATCCACCGGGTCCACGGATCGGATCTGGATCCATATGTAAAAAAAATTGTCTTGCTAAGAATGTAACCTTGCTAAGAATTTTATTTTGAACTGACAAACGATTTTTTCTTAGCTAACAGTTTAATGTGTTTCAATTTTGAAATGTTAATATGAGATATTTTGTTCATTGTCTCATTTTGATTTGTGAGCTATTAATTGAAAATGTTGGACAATGACAATAGTTGTGGAAAATGCTGACTAGTATTTCCACAATGCAGAACTTGCATGTGCTTGGAATCTTCACAAATGAAGTGAATATAATTTTAACTACTTGTCTATGGAGATGTTAGTCATTCACTAATATAACATTGATTTTATTATCGAAATTACCTCTTTATTTTTTGGAATTTTGAGTTAACGCGGGGATAAATTAAACTTGTTTTGAGAATTAAACTTTCAAGGATGTGCTTAGTAATTTTAAGAAAATACTTATAAAATTACATTCTAGGTTATAAATATATTTAATAAAAAATGGATCCATGGGTCGGATCTGGATCGGATACGGATCTCAAATACAAGATCCAGATCCAGATCCGGATCCGATCCGTCAGAAATGGATCCGGGTCCGATCCAGATCCGTCGGGTCCAAATTTTGTAGATCCATATCCTATAAAATGGATCTGGATCCACCGGGTCCAGGATCCACTGCCATCTCTAAGTATATCGCACTCACATTATCACAATAAACCGCAGTTGCTTTCTCGATTGGACAATGAAGTTCTAGAAGAAGATTACAAAGCCAACACGATTTAGAGACCACATTAGCTACCCCTCGGTATTCTGCTTCAACACTCGACCGAGATAGTATCGGCTGATGTTCCGGTGATCATGAAATTAGGTTGTCGCCTAGAAACATACAATATCCAGAGGTGGAACGCCGCGTGTCTGGGCAGCCACCCCAATCAGCATGTGTATACGACGTGATTTCGGAACTGGTGGATTTATACAAGTGCAACCCAAAATCAAGAGTACTCTTAATATACGACATAATTCGTTTGAGGGCCTCCATATACTCATGCTTCGAGTCATGCATATGTAAACACACTTGTTGAACTGCATAGGAGATATCCGGTCTCATGAAGGTGAGATACTGCAATGCCCCTGCTAAGCTACGGTAATGTGTTAGATCACTGTAGGGAGAACCTATAGAGTTACTCAATTTTGCCTTGGTATTGACCGATATGTGTGATGGTTTGCAAGAGGTCATACCAGCTTTGTCGATGATCTCCTCAGCGTATTTCTTTTGAGAAAGATACAGACCAACGTCATATTGAGTTACAACAATGCCCAAAAAATAGTTTAATGGGCCCAAATCGTTCATAGCAAGTTTCGAAAAAAGGAAGGACATAATTGACTGGAGAAGTAATTCAGATGACGCTGTGAGAATGATGTCATCCAGATAGAGAAGAATATACGCCATGTCAGTCCCCTTTCTATAAATGAACAAAGACTGATTAAACTTTCTATATGAGAACCCAAGTGTTGAGACAAACCCTGCAAACCTGTTATACCACGCCCTGGGAGCTTGTTTTAAACTATATAATATTTTTTTCAATAAGCAGACATAATCTGGATGAGTTGGATCCAGGAAACCCAAAGGCTGGTGCATGTAAAATATTTCATGTAGCTGACCATGTAGAAATGCATTCTTTACGTCAAGATGATGAATGGACCATGATTTTGACAACGCCAGACTGAGAATAGTCATGATAGTTGCTGGTTTAACCACTGGGTTGAACGTCTCACCACAATCCATGCCAACCTGCTGAGACCTACCATCACCAACAAGACGAGCTTTGTGCCTCGCAAAAGAACAATCAAAATTATTTTTTATGATAGAAAACCCACATAAAACGTATTATGTTCACATTATGTGGACGGGGCACCAACTCCTACATCTTATTTTTAATAAGAGCATCAATTTTGTCTAACATGACAACTTTCCAATTCAGGTCGGTTAGAGCAGCTTTCAGATTTTTTAAAATAGATGATGGTTGGACTGAGGATCTTAAATTAAAATGACGCTTGGGCCAAAAAATCTCGTGCATTGCACGGGTTTCAATGGACCGAGGATGGGCTGAAACTTGGGATGGAGGCAGTAGAGTCTAGAAAATAGTGTTGTACTAAGAAGAATTAACTGTTTGGACTTGGTTTACTAGGCTCACCGTTTGGATTTGTGTAGTGTTGGAGGGCTCTTTTATTTGGACCAAGAGGGGTGGTGAGGCGGACTGGGCCGATGGCACAGAAGAGTGAGCAGTGGGCTCCCTTAATTAGACTGGCCCAGTCCGGAGATATTGCTGGACCTAGGCAGTTTGTTACAGTGAATGGGCCGGTCCAGTCCGGTCACTTGGTTGGATCGATGGTAAGGAGGGTGCAGTGGGCCCCCTCATTTGGGTTTGTGGAGATGGGTTTTGTAAATGGTATCTCAATAATGGATTCATCCCGTCATCCAAAAAATCATATGAAGGTGGGAAGATGTGTGAGAGGTAGCAAATGGGAATGTATACTCATTGAACACAACGTGACGAGAGATGATTATTTTTCCATTAGACATATCATAACACTTATAGCCCCTATAATTTTGTGGGTATCCCAAAAATATACACGAAGTGAAACGGGCACGAAGTTTATTTATTGTTGTGGATGGAAACAATGAATAGCACAAAAATCCAAAAACACGCAAATGTGTGTAAGAGGGAATACGATGGTATAGCATTTGGGTGGGTGATATGTTTGAGAGTATCTTGCTAGGAAGAATGTTTAAAAGATATGTGGCCATTTGAAGGGCATGATGCCAAAAAGATGGTGGCGTGGATGAATGCGCAAGAAGTGTGTGCATTAAATTGTTGATTGTGCGGATTTTCTTTCGGCTTTTCCATTCTGAGAAGAAGTATGTGGACATAAGAGACGTAATGACATACCATTTTTGTGACAAAATCTTTAAATTGGTCATTTACAAATTCCATCCCATTGAAAACATTTAATGAACTTCTCAAATTGGGTTTGGAAGATGACACTAAATTATTTGAAAATAGTGGGAACTTGTCATTATTGTCCAATTGGAATTGCCTACAAAAAATTATTGAAATCATCCAAAATAAGCATATAGTACTTATGACCTGCCGAACTCAAAACCGGGGATGTCCACAAATCACTATGCAATATATCAAATGACATAATAGTATTTGATGAAGATAAGAAAAAGGGAATTTAACATGCTTCCCGAAAATGAAAGACTGACAAACATGAGAGTCCAAACACTGTTTACAATCAATCAATTTATGTTTTCTAAGAGAATTGAACATCGGTGCTCCCGGGTGTCCCAAACGGTTATGCCATAACATAGGAGAAAGAGCAGCAAAAGTCGATGGAGTGGTGACTTGGTTGTTGGTAGTGGCGGTGATGGGATATAAATCCGCAGTGCTATTACACCTCATTATTGACATCCCTGTCTGAAAAGCCTTCAAAGAAAATCCAAACTAATCAAAATTAACAGAAACATTATTGTCAGTAGTGAACCGATGCACATATATCAATTTTGAATGAGTTTGGGTGCATGTATGACATTATTCAATTGTAAAGGTGGGTGAGGGAGAGGTTTAATTGGCCAATACCACGAATTGGAATTCCCTGCCCACTACCAATGACAATATTTTTATTACTGCTCATATTAAAATAAGATAAGAGATTACCTTGAGATGTCGTCATGTGTGAGGTTGCCCCGGTGTCCATGTATCATGAATCATCGGGAACATTGATACTCATGTTGTTCATGGCTTGCTCAATTTTTGTTGGAGCATAACTTGACGATGAGGGTCCATGGGCTAAAAATACTTGTTGTGGACGACTACCTAAAACACTGGGCTGCCTGTTTGAAATATTGGGTCGAGCCCTCTGATTTGTTGGGTATGGGAAGCGTGAGCCCCACTGCTGCGGGTTCCAGGCCCACGGCGGGATCTGACCCCACTGCCCGTTGCCGGAAAAATGTTGCGGCTGCCAGTAGGTTTGACCCTGATGATGCACGCGGCCTCTGCCTCCACCTCCGCCGGATGCGTTTTCACCGCCCCGATCCCACCCTCGTCCACCATTATTTTTATCTTTGTTATTTTTGCGATTTTGACCCCTTTTAGATCCATTATTGTTGTGATTTAAAACCCTTCATGAACTAGAGTTTGGTGGGTTAAAATTATTAGTAGACACGTTGGTGGAAAGAAGGGCGGTGCCGACACTATTTGCCGCCGACGCCGCTTGTTTCACCTTTCGAGTTTTTTCAAGAATAAACCTCGAACGGGCCTCATAGAATGTGATAAGAGATTGTTTTGTTGAATGAACATAGACACACCATCAAATTATTCATTCAAACCCGCAATCAATTGGAGAACTAACCTTTGATTTTTCACCGGCACACCAACATTTGAGAGTTGATCCGCAAGCATTTTCAAATCTTGACAATATGCGAAAACGTTTGAAAAACATCCAATTTAACATTGGTGAATTGGTTTTCAAGATATACTGCCCTAGAAATTTTATTATCTTGAAAAAAATATTTTGCAAATGTTCCCAATCTTGTTGAGCCATAGAATCCGATTCCAAAATGGTGTGCAAAAGGTCATTAGAAATTGTGCCATAAATCCATTGAAGAATTATAACATCCAATCCAGACCATAGAGTTTTGTCCATGGTTGATGATTTGATATGATTGAGATAATTATGAATTGGATCCATAATTATCTTAACACTTGGTTCTAATTCACCCCAAATCCAAACCATATTATTGTACACACGTCAACATGCCCCAAACACTTTCTTGATCGATCATCAGAGGAAAAGAAATATCAAAATTGGGATGCCTGGACTCAGTCTCTAGCACATTTTTATGAATTTAATGTTATTATGATATTTCTTAATGCAATAAAGCGTAAATATCTATGGGCTTTACATAAAAATAAAGTAGTTATAAAACAATAAAACAAGAATAATAATATTGTGGAGAAAGAGAGGAGAGTTCTTTATTTCTCTTGAAGGATGTAAATACAATGAAGAGAACATCTCTATTTATAAGGAGAAAAGTAGTTTGGTCCCAAAGTCACAAATCCTAGCTTTTCTCCTAAATATAGACATCCACAATAATAAATAAATAATATTTATAACACTTCCCCTTGGATGTCTATTTGATAGATAATATGTCTTGTTAAAATCTTACTAAGAAAATCCATTGGGAAAATTCTAGTAAAGGAAAAAGAGTACACATTTTTAATGATACGCCCTTTCGTTGCCTCATTAAAAACCTTACAAGGAAAACCCACTCGGACAAAAACCTTGAAAGGAAAAAAGAGTGCAACGCGTATTAATTCCCCCTAATGAGAACTTCAATCCAAAAATGTGAATCTTCACATCTCAATTTTGTGCACATCTTCTCGAAAGTTGCAGTTGGTAGAGACTTGGTGAATAAATCAGTCATTTTATCACTCGAATAAATCTTTTGCACGTCGATATCATCTTTCTTTTGGAGCTTGTGTGAAGAAAAACTTTGGTGAAACGTGATTTATTCTATCTCCTTTTGTGAATTCTCCTTTTAGTTGGGCTATGTATGCTGCTACGTCTTCAGTCTTTGGATAGATTTACATTGGCATATAATATTATTTAAATCACTCCAAATGCACTCATGGCTTGCTTTATAAATATATGTTATCTTTATATGATTTGACTATCATGTAGAACAACATCTCTGTAATCTCTCATAGAGATAGCAAATTATATAAATGCATCAATTGCATAAAGATATGGCACTTCAGGACCAAATAGTTCTGCGAGTTTCTCAATTCAACTTCTTTCAACAAACAATCTATTGCTTTTGTAAACTCGTCAAGAGTTCAAATAATATTCAAGTAATCAATTTATACTCATAAAAACGTAAGGATAATAGAGTCATGTGTATCCTTAGTCAATGAATACTCATTATGATAAAATTGCATTCACCTTATTTTGATTTAATTCATATAAGAATTATGAACAAACTTCTAGAATTTGTATATGCTTCAGGCATTTGAAATTCTTCAAGAATTTTCATATAAAATTTGTCAAGTGACAATATCCGTTAATATTTAAATGCGTGACATTTTCTGTTGTCTGGACTGCAGGCCCAATAAGCTTGAAGCTTATCAAAATGCGTCATTTTACTTGGTAAAAATGACTACGTTAGCATGCTTTATAGACATAGAATTCATATCCTCGCAATTTTTTACAATATTGCATTATATTATACCAAAGATATCATCGACGATATATCATTTGTATCGGTTCGCAGTGTGACATAGCTTGATAAGATCTCATCACTTTCATTATTTAAGGTACCTAAACCTCTCATGAGATTTCATGTAATGTTATGTCGTATGCTCTTCAAGAGCACATTGTCTCATTACTATAACCATTTTGATCATCTGCTCATCTCCCTTTCCAAGGATTATCTATTTGAAATCAATTGGTCTACCACACTTCATGCATGTTGTAGGCTTTGTCTTTCAGGGACATTAATTTAATTGGAGCATGTTGTAGTTGAAATTATAAATTAATTTTGGGTCAGCAAATGCTTCTAGCACTTGATTTGAATTATCTTTGAATGAGGATCATACAAATTATAATTCATAACATATTTCTTAGATGTTTATTCTCTCTCCCGTATGTTAGAAAACCTAACAAATATCTCATCTTCTTTGATGGAATCCATTTTTGTTTATCATGGTAGATTAATTAATCATATACCACACATAAAAACTATTAGATGGAAATATATGGTTTCTGACCCTGAAGAAATTGTGAGGAAGAAATTATCATAATTTATTGGTCTGAAGCATACAAGTGTTGTTGTATGAAATATATCATATTTCAGATAAACATATGAAGCTTTGTTCTCATTATCAATGGTTTAACTATTTATCAGAGACATTCAACACTAAAATCAACATTAACAAGATGAATTATCTTGATTACATAATCTGAAAATTGCGCTCTCAACTCAATTATTTTGAGTAAGTAACTTTGCATATGTCAAAATGCGGGTTGAAAATAAATGCACATGCACATGTGATTGTATTATCGATGAATCTATTCAAGACATCACATAACAGGTGAATAAGCTCATATTCACCTTTTATATTTTTTAAGAATTTAGAGAATTTAGCAACTTCTCACGAGAACAAGCAACACAAACAATTTTTTGAAGAATCTTCTAGTTCTTCAATATATGTCGAATACTCAATTTGCATATCATATTTGAAACTAAAGGTGGCCAGTGGGCCGGGCTCGGGTCTGGCGTGTCGGGTCTGGCGGGGTCGGGGCGGGGTCGGGGTCGGGGCGGGGTTCGGGCAGGTTTTCCTTTTTTTTTTAAATACCACATGTATAAAAAAAAACTCAATAAACAAGACAAGATAGTGTAATAAAAATATCCCAAGGTTATTTTTGTGCCTCTTATATTATTTAATAGACATATGATTTTTTTGTAATACAAATACAATTGTCTAAAATCTAAATTGCAACTTTGTGGTGTTGTCCAAAAGTTGCAAATTACATAATAAAATTACAATTAAAAAAATTACATTCTTAAAAAAACCTGTTCTAATTGCTTGATGATTTCCTGTGATTCTTCGGTTGGAATTGGTATTTGTTGGTCAAATTGATTTACGTCGCTTCCACCACCTTCGGATAAAATTTCGTTGTAGTTTTCGTCTTCTTCTTCGTTGATCTCCGGTTGACCGCACCTTCTTCGCTCCGCTCGTATCCAATCTCTGAATAATACTGCAATTTCCAAGCTGTCTCCGTCTAATGAGTGTCTGTGGTCTCCTATTTGATATCTGCCTGCAGAAAAAGCGCTTTTAGACGCAGTTGATGACGCTTGAATGTTCAAAACATCTCGGGCCATCAATGAAAGTGTCGGAAAGGTCTTCTCATTCCCCCTCCAGTATTTCAGCAAGTCTTCATGTCCATCTTCATTGATAACTTCTTGGTACGGTACAGAACCCTGCAAAACAAAAATATCCAACTCGCTAATTTGGTTAGTAGTAGAGGTACGGCCGCACATTCTATTTCTGAGGCTTTCAATACTAGCCGCAGAAACATCATGTCTTTTGTGAGGTTGTGTTGAAGATGAAGAAGATGGTATGGAAGCCGGTAAGTTACTAGCATTTTCTTGTTGATAAAATCTATATATTTTTTTGCATTGGTGTTCTACGCTAGACAACACTTCTTCTTTAGTTTGTTCAATAGGTGGTGGATGATTTAGATTTTTGGGACTTGGAGGTGGTAGTACTTCTATACAATCGTAAATAGTTTCAATTAGTGATTTAGTACCGTCTATTTTAATAGTAGGATTTAATACAGAACCAATAATATAAATAGTGGGAATAGGAATAAAATATTTTTTTATTTTGACAAACATTTTTTTAATAGCTGCCATATAAGCTGGTTTTTCCATATATTCACTAAGTAATAAAAATATTAGAGTTATATAAAACAACATAGTTGAAATAGTAGGATAATATATACCGAAAATTTCTTTTGTTGCTTGAATTTTTTTTTCTAAAAATACAATAAGTTCGGAAATTTTTACCCAATCACTATCTAAAATCATATCAGCTGGATTTTTATTATGAGAGTTAAAAAATAAAGTTATAGGTTTTCTATAGTCATAAGCAACAAATAGTTGCTCGTATAAAGAATTCCACCTAGTGGATACTTCTTGTGGAATTTTTCTATAAGATAGTCCACAATCGTGAAAAGTTTTTTTATATTCTTTTCTACGTTGTACTTTATTACTTTTAAAAATAAAGTTTATAGCAAATTGTATTTTACTAAGAATGTCTTCAAAAGTGATAGACCATCCTTTACAATTAAGTTATATATATGGCACTCGCATTTTATATGAAAATGATCTGAAAAAGATGGAGTTAAACTATTTTTTAAAATTGTAATTGCGTAATTGTTAGAAGAAACGTTATCTAATGTAATAGTCATAATTTTATCGGTTATTCCGTAATAATGACACACTTGATAAATATTATCTGCAATAAAAGTACAGTGTGCCTATCATCTATATATCTATACGCTAAAATACATTTTTGCATAGACCATTTATAATCTATCCAATGACAAGTTACAGTTAAATAATCATGGTCGTTAGTACTACGACCTATATCAGACGTGATAGATACTTTGTCATTAAAATGATATAATGAATATCGTAAATATTGTTGATATTCATGCGCGAATTTAAATACATCTCTCTTAACAGTTGATCTAGGAAAACCGTTAAAAGCAGGATTATATATATCTCTAATGTAATGAATAAAATCGGGAGATGAAGGAAATGAAAAAGGCAAACCCTCCACAAAGAACTAATTTTGATATTACTTCCTATCTCTATGTTTATTGTATTTAGGGCCTACAATTCCCCGTCATAGGGTTAATTTGACCTCAGATTTGGTCCGGGACGATGTCGATGTGAACCTTGTCCCGATGGAGCGGGCGTTATGCACCCGATTTTGAAGCCTGGTATTGGGCATACCTAGCTGGATGAGCACTTACTACGTGTCTAATTAAACCCCCCGTCCCACCGTGACCTTTTCCAGTTTTAAATTTTAAAATATTTTTACAAATTTTACATATAGCTACTTGATTCTCTACGTCCCTATCAAAAAATGTCTATGCATCTGATTTTAATGGTCGTTTTGCTGGACCTCGTTTCATACTAGGGGGAATATGAGGTATTTCAGTTGAAGGTGCACTAGTGGGTGTGTTGTCATCAACATTAGTGGGTGTATCATCTAGATCATCGTCTAAATTAAAGTCTTCTTGAGTTCCAGAAAATAGCTCCTCGTCTAAATCTAATGGTATTGTAGGAAAAATGTTGAGTATCAACAAAATCATCCTGTGTAGGAATAAGATGACTAGAAGAAGTACCCTTGCCCTGGTTGCCCCTACTAGAAGAAGCACCCTTATCCTTACCCTTAAACATACCTCTTAATCCTTCCATTTTAATTATGATAATAAATAATTAAAGATAATAAAATTAAGTGCGCTAAATAAAATAAACAGACAATAATAATTTAATGAAGGAACAAATGTACCAAATGCCGACGTAACGTCGGCGTTTAATCGAGAGGTTGAAAATTGAAACTTTGCTCGATGGAAGATCCTCAAGCTAGTTGCCAACTTCACTCCCAATTCCCAAATGAATAAATAAGATTGAATATTTAGCAAACAATGTAGACTTGTAGAGAGATATATTGAGAGATTAGAGAGATTGTAGGAAGATTTGTGAGAAAGATGAATAGAAAATGAGTTATTTATAGTTGGAAAATTGGCTTAAAGTGTAAATATAATAACTTATGGGTTAAAAATAAATATTAAGGGGTAGGGGGGTTGGGGGAGGGGGGAGGCCTAAAATGGCCGTTGCCCAACGGCCAAAATCTAAAATGGTCGTTGGTGCAACGGTTATATTTGCAAATGGGGAGCACTCGGGCGGGGTCGGGGTCGGGTCGGGCGGGCCTGGGGCGGGCTCGGGTTTGGCGGGATGAGACATTGTCCCGTCCCGAGTTTGAGTCCCGCTACCATTTTTTTTACGCGGGGTCGGGGCCGAACCGGGGCGAGCTCGGGACGGGGTCGGGCCGTCCCGGCCCACTGGCCAGCCTTATTTGAAACGGAATGACAAAACTGCTCATGCTAATCATACTAGTAAACTTCAAGTTTATCAAGTCATGTGCTATTTATTTTAGTAAATTTCTTATTTACTATTACATGAAAGTTTATATGAATAAAATTCAGGTTTACCGTGACATGTGATTTCATCATGCTTATATTTGTGTAGTACAATTTGGAGAATAAAAAGAGTAACATTTCGCATACATATTTCTTACCCACTATGATTTTGAAGATATTTAATCCTCCAATCATTTATACCTTCAATGTGATAACCTATTTACTTAAGTAAACTTCGGGTTTACTATAACTTGTGTTTCATCAACCCAACTTTATATATTATAATCTAAAAGGAATTACATAATAGTATTTAAGCTATTCAGGAGACTTTAATGTATTCTCCATAATCACATATTGTTTGGACACTGCTACTGCCATGATCTTTTCTGGATAAATAATTAGCTCTTCTGGAGCCCTTGATCATTAATTTTGTACAATCGAATATTGCTTAGATACTGCTGGTATCAGAAAAGAAATTATAGATAGACACTACTGGTGTCATGAAATAAACAATAATTAAATGAACATTTAAAAATAATACAATTTATAAATGATGAAAAGTAAGTTCTAAACTTCAGTATTTCAGACATCTCCTTCAGGGAGAATACCCATTAACATTCGAACATTTTGCATTAAAGTGACAGTCGTAACAATAATATATCAATATGGTTATAGTAGAAAGTATTCTACAAAATTTGTATTCTACATAATAAAAGTATCCAAGATGATTTGAAAGTACGACATGTACGTGCAACAATGACCTTCATACCACAAAAAAATATTTATATCCTTTATTATTTTATCTTTTCAGGAGGTGTGTTGTGGTATTTGTTCATTCACTTCGGGGAATGAAACTTGGTCATTTAGAAGAGCTTTATACATAATTTTTAATAACTCATTATTTCTCTCAACCACAAAAAAACACAGCTTCAATATATTTCTCAAACCTTTTTCTACTTGTCAAAAGTCATGTCAATACTTCTAAACCATCAAAATACATATAGAACCATTTCTTAGTAAAAATGGCAGCCCGGTGCACTAAGCTCCCACTATGCGTGGGGTTCGGGAAAGGAATGATTCTATTATGTTACTACTTTAGAAATAAATTTCAAAGTTGAACCTTTTCGGAAGTAAAGTTCAAAGCCTTACTACTTCGGGAGTAAAGTTCAAAGTCTTATTACTTCAAGAATAATTTTTAAGTTTGTACTATGACAGGAGTAAATTTAAAGACTTTAAAGTTCCACTACTTCGGGAGTAAACTTTGGTATTTTACTATTTCATGAGTAGATTTTAAATTCTTACTATTTCGAGAGTAAATTTCAATATCTTACTACTTTAGGAGTAAATTTCAATGTTTTACTACTTCGGGAGTAAATTTCAATGTTTTACTACTTCTGGAATATATTTCAGAGTCTTGCCACTTCAGGAGTAAAGTTCAAAAGTTTACTACTTCGGGAGTAGAATTCAAAGTTCTACTACTTCAAGAGTAGAGTTCAAACTTTGCTACTTCGGAAGCATATTTATGAGTTTTCTACTTCGAGGAGCAGATTTCTGAGTTGACTGCTTCGGGAGTAAAGCATAGAATATTTAGATTATTTTTTCTCAATTATTCTACCTCTTCTAGAGGTGAGTCGTGATAACTTCACAACCAAACTCACGTCTGCACATATAAGCTTTACTACATATTGTCACATTTGCTTAAGGAAATGGATCCGTATTTCTAACATTTATCAAAAGTTCTCATTCTTCGAAAATATAACATAATCATCTGAATGTGTCTGAACCACATTTAATTGTGATAGCTTATAACCTCTTTTAAGATGTTACTACTTCAGGAGCAAATCGAGACATGCATATAAAAATATTACCACTTTAGGTGACTATAAACATAAATATTTAGTCATAACGAGCCTTCCGAAATAAACTACAAACAACAGATAGAAATTGATTTAAAAATTGCTAAAAGGCTAGACCACATAAGAATCAGTTGTTTAATATGGTCATTGTGATTCATTATACTAACCTGGATAATAGTCCACATGTTCATGGTCCACTTCAAACATAGTAGTGCAACTGCAACCCAATTATCACACTTTTGCGGACGATGAACAGTCTGCGTAGGTTAAGGGATGATTAGAGACTCGTGCTAATAACGTGTTATAAAATAATAAAATAAGAATAATAATATTGTGGAGAAAGAGAGGAGAGTTTTTTTATTTCTTTTGAAAGAGGTAAAATACAATGAAGAGAACCCTCTATTTATAGGAGAAAAAGTAGCTTGGTCCCAAAATCACAAACCCTAGCTTTTTTTCTAAATATAGATATCCACAATAATAAATAAATAATATTTATAACAAAAGTCTATTTTTGTAATATTCTAGAATTGTTTATCCATATTTGGTTGTTTCATTTTTTTGCTTTTCTTTAGTCAAAGCTGAATGTGCTAAATGCCTTTATTTGTAATGTGCAATTATAAGAGTGCAAATCTTAAAAAGATGTATATATATGGATGTAAATTGAAAAAGAATAATTCACAAGATGTAAATAAAAACAAGCTGTGTACATTAGTTATAAGATAAAATGATGATGAAAAGTATTAGGTACAAATAGGGTGTGCTAATTTGGATTAAATAGAAAAATCAAACAAAATTGTTTTCTATTTTGTTATTTTGTTTAATATTTTGGATTTTGGTTTGATTTCAGATAATAGATTTAATTTTTTAGTTTGTGATTGGCATCTAGAAGTACATATTTTTAGATAAGTTACGTCTCTCACGTGTTGCTCTTTACTAATTTTGTTTTAAGTACATTCTGGCCACTTTATACTAGATATATGTGTTTGTTGTACTTAGGTGATGATTCAACGGAAGTCGGTGTTTTTATGCAAAAAGAAAAATATAACTTTGAAATCTGATTAGAAGTCATTCTTGAGTATTCCGAATAAGCCATGAAAAGGAGTTGAAAAAATAAAATGTCTCAAGAAAAAAAAACATATATATAAGCCACGTGGCATGGGGTGTGCCCCCTGTGTCTCATGCCTTCAAAAATAAGAATGCAGAAGTTGCCCTAAATTTACAAGGGCACGTCTCTTGGGAAGTTCCCTATGTGGGGCGTCACTTTGTATTTTCTGGTCAATCCGAGTTGATTTTGTATTTTACTCAGAGATTCGGTCCATAAATACATGTTCTACATGTTTGTGAGGGGAGATTCAAACCGACCTTAGAGAGACATACAAAGTAAACGCAAGGAAGGCTAAACACACCATTGTGTAGCAACTAGCAACGATTCACAGTTTATCATATCTTACTTCTATTCTCTTTGTTGAACGATTATATATTGTGATATCTTCATATTATAAGTGTTTAGTTCCTTATTGTTTTAAGATTATGGAATTATTCATGATTATTGTTAGTTGAACTTTGATGTTAGCATATGTTTGATTATCATCGATATCTATTGATTTAATTAGTTTACTTACGTTATCTTGTGTTTAGTTATTTGATTGCTTGATCATTAATTGAATACTATTTATGAATTTAGATTATGAGTCCTGGCGAAGAGGTCTATTTTGCATTATAGGATAAGATGGGGCTTGTTCAGTGATGTGGTAATTCATTCAACACTGATTAGCGATACTGACTAACTTACAATTAGCAAGTGACCGACTAGTTGTAGACCTTTACCTTGATCGGCTTACTTAGTCAAACATAGGAGATACAACTGCATCCTTATTATTAGAGACAATCATGGGACATAGACGTTTCACTAGTTTGGGTAGGCTTCGTTCTAGGATGGCTCATGTTCGAAGTAAAATCAACCTTATGACTAGAAAATTAGATTTTCAACGGACTAACTCAAATGGATACGCAACATGAATCTATAAATTCCCCAGTAACTCTAGGATATTTCTCTCTTTTGTATTTTCAATCATATTAGTTTTTCTTATTTGTTTCTTGTCTTTAAATTCTACAAAATTTTGATTCTCTTACTATTTAATCTAGTTAGAAAAGTTAACACTAAATTCTCGTTGGGAACAATACTCTACTTCATTTTATATTACTTGTCAATCATGTGTGCTTGTATGTAGTTCACTTGCAACCGACCAGTTTTGAATTTTAAATAATAAAAATTGAAAAAGCTAAAGTGTGTGTATATATATTAAACACATGTTATGTTTCTTTTAAGCCGAAGGTTTATCGAAAATAACTTCTCTACTCCACAAATGTAAGGATAAGGTGTGCGTACATCCAATCCTCCCTAGACCCTACTTGTGGGAATACACTTGGCATGTTGCAGTTGTTATTGTTGTTGTTGTATATATTAAACACATGTATGTATTATTTCTTTATATAAAGTATACTTCCTCCGTTCTAAAAAATTGTCTTAGTTTAATTTGACATGGAGTTTAAGAAATAAATGAAGACTTTTGAAATGTATGGTCCAAAATAATTTTAGATATTTATATGGATGTAAATCATTTCATAAAATTAAATTATTTTTAAATATAAAAACGTGTCAGTATTTATGAGACAAACTACTAATGAAAGTAAGATAATCTTTCTGGGATATAAGAATTATACTGTTCTTGGTATATGATTAGTAAAGGCATCAATTAGCATTAGATATTATTACATTTGTTTTTATTATTACATTGTGCGTGAAAACTTGTTCTTGTTGAGTTGTTGGTTTGTTGCATTATGATCCTTCGTCAGAATAAAAGTGATTATCTCATGAAATATGTGGCTTGCCAGTGATATCCATTTTCATTATTTGAATTAAATTCAGAAAAAATAAGAAAAAATCAATAAAAAAATTATAAAATGAAGAGAAAATGTCTAAAACACACCTCAATCTTTTTATCCGGATTTATTGTAATACATCTAACCTTTATGGGGGTCCTATTATCCCTGAATATATTTTTAGAATTGTTTTGGCATTTATTGAGTGAGCTAACAATTCAAATACATGCCGAACAAAATGCCATAAAATAAAGGAGTCGGATCATTTTCAGGTCATTTCACTCTTCGAACAAAATAAAAAATTAGAATTTTCTCCTGCCCTCTTAATTTTTTCATGGTGAAATCAGTTGATTCTCTTGTAATTTGATCTTGTAAATCATTATATTCTTTCATAATCGAGTCTTGGCTTGTGTCGGATTTTGATTCAATTTTTCCAAATAAATTCCAAAAAATGCTTTAAATATATTTAGGGATAATAGGATCACCTTAAAGGTTAAATGTGTTATAGCAAATTCGGACAAATATTAAGTGTATTTTAGACATTTTTTCTAAAATAAAAGAAAATCAAGCCGAAAAGAAAAAATTGAACCAAATCAAATTTATTGTAATGTAGATTGGATAGTACGTTTTCAAAATTAAAAAGAAATTGGAATGCACACCCCGATAAAATATGCAAATAATAAAAAATAATTTTGAAAATGCAAAGAAGATGATAAATTGGAATTTCCATCCTTGTTGAGTTGTTTCTCCATCTTGTACTGGATAAGGCCTTTCTCCCTCTCAGGCTCAGCCATGTCTCTCTCTTGTTTCTCCGCTATCCCCACCGCGAAACTCCACTTCAAAACCCTACCCACAAACACACCCTTATCTCTCCACTCTCCATTTGTCCCCAAATTCCAACTCACCAAACTCAAAACCCACAACAAAACCCTTTCATTAACATCCCCAATCTCTGCCTCACTTGAAGCTGGTGTTGGTATAATGGCAACAAAACTTGGAATGATGAGTTTCTTCGAGGAATCCGGAACAGTTGTCCCTGTAACTGTTGTAGGTTTTCGCGAGGGTAATATTGTTACTCAGATTAAAACTGAAGCTACTGATGGATATAATGCTGTACAGGTTGGGTACCGAAGAGTTCGGGATAGAAAACTCACTAAACCTGAAATGGGACATCTTGAAAAGTCTGGGATTATCCCTTTAAGACATTTGCAAGAGTTTCGTGTTCAGACTGTTGATGGGTTTGAGGTTACGCAGAAACTTGATTTTAATGAGCTTTTTAAAGAGGGTGAATTGGTAGATGTCTCTGCTACTACCATTGGAAAAGGATTTCAAGGTATATACGCAGAAACTTGTTTAAGTCCATATGAAGTACTAGGCTAGGCAGTATTTTGGATAAACCAGACTATGGGCTCTTTTGGTACGAGGGATTAGGGATAATTAATTCCGGGATTAAATTTGGGATGAATTTAACCCACGTTTGGTTGGGATAAAATCTCGAAATAACTAATCCCGTGATTAGTTATTCCGGAATTGTAGTGTTATTTTTATCCCACATTGAGGGTGGGATAACTTGTTCCCAACCAAACAAGCCCTAAGAGTTCATCCCAATTGGATTAATGAAGTGTACAATTGACCTTGATTTTATGTTTTGTGATGAGCTATTGGTCCTGACAGAATATATTGTCTTTCATAAGTGAACTGTCAAATAGAGAACTTGTACTGTTGGAGAATCTAAATTATTGAATACTGTGATAAAACAGATCCAATCGGAGGGAAATGGATATTCTAAATTCATATAGCTAGGTCCGACTAACTTAGAATTGAGGTGTGGTTGTTGTTGCCCGAACGAGAACCACCCTGTGATTTTAGTAGCATGTTACATCTAAAGCACCAGGTCTTTGGTTTTGCGTTCGCAAAATTGCGCTCTGATTAGTATCTGTTTTTATTATTAAGGTGCAATATATGGACTGCAGATGCAAATATGATGTTTTACTTATTTATATAACTACATGATATGCCTGTTACATGAGCTAAATTATATTATTAACATTCGGACCCTGTGGTTTGTCAGAATAGTATTGGTTTGTATTTTCTCAAAAAATAGTATTTGTTTGTATTATTAAGGTGCATATATAAGCTAGAACTTGCCTTGTTACTTTTTCAATGAATACTTCACATCAAAAAAGTCACAAGTGCAATATGCTTTCATTCTGCTTCTTGTTCAATCAGTTGCATATGATGAGTCCCTGGTATCAGCTTAAGACTGATAAAAGGACATTGTGTTTTGATTACTGATACTGTTGAGGCTATGGAATACCTCCTCGCTTTATGCTTCACGGTTTACTGTGATCTGGAAATCCAATGAGCTGGATACATAGGATTGCTAAAGATAGATTAACAATTTATTAACCTGCAAACAAGTATGAAATCAACAAATATCTTTTATTGACATTTCTTAGCGTTAAATTGTGTTGGTAGTAAATAGAGTAATCCAGGAATAAGTGATCCGCATAATGGCTGAGAATCTATTAAAGCAACTCCGAGTCATATCTGCTTGATTAGAAGGAGACAATTCTACTCTAGATTACATCTTTTTAAGCTTGTTTGTAAAGTAGTTTTGTTAGTATAAGTTCCTTTTTCCGCTTTTCCCTTATTTGTTAAACAAAAGTATTCTGCAACTGAAATAGCTGTGATAGGACTTGTTAATACTGAGGTGATGTTAGATTATGTAGCAATACTGTTAAAAGCGCTGATGGGGCATGCATAAACCTTGAAGCTAGATGCATCGCAGACTAGGTGCACTGTGTTGCTTAGGCAGTGCTTAAGTGTAAGGCGTGTGCCTAGAAAGACACGGCCAACTGATTGCTTCTTAATAAGTTTAAGTAGTAATTTATGAGGCCCGTAAGTTTTGTTTTGAAGAGGGCAGACAAGACACTAAAAAATAATTATAAAAGCAAAGTCATATATCACTTGTTAAGAAAACGTTATGGAAAAATGTTGGTGATTAAAAACTGGGAGTTAGAAATTTAGTGGAGAAAATTATGAATAAAATTCTTTATCAAAGAGAATTAGTCAATAAAATTGAATTAGGAACTTAAATTTGCATCTTTGCAACAGAGTAAAAAGTTTAAAATGATTTTGAACTTGATTGACATGTTTTATTCTTCATATATATGTTTCACTTGCAAATTCTTTTCTCAATTCCTTTGTCCATGTAATTGCTTGTTTGTGTTTATTTTATTTTTATTTCTTCATCTCACTTGTGCTTTTTAATCGTTCTTTGCACTTAAAACCTGACCATACCCTGGGGTGCTCTTCTTCCCTTTTCCTTTTGACAACAACATTCTGTTGCAGCCAAGGGTCTATTGGAAACAACCTCTCTACCTCCGAAGGTAGGGGTAAGGTCTGCGTACACTCCACCCTACCCAGTCCCCACTTTTGGGATTATACTGGGTATGTTGTTATTAAGGTGCATATATCACTACAGATGCAAATGTGATATTTTACTTATATATAAAACTACTTGATATGCCTGTTACATAATCTACATTATGTCATTAACTTTTGGCCAAATGTTTTGTATTAAAGCTTTTTCGATAATCACATCCTAATTGAACATCATGGTAGCTCCCCTCTTCTTGTGGCACCTAAATAAGCTTTCTTTGATGGATATCTTGATGTTCTGTGCAACTTGGCTTGCTATCATAGTATATAGTACTTGTCTGGTGCTGATCATAGTGTTTTTTATGCTGGTTGATTCCACAGTTTACATTTCCAGATGTTTAAATTCGTAGGCGCCTCTCTTTTCTTATAGTCAAGAGAGTGTTAAGAGGTTCTGGGGTATGCTGGGATTTGTAGGATTT
The DNA here is from genome assembly GCA_029783415.1 of Anisodus acutangulus. Taxonomy (NCBI): domain Eukaryota; kingdom Viridiplantae; phylum Streptophyta; class Magnoliopsida; order Solanales; family Solanaceae; genus Anisodus; species Anisodus acutangulus. The sequence continues at coordinate 15,238,956 of CM056505.1, forward strand.
ACCCGCAAGGATGGCTCAATTGGTTGAGCATGGGGCTTCCATAGTGGAGGTCTCAGGTTCGAAACCCCCTGCCTACGACAACGGGGGGTTTACCTTCTGGGTCGAGCTCTTCGCACGGGGCTTGCCTAGTGCGGGTTATCTCTCTTGTGTGGTTTGCGAGCTATTACACAGGAGCGGAGTTTACCCGGTGGTTCCCTTGTCATAAAAAAAAAGTTTTCCAAACAAGGTTAATTTTAACCTTCTTCTAATAACCTGAATAGTTGTTTTTAAGTATCATCTGAAAGAGACTTCCATACAAGTGCATGTATTGACGTATTGTAATTATGAAGTCGAGGTACAGGCAGTTCTTTGGTTCTCTATTTGGAATACTTTTATAACACTTTGAGAGCAAGTACTCTTACAGTGTTGATCTTATGTTTATTTTTCGTAAAATATCTCTCCATTAATGGATAAATGTGATAAATCCACTCAAAACCTTCTTGTTTTTCTCTTTTTCATTGTTGACACTGGTGGAATTGGCTTGCAGGTGGTATCAAGAGGCATAATTTCAAGAGGGGTCAAATGACTCACGGATCAAAGAGTCATAGACAACTAGGGTCAATTGGTGCTGGGACAACTCCAGGGCGTGTATATAAGGGCAAGAAAATGCCTGGAAGAATGGGTGGCACCAAGACGAAGATTAGAAAGCTGAAGATTATCAAGATCGATGATGAACTCAACATTCTAATGATTAAAGGAGCTCTTCCTGGTAAGCCTGGGAATCTTTTGCGAATAGCTCCAGCCAAGATTGTAGGCAAAAACATCCCCAAGAACTAATCTCTCTTCTCAACTGATGTAATTTATTGTAGCTTTAAATTTTGATTTTGCCTTCCCTGTCTCTTTCGTCACGGTGTTGTTATTTCAGAGGCTGGGTAACATTTCAAGCAATCTATATCTTCAAGTTCTATTTTCCAGATGTCTAGCTAAAGCTCATTCTTCATATCTTTACATTAAATGTCTGGTTTTATATCTGGTTTCTGGACTTGAAGGAAAGGAATTTTACTCCGTCCAATTCATTAAATGAAACGTTTTCCTACGCATACTCTTACTATGTCATGTCATGCTTGAGACCAAAAGTTTTTAAGGGCATCTATGGTACATGCCAAAAGTCTTTTTTCCTTAAATTTTGTGTCAGTCAAACACTCAATAAAATGAAACGGAGTCACACTAAGTGTAAATCAACTGACCTTGAAAACTCACAGCTTCTCCCAACATTATCAAGACAGATAGATATACATGTGAATAAGTCGATTGTATTCTTTAAATTAGCTACAGAGGTGGTAAGAATGTCCAGAAGGAAGTCTAAAGGCACTTCCTCCCACTGAGCTTGCAGCATCATCTCCTGTAAATTCAAGTAATTTGATCATATTGTATCATGATTTAGCTGGTTTTCTGCTGTTTGTCTGTCTATTACAACCCTTCTCCTCTATCCCAACTTGGGATTCTCCCAGGTGAAGAAGATTATTAATGTGATCATTGAGATAATTGAACATGCTAGTAGTGAGAAATTTTCTAATGCAATCAATAGAAAAATATGTTTGTGAGTTGAGTTATGGTGGGATGATGATTGATGGTTGCTATAGCTAACTCGGACACATCCTTGATGATGGAGAAATTTTCTGACTTCTTACGTCTAGTTTCTCATCCGGGGTCCTTCAATTGCCAATGACATGATCTGTTATAACTACCAGCACCACTGGAAAATACTGTATAAAAAGAACTTTAATAACTGAGGTTTAGAATTTTTTTCAACGTCCAAGTTAGCATAAGGAGTTAAACTTACACCATCATTAACGTAGACAGTAGGCAAAACATATTTAAACAATCTATAAAGTCGGAATTTGTATTGTGTTAGAATGTGAATTATCACGTTTGAAATTGAAAGAATTCTTCTATTATTTAGTCTCAAATTTCAGTCATCTCATTAGACCATGTTGTGTTCCCTTTGCTGCACTTAGATCTATTTCATTCAATTTTTAATTTGTTAACTTGTATCTTTATGATTCAATCTATATGAACCAACAAATTCGGAATTTACTCAATTAAAGAAAAGGCAACTACATGGATAGAATAGCACCAGAGTCGAAAAGTTAAAAGATCAAGTACATGAGGAAAAAGTGTGAAAAAGGATGATTGAGGCGATAAGAGGCCGAACATGAAGCATTAACAGAGAAGACACCTAGAGCAACGTTAGAAACAAAAGCCTATCAAGCTTGGCGTCTCTCTGTGTAGATTTTTCTTTTTTCAAAAAAGGGCCAAAAATACCCCTAACGTATGAAAAATGATTCATAAATATCCTTCATCCATCTATTGAATCTAAAAATATCTCCAACCTATTTTTTTCTCAAGAATACCCCTCAAACTAACACTCTAAATTTTATGTGTTTTATTCAAGTTAAAAAATCCATGTGACTTATTATGATTGGCCATATAAATTAAGTATAAAAATTAAACTCATCACTTTTAAACCCAAACCTGCTAAGTTTAATCTGACTTTTTTTTAACCTAAACCCACATTGTTCCAACAACAACAATATACACAGTGTAATTCCACAAGTGGAGTCCGGAGAAGATAGAGTGTACGCAAATCTATCCCCTACCTAAGCTGCTGCAGATAGTCAAATTTCAATTTTCCAAGCAATGACTTGCTTGATATGGTAAGTAACCTGCTGATATGTGTTCCTTGTTCCTCTTAGAATCCTTCCTGCTTCTTTTGGAATTGATCAGATTAGCTTTCAAAGCTCTAATTTTCTTTTCTGATTGTGGAATGTGTATAAGATATGAAGGCTTTAAAAGAGAACTAAGAGAGAAATGTTCACCGAGAATATGACAGAATCTTGTTCTTGTTTCTTCTGTCTTTTCTAGGGCTGTCCAGTGGGCCGGGTCGGCCCAATCCCGACCCAGTCCATCCCGCTTACCGCCTCCGACCCGCCCCGATTCTCCTTAAACAAATGATAGTGGGGTTCGAACTCGGGACGGGACTAGGGCTCGTCTCGATCCCATCCCCCTTGCAAAAATAACCGTTGCACAACGGTCAAATTTAGATTTTGGCAGTTGTGCAACGTCTATAACGACCATTTTGGCCCTCCCATCCCATAAACCCCCCGACCCTCTTAATATTTATTTTTAACCCCTAAATTAGTATATTTACACTTTAACCCTATTTCTCAACTATAAATACCTCATTTTCCTCACAAATCTTCATACCATCTCTCTAATCTCTCTATCTATCTCTCTACAAGTCTACATTGCCAACTAAATATTTTATTTTATTTACTTATTTATATCAAAGTTCAAAAACTGGGAGTAAAGTTGGCAACTAGCTTGGGGATCATCCATCGAACAAAGTTTTAATTTTCAACCTCGATTACACATCGATATGCTTGTAGATAATTATTGAGCATATCCCTTGGATGGATGATCCTCAGAATATTCGTTCCATAATAATTATGGATGATCCTCAAAATATTCGTTCCATTATAATTTTATTATCTTCAATCCAAGGGATATGCTTGTAGATAATGATTGAGATTTTTTTTTAGAACTTATTGAATTTTTAGAGAATTTTTTCTAGCTACTAAAGAATTTTTTGGTATTTATTATCCTACTATTTCAACTATGTTATTTTATATAGCTCTAATATTTTTGTTACTTAGTGAATATATGCAAAAACCATCTTACGCTCCGCTCCATCTATTAAAAAAATATTTATAAAATTAAAAAAAATACTTTTTTCCTATTCCCACTATTTATATTATCGGTGTTATATTAAATCTGACTATTAAAGTAGACGATTGCAAATCACTTGTTGAAACTATTTATGAAAGTATAGAAATACTTCCACCTCCAAGTCCAAATAAAGAACCAACTCACGAACCAATTAGTGAAGAAGTTACGTCTAACATACATACTGAAAGCAAATATATATATATATATATATTACCAAGAACAAAGTGCAAATAATCAACTGGCTTCTGTACCATCTACTTCTACTTCGCTGCAACCTTATAAAAGACATGATATTTCTGCCTCAAGTATTAAAGGCCTTAGAAATAGAATGCATAGTGGTTCAACTTCTTCACAAATTAGCGAGTTTGATGTTTATGTCTTGTAGTGTGTTGTACCGTACGAAACAATTGTCAATGAAGGTGGACGTGAAGACTTGCTGAGATACTGGAGGGAGAATGAGAAGAAATTTCAGACACTAGCAAAGATGGCTCGAGATGTGTTGAATATTCAAGCATCATCAACAGCTTCGGAAAGCGTTTTTTCTGCTGGAAGGTTTCAAATAGGAGAGCATAGACACTTATTGGTGGGAGATAGCTTGAAGATTGCAGTTTTATCCAGAGATTGGATTAGAGCGGAGTGTAGGAGGTGCGGTGAACCAGAGATCAACGAAGAAGACGACTACAACTACAACGAAATCTTATCCGAGGGAGCAGAAAGCCACATCGAACAATTTGACCAACAACTTCCAATTCCGACAGAAGATCCTCAAGAGATTGTGAGGAAATTAGAAAGAGTATGGTTGACGATGTAATTTTTTTAATGACAATTTTACTATGTGATTTGCAACTTTTGAACTACGAAACAAAGTTGCAATTGTATTACAAAAAAAATCATATTTCTATTAAATAATATAAGAGGCACAAAAACAACCTTAAGATGTTTTTATTCACTATCTTGTTCAATTATTTAAGTGTTTAAATATTTTTTTTAAAAATCCCTCAAATCCCGCGATCTGACCCGATCTGTCCCCCCAAATCCCGACCCCTCTTTCGGCGGGTCGTGGGACGGGACCTCTTCCCGACCCGCCAGTCCCGCCAGATCCCAATCCCGGCCACCCTTCCCGTCCCGCCCAAACCCGCCCTGTCCCGCCCCAACCCGGCCCACTGACCACCCCTAATCTTTTCTCCTAAGCTTACATTGAGTTCAAAAATAAGTTTACCAGTTCAGATAAATTAGGCATACGGTCCTGTCCTAGTGCACACGGCAAAATTTGACAGTAAACAAGGAGCTCCTCCAAATACACATGAAAAAGACCCAACAGATAATTAAAATTTGACTACATGTAACAATGTGAATGTGGGTTTATGTTAAAAGAAAAGGGTCAGAAGGTTTGGGTTTAAAAGTGAGTGGTTTAATTTTTAAATTAAATAATATACGTGGACAATCATAATAAGTCACATGGGTTTATTTAATTGAAAAAAGTCATCAAGTTTAGGAGGTTATTTTGAGGATATTCTTGATACAAGAAAAATATTTGAGGGTAATTTAGACTCATAAGTGAATGGAGGATATTTGTGAGTCATTTTTTCTACGTTAAAGGATATTATTTACCTTTTTTTGTTTTCTTTGATTAAAACCGTTTGAAGTGTGTAGGGAGGCGTCTAGGAGTCCGAAACTTAAGTGGCCCAGTAAGTGAGGAAGTCAACCAAAATAACCAAAAAAAAACCTTACATTAATACCTTTTGCGCTGTAATTTACTACGCAATAGGGGTATTTTATTTTTTCCAAACACTTGGTATAATTTCAACTTGAAATTCACATTTTTTTCATACTTTGACCACAGATTAGTCACGTCCCAAGACTTCGAAATGTCAATATTTTATATAGAAGTCAATTTTTTATGCAAACATTAGTGCATACTCAATACATCAAGGATATCTAAACGTTCGGAACGTCGTTTTAGTGGTTGTAAACTGCCAGAAGTAAATTTCGTTTGAAAACTTGTTATCATTAAGTTTAAGTGTTTTACTTTTTAGGATTTTGATTTAAGCGTAAGACATTACTTTATTTCGAATATGTCGAGATTTTTTTCCTAATTAATTTAGGACGTCGCATGAGTTAGTAATAAACAATAATAAAGACTAAGATAACTAATTATTGTTAAGAAAAAATACGCAAAAAATATAATACTAACTTAAACTGTACAACTTAATTGCATATACACATTCTCTAATGGGTCCCACATGTGGTAGACTTTAGAGTAACCTTAGGCCTAACGCTCATACGATCCCCACCGCCCTCACCATCATCTCCATCCCCCTTCTTCCTCCTAATCGCAGGACGCTCCAAGCCATGATCATCCGCCACGCTTTTTTCTTGCCTCTCTTCTTCGGAGTCCGGACTATGACGTGCACATGTCCGCCTTTAACAGGCTTGATAGGAATCAATCTTTTGAGATCACTAGGGTCAAAATCATCAACATCGTCCTCCGGTGGAAACGAGACCACATGCCCTGAAGGATGAACCTGAAATAATATATAAATAATTAGTATTAATTTTAATTTATATTTAATAAATTAAGTTTTGATAAAAACTCAAACTTGTGTGGCGACAAGCTTCTAAGAGGGCTCCTGAGAGGGGTCTGGTGTAGGATCCATAGTAGTATCATAAATGGGATTCTGAATGGCTGGAGCTGGAGATGGAGCTGGAGCTGGAGATGGAGCTGGAGTTGGAGCTGACGTTGGAGCTGGAAATGTCGACGAATCCTAAGATATGAAAAATTATGAAATAATAAGTATAAGTATCACCCCCTGGGCTAAGAAAAACATCGAAATCTATGAATGAGACAAAGTTTCAACTCAATCAGTTGGACATAGGGATTTGATCTACCAATTGCAGGCTCGAGTGCGAGAACGATATCCATTGCTTGCTGCCCCATCAATTCTATGGAATTATTTGATCTTAAAGGGGATCTTCTATAATTTTGTACTGCAACTCCTTGCCTCCTTGTAGATCACGAACTGTCATCTGCGCACGCACTGATGTGTCATATAAAGTCCAATCTATGTCATCATGTACACCGACATACGCATTTTGTCTCTGCTTTTATGAAGACCCAGGTACATCTGAAAATAGTTGTGCCTATGTGTATATAGGTGTCGACGGTCGGTAAGAATTCGAGGCGGTCTGAAGTCGATGGATGCTGCTGGGCTGGAACAAGATCGAGATCGGGAGCATGCTCATCAGGATCATCTACTAGACGTAGGCCTCTGTCGCCATCTACTTTTCCACCACCTTGGCCACGATCCCCTCAACTATGATCCCCTTGGCCACAATCCCCTCGACCACAATCCCCTCGACCATCATCCCTTATGGCCCCACCCCTTCTGCCACCCCCCTTTTGCCACCATCGCCTCTATCACCACCGCCTCCACGACCACGACCATCTACTGCTTGATACTGGGCCTCTGGAGCACGCTCATGAATACGTCCAACTTCTTGTGCCCGTTGGATACCTGACTTGGCTACTTGAACAATCTAGGCAACAAATCTCACTTTCTCGGGGATATCCATATATTGTACTCCGAACAGGCACATTTTTGTATAGTCCGTAGCTGCATTTGATTGCAAATATTAATAATTGAATAAATTTTTAACGTATTAATTAATACAATTAATTAAGTTTAAGTGCGATAAACTTACCAACACCTCATACTGTCCCGTGGGTTCTACATATCCTCAGCTATCTGGATCACGTCTATCGGGGTTGCCAATTAAGTTGCGTGTGATCTTCTGGTACCACTCCATATAAACCTCGATCGGAGTCATATGTCCGACCACCATTTTCCTCTGCAGCCTTTGAGCCTAGCGATCGATTTGGGTGTGCATAAAGTCCCGGTATATAGCAGTGGCGGTCGAACGCTCATCCCGCATATAGTGGCGGTGATCCCAATCAGTCGGGTCAGGAATATTCTGTGCATGCCCAAACTGTCATAAGACGTGGTGGGGCGCATGGTCCTCAATGATCTCCATGTGTATCAACGTACACTGCGACATTCACATGGCCTCACCAGCCTTGCAAAACACCGGCAATTGATAAAAAAACTGAACATACGACGTTCATATAAAAACCTGTAAAAACGATGACCATAAATTAGTAAGCAATAAGGACAATAATAATAATAATTAGGTAATAATGTAACATCAAACAATTTTATCTTGCCATCCATCATATGATAAAGCTGATCCCTAAATGGAAGAATACTACGGTGTGTATCCATATCTCGGGATATGCCTCCCATTCATATCCGCGCATAGGGCATGTCATCATTAATAAAGTCAGGCTGAGGGTGCGCAGGTACGGGCTAAAAAGGCAATATCCTATCCCACACCCATTATTAAAAGGGTTATTAGAAAAAAATTATTTATTAGTCGTCGTTTCAGAAAACTATATTTAGAATAAAATAACACACACTTAAATATATTACCTATAGGAGAGCTAAAAATCCACCGACATCACATTATATCGCCCATAGACGCTTGACATAGACATCGATATAGGTAAGCCTGAACAACACCGCCCCAACTCTAATCTCCCAATCAGTCCAGATCGATCAGAAATAATAAATACTTTAAGCTCACATGGGAACCCGATGTGTTCGGGAACATGATGCCCATGAATATGATGATTAGATATAGACGGGCATGACAATCCATAATCTCCTGAGCTGTGTTGTCTGTAATAAGATCCGCCTCGTCCTTTGCGCGCAAGTAAGCACAGAGGGAAGACATCGCCACTTGACTCTTTCAATGGATATCACCGGGATGAGACGTATATCCAGTGAGCCTAGTCAACTTCTGCCGTAATGTCAGATGCTGAAGAAGATCCTTAGTGTATAATAGGAGTCCATCTATCCATAGTCCAAACATGACCTCAACATCCTGAATAATGATAGTGGCCTCACCAGTGCGGATATGAAATGTGTGGGTCTCCAATCACCATCACTCAACCATGGACATCATAAAAGCCTGATCATGATGTACCCGACCAATAGCGATGCAATGGTAGATATCGCCCCAAAACAGTTTCTCTAAGATGCGGGAATATAGGGGCCAATCATGTAAAATATCCCATACATGTTCCACCCTACAGGGATGGAACAACGTCCTCATATGTATCTCGTCAGTCTATAATAGCTCGGACCTGTGAGTATCCTGTAGACTAAGTATTGATCTATCGATGGGCCTCAGATGAACGTTGTGATCCATGGAGGTGTCGTATCTGTATTAACAATGTTTAAATTATTCATTATCTTGTAATATTAATTATTTAATCCTTTATCAAAAAATTATACTAACTAACTAATCCTTCATCGAGAAATTATATTAACTATCTAAATTTGCGAATTAGAATAATTATGTTGTATTATATTTTTATTAATAATTAGGAAATTACATTAACTAAATAAATGTTATATTAATGATGTTTTTAATCGTAAACTAATGATGTTCAATCTTAAACTAAGAATTAATTACTTATAATTAATAATTGCTAATTAATTATTATACTAACTACAATCAATGAAAATTATATTAATGACATTTTTAATCCTAAACTAATGATGTTCAATCCTAAACTGAGCATTAACTATTACTAATTAATAATTGATAATTAATTATTATACTAACTACAGTCAACGAAAATTATATTAATGATATTTTAATCCTAAACTAATGATGTTCAATTTTAAACTAAGGATTAACTATTACTAATTAATAATTAATACTAACTACAATCAACGATAATTATATTAATGATGTTTTAATCCTAAATAATGACGAACTAATTCATTTAAGGGGAAATTATATTAACTAAATAATAATTAATTAAAAATTAACACATAAAATTAGATAAATAATTTGGTACATTAATAATTAACATGGAATAAACAAGCTTACAAATAAATAAATTAACAATTAGATAATTAATAAATAAAAAAATTATTAGGAGATTACTATTTTTTATAATCAAACAATTAATAAATAAATAACTATTAGGAGATTACTATATTTTTCTAATCAAATAATTAACAATTTTTTTTAAAAAATAATTACGAAAAACACTACTTTTTTGAAATTCGAGACTATGAAACATTAATCTTGCTTATGATTATAATGTATTTAACAATATAATTAGAAAGTTCATAATAAAATACCTAGATTAAAGGTTATTTTTTTGAGTTCTGGAATCAAGTTCTACTACGCTTTATTTTGAAATTCAAGCTTCGAAACTTGTTCCTTGACTTGTATATACCGAGAATATTGAATTTCTGGTTAAAAATTAACACGAAAATGACAAATTTCGAACGTGAGACCTCATATATTGTTCTTTAATGGTGGTTTTGTTTTTTTAAAGTGAAGTGGGGGGACTAATGAGGAAGAATCCGATGGCCCGTTATGATTTCCCCTATTGCGCAGTAATTTACTATATAAAAGGAGTTAACTGCGCCGTTACAGTTAACTTTTTTTGCACAGTAAATTACTGCGCAAAAGGTACTAATGTATCAATTTTTTGGGGGTTATTTTGATTACTTTCCTCACTTTTGGGGTTATTTTGATTACTTTCCTTACTTTTGGGGTCATTTAAGTTTCAGACTCCTCTTTATAGGTGTCTGCGGTTTGTTTTCATATAAATTAAAAGGATAATTTATTATTTATTAGAATAGGGGCTATTAAATTAGAAGTGTCAGAAGGTAGGCGTTTCTTTGTAGTTTGTAGGCGTCTCATTGTAGTTTCTCTTTTATATAAATTAAATTAAATGGGGTATAAATTATTTATTAAATTAATAGAAGGATATTTATGTAATTTAACATTTAAAATTTGGGGTTTTCATTTTTAATATTGTACTAGTCTGTGAATAAGCGCGTTGCACATGTTTCTTATAATTTAAGTACAAAATTTAAGAGAAAAACTACAAATATATTAATTAAATAAGAGAGTTAAATAATATCAAGTTGATAGAATTCACTTTCAAATGATATTAAAAGGTCTCAACACACCTATTCTAAGTTAGATACCCTGCAGGATCCTACTAGTTTCCACACGATAGATCTTTCCTCCTTAGATGCTCCCTTGAATGATCATGAAATAATGGATGTTGTGTTCTCTTTTCAACTTTTGAAATCCACTGGGCCAGATGGAATTCATCTCATATTATATCAACAACATTGGAATATTATGGGAAATCCTGTTAGGAAGTTTTGTCATGACATTTTTGACAATCAAACTATCCCTGAAGACCTCAATCATACTTATGTCTTATTCCCAAATTCAAGAATGCTAACAGCTTGAAGAATATAAGACCATAGGCCTGTGTAACACCATTTACAAAGTTATCACCAAGATTATTGTTAATAGGATTAAACCTTTCCTTCATAAATTGATTGGCCCCTATCAGACTAGCTTTCTAAAGAATATGAGAGCATGTGATAATGCTATTATAATTCAAGAGTTAGCTCAATTTCTTAACAATACTAAGGACTCTACTGGTAGCATTATTCTTAAGCTAGACTTAATGAAAGCCTTTGATAGGATAGAATGGTCCTTTGTCAAAAGAGCTTTAACTTTCTTTAAGTTTCCTCTAAGATTCAAACCCTTATTATGAACTGTATTACTACTAAGATTGCAATCCTTGTGAATGGTTCTCAGACTGAGTACTTCTCCCCTATTAGGGGTATTAGGCAAGGTGATTCTATGTCACCCTACTTATTCATTCTGTATATGGAACTGTTCTCTACTTACATTTATTACCAAGTTGACACCCTCCAATGGCCCCATTATTGCTAATAGAAATTGCCCTCCCCGATCCCATTTATTTTTTGCTGATGACTTGACCTTACTAGATAAAGCTAGTACCAAATCTATTAATACCATTAAGCATAGTATGGATCATTTTTGTAAGCTCTCAGGTCAAAAAATTAGTAGCGCTAAGTCTAAGGCTCTTTTTTTTCCTTGTTGCCATAATAATATTAAGCAATTGGTTCATGACAGGCTTAACATCTCTTCTACTACTCAGTTTGGGAAGTACTTAGGGTTCTCTCTCATTAACCATCGTAACCCCTAATATTTCCGGATAATAATTTGAGCACATACGTAGGCAAGTGGACCTGACCCCGGGAAGTTTATGTTGTACTTGCGTATACTAATAAGGAAATTGGTATATAAAAGAATGTGATCCTGAAATAATTCTTGGATTTCACAAGTATGGCGACGGGGATTAATAATAATAATTGTATATCCCCAAAGAGGTTATGGACTAGTGTTATATTACAAGAATTATGACATTGAGTATAAGAAAGTTTTATAAGTCATCAGGATTTAAGTGAATTGAGATCGGGAATTTATTTGTGTGTATAATTAATTAATTATGGGATTAATCAATGATAATTGGGGAGACAATAGATAGTAGGGATTTATATGTGTTACATTTAAAACAATGTTCCAGTGACTACGCCTAATACAACGATCGGTGGCAGCTTCTCTTGTCTCTCAAGCATTCATCCTTCTCCATTCTTTTTTTTAAAGCCTTCATCTCCTTCAATTTTTGTAGAAACCTTTCTTTAAAGAAGAGATTGTTACACCTCAAATCAGAAGGAGTAAAACCTCAATTGGTAACCTCTGGAACTCTCGACAAAAATTTGGGGGATTGTCCGCAGGTTCTCATTCAATCAAGAAGGGAGAATTCAAGGTGTTATGGGCTTTAATTCCAGTAGAACCGAAGTCTTAAACAAGCCTAGAAACTCAGAAGCTAAACCAGAACCTTGAATTCGAAAAGATTCTGGCGCGAATCGATTTTCGGTTCTGATGTTTCTGCTTGTTGGAAACTGATTTGGGTGAAAGGTCGTACGATAATTCTCATCGCAACTTCTAATAGAGGTAATCCTTCTTATTCCTAAGTTTATACGAATTTTAGAAAATGATTCTTACTAGTTCTAAGGTGATTATTGAAAGTACTAAGTTGGTTGTGTATTGTTGGGGCTGTTGGTGTGAAATTGGAAGTTGCATATGAAGTTACTTGGTTGTTATAGATAATATAGTAGTTAAGGAGGAAGGATTAAGAAGGCTGATTGTGTTGCTACATGTATAGGTTTTCATATAGAAGAAACATACATTCTACGCGTACAAGGTGTTCGCTAGAATGTATCAATAAATCCACTACTAGTATATTGATTCGATTATGATTTAAATCATCCGTGTGATGTAGATAATCATTCATAGAGCTTACAAGGATCCGCGGAACTTAGATAATTTCGGCAACAAGGTATGCAAGTCTCTTTCTTTCTTTTGGCATAATTCTATGTGCGAAACATAACCATCGTGTTGCTACATAAATTACTCTACCCTTAGTAGTTAGGGATGATCAAGTCATCGACTCCTATGTTGAAAGAATATCTAAGTATGTTTGTAAGACCTTAGTAAGGCACACTGGAGGAGATGTTAATGTTTCCACTATTAACCAAAGGTGTAAAGAATATTATGTCACTCCAGATGTTTTATTATTATTCATGCATTTCATTTGCATTGCATTCATATGTTACCCTGGACCACTTGTGCTATGCACATTACTATATGGTAAATATTATATATATATGTATGGGAATTGGGGAAAGAGAAAAAGACGTTATATACGCACACCGCCTGCAGCTGGTATAGACTATCACAAAAAAGCCCGAAGAGGCCAATATGATGTGATGCCCTTGTGTGGCGATATAACCTGATGCCCATAGATGCGGTTATGGGAGGATTCCTGTGTGGACATTAGTATACCGCATTTGCATTATGCATACATTCATTAACCATTATATGGTATGATGCCCACAGAGGCTGTTATGGTAAGGAAGATGCCTGATGAGGCTGATGTATATGGAAACTGTATTGTGCATAACATTTAGGCATATGTATTAGGGCCCTCAGAGGCATTTACTGCTGGTCAATTATTTCTGTTTCAGTTGTTGTCATATCCCTGTTATACAATTGTTCATGCCTGACATACTCAGTACATCAATCGTACTGACGTCCCTTTTATTGGGGACGCTGCGTTTCATACCCGCAGGTTCATATGGAGAGGGTGACAGTTCACACTAGTAGGTTGCTAGTTCAGCTGGTATTCGGAGTACTCTATTTGGTTCGGAGTCGCGATCTGGTCGTGGTATGTTTTACTCTTTAGAGGCTTGTAGATAAGTGTCCTGTGGTTAGTTGTCATGCATGGCCTTGGCGGCCTTGGTATATAAATAGATGAGTTGGGCTTTGGGTTGAAACTTTATATAATCTATCACGGCCCAGTCCGTGTTTGAATATGATTAATGGTGGAGTGTATCTGTGGTGCCCAGCGGGTAGGGTCCGGGTGCTCGTCGCGACCCTCCGGTTTGGGTCGTGACAACCATCAACCCAAAGCTAAAGATCTCCAACACATCACTGATAACATGGAGAATAAATTATCCAGCTAGAAATATAATTTTCTTAGTCCTGCAGGTCGCACCACCTTAATAAAATTCACTTTTAATGTTATCCTTGTATACATAATGCAATACTGTTTCTTCCTTACCAATACCTGTTGTTGGATATGGTAAAGCAATACGGAAAGTAAATAAATATTACAAGTGTTCGAAAGGATAAACAAATATGCAATTTAGAACTGCCGCAATCTTGTTGAGTCTTGAATCTTGATAACCTGAAATAAAAAAAACACTAAAATCTGGATTGTTACAACTGTGGCTGAGTCGAGAGATGACTCTCTATCTTTAAGACAAGATTGCCCCGTATATATACTTTTACATTAACGAGCAATAGTCTCCCAAGATAAAACAACAACTAATCAATACTACAAAGCAAATAGGTTGATTCTGATGAAGAAAACAAACACGAAACGACTTACTGAGTAATAGAAAATGAAGGAAGAGTTTTCTGTTTTTGTCCCAACGTTTCTACTCACGTTTTGGACTGACTTTCTGTTTCTCTTTTGTTTTGTCTCTATGTATATATGTTGTCTCGTTTTTCTGTGTCTTTCTATGTGTTACACAATTGAGCCAAAAAGGCTCCAATAAATAGCATAAGAGAGGCTTCTCAACTGCCAAGACATGGCTGTTAATGGCCATTGAAGGAGGGAATTAAACAGCCAAGTAATGACTGGTTATGGCCATTGAAGGAGGGTGTAATTCATCCAAGTAATGGCTGTTAATAGAGGGAGTTAATCAGCCAAGTAATGACTGGTTAATGCACAATAACGCCCCCAAAAATCAACTCTAAAGGTAAGGCAGAAACTTCTGTCGTTCCCAAATTCAACATTCCAGAAACTCCAGGGACCAAACTATAAATATTAAACAATTTAGGGTCCAAAGAGATAATATCAGAAGAAGCCTAAGGCCCAAGACCCCTGACCCGAGACCCGAGCCCGGACCGAACGGGACGGGCGGGCGGCGGCAGCGCGCGTGTTGGCTTAACCTTGAACCCAAGCACATCTAGGTCCTCTCTCCTTTAAACACATGGGTTACCTCTTGGGGTCCCAAACCCTTAGCTAATTTTTAGACTTATAAAGAGAGCAATTCTTCTTTTTCCCACCGATGTGGTAGATTTTTCCCACACCATATTTTCATGCCTCAAACACCTTACTTCGTGGACCAATATCTCTTTCATTTCTCAATGAAATTTGACGATTCTTAGCCCTACGGTCATCTACTCACTTAGTAGATTATGCACGTGTGAAGAGACAAAGCCTCCAACATGCAGAACCCTAGTATTTAATTCATTAAATATGGGTGGACGCACCTCCCCAACAAAGGCAAATTTCCAACACCTGTAAAATTATTGATAAAATTCAAAGAGAATTTCTTTGAGGCACTTCTACCATCAAGAGAAAAATCCTCTATATCAAATAGGACACTATCACTTCCCCCAAGGATCTAGCTGGTCTGGGAATCCATAAAACTCGAAACATGAATTTGGCCTTACTAGCCAGCCTCTCTTGGAGGCTGTTTACTAATCCTGCTTCTCTATGGGCTTCTATTCTCCTATCTAGGAATAGTCACAAAAAGATATCTCATAATTCTTCCTTCATTTGGAAAAATGTATTGAGGGGGGGGGGGGGAGTTTATTCTAGAGCCATAGCTTGTACACCTTGTGATGTCAAGAAGATAGACCTTTGGCAATTTAAATAGTTTCCAAATCACCCCCCAAGACACATTGTTCAGGGGTCCCTTAACCATGGTGAGCACAATTTGAAACTCTCTAACCTCTGGGATGGTCAAAAGTGGAACCGGAATAGACTTTTTATCACTTTTCTTGATATTATCACTGATATTGCTTCACTATCACACATGCTTCTTGTAGAGTTTTGTTGGGTACAAAGCATATAAGTAAGGCACAACGGAAGTTTAAAATTTTTGATTCTTACTTACCTCAACAATAATTCTGGTATGGTTATACAACAATGGAGCTTGTAATATAAAACATATACTTACAAGTTGGAAAATCTGGAGTCTTTTTCTACTGTTAGGTGCACACGCAATTGCCCTTGCAATTGCAAGCTCCAAGATTCAATGTACTCCTCCTTCAGAAAGCTAGGAAATCCGGCAGAGGTTCGAGAGAGTATATTATTCTAAGTCTCTAAGGCTTAGAATGTTATTCTAAAAATTGGTGTAGAATAATGAAAGTGAATGCCTCTATTTATAGTTGAAAATTAGGTCAAAAATAGGATTAGGGTTTGACCTTGGACTTGGCCCAAAATCGACGCAGAGGCGTCGCGGCCCTAGGGTATGGGCGCCGGGCCGCTCGACGTGCACTTGCACTGTCTCGATTTAATTTATGTGCATTCTTAATAAAATCCAAAATCCAATTTTAACTTAATTAATGTAATCATTATTCATTTAAATGTCTCGATTCCAAATTGAATATTTTAATTACTCTCTCAATACATCCTTAGATCAAAACGAACAATCGACATAGTGTGACCCTACAAGCCTTCTCATATTGACATTAATCAAATTAAGGTCTACGCGCATCTCCTAGACGGCGTCGGAAGACGAACTCAATATGTGATGTACGTTTACGCAAATCCAGTAAACTTAACCTTTATGTGGCAAGATAAAATCCTTTCATTCATGACACACCCGATCAAACTTAGGATTTGTCAAGTTTTTATCTAAATGGATTAATCATTGTATCTCATCTATATTAGTCGACGACTAGCCCATATTCTAAATATGTCTATTGCGTTGGCGAATGACTTAGTCAACCTAATATCACTGAGAATCCGAGTGTTCTCTCGAACATACATTCGAGGAATGAATCCTAATCATAGCTCAACTACCACCTTTAATCCACATTGTAATGTACCCAATACAAGTCGTATCTCAACCTACAAGGCATTTGAGCTTAGGACGGGATCAAAGTACATTACTTTGTAGATAAGTCGCGTATTGACCTCAAGTCTAAGGACTTCTATCTCCCACACGCTGATCATACGTTAGACAAGTATAACAAACAGTATATCAATAGGGTATACCAATACTTCCAAAGTATCCATGTGTCCATCACGAGTAACCATTACTCGTAGTAGGTGAGACATACTACATCCTCTAAGGATGTGATGCAGACCACATGTCGACTTATCACATATCATCGATATTCCATTCTCGATGATCATTAGTCGAGGCTATTTTAAGAGTTATGCTCGATCATAAAATATCTCACTCTATTAATGACAACGTAAGCTCAAGGGATGCACATTAATTAATAATTACAAATAATTAAATAATAATTCAATAATTGCAAATGCCAAAATATTAATCTCCATTAATAATAATATGAATGTGTATAAAGTACATTTGTTCTAATACATATTGTCTCCAGGACATAAATATAATTTCAATCCCCCACTTGGCCTAGAGCCAATCTCCAACATATCTAATGCCCATATTCTCAAAATGACCATTATGCTTGACTAAGCTTAATGGTTTAGTGCATGGGTCAGCTAGATTATCGTCTGTGGGAACATAGTCTAATCTAATCTCTTTAGTCTCCACCATCTCCCTGAGTATGTGGTACTTCCTTGGTACATGCTTATTTCTGTTGGTTGATCTTGGTTCCTTAGCTTGCGCAATTGCACCAGTGTTGTCGTAATAAACCGTTATTGGACAAGTGGCACTTGGAACAACCCCTAGTTCCTTCAGGAACTCAGATATCGCGATAACTTATTTATCAGCTTCCGATCCAACAATGTACTCAGCTTCTGTTGTCGAGTCAATAGTTGTAGCTTATTTGGAACTTTTCCAGCTTACTGCTCAACCATTAAAAATGTATGTGTAACCTGATTGAGATTTTTAGTCATCAACATCTGTCTGGAAGCTAGCATCAGTGTACCCAGTACATACCAGCTTCTCTTGTCCACCATATACTAAGAAATATTCTTTAGTTCATCTAAGATACTTAAGAATACTCTTGATTGCTTTTCAATGTTCTTCCCCAGGATTCTGCTAGAACTTGCAAGTCATACTAAGTGCAAAAGCCATATCTGGCCTAGTACATGTTATGTCATAGATGATCGATCCTATTGCCGAAGCATTTAGGATCCTTTTCATGCGTTCAAGTTCTATAGAATTAGAAGGACTATCCTTCTTAGATAACTTGATGCCTTGTCCCATAGGTAGATCACCTTTCTTGGAATTTTCCATAGAAAAATGTCTAAGCACTTTTTCTATGTAGACTGACTGTGACAGCCCCAACAATCTATTAGGTCTATCTCTATAAATCCTAATCCCCAGAATATAACAGGCTTCACCTAATCCTTCATCATGAAGGTACTGGACAACCACTCTTTGACTGACTACAGGAGAGTCTTATTGTCTCCCATTATTAATATGTCATCTACATATATGATAATGAAGGCAATATTCTCATCCTTGCGTTTACTATAAACACATGGATCCTCTTTGCTTCTGACGAAATCAAATGTCTTGATAGCCTTGTCAAAGCAAATGTTCCAACTCCTTGAGGCTTGATTAAGCCCATAAATGAATTTTTATAGCTTGCATACAACACTTGGTTTGGACTCAATTGAAAAACCCTTAGGTTGTTTCATATACACTTCCTCAACTAGATTACCATTGAGGAAAGCAGTCTTAACGTCCATCTGCCAAATGCCATACTCATAATATGCAGCTATTGCAAGAAAAATTAGAATGAACTTAATCTTAGCAATGGGTGAAAAGGTTTCATCATAATCGACCCCAGGCCGTTGATTATAACCTTTAGCCACCAGTCTTGCTTTATAGGTCTGTACCTTGCCATATGCATCAATCTTTTTCTTGAAGACCCATTTACATCCTATGGGTCTAACCTTGTTGGCAAATCAACCAAGTTCCAAACTTGATTTATGTACATCGAGTCCATCTCAGATTTCATGGCTTCTTGCCATCTCTGTGAATCAATGTCTAACTTAGCTTCGTTGTAGGTTCATCGTCATCAGGAATATCTATCTCATTGTGTGTTTCAACAAGGAGATTAAGTCTTTCAGGTGGACGATGAGTCCTAGTGGTCCTACAGAGTTGAGTATTCTGCATTTCAGTGTTTGTTGCCTTCTGATTGTGAGAAGGTATTTGTGTGTTAGACAATCCATCATCTTGAGAGTTTTCAGGAATGTCATTTTCATGTATTTCCTGAATGGAATAATGTACAACCATTGCATCATCTTCCATTTGTTGTGTATGAGAGCCTTGCATTTCTGCACTATCTCTCACTGCACTCCCACTTGCTAAAGGGCATACTGTAAGTACCTCATCTTCACCAGATACTCCCACTGAATCATTGTTTAGGTCATTCAACAAGGGTTCATTTTCTGTGTTATCTCGTGGTTCTTGAATTTCTTCAAGTTCTATCCCTGTGCAGCTATGTTCCTTGTAGACATATTCTTCTTCAAGGAAAGTTGCGTTCCTGGAAACAATGACCTTATGTTCTCCAGGAAGATAAGAGTAGTATCCCTTAGTTTCCTTTGGATACCCCACGAAGTAACATTTCTCACTTTCAGATTCCAACTTGTCCGTGAGCATCTTCTTAACATATGCAGGGCACCCCAGGGTCTCATATATTTAAGAGCTGGCTTCTTGCCACACCATATCTGATAGGGTGTCTTTTCTACTGACTTGGAAGGAACTCTGTTCAGAATATATATAGATGTTTGTCTAGCATGTCCCCAAAGGTATGTCGATAGAGCTGAGGAGCTCATCATGGATCGAACTATATCCAATAAAGTTTGGTTTATCCTTTCGGCAACACCGTTCATCTGTGTCGTTCCTGGAGGTGTCCATTTAGATTGGAATCCATGTAGCTTTAAGTAATCTAGAAAATCCTTGCTTAAGTACTCACCTCCTCGATCCGATCGAAGGGTCTTGATGATTATTGCAAGTTGCTTCTCTACTTCCGACTTATACTCCTTGAACTTCTCAAAAGCCTCGGATTTGTGTCTCATAAGATATACATACCCATACCTTGTGAAGTCGTCAGTAAAAGTGATGAAGTATGGGAAGCCTCATTTATCTTGAGTCGAGAATGGCCCACATACATCAGTATGGACTAACTCAAGCACCTCTTTGGCTCGCACACCTTTTCCAGAAAGTGGTTTATTGGTCATCTTTCCTCTCAAGCAAGATTCACAGTTACCATAAGACTCCAAGTCAAATGGTTCAAGGTAGTCTAACTTCCTCAATCTTGCTATCCTTGATTCGTTGATATGACTAAGTCTGCAGTGCCATAGGTAGGTAGTGTTTCTATTACTTGTCTTGGCTCGTTTATTTTTTACATTGAAAATCTCTCAACTACAGTTCAATGTATATAATCTATCCACAAGAGGAGCAGTTCCATATATAACATTATTAAAAGACAGTACGTAACTGACATTAAAAATATACGAGGAAAAGCCCTCCATGTCCAACACTGGGATAGAAATTATATTCCTCGGTAACGAGGGAACATAAAAACAATCATTCAACACTAAACAGTAGTCGGAAGGTAAATTTAATCTATAAGTCCCTACGCTCTCAGCATCTACTCGTGCTCCATTTTCAACGCGTAGGTCTACCTCTCTCAGTCCAACCTTCCTGCTATCAGTTAGCCCCTGCACATTTTTACAAATGTGTGAGCCACAAGCGGTATCTAATACCCAAGAACGAGAGTTGTTTATAGACATATTTATTTCAATGACGTACATACCTTGTTCACCAAAAGCAGGAGCACCTGGTGCTTTTCCTCCTTTTGGTGTCGTGCAGTCCTTTTTCCAATGCCCCTTCCTATGGTAGTTGAGGCATTCATCCTTATCCGAGTTCAGCTTCTTCTTTACACCTCCCTTGGGCTTCATAGCTGCGGGCGCAGTGATTGCCTTGCCCTTCTTCTTCTGCCAATCCTTGCCTTTCGGTTTGGGTCAGCTAGAAGAGCTCACCATGAGCACATCTTTGCCTTTGGAAGTGGAGGACTTAAATGTCATGAGCATGTTGTGCAGCTCCGGCAAAGTCGCCTTCGTTCCATTCATGTTGAAGTTCACTATGAAGTTCTTAAAGGAACGAGGGAGAGAGTTTAGGATGAGAGTGGTAGCGACATTCTTTTCAAGCTTCATTCCAATTGAAGAAAGCCTCTCTATCAGCTTTAGCACATGCTGCGATACCAGGCCCCCTTCATTGATCTTACACTTGAAGAGTTCTATTAGCAACTCATATTCCATTGTTTGGGATTGAGAGTCATAGAGGCTCTTTAGGTGTTCGAGCATCTCATTGGGCTCCATGTTCTCATGCTGTCTTTGAAGTTCCATAGACATGGAAGACAACATTACACATTATGCCAAAGTGGCATCATCTAGATATTTCTGGTAAGCATCTTTGTCAAATGAGACATATTCTTCAGAATCTGTCGCAGGGACTGTTGGGAACACTGTGTCCAACACGTATTCAATTTTCTCCTGTCTCAATACTATTCACAAATTTCTTAACCAGTCAAGGTAGTTTGGTCCAGTAAGTTTATTCATCTCAATCAATATTTTCAAAGACAAGCTCGACATCTTTTACAATCTGAAGAATTAGATAGATCGGAAATCAAATTCAAAATCTATTTCCTATTATACACATTCATTTAGGCTAATCAATAAGGCCTTTTGTTTAATTAGCTCCCACTATTTTAACATACTTCTATGATCCCATGGTAGAATACAGACCTATATTAATTGAGGTCATAATGGGCCAAGATCCAAGCCTATGCTATATCCGCGTTTGCTTTGGCAGTAACTTCAATAACATATCTTGGTAGGTTCTAAACCAATTGCAAAACTTTATTTGCAACTCTTGGTTGATCAAATTAGTACATTTAATCTTGCGTCATTAGATTAGTCCGACACTTTGGCGCCAAGATTTGTCTAAGCAAGTCAACCCATTACACGATTGCGTTTATGTATCTAAGCAAACTTGGCCTTTTGTGAGCAAACACTTTGGTGTAAATACCCACAAAAGTTTATCATTTGCTTTTATTTTAAAACATATCTATGAAAGAGTCTGGATCCTCGTAGACTTAGTGCAAATGCTTTGGCATAAATACTCGTATCGCCGAAGAGGATTTTGCACTCTAACAATTATAATGGACGACTCGTTTAATTTAGACTTGTATTTAATGTTTTGGGGAATATTTTAATTCAGGGTTCTAACCAAGATCAACACTTTAATGCCACATCCAATATGACATCTTAAAATCATGCAAAACTAATAACACATATAATCTTGGGAACCGTCAACCCAATATGCATGATAGAAGAAGGTTTAATGAAACACTGGGCGCCGCCTGCCCAGACAGTTATAGCAGACACTATTTTAGAAATGTAAATGACAACATTTTGACATTTAGCACATAAACAGTATACTTATCAAATAATATACTGTATAATAATAATCTTGGATTAAATATTCTGAACTCTGATTTTTTTTATTTCTAGACAGGTGGGGTCGCGACGCTATTGATCAGTGCCGACGCCTGTTGTCCAGTGAGTTCATATTTTCAAAATGACATATCAGCGCCGCGGCGCTCTACTATGGAGCCGCGCCGCCGCCTTGAAACCTTAGCCAGCGCCGCAGCGCCGACGTCCTGACAAACATTTCTGTGTTGATTTTCAAAAAATCATTCAACCCCTAAATCAAATTTAGGGATCAATTCATAGTTCCTTAATCATCACCCACCAATATCAATAACGCCCATTCAACCATCATCCGTTCTTACTCGTTCTTAGCCGTGCACCGTGCAATGAGCCGGACAACGCACTTTGGCTAGTTCGAGTTAGATTAGAATGACTACCTCGAGTTAGCGTAGGAGATAACTTAGGGTAATATCAAAAGGTCAACATATTTTCAAGATACGTAGGATTTCAAGAAACCTCGTTTTAATCCAATTTTACGTTCAACCCATATTATTATTTTATTCAATTGTTATATAACCATTAAACCAGCCTGAGTTCTGATACCACTGTAGGGTTTTGTTGGGTACAAAGCATATAAGTAAGGTACATCGGAAGTTTTAAAAATTTTGATTCTTACTTACCCCAACAATAATTCTGGCATGGTTATACAACAATGGAACTTGTAATATAAAACATATACTTACAAGTTGGAAAATCTGGAGTCTTTTTCTACTGTTAGGTGCACACGCGATTTCCCTTCCAATTGCAAGCTCCAAGCTTCAATGTACTCCTCGTTCGGAAAGCTAGGAAATCCGGCAGAGATTCGAGAGAGTATTTTATTCTAAGTCTCTAAGGCTTAGAATGTTATTTTGAAAATTGGTGTAGAATAATGAAAGTGAATGCCTCTATTAATAGTTGAAAATTAGGTCAAAAACTGGATTAGGGTTTGACCTTGGACATGACCCAAAATTGAAGCAGAGGCGCCGCAGCCCTAGGGTATGGGCGCCGCGACGCTCGACGTGCACTTGCACTGTCTCGATTTAATTTTCGTGCATTCTTAATTAAATCCGAAATCCAATTTTGACTTATTTAATGTAATCATTATTCATTTAAATGTCTCGATTCCAAATCGAACATTTTAATTACTCTCTCAATTCATCCTTAGATCGAAATGGACAATTGACATAATGTGACCCTACAAGCCTTCTCATATTGACATTAATCAAATTAAGGTCTACACGGAACTCCTAGACGGCGCCGGAAGACGAACTCAATATGTGAAGTACATTTACGCGAATCGAGTAAACTTAACCTTTATGTGGTAAGATAAAATCCTTTCATTCACGGCACACTCTATCAAGCTTAGGATTTATCAAGTGTCTATCCAAATGGCTTAATCATTGTATATCATCTATATTAGTCGACTACTAGCTCATTTTCTAAATATGTCTATTGCGTTGACCAACGACTTAGCTAACCTAATATCACTGAGAATCTGAGTGTTCTCTCGAACATACATTCGAGGAATGAATCCTAATCTTGGCTCAACTACCACCTTCAATCCATATCGTAATATACCCAATACAAGTCGTAGCTCAACCTACAAGGCATTTGAGCTTAGGACGGGATCAAAGTACATTCTTTGTAGATAAGGAGCGTATTAACCTCAAGTATAAGGACTTCTATCTCCCACACGCTAATCATACGTTAGACAAGTATAACAAATATTATATCAACAGGGTATACCAATACTTCCAAAGTATCCATGTGTCTATCACGAGTAACCATTACTTGTAGCAGGTGAGACATACTACATCCTCTAAGGATGTGATGCAGACCACATGTCGACTTATCACATATCATCAATATTCCATTCTCGATGATCATTAGTCGAGGCTATTTTAAGAGTTACGCTCTATCATAAAATATTTCACTCTATTAATGACAACGTAAGTTTAAGGGATGCACATTAATGAATAATTATAAACAATCAAATAATAATTCAATAATTGCAAATGCCAAATTATTAATCTCCATTAATAATAATATGAATGTGTATAAAGTACATTTGTCCTAATACAGGTTGTCTCTAGGACATAAATATACTTTCACTTCTAACCGTAGCTCTACTGACATTCCTTATTGATCCTTGACCTCCTATGGATCCTTCAGTACTAGCACTGTCCATCAACTGCTATTGTAACACTTCGTACTTTAAGCGATTATTTAAGCATATGGACATATGCAAGTAGACCCGAGCCTTGGAAAAATTATGTCATATTCACGTATGCAAATAGAGGGCTTAATATATAAAAGGATGCAGTCCCGAATTAATTTAAAACTTAATAGTGGGACAATAATGATTGGCTAATTGATAAATTATAGCGGGAGGCAAGTCACTTAATTAAACAAACAGGGTGGCACATTGGTGTGTATGGGGCATCAATTAGGATGCCCCACCGCCAAAGTTTGGCGACAATATGATGAGAATTCATTTTGTTTTCACTTTGGAAGTTTATATCTTTGCTTTGAGAATTCTTTGAAGACCAAAAGAAAAGTTCAGCAATCCCTTAACATCTCATTTAGTAAGCATTTCGATTTCATTGTGTTAGAGAAGAAAGACCAAAAAATAAACGTGACCAGCTAATTCACTAGGTGATAAGCAATTCATTCTTAATTTTTGGTTAGAACAAAACGTCCTGCAATATTATTTCAACAGCAACGTTCCAGCAAGCAAATATTAAAAGAGGTTGGTTCCGTTATTATTCAAGGTATGTTAAGGCAAATTCTTCTTTCTTTTGGAATGTTCCATGTAACGAAACGTAACCGAAATAATATTATTCCATACATTATTCTAGTCTTAGTATTTAAGAATGTTCATGTTATTGATTCCTATATTAAAAACATGTCTAAATATGCTCCTAAATTCTTATTGAGGTGTATGGAAAATATGTTAATATTCCCAATGTTATCCGAATATACAAGGATATTATGTCATCCGATAAATTCAGAATGTTTCATTGTCATTCATGCATTTTCATTTACATTATATTCATGTATTACCCTGGACCCACATGTGTTATATACACTACAACATGGTATCAATATATATATATATATGTAGGGGATGGGAAAAGGGAAGGCGTTATATAGGCGTCACCACCTGCAGCTGGTACAAATATCACGAAAAAGAAGATGCCCAATGAGGCCAATATGATAATGAATATGCACACAGAGGCTGTTATGGGAACAATATTTATATGTATACCGCAGTTGCATTGTGCATGACATTTAGGCATATTATGGCCCTCAGAGGCATTTACTACTTGTCGGTTGTTGTTGTCGGCTATTTCTGGCGGCTGTTTCAGTTTCAGTTTATTTTTATATTCCTGTTATGGTATTATTCATGCCTGACATACTCGGTAAATCCATCGTACTGGTGTCTCTTTTGTCGTGGGTCGCTGCGTTTCATGCCCGTAGGTTCACGTAGGCAAGGCGACGATCCACGTTAGTAGGTTGCTGATTCAACGGATTTTGGAGCACTCTCCTTATTTCAGAGTGTCAATCTAATCTTGGTATGGTATATTTTTGAATGTACATATGGGTATGGCGGGGCCCTGTCCCGACCTTTTGATTTCACATACTCTTTAGAGGCTTGTAGATATGTGTCCCGTGTGTAGTAAAATTGTATGGCCTCGGCCTTGGTATGTATATATATATATATATATATATATATATATATATATATATAAGTTGGGATCTCTAGTTTACTAGTTCTCTGTGTCGGCTGGGTATTGGGTGTCGGCCCTTGTGATCCTTGTTTAATTATGGTTAGATGTTAAAAGTACGGCTAGTGGTACCCAATGGGTAAGGTTCGGGTGCCAATCGCGACCCTCCTATTTGTCATGACAAACTTGATATCAAAGCATGTCTGTCCTAGGGAGTCTACAAGCTGTGTCTAGTAGAGTCTTGTTTATGGTTATGTTGTGCACCATACTTATAGCCAGGAGGATACCTGATATTTAGAGATTATTTCTATTCTTTAATCTCATAAATCGTGCAGTAGAGCTGAGTTATAAGTACTTCACTCCTAATCCATCTCGTGTTTATGATTCCAGTGATGCCTACAGCTAGGATGAAGTTCAAGAGTATGGGGACATTGGATACGGCTGCAGGCGATGGGAATAGCCAATTGCCACCTGCTAGCGAGGGACAGAGTGAGACCCACGGTGTGACTCCTTCGTATGATTCCCCCAGTTCACCACCATCGGAGGAGATTAGTGGAGTTGTAGTACCCCAAGTTCCACCACTTGATACTCCAGATGTGGATCTTGATATGCGGAGTGTTGTACAATTATTGACACGATTGGTGGGTGCTCATGCCCAACGTCAGGTTCCTAGTCCTTCTGATAGAGCTAGTAGCATGAGAGCTCGGGAATTCATCAACCTAGACCCTCCGGTATTCATGGGATCAGACCTGAACGCGGACCTGCATAATTTTCTAGTTTAAATACAGCGTACCTTGCGGGTAATGGATGCTACCGATACTGAGTCAGTAAAGTTTGCTTCTTATAGATTGCGGGATGTCGCGATGACCTGATATGAATCATGAGAGCAATCTAAGGCACCTCGTGCTCCACCAGCAGGTTGGAGAGAGTTTTTCAGAGGCCTTCTTACAACATTTTCGGCCGGTTGAGCTTCGACAGGACATACATGACATGTTCTTACGTCTTGAGCACGACAACATAAGTGTTCGAGAATATAGCTGGCGGTTTAATTCATTGGCCAAATATGCCCCCATAATTATAGCTGAGATGAGTGACCGGGTACGTAGGTTTGTTACTAGCTTAGAGTCGCACTTGGTCAATGAGTGTAAAACGACTTCGTTGAATCCAAATATGGATATGGCTCGCATTTAGGCTTATGCACATAATTTGGAGGATCGTAAGAGGAAACAACGAGTAGATCGAGAACGTGATAAGGGCCATTATAAGAAGGCTCGATCCATAGGTGACGTGAGAGATTTCAGAGGTGGGCCCAAGCCACGACTTTATTGACGACCATCTTACCCAGCAGCTAGTGCATCATTACTATTTTCGAGGTCGAGAGTTGATCGGTATGTTCAATCGGGACCAGGTCATAGTTCACCAGCGTCAGGGTCTTATTATAGAGGGGATTCTATTCAGATAAGGCCACTGTTGGCTCGATGCGAGCAGTGTGGTAAGACCCATATAGGAATGTGCCCACAAGGAGCAAATGTGTGTTATTCTTATAGTGAACCTGGTCATATTATGCGAGAATGCCCGACAAGAGGTGAAGGTGTTGGGGCACAACTAGTCAGATCTGCGGTAGCTTTATCACATTCAGTAGCCCGGCAGGGCAAAGTCAACATACATTATCCGATCGAGACAGAGGTAGGGGCCAGAACCGCACTTATTCATTGATGGGACGACATGATCAGGAGTCCTCACTGATGTCATTACAGGTATATTATCGATCTTTTCACGTAATATGTATGTGTTGTTAGATCTAGGCTCCAATCTATTATATATCACCCATTTTATTGCCTGTATATTTGGACTTCATTGTTCGCCTTCATGATGTGGCTTTTTCTATTATATCGGACTGAGGTGCATAGTTTACAACTAACTTCTGGAAATAATTTCAAAAAGGTTTAGGCACAAGTTAATCTTAGCACAACTTTCCACCCTCAGACAGATGGGCAGGCCGATTGTACAATTTAGACGCTCGAGCATATGCTATGAGCTTGTGTATTGGATTTTAAGAGAAGTTGGAATAATCATTTACTCCTTATTGAGTTCGCATACAATAACAATTATCATGCTAGCATTAAAATGGCTCCATACGAGGCTTTGTACGGACGAATATATAGATCTCCTATCGGATGGTTTGAGGTAGGTGAATTAGAGTTATTTGGGCTAGACTTAGTACACCAAGCCAGAGAGAAGGTGAAACTTATCCAAGAACGACTGTTAACAGTTGAGAGTCATCAGAAGTCATACGTAAATGTGCGACGACGAGACTTAGAATTTCAGGTAGACGATTGGATCTTTTTGAAGATTTCGCCTAAGAAAGGAAAGCTCAGTCCTAGGTACATTGGACCATATCAGATAATTCGATGAATCGGCCGAGTAGCTTATGAATTGGACTTGCCTTCGGGGTTGGAATTTGTTCATCCAGTTTTCCATATTTCTATGTTGAGAGCATGTGTTGGAAATCCTTCATGGATTGTACCAATTGACGATGTGGAGAAGTTCCTATTGCCATCTTAGATCAACAAGTCCGCAAGTTGAGGACTAAAGAAATAGCCTCCGTGAAGGTTATTTGGTGGAGTAAAAATGTAGAAGAAATGACATGGGAGGCATAATATGAGATGAAACACAAATATCCATATCTATTCCAGACCAACGCCGAGGTTCCGAAAGAAGCATAAGGTGAGTTCTATTTTGTATTATAATTAATGCTCAAGGACCATGAGAAGTTTGATGTTGAGGTAGTAAGGTATGTTATATTATATGACCCCGTGAAAGAATAGTTGTGTTCGCTAGATACGTGACGGGGATTAGATATGTTACCCCAACATTCTAGGACGAATGTTTCTAAGGGGGAAAGGATGTAACACCCCATACTTTCGGGCGATGGTTTGAGCATCTGGACATATGAAAGTAGACCTGAGCCTTGGGGAAAATTATGTCATATTCACGTATGCAAATAGAGGACTTAGTATATAAAAGAATGCGGTCCCGAATTAATTTAGGACTTAATAATGGGACAACAATGATCGGCTAATTGATAAATTATAGTGGGTGGCAAATCGATTAATTAAAGAAACAGGGTGGCACGTTGGTGTGTATGTGCCATCAATTAGGATGCTCCACCGCCAAAGATTGGCTAAGTGGGAGACAATATGATGAGAATTCATTTTGTTTTCACTTTGGAAGTTTATATCTTTGCTTTGAGAATTCTTTGAAGACCAAAAGAAACGTTCAGCAACCTCTTAACATCTAATTTAGTAAGCATTTCAATTTCATTGTGTTAGAGAAGTAAGACAAAAAAAATAAACGTGACCAGCTAATTCACTAGGTGATAAGCAATTCATTCTTAATTTTTGGTTAGAACAAAACGTCCTGTAATATTATTTCAAAAGCAACGTTCCAGCAAGCAAATATTAAAAGGGGCTGGTTCCGTTATTATTCAAGGTGTGTTAAGACAAATTCTTCTTTCTTTTGGCATGTTCTATGTAACGAAACGTAACCGGAATAATAATATTCTATAAAGTATTCTACTCTTAGTAGTTAAAAATGTTCATGTTATTGATTCCTATGTTAATAGCATGTCTAAATATGTTCCTAAATCCTTATTGAGGTATATGAAAAAAATGTTAATATTCCCAATGTTAGCCGAAGGTACAAAGATATTATGTCATCCGATAAATTCAGAATATTTTATTGTCATTCATGCATTTTTATTTGTATTATATTCATGTATTATCCTGAATCCACATGTGTTATATACACTACTATATGGTATCAATATATATATGTATGGGCTGGGGAAAAGGGAAGGCTTTATATACGCGTCACCACCTGCAGCTGGTACAGATATCACGAAAAGGAAGATGCCCCAATGAGGCCAATATGATAATGATTATGCCCACAGAGGCCGAAATGAAATGAAGCCCACAGAGGCTGTTATGGGAACAATATTTATATGTATAATACACTTGCATTGTGCATGACATTTATGCATATTATGGCCCTCAAAGGCATTTACTACTGGTCAACTATTGTTGTCGGCTATTTCTGGCAGCTGTTTCAGTTTCAGTTTATTGTTATGCTATTATTCATGCCTGACATACTCGGTACATCAGTCGTACTAATGTCCCTTTTGTCGGGGGACGCTGCGTTTCATACCCGCAGGTTCACGTAGGCAATGCGACGATGCACGTTAGTACGTTGCTGATTCAACTGAATTTGGAGCACTCCCGTTGCTTCGGAGTGTCGGTCTAATCTTGGTAAGGTATATTTTTTCAAATACATATGGGTATGGCGGGGCCCTGTCCCGACCTGTTGATATCACATACTCTTTAGAGGCTTGTAGACAGGTGTCCTGTGTGTAGTAGTCTTGTATGGCCTTGTCGGCCGTGGTATGTATAAATATATATATATATATATATATATATATATATGGGCTCTCTGGTTTACTAATTCTATGTGCCGACTGGGTACTGGTTGACGGCCCTTATGACCCATGTTTAATTATGGTTACATGTTAAAAGTACGACAAGTGGTACCCGATGGGTAAGGTTCGGGTACCCGTCGCGGCCCTCCGGTTGGGGTCCTGACAAACTTGATATCAAAGCATGTCTGTCCTGGAGAGTTTACAGGCCGTGTCTTGTAGGGTCTTGTTTATGGGTATGTTGTGCACCATACTTATAACCAGGAGGCTACCTGACATTTAGGGATGATTTCTATTCTTTCATCTCATAAATCATGCAGTAGAGCTGAGTTATAAGTATTTCACTCCTAATCCATCTCATGTTTATGATTCCTGCGATGCCTACAACAAGGAAGAAGTTCAAGAATATGGGGGCTTTAGATATGGCTGCAGGCGAGGGTACTATCCGATTACCACCTGCTAGCGAGGGCCAGAGTGAGATCCACGGTATGACTCCTTCGTATGATTCCCCTAGTTCACCACCATCGGAGGATATTAGTGGAGCTGCAGTACCCAAGTTCCTCCACGTGATACTCCAGATGTGGATCTTGATGTGCGGAGTGTTATACAGTTATTGACGTGATTGGTGGCCGCTCAGGCCCAACATCAGGTTCCTAGTCTTTCTGATAGAGCTGCTAGCGTGAGAGCTCGGGATTTCATCAACCTAGACCCTTCAGTATTCATGGGATCAGACCTGAAGGCGGACCCACATAGTTTTCTAGTTCAAATACAGCGTACCTTGCGGGAATGGATGCTATCGATACTAAGTCGGTAAAGTTTGCTTCTTATAGATTGTGGGATGTCGCGGTGACCTAATATAAGACATAAGAGATATCTGGGGAACCTCGTGCTCCACCATCAGGATGGAGAGAGTTTTCAGAGGCCTTCTTAAAGCATTTTCTGCCGGTTGAGCTTCGACAGGCCAGATAAGACATGTTCCTACGTCTTGAGCAGGGCAACATAAGTGATCGAGAATATAGCTTGCTTTTGAATTCATTGGCCAGATATGCCCCTATGATTATAGTTGAGATGAGTGACCGGGTACATAGGTTTGTTACTTGCTTAGGGCCGCACTTGGTCAATGAGTGTACAACGACTTTGTTGAATCCAAATATGGATATGTCTCGCATTTAGGCTTATGCACATAATTTGGAGGATCGTAAGAGGCAACAACGAGTAGATCGAGAATGTAATAAGGGCCAGCATAAGAAGGCTCGATCCATAGGTGATGTGAGAGATTTCAGAGGTGGGCCCAGGCCACAACTTTATTGATGACCATCTTACCCAGTAGCTAGTGTATCATTACCATTTTCGAGGTCGAGGGTTGATCGGTATGTTCAATCGGGACCAGGTCAGAGTTCACCAGCGTCAGAGTCTTATTATAGAGGGGATTCTATTCAGATAAGGCCACCGTTAGCTCGATGCGAGCAGTGTGGTAAGACCCATATCGGAACGTGCCGACAAGGAGCAAATATGTGTTATTTTTGTGGTGAACCTGGTCATATTATGCGAGAATGCCCAACGAGAGGTGAAAGTGTTGGGGCACAGCTGGTCAGATCTGTGGCAGCTTCATCACATCCAGTACGCCCGGCAGGGCAAAGTCAACAGACATTATCCGGTCGAGGCAGAGGTAGGGGCCAGAACCACACTTATGCATTGATGGGACAAGGATTAGGAGTCCTCACCTGATGTCATTACAAGTATATTATCGGTCTTTTCACGTAATGTGTATGTGTTGTTAGATCCAGGCTCCAATCTATCATATATCACCTTTTTATTGCCTATAAATTTGGTATGAAGCCTGAGTTGATAAGAGATCCATTTGTAGTAGCTACACCAGTTGGTGAGTCAGTAGTTGCTAGACGGGTCTATCGAGACTGTGTAGTATTAGTTTGTAGCCATCAGACCTTAGCAGATTTGGTAGAATTAGAAATGGTTGATTTTGATGATATCATGGGCATGGATTGGCTGGCATTATGCTACGCTAATGTTGATTGCCGAACAAAGATTGTTAGATTCCAGTTTCCAGGCGAGCCAGTACTTGAATGGAAGGGTAATACGACGATACCAAAATGTAGGTTTATTTCATACCATAAGGCAAGGAAGATGATCTGCAAATGTTGTATATACCATCTTGTTCGGGCGAGAGATGTCGATGCTGAACCACCTACTTCTCAATAAATTTTGGTGGTTAATGATTTTCTTAATGTATTTCCAGACAAACTTCCAAGCCTTCCTCCCGAAAGGGAAATTGAGTTCGGTATAGACGTGTTGCCAGACACTCAGCCGATATCTATTCCTCCTTATAAAATGGCTCCCACCGAATTGAAAGAATAAAAAGAGCAATTAGAAGATCTACTTGAGAAAGGCTTTTTTAGGCCTAGCATATCTCCTTGTGGTGCGCCGATATTGTTTGTATGAAAGAAAGATGGCTCGTTACGGATATGTATCAACTATCGGCAGCTGAATAAAGTCACTATTAAGAACAAGTACCCTCTTCCCTGAATTGACGACTTGTTTGACCAGTTACAAGGTGCAAGATGTTTCTCAAAGATCGACCTAAGGTCGGGGAACCATCAGCTAAGGGTCAAAGTGAAGAACATTTCGAAAACGGCTTTCAGGACAAGGTATGAGCCCTTCGAGTTCTTAGTAATGTCATTTGGACTCACAAACGCACCAGCATTTATGGATCTAATGAACAACGTGTTTCGTCCATTCCTAGATATATTTGTGATGATATTTATAGATGATATTCTGGTTTACTCCCACTCGGAAGCGGAGTATGTGGATCATTTGCGAATAGTACTACAGACGCTCCGGGATCATAAGTTGTATGCAAAACTCTCCAAGTGTGAATTTTGGTTAAATTCAGTGGGTTTCCTTGGTCATGTAGTGTCAAACGAAGGTATAGATATTGATACCTAGAAGATTGAAGCGGTGAAGAATTTGCCGAGATCCACGACTCCATCAGAGGTTCTTAGTTTTCTGGGCTTAACCGGCTATTATAGGAGGTTTGTAGAAGGGTTTTCTACCATATCAACACCATTAACAAAGTTGACACAAAAAGCCATAAAATTTCAGTGGTCCGATGCTTGTGAGTAGAGTTTCCAAGAATTAAAGGATAAACCAACATCGGCACTAGTCTTTACTCTTCCAGAGGGTCCAAAAGGCTATGTTGTGTATTGTGATTCCTCGGGAGCAGGTTTAGAATGCTTGCTGATGCAACATGGTAATGTAATTGCCTATGCTTCAAGACAATTGAGGAAATATGAGAAAAACTATCTGACACACGATTTGGAATTGGCCGCAGTGGTCTATGCACTGAATATTTGGAGGCACTACTTGTATGGTGTTCATGTAGACATTTTTACGGATCATAAAAGTCTGCAATACATATTTAAACATAAGGAGTTGAACTTAAGACAAAGGAGATGGCTTGAATTATTGAAGGACAATGATGTGGATATCTTATATCATCTCGGTAAAGCTAATGTTGTAGCAGACGCGCTCAGTCGTAAGTCGATGGTCAGCTCGATTCCGGTGTAGGTCGAGAATGAGTTGGTAAGAGAGCTCCGTCAGTTAGCTAGTTTGGGAGTCCGATTAAGGGATTCGAAGGATGGTGGTTTTGTGATTCAGAAGATGTCAGAATCGTCCCTCATATCGGAAGTTAAGAAACGTTAGTGGGAAGACTCAGTTTGAGAAAAATCAGAGAAGGCATTCAACAGAAGAAGACCACGACCTTTGAGATTGACGAACATGGGATTCTCAAGCACCAGGGTCATTTATGTGTTCCAGATGTAGCGGGATTATGAGATAGTATTATGACAGAGGTCCATTGCTCACGATATTCCATTCATTTTGGATCTACTAAGATGTATCATGATCTTAAGTATATCTATTGGTGGAATGAGATGAAGATGCATTGCGGAGTTTGTAGCTCAGTGTTCTAATTGTCAACAGGTAAAAATAGAGCACCAAAGTCCTGGTGGCTTGACTCAGAACATTGAGATTCCGATATGGAAATGGGAAATGATTAATATGGATTTTGTTATGGGTTTACCTCGCTCCTATTGTTAGTTTGATTCTGTTTGGGTAATTATTGATAGATTGACCAAATCGGCTCATTTCCTGTTGGTCAAAACTACCTACACAGTCGAGGACTACCCGAAGTTGTACGTTAAGGAGATTGTTCTCCTTCATGGTGTGCCTATTTCTGTTATTTCGGATGGAGGTGCACAGTTTACAACTAACTTTTGAAAATCATTTCAAAAAGGTTTAGGCACCCAAGTTAATCTTAGCATGACTTTCCACCCTCAGACAGACGGGCAGGCCGATCGTACGATTCAGACGCTCGAGCACATGTTATGAGCTTGTGTATTGGCGTTTAAGAGAAGTTGGGATGATCATTTACTCCTTATTGAGTTCGCATACAATAACAATTATCATGCTAGCATTAAAATGGCTCCATACGAGGCTTTATACGGAGGAATATATAGATCTTCTATAAGATGGTTTGAGGTAGGCGAATCAGAGTTATTTGGGCCATACTTAGTACACCAAGCCATAGAGAAGGTGAAGCTTATTAAGAATGACTGTTAACGGCTCAGAGTCATCAGAAATCATACGCAAATTTGCGATGACGAGACTTAGAGTTTCAGGTAGACGATTGGGTCTTTTTGAAGATTTTGCCTAAGAAAGGAAAGCTCAGTTCCAGGTACATTGGACCATATCGGATAATTCGAGAATCGTCCAAGTAGCTTATGAATTGGACTTGCCTTCAGGGTTGGAGTTTGTTCATCCAGTTTTCCATATTTCTATGTTGAGAGCATGTGTTGGAAATCCTTCATGGATTGTACCAATTGACGATGTGGAGAGGTTCCTATTGCCATCTTAGATCGACAAGTTCGCAAGTTGAAGACTAAAGAAATAGCCTCCGTGAAGGTTCTTTGGCGGAGTAAAAAGTAGAAGAAATGACATGGGAGGCAGAAGATGAGATGAAACACAAATATCCATATCTATTCCAGACCAACGCCAAGGTTCCGAAAGAAGCGTAAGGTGAGTTCTATTTTGTATTATAATTAATGTTTAAGGACCATGAGAAGTTTGATGTTGAGGACGTAAGGTATGTTATATTATATGACACCGTGAAAAAGTAGTTGTGTTCTCTGGATACGTGACGGGGATTAGATATATTACCCCAACATTCGAGGACGGATGTTTCTAAAGGGGAAATGATATAACACTCCATACTTTCGGGCGATGGTTTGAGCATCTGGACATATGAAAGTAGACCCGAGCCTTGGGGAAAACTATGTCATATTCACGTATGCAAATAGAGGACTTAGTATATAAAAGGATGTTGTCCCGAGTTAATTTAGGACTTAATAATGGGTCAACAATGATCGGCTAATTGATAAATTATAGCGGGAGGCAAGTCACTTAATTAAAGAAACAGGGTGGCACGTTGGTGTGTATGTGGCATCAATTAGGATACTCCACCGCCAAAGATTGGCTAAGTGTGAGACAATATGATGAGAATTCATTTTGTTTTCACTTTGGAAGTTTATATCTTTGCTTTGAGAATTCTTTGAAGACCAAAAGAAACGTTCAGCAACTCCTTAACATCTAATTTAGTAAGCATTTCGATTTCATTGTGTTAGAGAAGTAAGACCAAAAAATAAACGTGACCAACTAATTCACTAGGTGATAAGCAATTCATTCTTAATTTTTGGTTAGAACAAAACGTCCTGCAATATTATTTCAAAAGCAACGTTCCAGCAAGCAAATATTAAAAGGGGCTGGTTCCGTTATTATTCAAGGTATGTTAAGGAAAATTCTTCTTTCTTTTGGCATGTTCCATGTAACGAAATGTAACCGGAATAATATTATTTCATAAATTTTTCTACTCTTAGTAGTTAAGAATGTTCATGTTATTCATTCCTATGTTAAAAGCATGTCTAAATATGTTCCAAAATTCTTATTGAGGTATATAGAAAAGATGTTAATATTCCCAATGTTAGCCGAAAGTACATTGATATTATGTCATCCGATAAATTCAGAATGTTTAATTGTCATTCATGCATTTTCATTTGCATTATATTCATGTATTACCCTGGACCCACATATGTTATATACACTACTATATGGTATCAATATATATATATGTAGGGGATGAGGAAAAGGGAAGGCGTTATATACGCGTCACCACCTGCAGCTGGTACAGATATCACGAAAAGGAAGATGTCCAATGAGGCCAATATGATAATGATTATGCCCACAGAGGCTGAAATGAAATGATGCCCACAGAGGCTGTTATGGGAACAATATTTATATGTATACCGCAGTTGCATTGTGCATGACATTTAGGCATGTTATGGCCCTCAGAGGCATTTACTACTGGTCGGCTGTTTCTATCGGCTGTTGTTGTCGGCTGTTTCTGGCAGTTGTTTCTGTTTAAGGTTATTATTATATTCCTGTTATGCTATTATTCATGCCTGACATACTCGGTACATCAGTCGTACTGACGTGCCTTTTGTCGGGGGATGCTGCGTTTCATACCCGCAGGTTCGCGTAGGCAAGGTGACGATCCACGTTAGTAGGATGCTGATTGAGCGGATTTTGGAGCACTCCCCTTGTTTCGGAGTGTCAGTCTAATCTTGGTACGATATATTTTTGCATGCACATATGGGTATGGTGGGGCCCTGTGCCGACCTTTTGATATCACACTCTTTAGAGACTTGTAGACAGGTGTCCTGTGTGTAGTAGTCTTGTATAGCCTTGTCGGCCTTGGTATGTATATATATTTATATATAAGTTGGGCTCTCTGGTTTATTAGTTCTATGTGTCGGCTAGGTACTGAGTGACAGCCCTTGTGGCCCGTGTTTAATTATAGTTAGATGTTAAAAGTACAGCTAGAGGTACCCGACGGATAAGGTTCGAGTGCCCGTCGCGACCCTCCTGTTTGGGTCGTAACAGCTATCCTCTATCCAAATGAACTCCTACTCATACACCTGGATTTGGAAACTCCCCATTCTTAACAAAATCAAATTCTTCCCTTGGCACTACTCTCATAAATGACTTCCATCTAGATATTACCTTTATCATTTAAGTATCTTTAGAGATCCTAATTGTACAATCTGTGATCACAACTCTGAATTCATTGACCACATCCTGTTTCATTGCAACATTGCCAATAAATTCTGGCGAGACCTGGGTCTAAATATGCATCACATCTCCTCTAGTCATTGGCTCCATGAGCTTCATGCTATGAATATTCCTTTCACCCATTTGAATCTTGAATGGACTGAATTTTTTCTTTTTGCTATCTGGTACCTTTGGTTGAACAAAAACCATAACACCTTTAACAATACCATACTTTTCCTATCCAAGGATTTGGTCATAAAGTGAGCCACTGAATTTAAACAGGCTAAGAAAAAGAAAGATGACTCTAGTTAAAAAAACTATCACCATCTCTTGGACTCCTCCACCTGTAGGTCACTTAAAGTTCAACACTGATGGAGCTTTTGCTAAAAACAACTCCAAGAGTGGGATTGGTTCAATAAGTAGGGACTCCAATGGGACATGGATTACAGGGTTTGTAAGGCAGATCATAGCCCATAGCCCATAGCCCATAGCCCTCTGTCAGTAGAACTACAAACTATGCAAGCAGGATTACAAATGGCCCTCGACATGCATTTAACACCCATCATTGTGGAAATTGACTCCACTAAGATACTGCAGATTTTACAAAAATATCATCCTATTTATGTTTCTACAATTTGGTCATGCAGGTCCCTATTGAATAGGTTGGGGGAATCTATCACTTCAACATAGCTTTAGAGAATACAACAAGGTTGCAGATGTTTTGGCAAAGCAAGCACTGCAGATATGATACCATGATCAAGCTCCTCTTTTGAATCAGCTAATCAAGAAGTTGAAGCAGCAGCAGTAGCGGATAAGATAGGATTTATATATACTAGGAAAGTATCTCTATCTATGTGTAATAGACTAGTTAGGTATGGTAATCGGCATGCAATAGCCAGTACTATAAGCAGTCCAACTGCTATACCCACCTATGTAACACCGTAATATATATAATATAATTGTTAATTTACCAAAAAGGATAGTCTTAAGAATTAGATAAAATGCATGAACAGGAACTTTAAACAATGACCCTTGGAAACAGAATCAAAGGCTCGATTAAGTCATAAACATCATTTCAAAGCTAATGGAACTGACGAAACTACGAACAGAGTGTGTTTATCCAAAATTCAACTATGAGTCAAACTCCTCTATTCTCTTAACTTGGGATTTCTCAAACTTACAAAAAAAGATCCGAAACCTATCCGATCACCTCAGAAATCATGTCACCCATCCTCGCAAGTCACAAGCAAGCAAATAAAAACTTAGGAAGGGTAATTTAGGGGTTTCTAAGCAAAACGCCTTTTCGAGTCATTACATAGGGATTCTCACTTTTAATATATTATTAATATTGTGATATTCTTATTATATTATATTATATTATATTATATTATATTATATTATATTATATTATATTATATTATATTATATTATATTATATAATGATAGATAGATGCTAAAGTTAATACTATAGTTTCAGATTTTTTTTTATGAGCAGTACAAGTTTAAAATGTTCAGATTTTATGTTGAAAAAATATTAGAGATGGTCACATTAAGAAGAATAAATAATAGACAAACAAAATATATAGTAATAACAATAAAGATAAGACAGAGTTGAAATTGAAAAATCAGTTCAAGTCACGCTATGGATGACATTGTTTTCAGAGTAGATTTTCGTCACTACCTCTTTGCAAATAGCAAAGGAACGTTCTACTCCAAAGATACAATGAACCACTCGGAAATATTCTAATGTTCACTCAAATAGAAGTTTCGAAGAACCTTTTAATCTATCAACTACTTTTGTAGGAATTCAGGATTAGAAAAAAGAACATACTCTTAAAGAGAATAAAATGATAAAGAGCCTAAAGATCTAGATCTCCAATTATAATTTTCTGCAATGGGATATGTATTTATAAAACTAGGTGTTGTTATGAAATAATAAAACTAGAACAAAAATATTGTGGAGAAAGAGAGAAGAGATGAGAGTTCTTTATTTCTTTTGAGGGATGAATATACAATGGAAAGAACCCCTCTATATATAGGGGAAAACATACTTGGTTCCAAAGTTAGTAACCCTAACTTTTCTCCTAAAGATATTTATAATAAAGAAATAATTTTTATAACACTCCCCCTTGAATGTCTATTCGATAGATAATGTACCTCCTTAAAACCTTACTTGAAAAAATCCGACGGGAAAATTCTAGTGAAGAAAAAGAGTACACATTTCTAATAATATGCATTTTGACTGCCTCATTAAAAACCTTGCAAGGAAAACCATGTGTGATAAAACCTTGCAAGGGAAAAATAGTACAACGCGTATTAACTCCCCCTGATGACAACATCAATTTTAAACTTGAATCTTCACAATCCAATCTTGTGCTCTATCTTCTAGAAAGTCACAGTTGATAGAGACTTGGTGAACAAATCATCCATATTATCACTCAAACGAATCTGTTGCACGTTGATATCATCATTCTTTTGGAGATTGTGTGTGAAGAAAAATATTGGTGAAATATGCTTTGTTCTATCCCCTTTTATGAATTCTCCCTTTAGTTGGGCTATGTATGTTGCTGCATCTTCAGTCTTTGGATAGAGTTGCATCGACATATAATATTATTGAAATCACTTCAAGTGCATTCCTTACTTTATTTATAAACGTATGGTATCTTTATATGATTTGACTGTCATGTAGAACAACATCATATGATTGTAATCCCTCATAGGCATAACAAAATATATAAATGCATCAATTGCATAAAGATATGACACTTCAGGACCAAAGAGTTCTGCAAGTTTCTCATTTCAACTTCTTTTATTAGAAAATCTATTTCCTTTGGAAACTCTTCAAGAGTTCGAATAATATTCAAGTAATTCATTTACACTCACAAAGACGTAAGGATAATAGAGTCATATGTACCATTAGTCAATGAATACTTAATTATGATAAAATCGCATTCACTTTACTTGATTTAATACATATAAGAATTATGAACAAATTTTTAGAACCTTTATATGCTTCAGGCATTTATAATATTTTAAGAATTTGCATATAAATATTGTCAAGTGACAATATTCATTATATTTAAATGTGTGACATTTTCTGTTGTCTGGACTGCAGGTCCAATAAGCTTGAAGCTTACGAAAAATGTATCATTTTACTTGGTAATAATGTCTACATTATCATGCTTTATAGATGTAGAATTCATATCCTCACAATCTTTTACAATATTGAGCTATATTGCACTAAAGATATTGTCGACGATATATCATTTGTATCGGTTCACAATGTGACATAATTTATTGAGATCTCATCACTTTCATTATTTTAGGTACCTAAACCTCTCATAAGGTTTCATGAAGTGTTATGTCGTATGCTCTTCAAGAGCACATTGCCTCCTTATTATGACCATTTTGATCATTTGCTCCTTTTTCTTTTCAAGAATTATTATATTTGGAACCGATTGATCTACCATGCTTCATGCATGTTATAGACTCTATCCTTCCGGGACATTAATTTTATATGAGCATTTTGCAGCTTAAATATGGAATTAATTTTAGGCAAGAAAATGCTTCTAGCATTTGACTTGAATTATGTTTGAACGAGGATCGTACTAATGATAATTTACAACATATTTCATAACTGCCTATTCCTCCCCCCTATATATCCCATCTTCTTTGGGGAAACAATATTTGTGAATCATGGTAGATTAATTAATCATATACCACACATAAAAAAATATAATATGGAAATATCGAGTTCCTAACCCTGAACCAATTGTGAGGGGAGAATTTATCATAATTTATTGGTTTGAAGCATACAAGTGTTGTTGCATGTAATATATCAAAGGGTGAAGGCACACTGTCATTACACGATGGGTAAGGTGCGGAGCTATATCTCTGACCAACACTTGAAGTTTTGTACTCACAAGATATGATTTAGCTATTTATTGGAGGCATTTAACGCCAAACCAACTTTGATATAAACCAACAGCATTATCAAAATGGATTATCTTGATTACATAGTCTGGATTGTACTCTTAACTCAGTTATTTTGAGCAAGTAATTTGTAAATGTCAAATTGTAGGTTGACAATAAACGCAGATGTGACCATCTCATTGATGCATCTATTTAAGATATCACATGACATGTGAGCGAGCCCATATTCACCTTTTTATATTTTTCTAAAATTTGAGAAATTCAATCCCAATATTAATTAGCTGATATAATCAACTTATCATGAGAATAAACAACACAAACAAATTCTTGAAGAATCTTCTAATTCTTCAATATATGTTGAATACTCAATTTGCACATATTTTAATTGGGATGGCCAAATTGCTCATGCTAATTGATAAAATTATATGTACAAGTAAACTTAAAGTTTACCATGACATGTGCTATTTGTTTTAGTAAACTTCTGATTTACTATGACATAAATTTCATATCAATATAAACTTCTGGTTTATCGTGACATGTGAATCATCATGTATATATTTATAGTACAATTTGGAGAATAAGGCGGGTAACCTTTAACATACATATTTCTTATCCACTATATATGTAATTCTCCCATTATTTATAGATTCAATACGATAGCTACTTACGTTAGTAAACTTTGGGTCTACTATAACTTGTGTTTCGATCATAACAACTTCCTATATTACAATATAGAACGAATGACATAATAGTAAATAAACTCTTCGGGAGATTTCAATTTATTTTTCATAATCAGATATTGTTTGGACACTACTGTGTCGCGACCCAAAATTTCATTTGTGCCATGAGGGCACCTTTTCTAACCCGTAGGCGAACTACTAGCATTCATGACTGAAATAAATAAATATAAATGCAA
The DNA here is from genome assembly GCA_029783415.1 of Anisodus acutangulus. Classification (NCBI taxonomy): domain Eukaryota; kingdom Viridiplantae; phylum Streptophyta; class Magnoliopsida; order Solanales; family Solanaceae; genus Anisodus; species Anisodus acutangulus. Next base: position 15,281,930 of record CM056505.1, read on the forward strand.
AAGAAGTAAAGAACAACAGAAGTATTGTCAAGCTTTATACTTAATATATAATTTTGCAAACCAACTCCATAATTTGGTTGTCATAAGTACAAAATACAACCAGAGTACAAGTCCGAGAATGAAATACAAACTATTGTCCGAATATAAATGATAGAAAGATAAATGATAAACAGAAGGAGTTTCGGTGTTGGGATGGAATCTGCGGCTCACACTGAACTCCAAGAAAGATCTAACGCAGTGCCTAAGATCCTCTGCACTCGTCCGAATCAGTACCTACACATAGAGTGCAACAAGTGTAGAGTGAGTACGGAAAACACGTGTACCCAACAACATCGTTGACCGGCCTTAATTATAGCAATGGCGAGGGTTGGTACTTTCCGATACTTCTCTACTAGTTAGTCAACTAAGTATAAAACAGTTCAGTTATCCAAAACTATCAGTAGTTCCTATAGTTCAACAAAGTACAAGAATTATCAAAGCTCACAAGTCTTATCACAATTTCAAAATTTACACTTGAGTTAAGCCCTAATAGTGTTACCAAAATCAGCCCAGACCCCATTTAGGGCGTCTAGTCCCATCAAGTCTCACAGTTCAATCTCACATCAAGTATAAGTCTCAAGTATCAATATTTCTTCTATTAAGAGCCACAAGATAATATGATCTACTAGAAATCATCACCGGGTACACATAATACCAAATACATATCAAGAATATGAATGAAATGCAATGCAAATAATATGTATGTATGCAATGGACATATGTACCCAGTATACACACTCTCATGCAGTATGTGTCACATGACTCATGGGGGACCATCCGAAATTTCCCATTAGACAGCTCTGTGGATGTAGTGTCATCATCAATCATTACTCTCGTACAATGTACCATATCCAGTAGCCGCCTTTCAAGCCCCTTTCATCAGTATCTCAACAGTTCAAATGTCAATAATATGTATATGAATGATATGGATATGAGTACACCATGCAATAGCATAATCAATACAATCAGTATTATCTGATCCTTTTCAAGTATTTAGACGAGATGTAGAGTGCTGAATGCATGACAAGTTAATCATAATAAGCTATCAAGCATGGCTACGAGCCCAGATAAGCAACAATAATACCAACCTAAGTGAATTTATGCACCACACTCATGTCCCAAAGGCTAAACACATAATCTGCATCATATACAACATACTAGTTCATTTAATTATCCTTTATGTACACCAGTATCTGTACAAGTGCTCGTCACCTCACTAGTACGGGACCCCCAAATCCTATATTGGCCGAGCTTTAATCTCAAGAGAAGGTATTTTGGGAAATGGGATTGTTTTAGAGCATTTAAGACTCTAATAAGAAACAGTGATTCCGCTTTGGCAGAATTGACTTCGCTAAAGCGGATGCACTTCGACGAAAAAACAAGCTGCCTAGGAGAGGTCACTAAATCTATCGGACATGCGCTGTTGCGGAAATGACTCCACAGAGGTGCACTCGCCTCTGCGAGAAAAGCATCCGTAGAAGAAAAAACTCAACACCTGGAGAATACTCACATGTGCAAGCTAACCTCCGCAAAAGCAAACATGCAGAAGCGGACGGAGGGACGCTGGTGCGGACACTGCAAATCAGCAACACCCCAAACTTAGCCAATTCTCCACCGAACACCCGAAACACTCTCGGGACCCCCCGGATTCAAAACAAACATGCATTCCTATTATAAAACACATTCTGGACCTGCTCGCGCACTCAGAATTCCCGAAAAAGGTCTCTAAGGCTTGGGTTTGACCAAAGTCAACCCTTAAGTTCTAGTTTCACTATTTCACAACCAATTACTCAAAACGCACCCAGTTTCCTCGGGAATCGAACTGAAGGCTTGACTAAGTCATAAACATCATTTTGGATCTAATGTTACTAAAGCGACTACAGAAAGAGCACGTTTACCCAAAGTCAACAATGGGTCAAATCTCCATATTCTCTTAAATTAAGAATTTCCAAACTTAAAAAGGGTTTGAAACCTTTTCGATTAACTTAAAAATTGTGTCACCCATCCCCGCAAGTCACAAATAAGCAAATTAAGGCTCGAGAAGGGAAATTTAGGCATTTCTAAGTAAAATAAGCAAAATGACTTTTCGAGTAGTTACATCAGATACTACTTTAATAAACGTTCGTCCTCGAATAGTAAACAAAAAGGGAATACCTTGACTCTCAAATAGCTCGGTGTAGTTAGCCCGCATATCAGACTCAGTCTCCCAAGTAGCTTCCTTCATCGGGCGATTTCTACATTGCACCTTCACAGAAGCTATCTCCTTATACCTCAACTTTCAAACCTGCCTATCCAAAATAGCTATACGCCCATCCACATAAGCTATGTTATGATAAAGAATCACCAAATCCCATCTAATCACTTGAGAACCATCCACAATATACTTCTTCAGCATCGACACATGAAACACATGGTCCACACCCGATAACCCAGGATGTAAAACCAACTTATAAGCCACCTCACCAACTCTTTGAACTATCTCAAAAGGACCAATATTCCTCGGGCTACGCTTGCCCTTTTTTCAAAACATCATCACACCCTTCATATGTGAAACCTTCAACAAAACCCACTCTCAAACCATAAAATCCGAAGCACGGACCTTTCGATCCACATAGCTTTTCTGTCTAATCTAGGCTGTAAGAAGCCGATCTTGGATCAACTTAATCTTATCCAAAGAATCTCAACTTAACCTTATCCAAAGAATCTCTCAAAAGATCAGTACCCCAAGGTCGAAACTTAAAAACATCAAACCATCCAATCGAAGAACAACACCTCCTGCCATATAAGGCCTCGTATGGTGCCATCTCAATACTCAAATAGTAGTTATTGTTGTAAGCAAACTCCTCCAATGGTAGAAATTGGTCCAAATGACCACCAAAGTCAATTATACAGGATCACAACATATCTTCGAGAACCTAAATAGTCCGCTCAGATTGGCCGTCAATCTGATGATGGAAGGTTGTACTAAGCTCCACTTTAGTACCCAACTCCTTATGCATAGACCGCCAAAAGTGAGAAGTAAACTGTGTATCCCGGTCTGAAATGATAGTAAGGGGCACCCCATGCAATTGAACTATCTCGCAGATGTAAATCCTGTCCGACTTAGAATTATAAGTCGTATGGACTAGAATGAAATGTAGAGATTTGGTCAACCTATCCACAATGACCCATATAGCATAAAACTTGCCCAAGGTCCGCGACAATCCTACCACAAAGTGTATTAGCAATTCGCTCCCACTTCCACTCGGGTATGCGCATCCTCTGAATCACACCACCAATACTCTAGTGCTCATATTTCACTTGCTGGAAATTTTAGTACCGAGACACAAGCTCTACTATGTCCCTCTTCATCCTGCGCCACTAATAATATTGTTTCAAGTCATGGTACATCTTCATAGCCCCTGGGTGAATGGAATACTTTGAACTATGGGCCTCCTCCATGATCATTCTAGTCAAATCACCTACCCTAGAAACGCAAAATTGACCATTGATACTTAGAACACCATCACTATCAATAATAGCCTCCGTTGTCTCTCTCCACAACACCTTATCACAGATTTTGGACAACGGCACATCATCGAACTGCTGAGATCTAATCTGCTCCAATAAAGAAAACCGCACCGCCATATAAGCTAAAACACTCCCAGGATTCGAAATATCAAGCCACACAAATCGATTTGCCAAAGACTTAGACATCCATAGCCATAGGACGCTCTCCCGCATGTAACATAGCTAAAATGCCCATGTTCACCACCTTGCGGCTCAAGGCATCCACTACCACATTTGTCTTGCCTTGGTGATACAAGATAGTCATGTCATAATCTTTAAGTAGCTCCAACCATATATGTTATCTCAAATTAAGATCCTTTTAATTGAACAAAAACTGAAGACTGTGATAGTCAGTCTACACCTCATAATGCACTCAATAGAGATAATGCCTCCAAATATTCAAAGCAAACTAATCGCCGCCAACTCCAAGCCATCAGCATAATAATTCTTCTCATGCACCTTCAATTGCCTCCAAGCATATGCTATCACATTTCCCTTTTTATCAACACACACCCAAGACCTACTCAGAAACATTACTATAAACCGTAAAGCTCTCTCCCTCAACTGGTAAGGTCAAAATTGGAACGGTAGTCAATAAAGCCTTGAGCTTTTGAAAGATCGCCTCACAATCCTCGGACCACTGAAAAGTTACTTCCTTTGAGTCAATCTAGTCAATGGAGCTATAATGGATGAAAACATCTCTACGAAACGTCGATTATACCTTGCGAGGCTAACAAAACTATAAACCTCAAGAATCGAAGCAGGCCGAATCCAATCCACCTCAATCTTCTTGCGATCTTCCATGATACCATCCTTAGTCACCACAAACCTCAAGAAAGCTACCAAACTGAGTATGGTTTGAACACAATTATGAACGAATCCAAGCAAGGTCTGAACACTCCATTCATCAACTCCATAAATCCTGCAAGTGCATTCGTCAACCCAAATAACATCACCAAAAACTCATAATGCCCATATCGAGTTTGAAAGGCTGTCGTAGGAACATCTTCGACCCTGATCTTCAACTGATGATAGCCGAACCTCAAATCAATCTTGGAAGAGATCAAAACACCCTGTAACTAATCAAATAAGTCATCAATGTGAGGTATCATATATTTGTTCTTGATTGTCACCTTGTTCAACTGCCTATAATTGATACACATGCGCATAGACCCATCCTTCTTCTTCAAAATTAACATAGGAGCACCCCAAGGCGAAGCACCGGGTCGAATAAAACCCTTACTCAACAGATTCTGTAATTTCTCCTTCAACTCTCTCAACTCAATCGGTGCCATTCGATATGGAGTCATAGAAATGGGCTTAGTGTCCGGCACTAGATCAATACAAAAGTCGATATCACTATTTGGGGGAACACCAGGAAGGTCTGTAGGAAACACCGCTAGATACTCCTGAACTACTGGAATTCACTCCAATGGAGGAGTCTCCGCACTCATATCATGAACATATGCCAAATAGGAGAGATACCCTTTTTTCTACCATTTTTTGAGCTTTAAGAAATGAGATCACCTTTTTCGAATACTGGCTAAGAGCACCCTTGCACACTAACTGAGGAATACCCGACATGGCTAAGGTAACAATGTTGGCATAACAATCCAAGATCACAGGATACGGAGATAACCAATCCATACCTATAATAGCGTCAAAATCTACCATATCTAAAACTTTCAAATCTACCTGAGTATCATACTCCATCAAAGTAACTACACAACCAGGATATGCTAGATCTACCACTACAGAATCCCCAACAGGTGTAGAAACATGAATAGGAATGGATAAGGACTCATACATCTATCACGACCCAAAATCCCATTGTGCTGTGAGGGCACCTACTCTAACTCGTAGGCGAACCCCAATCATTTAACACAAGTAATGGTGAAGTAAATGAAAAAATAAAGAAGTAGAAGAGAATTAATTTAACAAGTCTTAATAATAGATACATAGTCTGAAGAAAACCACAATAATTCGGTAGTCATGAGTACAAAGATCTAATACTTAATAAAAGTCCAAAACTGAACAATAACTACAGTCTAGAAGTACAATGATATAAATATAAAGTAGATAAAAGAATTCCTGTTTCGGAAATGCATCAGCGGCTTACCCTGGACTCTCCAAGCAATCTCCAATAAGCTAAGATCTATCTGCCCCTCCGTCGTCTAGCATACTACCTGCACACAGAGTGCAATAAGAATAGAGTGAGTATGAGAAATGCGTGTACTCAGTAGCATCATCGACCGACCGACCCTAACTATGACGGTGGCGAGGGTCGGTACTTTTGGATACCTTTATACTTATTAGTTAGTTATACAATAAGAGTTCAGTTAACCAACCTATCAAAAGTTCTACAATTCAATAGTATACAAGTATCCTTTCATTTTCAGGTTCATATCCAGGTCAAGCTCATAATTATCGCTAAATCTGCCTAAATCCCATAATTGGGCATCTAGTCCCATTAACTATCACAACTCAACCTCACAAAAATTATAAGTCTCAAGTATCAATATTTCCTTTATCAAGTCATAAGATCATATAGTTTATCAAAAATCAACACCTAGTACACACAACATCAAATCCATATCAAAATGAGAATGAATGCAACGTAAATGATATGTATGTATGTAAGTGGCCATATGTACCCGGTATACACATGGTGATGCAGTAGTTATCACGTGACCCATGAGGGACTCATGAGATCCATATACCCATCTGATCTCATTGTATACCAGCTTGAGGGTTGGAGTGTCATAATCAGTCATCACTCCCGTATCATGTACCATATCCCATAACCGACTTCCCAAGCCGTCCTCAGTAATATCTCAATAGTTCAATGACAAATATAGAATGTATGAATGATATGTATATGTGTATTCCATGCATCAGCATAATCAATATAAGTAGTATTCATCAATTTCTTTTAAAGTATTTAGATGAGATGTGGAGTAAGGAATACATCATAAGTTCAATCAAAGATATAATAATCAAGCATGGCTATGAGCCCAAATAATTAGCAAGCATACCAACCTAAGAAGATTTATGCACCGTGCTTATGACCCGAAGGCTAAACACATAAACTCTTTCACAAATATCATACTAATTTATTAATTACCCACGTTAAGTTCATCGGTGCTCATATTAGTGCTCATCACATCACTAATACAGGACCCCCAATTCCACATTACTCCCTTTTAGTTCATTAATAACATACCAACTCATAAACGCTACACTAGAGTCTAGAAAGTCTCAACTTGCCTGAATCAAAGCCGAGGAACTCACACAACAACTTTCCTCTTTCGTTGAGCCTCCTCATGAGCCCACTCTGATCAATCATATCAATTATATGAGATTACGATCTAACGGTACACATATCCATGGACATACTATAATCCCCAAGTTACATTACAAAGGAACCCAGGGCCCACATTATCAAGACCCAAACTTTATTACCCAAATAGTATCATAAGATGCTAGATAGTCAAAATCTCAAGTTAATTGAATAACTAAGCTCAAACGGGTCCTTATTCATGAATTGGCAAAAATCCCCAATTCTAACCCTTGAATTTCCTACAATTCCCAAAAGGGTTCATATCATGCAATTTATCAGTTTAATAACACCTACTAGTCTACTACAAAACTAGTTTACAATATCAACAACAATACTTTAATAACCACATTTCATCCTCTTATTCTCAACAAAGAGTTTATCTTATTTCCCCCAACTAAGAATCATGCTTAGGATATAATATAACTAAAACACATTAATAAAAGGGTGGAAGGTTACCTTAATGATGATTTTCTCTTGAATCTTCAAGAATACCCAATGCCCAAACTTTAGTCCCAAAGAGAATATTTTGGGGAATGAGAATAGAATTCTAGGTAATTTAATCTTATAATATGCACAGTATTTCCTCTCCGATAGAATCGATTCCACTGGAGCGGACACGCTTTGGCTGAAACCCTATCTGCTGAGGAGAATCCACTTAAAATCCCAAACCTCCATTGGGGCGGAAGGAAACTCCGCAGAGGCACACCCGCCCCTGAGATGAACATATTCGCTAAGGCGGACCTTCAGCTCATGGTCAATTCTCGCTTCTACGAGCCAGACCCGCTGAAGCAGAAATAGCGGCGTTGTGGCAAACATAGACACCAACAATGCTCAAAATGCACCAACTCCCCATCAAGCACCTGAAATACTCCCAGATACAGACCAAACATAAATTCCTATCAGAAAACACATTCCAAACCTTCTCACGCACTCAGATTTCCCGTAAAAGGTTTCTAAATCTCGGGTGTGAATAAAGTCAACTCTTAAGTTCTAATTCCCTAATTTCACAACCAAACTCCCAAAACACACCTGACTGCCTCGAGATCCGAATCAAGGCTCGACTAAGTCATAAACGCCATTTCAGAGCTAATGGAAATGATGAAACAACGAACCAAGCATATTTACCCAAAAATCAACTATGGGTCAAACTCTTTTATTCTCTTCACTTGGAATTTCTCAAACCTACCAAAATAGATCTGGAACCTACCTGATCACCTTGGGAATTGTGCCACCCATCCCCACCAGAAATAAATAAGTAAGGCTCTGAAATGGTAATTTAGCGATTTCGAGTCAAAATAAGTGAAATGACTTTTTGAGTTGTTACATCAGGTACAACTTAAATAAACGTTCGTCCTCGAATAGTAAATAAAAGGAAATAGCTAGACTCTTAAATAGCTTAGGGTAGTTAGCCCGCATATTGGACTCAGTCTTCCATGTAGCCTCCTCCACCAGGTGATTCCTCCATTGCACTCTCATGGAGGCTATCTCTTTGGACCTCAACTTTTGGACCTGCCTATCTAGAATAGCTACATGCCTCTCCACATAAGCTAGATTCTGATAAAAAATAACCGAATCCTATCTAATCATATGAGAACCATCAACAACATACTTCTTCGACATCAACATATGAAATACCAGGTGCATACTAGAAAAACCAGGAGGTAAAGCCAACTCATAGGCCACCTCCCCAACTCTGTCCTTAATCTCAAAAGGACCAATAAACCTTAAACTAACCTTGCCTTTATTTCTAAATCTCATCACACCCTTCATGGGTGACACATTCAGCAAAACCCGTTCACCAACCATAAACTCTAAAGGATGAACCCTCCGATCTGTATAACTCTTCTGTCTGCTCTAGACTGTAAAAAGCTCATCCTGGATCAACTTAACCTTATCCAAAGAATTTCTCAAAAGATAGTACCCTAAGGTAGAACCTCAAAAGCATCGAACCACCCGATGGGAGAACGACACCTCCTACTATACAAGGCCTCAAACAGTGCCATCTCAATACTCAAATAGTAGTTGTTGTTGTAAGAAAACTCTACCAAAGGTAGAAATTAGTCCAAATAACCACCAAAGTCAATCACACAAGCTCGCAACATGTCCTCAAGAACCTGAATAGTACGCTCAGACTGGCCATTGGTCTGAGGGTCAAAGGCTGTACTAAGCTCTACTATAGTACCTAAATCCTTTCGCATAGACCGCCAAAAGTGAGAAGTGAACTGCGTACCCCAGTAAAAAATGATAGAAATGGGCACCCCGTGCAATCGGGCTATCTGTCGAATATAGATCCTAGACAATTTCTTGAAATTATAAGTAGTCTGAACTGGAATGAAATGGGCCGATTTGGTTAACCTGTCCATAATGACCCATATAGAACCAAACTTACCAAAGGTATGGAGCAATTCTACCATAAAGTCTATGACAATATGCTCTCACTTCTACTCAAGAATGGGTATCCTCCGAAGCACACCACTAGGCCTCTTGTGCTCATATTTTACTTGCTGGAAATTCAAGCATCGGGACACGAACTCCACTAAGTCCTTCTTCTTCCTACACCAACAATAATGTTGTCCCAAGTTGCGATACATCTTTGTAGCCCTTGGGTGAATAAAGTACTTCGATATATGGGCCTCCTCCATAATAAATCTAGTCAAGTCACCCATCATAGGAACACAAGCCCGACCATTGATTCTGAAAACACCATCACTATCAATCACAACCTCTTTTGACTATCCTCGCAACACATTGTCATGGATTTTGTACAACTGAACATCATCAAATTTATGGGATCTAGTCGACTCCTTAAGGAAGACTGCACCTGTACATAAGCTAAGACCATACTAGGCTCCAAAATATCAAGCCTCACATATCGATTTTCCAAAGACTGAACGTCCATAGAAATAGGACGCTCTCCCACATATAACATCACCAAAATACCCATGCTCACTTCCTTGTGACTCAAGGCATCCACTATCACATTTTCTTTGCCCGAATGATACTATAACGACCCATCTGGTCATTTTTAACTTAAGACCCTTATTTTTCTATTTTACACTTCCCGTGGTCTCTGTGTAGGGTTTATGATGCATGGGGCTGAGTGGAATGGATCTCGATGTCTATTTTCATGAGTTTCAGATGAAAAAGCCTAAGTCTGGAAACTTAGAGTTGGTTAGTTTGACTCAAAGTTGATTGTTGACTAGATGGATTCATTTCTGGGTTCTGTTTCTTTCGGTAGTTCCGGAAGGTAATTTATGATTTAGTCGAGTTATTAGTTGACTTCCCGAGGTAATCAGATGTATTCTGTGGCATTATTTTCTATGTTTGGATTTTTGGTTTGTCTCGGATGATTCTTTAGAAATATATGTCGTAGCTCGATTATATGTGAAATCTGAGGGTACGAGCGAGCTTATATCACTATTTACCTTAGACAAGCATGTCTAGTTTGTGTCCGAGGGGTTTTGGGAGCATTCGGGTGTTTAATGGAGGATTTAGTTATTTTCCATCTACTGGTGTCTAGTGTCCGCCGTAGCGATACTAGCATTTGCTCTGGCGAGTCCACCTAGGTGAGAGGTCTGCTTGCCGAAGCAGAATCTGAGAGTTGAGCAGTTTTGCCATAGCGTAGTCGGATCCACCGTGGCGGGAGGTGAGGTGCCAAGTGACTCTCGCCCCAATCGAAGGTTTTTCGCTATAGCTAGTCCACTCTAGCGGAGTCGATTCCACTGGGGCAGATCACTGTTCAAGTGTCCTATAAATATTTTTTAAGTCAGAATTTGCTTTCCCATAGTAGTCTATCTTGATATCAACGCAATTTGGGAGAAAACCTAGAGCCTTAAGAGCAATTTTGAGTTTCCTTTATTATTTGGTTAAAGTTTATGATTCTAAGCTTATTAATGGTGGTTTAGTTTATTATATGAGTTGGAGAATATGGGTTACACATTTTGTGAGAATAAGAGAGATTTTATGTAATATCCCGTACTTTTGGGTCATGGTTTGAATTGCTAGGCATATGTAAATAGACCCGAGCGTTGGAGGATTTATGTCATATTCATGTACGCAAATGAATAGCGCAATATATAAATGGATGTGGTCACGAAATAATTTAGGACTTAAGAAGTGTGACGACAGAGATTAATAATAATATTTGTCTGTCCCAAAAGAGGTTGTGGGCTAACGCTATATCGCACGATTATGACATTGGGTATATGAAGGTTTTATAAGTCATTAATATTTTAGTGGATTGAGATCAAGAATTTAATTATGTGTCGAGATTGATTAAATAGTAGATTGCAAGTGGGATAAAGAACTAGATAAGGTATTGAATGAGTGGTGGGTGACAACACATTTTGCCACAGGACAGTAGTTATATCAAGAAGGACATTAAGTGGTTGCATATAAATTAATGAGTCAAAGAAGTACATATGGTTCATGTTACACGTGGAAAGTGAGCATGACAAGGTGGTTTATTAAATTAACACGTGGATTAAAGAAAAGGGGTTAACCTGTTAAGTATAATTATATATATATGTACGTAATTGGGTTGTACATGGGATTCCCTTTTTTCTTTGTTTTGTAGAAATTGTAAGAGACACTTTATACTCACTTTGGAGAAGGAGAATTGACGTAATCTTCCCTTTTTGGCAAGAAATGTTATTTTATTAAAGTTTCACTCATTGCTTCGATCTCATTATCTCATTTGTTATGTTATTGAATCCGGGTTCCTTATAAGCGAAGTAAGGTTCGGGAAACGGTCGTTCTTGACGTATAAGACTAAGGTGATGTACGGGGTAAGTTCGGTGTGTTGCCAAGAAATTCGGCATTAATGGTATGGTAAGGCAAATTCTTCTTTCTTTTGGCATGTTCTAAACTACGAAATGTAAACGTAATATTGTCCCATAAATTATTCTACTCTTAGTAGTTAAGGATGTTCGTGTTATTTGATTCCTATATTAAAAACATGTCTAAATATGTTCTTAAATCCTTATTGAGGTATATGTGAAAGATGTTAATATTTCCAATGTTAGCCGAAGGTACAAAGATATTATGTCATCCGATAAGTTCTGAATGTTTTATTATCATTCATGCATTTGTATTATATTTATGTATTACCCTGGACCTACCTGTGTTATATACACTACTATATGATATGAATTATATATATGTAGGGAATGGGGAAAAGGGAAAGGCGTTATATATGCGTCACCACCTGCAGCTGGTACAAATATCACTAAAAGAAAGATGCCTAATGAGGACAATATGATTATACATGCCCACAGAGGCCGATATGATATGATGCCCATAGAGGCTATTATGGGAAGAAATATGCCCTTGTGTGGCCAATATATATATGTATACTGCATTTGCATCATGCATGACATTTAGGCATTCACTATATGATATAATGCCCACAGAGGCTGTTATGGTAAGGAAGATGCCCGATGAGGCCGAAGTATATGTATACTGCATTGTGCATGACATTTAGGTATTTACTGCTGGTCAACTATTTCTATCGGCTGTTACTGTCGACTATTTATGTTTCAGTTTATTATCCTAACCCTGTTATGCTGTTGTTCATGCTTGACATACTTAGCACATCAGTCGTACTGACGTTCTTTTTGTCGGGGGACACTGCGTTTCATGCTCGCAGGCTCAGAAAGACAGTGGGATGGTTCACGCTAGTAGGTTACTGATTTAGCTTATATTGGAGCACTCTACTTGTTCCAGAGTTGCAGTATAGTCTCGGTATCATATTATAGATATGCATATGGGTATGGCGGGGCCCTGTCCTGTCTTTGTGATGTCATGTGTTCTTTAGAGGCTTATAGACGATTTTCCTATGTATAGTAGTTGTGTATGGCCCTGTCGGCTGTGATGTATGTGTCAGCTGAATATTCGGTAACGACCCTTGTGTCCATGATTGATTTCGATTAGCTGGTAAGTATGTGAAGAGCGGTGCCCGACAGGTAGGGTTCGGGTGCTCGTCGCGACCCTCCGGTTTAGGTCATGACAAACTTGGTATCAGAGCATGTCTGTCCTAGGGAGTCTACAACCCGTGTCTAGTAGAGTCTTGTTTATGGGTGTATAGCCCGCCACACTTATAAACAGGAGGCTACAAGACATTTAGGGATGGTTTCCATTCTTTCATATGATAGATCGTGTAGTAGAGCTGAGTCTTAAGAATTCAAATTTTACTCGTGCCTGATGCGATTTCAGTGATGACAATTACCAAAAAGACTTCAGTTAGCTCATATTTGTAGTCTGTAAATGAGTGATTTTGACCTGACTATTGATACGTCAAATGGGCAGTATTATTGTTAAAATTGAAGATTGTGAGGAATTGTCTCACTCATAAATGGAAGAGATAACGCAAGCTTGGAAAGCAAAATGTTTGTTTTGGGATAAAACAAAAGGGAGAGTAAAGTAAAGGAAGTACAAAGCACCCGAACGCAGAGTATTGTAAGGATTTTCTCGATAAACCTTATCATGTTCATGATTACAGCAATGCCTTCTTCCAGTAGGCTATGATTAGCAGGGAGATTAAAGTGGGATTGAGTGTAAATGCGAGTAGTATGTGCTTTATTGAGACATATCCATTTGAGGATAAGAGTAAAGTTTCCTTCCTAGGCACGACTTCATCCTAGAACATTTGATAGAGATAGGCCCTTGAGGGGTCAGGGAATTCATTAGGCAGGGATCACCGATAAGTTCAAAGATGCCAATATCTCAGGGTCAAGTAAGACCGCCCAACCATCTTATAGTCAGTGTGGACGAGCGTATGTCAGATTATGCCACAAAGGTACATGGGATTGGTTTAGTGTGGCAGTCATGGACACAACGTTCTGAAGTATCCCAAGTTGATGCGCAAGGGTAAGGATAAGATGATTATAAATTGTACAGATGAAAAAGCAGAAGACATAATTAGAAGGTTTAGCAGGTTATGAAAAGCTACATATTTTATAGTGACTCATGTTGATTAAAATGAGGGAATATGTTATGTTATGTACGTGCGACCTAAGTTGTAAGGTCTTACTTAGAATAGATTGGGAATTGTCCAAGGATATCATTAACGAGAACGGATTGCCACAATTGAATCGTCTAAAGAGTGACCATCAGTAAATTTAAGAAGATCACGTAAAATGACATACCCAGGATAGTGATCCCAAGTCATATATAAGGATTGAGCTATCCACGGTAATGAAAAGGGACATAAGCCTCTCATTTGCGTGAAGGGCCAGATCGCGTATTATTGAGAATTACATGTATCTATGTTGGTAAGTTAAGGCATGATATAGGTATTGAACTGATAAGGTCATCAGTTTTATTGTGCATCATGTTACAATTCTAAATAACCTATGCATAACAATAGGGGTGGTTGAGGATGAAAATTATGGTACAATCAAAGAATGTTAGTAAGGAATATGAAAACAATTAATAAGTATGAATGGAACGACATGATCAAGTATCAAGGCAGAAATATTGTTTTTTCATTTAATGACGAGTAGAATAAAGGATTATGACATGAAGAGTGAATGTCAATGAGACTATAGTTATGCAGTTTTCACAAAGGTATGATTACTCCAGAATAGCATAAGGTCCAATGGTAGATGAGGGACAGTAAGAACTCTTCGGCGAAGGGTGACAACTCTCTGATGATCAGAAAGAGAGTATGAGAAATACTTTGAGATAAGAGATTTTTCCCAAGGTAACTTGAAATGGAAATGTAAAGGTAGGACGAATGAGCACTCGGTCGATGGGAGATCAAGTAACAATAAGACAGGAAATCTTGACAAGTCATTGGATCATGTAACATCATGAATTGGATCTAAACATACGAAGCATTGGTTCCATAACATATACAGTCATACCTCTCAGAAGGTATGTAAATGGAAGTAACAGTAAGTAAAGTTAGAGATTAGCACCTAAACAAGTGAAAAAGGGGCCAATGACGCCTATGGATGTGGGGTAGACGTTAAAGATATATGTCAAGATGTAATGACATTATAATGAAGATAAAATGTCAGGAAAATGTAGATGTCCATGAGCATTTATGAACTGACCAAAAGCTTTTACGAGATAGATAAAGTAATGGGCTTACAACTTAACAAGATCGAGGGAATATTTTCCAAAGCGCCATTGATAGAACGTTTTAGCCATAAGGCCAGTGAAGGAATTAGAATCTAAGTATAATGACCAGGTTTGGATATAGTAGGTCAATGTCATGTAATAAAAAATTTTCAGAATTTTCCACGTATAAGAATAAAGGAATAAGTTAACAAATCATCCTTTAGGGGATAGTAACGCCAAGGATTGGAATCATGAGCAATGTTTGAGAGTACGTATGTATACCCGAATATTTTAGAATTAAGACGAGTATGAAAAGAAAGAAAATGAGTGAACAAGTGTCAAAAGGAGTAAGAAAGAAAGTTTTTTATAATTACGAGTAGTGAGAAAGTATGAAAAAACTTCCTTTCAAACCATGAATAAGAGTTAATTGCGATGATACACGCACTTCAGATTTGATGATATTGTCCATAAAGTGTTTACGATTGAGATACTACAAATAGGAGAGTTTTTAGCACACCAGTTAGTAAACAAAGCTAAATTGATAATACAATCATTCATCCACAAGCGGTTTGACTAATGTGAGGACTAAGGAGAGAAGTTGACTTGAGAGAATGCATCATCTAGCTAAGTGGAAGTCCGATTGGAGGATACAAATAGTGATAGCCCTATGACTCAAAATACAGCAGGGTCATCTTTCATACGGAAAGAAAAAGAATGCCATGATGAAGATCCCATGGTTAGAGAAGACTGGGAAGGATATTTAGCAAAAAAGAACCGTAACCTTCAAGTATAATGGAAGAGGAACCCCAGGTGGAAGGTCCATATATTTATTTCTAATGTAGCAGGATTACGAGACAAGATTATGATGGAGATCCATTGCACGTGATATTCCATTCACCCTGGATCTACTAATATGTGTTATGATCTAAATAGTATGTATGGATGGAACAACATGAAAAGGAACCTT
Source organism: Anisodus acutangulus (assembly GCA_029783415.1). Classification (NCBI taxonomy): domain Eukaryota; kingdom Viridiplantae; phylum Streptophyta; class Magnoliopsida; order Solanales; family Solanaceae; genus Anisodus; species Anisodus acutangulus. The sequence goes on from CM056505.1 coordinate 15,297,889, forward strand.
GCGGATTTTGTAGCTTGGTCTCCTAATTTTCAACAAGTAAAGAGACAGCACCAAAAGCCCGACATGACTCAGAACATTGAGATTCCGATGAGGAAAAGGGAAATAATTAACATGGATTTCATTATGGGTTTATCTCGCTCTTATCATAAGTTTGATTCCAATTTGGTGATCATTGATAAACTGACCAAATCAGATCAACTCCTCGCGGTCAAAACTACCTACACAGCTGAAGACTACGCAAAATTTGTACAATAAGGAGATTGTTCGCCTTCATGGTATACTTAGTTCTATTATATTTGACCGAGATGCGCAATTCACAACTAATTTTTGGAGATTATTTCAAAAGAGTTTAGGCACTCAAGTTAACCTTAGTACAACTTTCCACCTTGATACAGACGAGCAGGCCAAATGTATAATTGGAATGCTCAACGACATGCTACGAGCTTGCATGTTGAACTTCAAGAGAAAGTTAGGATGATCATCTATCCCTTATTGAATTTGTGTACAATAATAGTTATCGTGCCAGCATTAAAATGACTCCAATACGAGGTTCTGTAGGGACCGAAATGTAATCCTCCTATCGGATGGTTCGAAGTAGGCGACTCAGGATTACTTAGGCCTGACCTGATTCACCAAATCGTAGAGAATGTGAAGCTTATCCAACAACGCCTGCTAATCGCTTAAGGTCGTCAGAAGTTGTATTCAGATGTGTGGTATCGAGACTTAGAGTTCCAAGTAGATGATTGGGTCTTTTTGAAGATCTCTCCTATGAATGGTGTAATGAGATTTAGGCAAAAAAGGAAAGCTCATTTCAAAGTACATTTAGCCATATTTCATAATTCGATGAATCGGCCAAGTAGCTTACGAGTCAGACTTGCCTTTGGAGTTGGAGGTTGTTCATTGGTTTCCCATGTTTTAATGTTGAAAACGTGTATTGGAGATTCTTCCAAATTGTACAATTGACGATATGAAAGTTACAAAGGACCTATCATATGAAGAAGTTCCTATTGCTATACTAGATCGACAAGTCCGCAAGCTGAGGACTAAGGAAGTAGCCTCATAAAAATTCTATGGCAGAATAAGAATGTAAAAGAAGTGACATGGAAGGCGGAAGAGGAGATGAAAAAATATCCATACCGATTCCAAGCCAACGCCGAGGTTCAGAGAGAAGCATAAGGCTACGTGACAGGGATTAGATATGTCACCCAAGCATTCGAGGACAAATGTTTCTAAGGGGAAGGATGTAAGATCCCATACTTTAGGGTCATGGTTTGAATCGCTAGGCGATTGTAAATAGACCCGAGCGTTGGAGGATTTATGTCATATTCACGTACGCAAATGAAGAGCGCAGTATATAAATGGAAGTGGTCCCAAAATAACTTAGGACTTAAGAAGTGTGACTACGGAGATTAATAATAATAGTTGTATGTCCTAAAAGAGGTTATGGGCTAACGCTATATCGCATGATTATGACATTGAGTATATGAAGGTTTTATAATTCATTAATATTTTAGTGGATTGAGATCAAGAATTTAATTATGTGTTGAGATTGATTAAATAGTAGATTGCAAGTGGGATAAAGAACTAGATAAGGTATTGAATAAGTGGTGGGTGACAACACTTTTTGCCACAGGACAGTAGTTGTATCAAGAAGGACATTAAGTGGCTGCATATAAATTAATGAGTCAAAGAAGTACATATGGTTCATGTTACATGTCGAAACTGAGCATGACAAGGTGGTTTATTAAATTAACACGTGGATTAAAGAAGAGGGGTTAACCTACTAAGTATAAATATATATATATATATATATATATACGTAATTGGGTTGTACATGGGATTCCCTTTTTTCTTTGTTTTGTAGAAATTGTAAGAGACACTTTATACTCACTTTGGAGAAGGAGAATTGACGTGATCTTCCCTTTTTGGCAAGAAACGTTATTTTGTTAAAGTTTCGCTCATCGCTTCGATCTCATTATCTCATTTGTTATGTTATTGAATTCGGGTTGCTTATAAGCAAAGTAAGGTTCGGGAAACGGTCGTTCTTGACGTATAATACTAAGGTGTTGTATGGGGTGAGTTCGGCGTGGTGCCAAGAAATTAGGCATTAATGGTATGTTAAGGCAAATTCTTCTTTCTTTTGGCATGTTCTAAATTACGAAACGTAAACGTAATATTGTCCCATAAATTATTATACTCTTAGTAGTTAAGGATGTTCGTGTTATTTGATTCCTATGTTGAAAGCATGTCTAAATATATTCCTAAATCCTTATTGAGGTATATGAGAAAGACGTTAATATTTCCAATGTTAGCCGAAGGTACAAGGATATAATGTCATCCTATAAGTTCTGAATGTTTTATTGCCATTCATGCATTTGCATTATATTCATGTATTACCCTGGACCCATCTGTGTTATATACACTACTATATGGTATGAATTATATATATGTAGGGAATGGAGAAAAGGGAAAGGCGTTATATATGCCTCACCACCTACAGCTGGTACAGATATTACGAAAAGAAAGACGCCCTTGTGTGGCCAATATATATATGTATACCGCATTTTTGTATCATGCATGTCATTTAGGCATTTACTAAATGATATGATACCCACAGAGGCTGTTATGGTAAGGAAGATGCCCGATGAGGCTGAAGTATATGTATACTGCATTGTGCATGACATTTAAGCATTTACTGTTGGTCAGCTATTTCTGTCGATTGTTATTGTCGACTGTTTCAATTTATTATCATAACCCTGTTATGCTGTTATTCATACTTGACATGCTTAGTACATCAGTCGTACTGACGTCCCTTTCGTCAGGGGACGCTGCATTTCATGCCCGCAAGCTCAGAAAGACAGTGGGACGGTTCGCGCTAGTAGGTTGCTGGTTCAGCTGATATTGGAGTACTCTACTTGTTCCAGAGTTATAGTCTAGTATCGGTATTATATTTTGCATATGCATATGGGTATGGCGGGGCCCTATCCCGTCTTTGTGATGTCACATATTCTTTAGAGGATTGTAGACGATTGTCCTGTGTATAGTAGTTGTGTATGGCCCTGTCGGCTGTGATGTATGTGTCAGCCGAATATTCGGTAACAACCCTTGTGGCCATGATTGATTTCGGCTAGCTGGTAAGTATGTGAAGAGCGATGCCCTGCAGGTAGGGTCTGGGTGCTCTTCACGGCCCTCCGGTTTAGGTCGTGACATTTTGTGGATGATTTTAATGGAGGTTAATGGATTTTAAAGGTGATATTATTGTGAATTAGGACTTGGTAATGTTAGAGTCTCGTATTTTTAAGCTTAATTTGATTATAGAAATTTGTTTTCCTAAAGTGGGAAAATTAAGGTTACAAACTGGGGCTTTTATTATTATTCAATTAGAGGTTCATTGTGTTTAGATTTGTAATTAATTTAAGGATGTAACTACCTTGTATGTAAGAAAGGTTTTTGTGTAATAAAGTTAGAGTTTTGGTAGAGTGGGCCCGAAATGGGTATTTAAAGTCTTGTTTTTGTCGTGTTAGCCTTATTTTAACGATGTAATACGCGTGAATAAACATTGATTATCGCGTGGCACAAAGGAATGGTAAGGCTATCTCAGAGGCTTGATTTTGTTACACACATGTTTGTCTTTGAGGTAGGCTACAATTTAGATTTTCGAGAGTTCGATGGAAGTACATAATTAATTATAAATATTAGGGGTATTGGGCGTGTATGGGGGTCCCACTCAGGTAGTTACGATGAACGTCTGAGTGGGTACTAGTATTTAACTGTGATGATGGGATAATTTGGGGAATCAACCTTATGTTGGTTCCAATTGCTGATTATTTGGGCTTGTTGTCATATGTGGGCTTGTTGCCATGTTTTCTATTGTTTGTTCACTCATCACATATGCTTTCGCATAATATCCTGATTTGACTTGGATTTGCTTATGTGTTATGGAATTCATGAAAGCATGTGGTATATCATCTCTATATTTGATTGCATCTCATTATATCATGATGTCTTGCCTTATTTTGTCATTACATTCATACACTCATGGTTCCGATGATATTATATTAGAGTGGCATGATTATACTATGGGTCCAAGGGATTGGAACGGTAAAAATATTGTGAGATTATGGCACTTGAGATGATATTGATACGCTGGGATTGGAGTTGCACACCTGGAACATGATTGAGACTCGACAAATGATTCATGGGCTCTAGTCAGATTCATGTGTGGAATTTCGGCTAGCTAGGCGCAGTATATGGACTTCACGGGTCCCCCATGGGTGTACGAATCATAACTAAACCTTGACATACTGTATACCAGGTTGAGAAAGGTACCTTGCATATGCATTGCATTTATATCATACATACTTATTCCACTCCATTGATGAATTGTGATGTACTGTGTATTGAGTGATTAAGAACACAATGATTGGATTCTAAACTTGAAAGGTTATTTATTGTTACTGATATCTGATAAACTGCTGAACTTAGTGAACAACATGTTGGATACGTGACGTACTTGGGTTATTAAACTATTAGCATAGGATTATTTGGTGTCAATTTGGTATTTATCTCTGATTATGTATCGTCCATCGTTGTCAGCCTATGATAGCTACGGGGGTACGTTGTTACTCATGCTACACTTGTTGCATTCTTTTTGGATGCAGATTCAGTACCTTCCACCTCCACAGGACCACGTGGCTGATTGAGAGTTGTGATCTTCAGTATATAGGGTGAGGATGCTCCTTCCAGCATGCCCTTGGATACTCTATCTCTACTTATTGTCTTTTGCTCATATTGGAGAGACATATTCAGACTATTTATTTGATTTTGGCCTACGTGCCCATTTACTCAGACTTGTACTGTTTTGACTAGTGCTCTTGTATGCCCAGACTAGATCTCTTAGGGGTGTTTTCGAATGTTTCAGACTATTATTTTTTTCCGCGTTATATTATGAGACAAATATTTTAGTATTTGTATTCTTTTTCTTTTATTTTTATTATATTTCACAAATGATTTGGGAAGTGGTTCTCCTACTGGTGGAATTATATAGGTGCCACCACGACTTCTGAAAAGAGGTCATGATAAAGTTGGTATCAGAGCCCTAGGTTCAACAGTCTTAAATACAAGAGCAATATCTAGTAGAGTTTTGCAGATCGGTGCGGAGACGTCTGTACTTATCTTCGAGAGGCTATGGGACATTTAGGAAATTTCACATTCTTTATTCCTTTCATGCTAAGTTGAATCAAATTGGTATCTGACCCTTGTTTTTATTCTTTCACAGATGGTGAGGACTCTTTCAGATATGGGAAGAGATGAGGCGGAGACATCGACACCAGCCGTGCATGGATGTGGTAGAGCATACGGTTGGGGCTGGGGTAGAGCCAGAGCAGCAGCACCAGCTAGGGGCGGAGCATAGAGAGCTGGTGAAGCTCGTTCTAGGTCAGAGTCCCAAGAGTCTTATATCAAGCCTTAGGATGATATGCTAGGGAAGGAGGTGGGACCAACTCAAGATTAGACTGGATTTATTACTACACTAGTCCTTCAAGATACACTGGTCTAATTGTTGAGTATTTTACACAGTTTTTCTCAGACATGTGTACATCTTACTACTCTGGGTGGTTCTCAAACACGTGAAGGATAGGGGCAGACTCAAACTTCTGAGTTTTAAACACCCGGTGTTCAGCCAGCGGTGATGTCAGTGCCTTGTATTGATCAGGTTCATGGTCTTGAGTTTGGTCCTCAGCCTATTAGTGGGACAACTATGACTCGCGATGAGCGGAAGATTTGGGATCACTTTTCAAACTTGAAGCCTCCAGAGTTCTTTGGTCCGTCTGAGGAGGACGCATATGAGTTCATAATGAGTAGCCATGAGAGTTTTCATACTCTTGGTACAGTTGAGACTCATGGAGTCAGTTTTGTAGCCCGTCAACTTAGAGGTGACATAAAAAAGTGATGGAGGGCATATGTTGATTGTTTGCCTGCATGGACGCCTTCATTGACATGGGTTCATTCTACAAAGTGTTTCTTGAGAAGTATGTACCTTTGAGCTTTCATTTGAGTAAGCGAGATGAGTTTTAGAAGATTGGTCAGGGAAATTCTATAGTTGCACAGTATGAGACTCGCTTCTATGACTTATCGCGCTATGCAACGCCATTGCTTCCTACTAAGGTGAAGTGAGTGGAATGTTTTGTTAGAGGCTTGTGTATTTCGTTCCAGTTGGCCACATTACAGTTGGTGGCTTTGGGAGCTTCTTTTGAGATTGTGACATAGAATGCTAGGATAGTAGAGCCTGAGAGGGGCAAGTTGCCAGACAGGAGCCTGACAAGAAGGCTAGGCATTTTGGGCAGTTTAGTGATTTTACTTCCCGTGGTTATAGTTATAAGGGGAGATATCAGCAGTCGCAGCCTAGTCGATCATTCAGGCAGCTCCTTAGATTATCAATGGTAGGGCTCAGTCATCGAGGGCTTCTCAATCTTAGTATTCAGGACATGACAACTTATTTTCTTCTATCTCTATTCAGCAGCCCTTAGTGGCCAAAGCTTGTTATAATTATGGGGAGGTTGGGCACGTTAGGAGGGATTGCCCCATGTATTTATTTAGTGGCTCTTGTGCACCTAGGATCCCAGCACACTAGCCAGAGGTGGTAGTCAGACTAGTCAGAGAGGATCTCAGTTGGGCCATGGTGGCCATCAGTCTGATCATTGTGGATCCCAGTCGGGGAGAGGTAGAGCTCATTCAGGCCGAGGTGGCTAACAAGGTACTCAGTCCGAGGTAGAGAGCACTTATTTGTATGCATTCCCTGGTAGGGTTGAGGCTGAGGAATTAAACACAGTCATTACATGTATCATCTCAGTCGATCATCGAGTTGCTACTGTGTTATTTGATCTAGGGTCCACTTTCTCTTTTGTGTCTGCCAATATTTCTGCCAAATTGGAGATGTTTTGTGATATACTTGATATTCCTGTTTGTGTGTCTACACTAGTTGGTGATTCTATTATTGTTGATAGAGTATATCACACGTGTGTAGTTACTTTCATGGGGTACGACACTTGGGTAGATCTGGTTATCTTAGATATGGTGGATTTCGAGGTTAGATTGGGTATGGATTGGTTATCACCATATCATGTGATTTTGTACTATTATTCTAAGACGGTCACGTTAGCTATGCCTGGTCATCCGAGGTTAGAATGGAGAGATGCTCCCAGCCCTGCTCCTAGATAGGTGATTTCTTATATTTGGGCTAAGAACTGACCATGGTTGTTTTGATTATCTTGCTCATATTAAGGATACGAGTGCAGAGACTCATTCCCTTGATTCTGTTCTGATAGTTAGTCAGTTAGCGGAGGTCTTTTCTTCAGATTTACCGGGTATGCCACAAGACAAAGACATTGACTTATGTATTGATATCTAGCTGGGTAATCGACCCATTTCTATTCCTCTGTATCATATGGCTCCAATAAAGTTGAGGGAGTTGAAGGAGCATCTTTAAGATTTGTTGAGTAAGAGTTTCATTCGACTGAGTGTGTCTCCGTGGAGTGCTCCTGTCTTATTCGTGAAGAAGAAGGATTGCACTATGCATATGTGCATTGACTATAGACAGTTGAACAAGGTCACTATCAGAAAAAAGTATCTGATTCTATGTATTAATGACATGTTCGACCAGCTTCAGGGTGCTTCTGTGTTTTCGAAGATTGACTTGAGGTCCGGGTACTACCAGTTGAAGATCCGGGCTGAGGATATGCACAAGACGGCTTTCCGGACTCGTTATGGGCATTATGAGTTCCAATTCTCCCGCATTATTTCATGGATTTGATGAATGGGATATTCAAGTTGTACTTGAATTCTTTTGTTATTGTGTTTAGTGATGACATTCAGATATATTCGAAGAGTCGAGAGGACCATAAGCAGCACCTGAGAGTGGTTCTTGGAATTTTGAAGGATAGGAAGTTGTATGCTAAGTTCTCTAAGTGTGAGTTTTGGTTGAGTTCTGTGGAATTCTTGGGGATCGTGGTATCCAGTGATAGGATTATGATTGACCCTAAGAAGATAGATGCAGTCAGGAACTGGCCTAGACCGACTTTTGTGACAGAGATTCAAAGTTTCGTGGGTCTTGCTAGCTACTATCATTGGTTCGTCAAGGGATTCTCTTCTATTGCTTCTCATCTAAAGCATTTTATTCAGAAAGAGGTGCCTTTCTAGTGGTCTGATGAGTGTGAGCAGAGCTTTCAAAAGCTCAAGACTCTATTGACCACAATCCCTATTTTATCCCTTCCGGTAGAGGGGAATGATTTTACCTATATTGTGATGCTTCTAGGATTGGGTTGGGCTGTGTGTTGATACATGAGGGTAAGGTGATCGTTTATGCATCAAGTCAGTTGAAGGTGCATGAGAAGAACTATCCTATGCATGATTGGAAGTTGGCTACCATTGTGTTTGCTTTGAAGATCTGGAGGGATTATATTTATGATGTTCATTGTGAGGTGTATATCGACTACCACAGTCTTCAACACGTGTTTAATCAGAGGGACTTGAATTCTAGGTAGCATCAGTGGATGGAGTTGTTGAAGGACTATGACATGACTTTTTTGTATCATCCGGGCAAGGCCAATATGGTAGTAGATGCTTTGAGCCGAAATGTGGTTACTGTGGGGAGTTTATCTTATTTAGCTGTTTCTAAGCATCCGTTGGTAGTAGAGGTCTAGTATCTAGCCAACCATTTTGTAAGGATTGATCTTTCAAATCCTGGTGGGATTCTAGCTTGTGTGGAGGTGAGGTTGTCTTTTATGGATCAAATTTGGGTACACCAATATGATGATGTGGGGTTGTGCAAGATTCGAGATAAGGTGATGAGTGGCGAGGTTAAGGAGGTCATGATTGATAATGATGGTGTTATGAGGGTTAAAGGTAGAGTGTGTGTGCCTCGTGTGGGAGATTTGACTAGATTGATTATGGAGAAGGCCCACAACTCTAGGTATTCGATTCATTCGGGTGCTACTGAGATGTATCATGATTTAAAGCAATACTATTAATGGGGGAGGATGAAGAGAGACATTGTTGATTTTGTGTCTCGATGTCAGAATTGCCAGCAGGTCAAGTATGAGCACCAACTTCCCGGTGGTATGTCTCAGAGCATGCCCATTCCTGAATGGAAGCGGGAGATGATCGCTATGGATTTTGTTGTGGGATTTCCCAAGACCTTGGGCAAGTTTGATGTGATTTGGGTTATTGTTGATAGATTGACCAAGTCCGCGCATTTCATTCCAGTTCAGATGACGTATAATGCAGAGAAGTTGGCTAAGATCTACATTCGGGATATTGTTCGTCTTCATGCCTATTTCTATCATCTTGGATCGGGGTACTCAGTATACTTTGCATTTTTAGCTGACTTTGCAAAGAGAATTGGGTACTCTCTTGGATCTCAGTACATCGTTTCACTCTCAGACCGACGGTTAGTCCGAATGGACTATTCAGGTATTGGAGGACATGTTACGAGCTTGTGTGATATATTTTGGTGGTCATTGGGATCAGTGTCTACCTTTGGCAGAGTTTGCGTACAACAACAACTATCACTCCAGTGTCGATATAGCATCGTTCGAGGCTTTTTATGGTAGGAGATGTCGATCTCTTATTGGTTGGTTTGATGCATTCGAGGTCCGTCCTTGTGGTATTGATTTCTTAAGGGAGTCCTTAAAGAGAGTGAAGGTGATCCAGGACAAGCTCTTGGTAGTGCAAAGCAGGCAGAAGGAGTATGCTCACCCTAGATGTTCACTAGTAGGCCACGAAAATTAATCACGGGAAGAGGAATTAGACACTGTGTCAAACTCTACACTCAGAAAAGAATGTAGCAAGGTAGTATCAGTACAAACACTATGTACCGGTAAGTATCATAGGCCGACAACAGTTAGTTAACATACATAAAGAAAGATAGGTTTGCTCACAATCAGATATAAATAATACACAGACCAAGAATGGCATTACATGTTCACATACCAAGTCTAAATCCAATATGTATGAATATGAGAATATGAATGCATATGCAATGTAATGATACACACACGCTCCGAGTGGAATATCTCTACATCCCGACTGTCATGATCCATGGGGGACCCGCGAAGTCCATGTACCTATGTTGTGGAACGCGCAACCCCATCCAATATAAGTATATGTTGCGGAGTGCGAAACCCGATCCAATATAAGTATATATGTTACGGAACGCGCAACCCAATCCAATAAGTATATATATATTGCGGAACACACAATCCGATCTAGTATAAGTATATATATATTGTGGCGCGCAACCCGATCTAAATGCATGATCATGTATGTATGAATGATATCAAATGCCAACGAGAATATATCAAGTCAACCGTTCCACACATGGACACATAATCATCATCTCAAGAGTGAATCAATCCTCCCTCTACATACCGTCATGTCTAGTATCATGCACGTAGCTACAAACCACAAGATCAATAAGGCAACAACCACAATCAATCAATAATACAAACCTAAGTATTCTATCCCAACTTCATACCCGAAGGTGTACATGCTTTCTCCAACAATTACTAACAATACATATGTTTTGCTAACCGGAGTCTAACCAAGAAGGTAAGCCGTAACCTACCTGGATGTCGAGCAGGAGCCACAAATAATCACACTAGAGCCTTTCCTTTCTAAGGATCTCGGTTATACCCGTAGTCTAGTCATTATTAAAATCTAAGTTAGAATGGAAACTAATAATACCCATACCACTAGACTATTCCTTGAATCTAAAACCGACTATGGCAGAAGGGAAAACAATAATTAAATAGTGAACTAGGTAATCCAACGTTCTAAAAGTTCAAATCTACTCTCATATTGCTAATTTAGCTAAAGTATTGATCAATTTAATCATTTAAGGCAAAACCCCCAAATTAGGCATAAACCTAAGCTTTTCCATATTTAATTTTTCAACTAGAATGGAAAATTCAAGCCTATAGGTTACTAATTAATGAAACTTCAAGATTATATTAGTCCAATCCACCAACAATATTTATTTATAACAATTAAAACTCAAATGGTGAAATAATCATTAAAACCCATCTTCCTTCAACTAGTTTTCGTAGCCTCCATTGATTAATAACCTAGAATTATAATCCTCTAAACCCAAACAAGTCATCAACTACCTTCGACCCTAAATTTCAAGAAAGCTCAAGACTTAACCCATTTGCAAAATATTTGAAGAATAGAAGTTTGAAGTTGGGTAACTAGCTTAGGCTAGTAACTAAGGAGTCCTTCCATAATTCCATGGTATTTTGTTAAGAAACCCATTTTCCCCATCTATAGTTAAAGCTTACCTTTTCCAAGGTTCCATGGGGTTTCTTCTGAATTTTGCCCTAAAAGTCGACTTGGAATGAGTGTTGGGTGAAAAAGAGGTCAAATCCTTAAATGAGCCTTAAATACTAGGTCTGTCCAGCGACTCTCACTGGGGCGAGCTTTCGCTGCAGTGTACTTTCGATCGCGATGGAGAACTGTAAGGAGTTTTCACTACACCCGTCGTGGAGAAAAGAAGGTTCGTTGGGGCGGACACGCTGGAGAGTTCCCCCCTCCCCATTGGGATAAAGTGCAGGGTTGGGTTGCCCTAACTCGATATCAATTTCCTTCTAACTCGATTAAGGATCAACTTAACTAAAAAAATTCCCCACATACAGTTGACAGGCATAACTGGCCAAGGATGATTTAGATGCGAGGTGAAATTCGGTGATCGCCAAACGAGTTGTTACATCAGATACTAATTAAATAATTATTCATCCTCGAACGGTGTGAAACAGAAAAAAGATAAACAGGGTTGATACAACACAGGCGTAAGGTATCCAGTGTCTACATCTCACTTCATACTAGAACTTAATGATACTAACCTTTGTTTATGAATCAAATCTTGCTTGCGAAAGGAGAGGAACCGTTCATTTATGGATACAATTTAACCGTATGCCCCACGACGATATAGTTTGAAGAGGTTTAACTAAATTAATAGAATCATAATACACCACCTTTAAAAGACTTATAAGGCTTACTAGGATTGCATCACAAATGGAAATAGACTCGTTCCTATATGCCTCTAGGAGATGGAAGATATTAACTTCTCGTCAGTCGAATTGGACGAGGTAAGAGACTTCATCCTTGAATTATTTAAGCAAGATTCAGTCGATGAGATTTGGGCAGCCAATGAAATGGTTAGCCTGATTCCATGCGAGTTCTGGGCCGACCGCCCTAAGCTAGACAACCTAGAAGGCGATGTGTGTGTGGAAGACACTGAATGGGAGACATTAACCGATACCATGGCTAGGGACGCTTTGAGCACTATATTTGGTGCAACTACGGAGGATATGGTTAAACACCTCAAACCCCTATATATGTTAAGGATTACATTAACGGCAAAGCTTTTAGCCGAGTGTTCATCGATAATGGGAATGTGTTGTATGTGATGCCGCTGCTTACTTTAAAAAGCCTCAACAAAACCATGGAGGATCTCATCCCAACTAACATGAAAATGGCTAGCTTTATGGGAGAAGCCTCTGAAGCTTTGGGGATCTTAGTAGCACAAATCACCATAGGTCCTAAGAAGGTCAGATCTGTCTTCTTTGTGATAGATGGCAAGTCGTCTTACGCCATCCTGTTGGGCAGAGACTGGATTCACACCAGCCGATGCCTTCCACCATGCATCAAAAGCTCATTTTCAGGGAAGGAGACAAGATAGAAATCGTCCCAGCCGACGATAACCCATTTCAAGCAGGGGTGAAAAACTTGGAGGTTGTCTTATATTCACCTTATGTGGCTCCCATAGATGCTGCGGAGCAGTATGAAGAAGGATCTTGGGAATATTGTAATCTTACTTTATGAGGTTTTGAAATAAAATAATTAGTTGAACCAAGGCTTACCTTGGAAGAGTTAAATGATTGAGGAGACCCAAATCATACGTGATCTGTGGTATCGTCTGACTGCTTTTAGTTCTGATGCAAGGATAGCCGAGGCATCATAGGTAGAGGACTACAACAGAGAACTAACACTGGCGACCGATGATATTGAGTTGCCGATGGAACTGGAATCGCCCATCAGAAGGGCTATGGCTAGTTTTGAGTCTCAGGATCCCTTGGAAGATATCAACTTTGGTACTGAGTAAATCCCTCGGCTAACACATATTAGTTCTTTGCTGACGGAGGAGGATAAAAAAAATATAATGGCTCTTCTGTTGCAGTATAAGGACTGCTTCGCGTGGGATTATCACAAGATGCCTGGGCTGGCACGTACATTGGTAGAGCATAGATTTCCAATTAAGGAGGGTTTCACACCTCATAAAAAACCGCCCAGAAGATATCACCCTCAGCTGATGCGTCAAATTAAAGCTGGGATTAAATGGTTGTTGAAGGCCGAGTTCATCAAAACTGCTAGGTATGTAGAATAGTTAGCAAACATTGTGCCAGGAACCTAAATCTAGCCACTCCAAAAGATGAATACGTCATTCCTATAGCCGATATGCTAGTCAATTCGGCAGCCGCTAATGGTGTGTTGACATTCATGGATGGATACTCCGGCTATAATCAAACAGCAGTAGTCGAGGAGGACATTCACAAGACTGCTTTTAGGCATCCAGGAGGAATGGGCACTTATGAGTGAGTAGTTATGCCATTTTGTCAGATCAATGTTGGTGCTACTTATTAGAGGGCAATGAACACCATCTTTCATGATTTGATCGGCAAGACTGTGGAGGTCTACATTAATGATATGGTGGTGAGGTCTAAGAACTTCAAATATCATTTAGTCGATCTGGAACAAGCGTTGAAAAGAATGAGGATTCATAACCTTAAAATGAATCCAGCCAAGTGCGTGTTCGGAGTATCGGCTGGCAACTTCCTTGGCGTCTTGGTACACAAAAAAGGTATTGAGATAGATCATAACAAGGTCGGAGCAGTAATAGAGTTGGCACCACCCAGAACAAAGAAGGAATTACAAAGTCTGTTAGGGAAGATCAACTTCCTAAGGAGGTTCATATCTAATTCGGCTGGCAAAATGAAGGCGTTCTCACCTTTTCTTAGGCTTAAAGGGTCAGAATAACTAGTATGGAGTCTAGAACAGCAAGAGGCATTCGACCAGATTAAAAAGGCCTTAGCAACGCCTCTTGTGCTGGTGCCTCCCATGCCAGGGAAATCACTGAAATTGTACATTAGCTGCAGAGTTGTCTATCCGCTGCATGTTAGCACTGGATGCCGATGATGGAACCGAAAAGGCAGTGTACTACTTTAGCCGAATGCTAAATGAAGCTGAAACCAGATATACTCCTATAGAGAAGCTTTGTTTGTCCTTATTCTATGCTTTTCATAAAACTTGAACATTACTTAATGCCACATGTGGTTCACATTTTGTGCAAGATTGACATTGTCCGGTACTTATTGAATAGACCTATTTTGCAAGGACGACTAATGAAATGGGAAATCAAGCTCACTGCATTTTCTCTCGAGTACATGCCACTCAAGGTTGGCAAAGGTCAGGCAGTAGCTGATTTCTTGGCAGACCACCCTTGTGTAGATGTGGAGGACCCATGCGCCCCCTACTGCATGTATGGACGTCGTCCCCTGGACACTAACTTTTGATGGGTCAAAAACCCAGAAGGGAGTCTGATCCAAATAAGCAAGCTGAATACGATGCTCTCATCATAGGACTCAAACTCTTAGTTTCTATTGAAGCAAAGTGCATCAAGATTCTTGGAGACTCTCAATTGGTTATCAAGAAACTAGCCAGTGAATATGACTGCAAAGATCCAAATTTGTTGGCCCGTTACGAAATGGCTAGCAGATTACTTAGTACATTCACATCATCTACGTTAAGTTATGTTCCTAGAGGCATGAATGTTAAGGCTAATGATTTATCACAAGAAACTTCTAGCTTTAGGAAGTCTCTACTCACTCTAGAGTATGATGAGCTGCCAGCCTAAGTGTTAGCCATGGACCAGATCGACTCGTGGAAGCAGGTATTAATCGGCTACTTAAAAACTCTTTCCACGTGCAAGGACCTTAAGGTTAAGAGGAGGGTCTTGAAGTATGTGCTCATTGATGATGATCTTTAGAAAATGAGTGTAAATGGGGTGCTACTCAAGTGCATTGATAAAGCAGAGGCCTTAAGAGTGATGGGAGAAATTCATGAAGGAATCTGCGGATCACACGAAGCCTGGCCAATGATGAATTGGTTGATTTAGCGCTATGGCTATTATTCGCTTACCATCACGACCGATTGCTTTCAATACGCAAAATATTGTAAAGAGTTTCAGAGACATAGACCAATCCAATGGATACCAGCCAAGGTATTGCACCCGATCGTGAAGCCTTGGCCTTTCAGAGGATGGGCTATAGACCTCATCGGCAAGATTCACCCATAATCGGCTAAAGGACACAATTTTATTATTGTGGCTACCATTATTTCACTAAATGGGTAGAGGCACAGCCGTTGAGAAGGGTTCATCAGACAGATGTCATTCAGTTTATCCAACACCAGATAATATATAGATATGGTATCCCTGAGACGATTATAACTGATCAAGGGACGGTGTTCACTAGTTCTAAGGTGGCAGCCTTTGCTTAGAAATTTGGGATCAAAATGATCACATCCTCGCCTTATTATGCACAGGAGAATGGGCAAGTGAAGGCAGCTAAAAAGCTTATTGTGGACATAATCAGTAAAAACGTGGAGAATAAACCGGCAGTATGGCATCTCACTCTGAATGAAGCTATTTGGGCAATCAGGAACTCTAAGTCTACAACTACTGGGAAAACACCTTATCGGCTCACTTATGGCCAAGATGCAGTGTTGCCCTTGGAGATTAATATTAAGTCATTACAGGTGGTCAAGCAGAATTCTTTAAGCTTAGAAGAATATCAGCAGGCCATGCTAATGGAGTTAGATCAGCTAGATGAAGATCGACTGATGGTCTTGGAAAGAATCGAAGCCGGCAAATGAAAAATGGCCAAAGCATACAACAAACATGTTAAGCATAAGAGGTTCGCTGAAGGAGACTTGGTTTGGAAAACCATGTTGCCACTTGGAACGAAAGATCGTAAATTTGGCAAATGGTCGCAAAACTGAGAAGGACCCTTCGTAGTAAGCCAACAGATTGCTGGAAATGCATATCGACTGATGGACATGCATGATGAAGAACTTGACAGAATTGTAAACGACAAATACTTAAAGAGATACTACCCCTCGATTTGGGGTTAAGAAATGGCCTGGTCACAGTCACATGAAAAGTACTTCCCTTCGATTTAGAGAGTAAAAAATAGCCACAGACCGACTGCTTAATCACATAAATAGATCCTTCGATTTGGGGTCGATAAAGATAGGGAGCCGAGTTGGTCGTCATTCCACCAGCTACAGGTTGCAATATATCACCAGTAACAGAAGTCTCAGTATTAGCCGAGTCCACAGGTGTTTGGGCATATTGGGTACCTGCAATCTTCCTTTGTCTCTCAACTGCAACAACGACTACTACTTCAGTCGCTCCCGCTACTGCTTGGACCTCCCTTTAGTATCCAGCAAAGGCTTAGCCACTACAGTCAATGGGGCCTCGATAAAAGCCTGAGTATCGGTCGATACCTCTTGAACAACATAAGCAGCGATGGCTTCGGATTGCAAGTCCATAAGGGTATCGGCCGACAACTCAGCAATAGGATCAACTGGCAAGGGAGTAGTGATTGTCGGCATTGCTTGAACTAGACATCTTTTCCACGCAATCCATTCATTCTCCAGTTTGGCCATGACACTCTGTTGGGAGTTTTTTCGTCCAAAAAGTGCGGCTAAAAATCCGTCAGAAATTAATTATGGAAGCCGAGACGTTTCTGTGGAAGAAAAAAACCTTTTTGAAGCCCATAATTGCATGCATTTAAGGCAAAAGTGATTAAAATGACACCTACGGCTGCCACACGAAATGACGGCCATTTTGGAATACATTAACTCGACAGCCGCACTCGAGTTAATGTAGGGGGACAATTGTTAACACTCAAAAGTGTTTAGCTGAATCAAGTGACAGCCGAAGGTAGAAAAGGATTCTAAGTCGGTAACTGAGTGGAATTATAGCTAAATCCGTTAGTCCTTACCCTCAGCTATAAAAGCATCATCGGCTATTACAGTAATCTGGCTGTGTCATGATTTTAAGGAACAGTTGATACCCACACATACTCGGACACCTCAAAGACCAAGTCAAAGGACCTTCTAGAAAAGGTAGAAACCAACAACAGCCAGAAGGGAGTGTCGTCGATCGTGCTAGAGGTTTAGGCAAAAAAATCGGCACCACCTCCTCATAGTTGTCTAGTGGATTTAGTGGATAACATAGGGGGTCACATTTATTTTTCTTGTATGAGAGGAGGTAACACAAGCTATTTTACAGTTCTTTGATAATGGTCAACTGCTTAGGAGTATTAACTATACTATTGTGACCTTAGTACCAAAGATGGCTAGTCCTAACTATGTGAAAGAATTTATACCAATTGCTTATTGCACCACTGTGTATAAATTAATTGCTAAGATCTTGACTGTTAAATTGAAGACAATGGTGGATCACATAGTTGGGGCTTTCTATTTTGCTTTTATAGAGGGGAGGACCATACTAGACAATGATACAATTACACATGAGCTTATTAAAGGGTATGGTCAGAAACATGTATCCCCAAGGTGCTTTATGAAGATTGACATCAGGAAAGCCTATGATTTTGTGGAGTGGTGTTTCTTGAAGATGATTTTGTTAGAGTTGGCTTCCCAAGGAGAATGGTTGATTGGACAATGATTTTTGTTACCACTGTAAGTTATTCACTACTGATAAATAGGAACTCAACTGAGATTTTTCAAGCTAAAAAAGGGTTAAGGAAAGGTGACCCTATGTCACCTTACTTGTTTGTACTAGTTATGGAATACCTGAATAGGTCCCTCAAACAATTGAGACATGATCCTAATTTTAACAACCATCCAAAATGTCAAAGGATGTAGTTGGTACACATTTATTTTGTTGATGACCTGCTTATGTTCTGTAGAGCAGACAAGGGTTCAATTCGGTTAATGCTTAAGGATTTTGAACACTTCTCAGTTGTGTCTGGACTACATGCTAACATGGAGAAGATCCAATTCTATGTGGATGGTGTTACAAATATTTTTAAAGATCAAATATTGCAATAAATGGGGTTCACTATGGGAGAGATACCCTTCAAATATCTAGGGGTACTCTTCTCATCCAGAAAGCTAAATATACACTAGTGTTTGCCTTTAGTTGAAGGAATTGTGGCCAGAATTAGATGTTGGTCATCCAAATTACTCTCATATAGTGGCAGATTACAATTGATTAAAAATGTGCTATTTAAAATGCAAACTTATTGGGCTCATGTGTTTCTGTTGCCCAAGAAAGTAATTGCAATGGTAACCACTGCATGTAGAGTGTTTTTATGGATTGGAAGTTATGAGATCTCAAGGAAGGCATTAGTGGGGTACTATGTGTCTTCCAAGATCAATAGGGGGCCTGAATCTTATAGATTTTGAGAAATGGAATAAGACTGCATTATGTAAACTCCAATGGGCCTTATCAAACAAAAAGAATAATTTGTGGGTGTAGTAGATCCATAGTTTCTATATTAGAGACAGAGGCCTGAATGCAATGGAAACACCCAAACAAGCAAGTTGGATTGTAAGAAAGATATTTGATGTAAGAAACGTGTTCACTATTGTGAATGTTGTATCTCATTTAGAACAGTTTTCAAATGGAGGCATATTCAGCATAAAAAGTATGTATTTATCTTTTCTTCCCAAAGCAAGGTGGAGAGGTTTGATTATGTCAAAAGGTGCCTTACCAATATACCAATTCTATTGTGGCTAGCAATTCTATTATGGGGGATTCAAGTTTCACATGATTGTGTTCTATGTAATGTTGCACCTGTGGGAACCATGGATCACTTATTCTTTGAATGCAGATACACCAGGTTTATATGGGCAACTTCTTTGAGTGGATGGGCATCACAAGACTAGTTGGATCATGGGTTGAGGTAATAAAGTGGTTAAGCAAGTAGATGACCAACAATAGGCCAAGAGCATCAGTTATGAGGTTTATCTTTGCTGCAACAGTTTATCAAGTATGGGCAGAAATAAATGCATGGAGGTTCAAGATGGTAGCCAAGTATAAATGGAGTATGGACAATTTGTATTGCAACAATTTATCAAGTATGGAAGTTTATATTGCAACTGCACATTAAAGGGCAAAGTTATTGTAAATGGAGTAGACTGCTTTCCAGTTTAGATAGATATCATGTATAGGCTATGCTTTCATTGTAATTATTCTTATTACTAGCTTAGAACAGGAAAGTAGGAGATAATAGCTCTCGAGTCCAAAAGAGCTAGTTGTGTATAAATGTTCACTTGGTTAAATAAAATTTTACTTTGACAAAAAAAGGCATTACTTTATTTCGAATATGTTGAGATTTTTTTCATAATTAATTTAGGACGTCGCACGATCTAGTAATAAATGATATAAAGACTAAGATAACTAATTATTATTAAAAAATAATATGCAAAAACACAATATTAATTTAAACTGTATAACTTAATTACATATACACAATCTCTAATGGATCCCACGTGTGGTAGGCTTTAGAGTAACCTTAGGCCTAAGGCTCATACGATTTCCACCACCCCCACCATCATCTCCATCCCCCTTGCTCCTAATAATAATAGGATGTTCTAAGTCATGATCATCCTCTCTTTCCTTCTTTGCGCCCTTGACCATAATGTGCTTCTTCTTGGAATTATGTGCGAATTGTACGATCAAAGTTTCATCATAAAACGGGACCACAGGCACAGAAGGATGAACCTGAGATAATATATAAATAATTAATATTAATTTTAATTTAGATTAAATACGTAATCTTTTGGTAAAAAAATCAAACCTAGGTGTCGACGGGCTCTTGAGAGGGGTCTGGTGTAGAATTGAAATAGTATCATAAATGGGATCCTGAATGGCTGGAGTTGGAGCTAGAGATGGAGATGGATCCGGAGCCGCAGCTGAAGCTAGAGATGGAGCTGTCGATGGAGCTGGAGCTGGAGCTAGAGATGGAGACGAATCCTAACATATGAGAAATTATGAAATAATTAGTATAAGTTTTTTAGTTTCTTAAACTAAGTATTTTAAACACTTACCCCTGGGCTAAGAAAATCTTAGAAGTCTATGAATAAGAAGTTGTACTGCAGCTCTTTGTCACCCTGTAGAGTTGCGGCGCAGGCACTGATGCATCATATGAATCCTAATTTATGTCATCACGTACATCGATGTATGCATTCTGGCTCTACTAGGATAAAGACCCAAGTACATCTGAAAATAGTTGTGCATATATAGTGGAATCCACGATCAATTAGAAGTTGACGGGCGAGCTGAAGTCGATGGGACGTCTGAAGTTGACAAAAGTTGTTGGGATGGAGCGAGATTGGGAGCATGCTTGTCAGGATCAACTACTACATGGAGGCCTCTTCCTACACCTACTTTGCCACCACCTCAGCCATGATCCACTCAGCCATGATCTCCGTAACCACGATCCCCTCTGCCACCCCTCCTTCTGCCACCACCGCCTTTATTACCACTGGCTCCACGGCCATCTGCTTCCTAATACGGGCCCTCTAGAACACGTTTATGCATACATCTGACCTCTTGTGCCCATTGGGTACCCGACTCAGCTACCTGAACAATCTGGGCAGCAAATCCCGCTATCTCGGGATAGCCATATGTTATACTCCCAACTGTCGCATTGTATGTATGGTCTGTAGCTGCATTTGTTTGAAAAATATTAATAATTGAATAAATTTTTAATGTAATAATTAAGATAATTAATTAAGTTTAAGTGCGGTAAACTTACCAACACCTCATATTGTCCCGCGAGTGCTACATATCCTCGCCCATCTGCATCACGTCTATCGGGATTGCCAATCAAGCTGCGTATGATCTGCATATACCACTCTATGTAAACCTGGATCGGAGTCATATGTGTTACACCTCATATTTTCGTGCGTCATCACTATCGTAACATGGCCAATATAGGCTTAAGGATGGTAAGACCCCTCTATGTGGTTTATGAATATTTGCAAACATATTACGTAAGTTCTGGAAGGTTTTAGACTCATCGGATCAACGAAAATAAGTTTTGATGGAAGTTCTTCAATTCATCGCCTTTCGGAGCTTTTTGTAAATCATGAGGCACATCCTACGACCTACAGGAAGTGCTTGCGAGACGCACACCTGCCATAGGAAATGACAAAGACTTTTCTTGTCTTAGGAGAAATCCTGTGAGACGCATTACAATCCTGCGAGTTGTAGGAAGTGCCCTGGGATTGTCGATGGTCAATTTTTCTCCTCCTATAAATAACATCCTTCACGATGTTTGGCTCATTTTATTTCACTTTCCTGACCCAAAAAACCCTAATACACTCTCTAAATAAGTCTCCCATGGTTCTAAGCTAAGACCTAAGGAAATTCAAAGGCAAACTACATAAATCTGACCTAAGGAATCTTGTGATCATCTCTAGATCATTTTCTTCCTTGCTCTAATGATTTTGGAGAAAGCTTGGTGGTAAAGTAAGCTCGGTTATGGATTGTTTCTTGCAACCTAAGGTAAGTCTCATCTTCTATATCATCTATTTAAGGTTCTACAAGTGCTTAAGATGGGGTTGTTGAAGGTTTCTTAAAGAACAAGTACTTGTAAGGTTTATCTTGTTGTTTTGGGATGTTTTATATGATTTGAAGATATTATATGGAGTTGTGAAGTTATGGATTAGATTAGGGGTGAGCGGGTCCGGGTACCCTAACTTTTTTGAACTATCCGGACCCTACCCAATAAACTACCGGTTCCTAAATCTACTACCCGGTACCTACCCATAGCAATCATTACCCAGAACCTACTCAGACCCTGCGATTCCGGGTAGGATCCCGGGTACCTTGTAAACCATTTATGTCATAAATACGACTATGCATAATCCAAAAAGTTTACATAATCTAAAAATTTGGATCTGCTTTTGAGCTTAAAATGGAGGAAATCAGTGACGAAAAATCTAAAATGTGTCTTCCATGACTGAAATGAGTGACTGAAATGGAGGAACAGGATACAACACAATCACTAAATGAAGAATATATTGCAAAACTACCCTACATAATCCAAAAAGTCAGCATAATCTGGAAATTTGGATCTGCTTTTGAGATTAAAATTGAGAAAATCAGTGACTGAAAATCTGAAATGGGTCTCTCGTGACTGAAATCAGTGACTGAAATGGAGGAACAGTATACAACACAATCACTAAATGAAGAATACATTACAAAACTCCAAACAAACATAAAATAAAAATACATCTTCTAAAGAAATAAGAGAAGCCAAAAAAATTAAATAAACGCCCATAAATGCCACACGTCCACTTGCATACTAATTCGCCATTATGTCTTCTGTGACACAACTAAGCTCTACAAAAATAAAATAAAACTATTGTGAGATTCCAAGACAAAAGATAATACACAAAAATAAAAATTCTAAATAACCCAAATCCATAAAACAAAAATAATGAAAGACTTAGTGACTTACCTTCCTCATATTTTTCTCCATCTTCCATGTATTTCTCAACACTAATGGGATTTGAAGATGAGCGCAACCAATTTTGGCAATAAATCAAAGATTCCACAAATTTAGGAGTTAGAGAGGTGCGAAATTGATCAAGCACTCGACCAAATGTGCTAAAAGCCGATTCCGAGGCTACCGTGGATACGGGGATGGCTAAGATGTCTCTAGCCATCAAACTGAGAACCTTGTAAGTCGACTTCGCAGCATTCCACCATATCAATAAATCAAATGCTTCATTTTTGGGCTCACGAGTACTACTAAGGTACCTTTTCAATTCAGATCTTAAATCCCCACCAAGTTCATCTTGGTCATCCTGGTACCAATCTTTGACAAGTGAAGCTAGATCAACAAAACAAAAATGTTCTCCACCAACAATGTCAATAGAGTCTTGAGACTCGTCCAATGCACTAGAATCAACCATAGAAGAATGATTTTTTGTCATAGAATGCAAAAAGACTTTCCAATACATTCATTACCTTACTAACCATTAGTTCTATTTTAGCATCATCAACACCAATCTTTCGACAACTCCAATTCAAAAATCTCAACTTATATCGAGGATCTAGTACTACAGCTATCAACACAATCATGTTTGTTCTCTCAATACTCCCATAATACTTGTCAAATTTGGCTCTCATTTTCGTAGCCATCGCCTTAAGGTTTTCCTTATTATTTTGGCTTTCACATTCAGTTAATGTTGAAAACATGCTAATAACTTCATGAAAATAATGGTTAGTTGTCACATAGAGACTTCCTGACATCCTAATAGTAGTCTCATAGAAATATTTCAAAAATAAAGACAACAATGATGCATTTTCCCAATCCTCATCTTTCGGGACACCACAATCAAGTTCATTCACAAAAGTCATATCATCATCTTCAAGTCTTACAAATGCTTGTTTGAACTTACTAGCACTTTCTAACATAAGAAATGTAGAATTCCACCTCGTACTAATATCAAGACAAACAGAGCCCTTATAAGTTATGCCCTCTTCAGTTATATAACTGTGGAATTGTTGTGCTCTACTTGGGGAACTCCTAACATACGTAACTGCAACTCGAATTCAACTAATTGATTCACGAACCTCACTCAACCCATTTTCACAATCAAATTCAATATATGAGCTGCACATCTCATATGAAAAAACTCACCCCCTCCAAAACAAGGGTAATGCTTAACTTATCCTTCAAATAAGCAACTGCCACATCATTACAGCTTGCATTATCAACTGTAATTGTTGATTTACGATCTCTAATTCCTCACTCAATTATACATTTTTCTACCATCTTACCAATATCCCTACCTTTATGGCTAGGCATAACAACAAAGCTTAACAATCTCTTATGCAAATTCTAATTTTCATCAATAAAGTGAGCGGTAAGACATAAGTAGCTCAAAATTTTAATGGAAGTCCAAATGTCAGTGGTGAGAGCAATCCTTGATTTAAGAGATGACAACTTATCTTTTAAGGAGATGTAGATGCATATATTCATTTAGACAACAAAAGGTTTATTGATTAGAAAACAAAATCGATGGGGAAATAATTTATGAGCTTCTTTTCATCTTCATGCCCCTGCTCTACCTATGCATTCTGGCCTAAATAGATTATTATTGACTAAAAAGTTTATTTTAAAACCTCAATCAATTATCATATTTTAAATAACATTTACTTGTAAAGTATAAAAACAAAAGCAAAGGAAGACCGCAACCTTTGTATTGAATCATCAGACTACTCAGACTAATTCAGACTATTCTCTATTGAATCATCAGAAAGCTGAACTATTTAACACACACAAGACCAGATCTATCTCATGCAGTTTTGATATTAAGCCAATACATGCAAAAACCTAATGTTCTTCACTATGCAACAACTTTAAGGGTTATTCATTACCTTTAACAAGACCGAGAGGAATTTGAGTGCAATGCCGCAACCTTTGTCAAGCTTCTGGAGTGAGGAACAGTGACAATAAGAGAAAGGAGAGGCTACGAGTGCGAGGCTACTGCGAGCTGCGTAATGGCGAGGCTGCGAGTGTGAGCTGCGTAATGGCGAGGCTGCGAGCTGCGTAATGGTGAGGCTACGAGCTGCGTAATGGCGAGGCTACGTAGTGCTTAATGATAAATTGAAACTGGAAATATGAAAATTAGGGCGTCAGTTGTGTATTTGTGTTTTAGTTTAGAAAGAGAAGTGGGCTTAGGAGTTGGTCGGACCATATCAACCGGATTGGGCCAAAAAATTAAACTCCACAATGCCCAAAACTAAATAATTTAAATGGGGGTGGGTTCATAGGGTCTGGGTATCGGTTCCGGGTCCAGGTACCCGGTCTCCATTTTCCGGAACCGAAACCGGACCCGACATTGATCGGTTCCTATTTTTACTACCAGGAACCTACCCGTTATTATTATATATCTACCCGGAACCTATTCGTTAGTGTCGGTTCCGGTCGTATATCTGGGTACCCTGTACCCGTGCTCACCCCTAGATGAGATTGTGGTGATTAGTAGAAGTAGTATGGAGATTGTTGTGATATTATGAATGTAATTTGAGCTAGAATGATCTCAAGCACTTATGAACGCAAGTTGCTCGACGAAATGTCTAAATGAACTTTCTTATAAGATATGAATTCGATATTGACAAATCATTCATATGATGTAGATAGATAATCACTCGTAGAACATCTACGAACTCTTGGAATCCATCTAGGCTATACAACAAGGTATGTAAGGCTTTACCTTTTTCTTTATTATTGGCATGATTCAAGTAAAACATCTTCAAATTGAACGTTCTGAAAGAAACTCTTATTCGTAAAAGATTCAAGCATGGTTTCTCTTAAGCGTTGATACTGTATTTATTTGTAACTCTTCCAATTGGCTTCATGACCATCATACATCCTTGTTGAAAGTACTCATTGCATTATGTTAAGATTGTTGGACTTGTTTACTTGTCAAGGACATTCTACTTATTTTATTGAAATCCATTGGTTTGTCTCGTGTTGGGATGGTGTATTGTTCTTCTTAGTAATCTTAGTTATATTGTTGTGTTCAAGGTTAACGACCATGTGTCACCCCATCTTCTTCATGATGGTTTCCCCGAGGTCTTTCATGCATTATATATATATTTATGACACCGAATCATGATATAGCCGGCCGAATGTGACATTTATATACACACACTACTGAAGTAGGGTATGATAACTCCAAGTCCTACTAAGGTCGGGTACGATAACACCGAATCCTATAAAGACCGGGTATGTTCTCACCGAGTCCTCTGTAGGTCTGGGTACGACATAATATTGACATCACCCCAAAGTGTGGCTATATATATATATATATATATATACATATATATACACATCACTAGTTTCCAGTGATATTATGCATTACATATGCCTACAACGGCTTCCCGAGGATCAGGTTGTTTCATTACTTTTACTTACTTTGGTTATTGTTCTTACTCATGTTTACCCGCCTTACATATTCAATACATCTTTCGTACTGACGTCCCCTTCTGGGGCGCTGTATTCATGCCCGCATGTACAGGTAGACAGACCGATGTACCTCCTCAATAGGATATCTGCTTTCAACTATTGGTTTAAGCACTCCTCTTCTTTGGAGTTGTTGTACAGAGTTGGTAGGCGCTACTGCATATGCATATATTTATTTTGGGTATGTCGGAGCCCTACCCCGACTTGATGACACAAGTTAGCACTCGTAGAGGCTTAAAGACTAGAGATTACTGTATTTATGTTTGTGTTTCCTTGTCATCCCTTGTCAGTTGCTGATATATTCGTGACGGCCTTGTTGTCTTTATTTTATGCATATATGTTGTGTTAGACCTTTTTTGCATGTAAGTCGTGGTTGCTTTCTATCTTATGCTTGCTAATTGAAGACCTTGTCGGCCCAAGTTTTATGTCATGGGGTCTATGTACTATAGTTGGTTTGCTCGGGCCTTAGGGTGCTAAGTGTCGGCCACACCCCCTAAGGATGGGGTGTGACAGTATGGCCGACAACCGTTGTGCTCTGCAGCCTCTGAGCCCAACGATTGAGCTGGGTGTGCATAAAGGCCCGGTAACTAGCAGTGGCGGTCGAACGTTCGTCCCGCGTATAGTAGTGGTGCTCCCAATCAACTTGGTTAGTTATATTCTATTCATGCCCAAACTATTGTAAGAAACGGTGGGGCACGTGATCTCAACGATCTCCATGTGTATCAACGAACACCGCGACAGCCACACGGGCTCACCAGCCTTGCAAAACGCCGGCAACTGATCCAAAAACTAAACATATGGCCTCCATATAAAAACCTGTCAAGAAAATGACCCCAAATTAGTAAACAATAAAGACAAAAATAGTAAAAAGAAATAAGGTAATAATGTAAAATCAAACAATTTTACCTTGTCATCCATCATATGATCAAGCTGATCCCTAAATAAAGAATATTGTGGTGCGTAGCAACATCTCGGGATATAACTCCCATCCATCTCTACGCGTACGGCATATCATCATCAATGAAGTCAGGCTGAGGGTGCGCAGCTACTTGTTGAAAAGGCAGCATCCTATCCCGCACCCATAACTGAAAGGGTCATTAAAAAAAATTATTAGTCGTCATCTCAAAAAGCTATATTTACAATAAAATTACACATACTTAAATATATTACCTGGAAGAGTGCGTGAAATCCACCGACATCACTCATACCGCTCATAGACGCTCGATATAGACATTGATACAGGTAAGCCAGAACAGCACCGCCTCAGCTGTAATCTCCCAGTCGGTCCAAATTGGCCAGAAATAGTAAATACTTTAAGCTCACATGGGAACCCGATGTGTTCGGGAACATGATGCCCCTGAATATGATGAGTAAATATAGACAAGAATGACGATCCACAATCTCCCGATTTGTGTCTACAATAGGATGTGCCATGTCCGTGATGGGCAAGTAAGCACAGAGGGAAGACATCAACATCCGACTATGTCCATGAATATCACCATGCTGAGGCTCGTATCCAGTGAGCCTAGTCAACTGCTGCCCTAATGTCGGCTCATACTAAACATCTTTAGTGTATAATGAGAGTCCATCTGCCCGTAGTCCAAACATGACCTTCACATCCTAAACCGTGATAGTGGTTTTACTAGTGCGGAGATGAAATGTGTGGTTTTCGGTCGCCATCGCTCAACCATAGTCGTCATAAGAGCCCGATCATGTTGTACCCGACCAACAGCGATGCAACTGTAGATACCGTCCCGATACAGTATCTCTAAGATGCGGGGATGTGGAGGCTGAGCCTCTAAAAGATCCCATGCATGTTCCACCCTTCGGGGATGGAACAACATACTCATACGTATATCGTCAGTCCATAATAGCTAGGACTTATGATTATCCTGTAGACTAAGTACTAATCTATCGATGGGCCCTGAATGAAGGTTGGGATCCATGGAGGTATCGTATTTGTATTAACAATGTTTAAATTATTCATTAACCTATAATATTAATTATGTAAATCCTTTATCGGAAAATTATATTAACTATCTAAACTTGTGAATTAGAATAATATGTTGTATTAATTTTTTATGAGTAATTAGGAAATCTGAAACTAATGATGTTCAATCCTAAACTAAGGAGTAACTATTTTTAAATAATAATTAATTATTATACTAACTACAATTAATGAAACATTATATTAATGATGTTTTTAATCCTAAACTAAGGATTAACTATTTCTAATAATTAATTTATAATTAATTATAATACTAACTATAATTAATGAAATATTATATTAATGATGTTTTTAATCCTAAACTAATGATGTTCAATCCTACTCTAAGGATTAACTATTTCTACTAATAATTGATAATTAATTCTAATACTAACTACAATTAATGAAACATTATATTAATAATATTTTAATCCTAAACTAATGATGTTCAATCATAAACTAAGAATTAACTATTTTTAATTAATAATTAATTATTATGATAACTATAATTAATGAAATATTATATTAATGATATTTTTAATTCTAAACTAATGATGGTCAATCCCAAACTAAAGATTAAAGTAATGACGAACTACTTCATTTAAAGGAAAGTTATATTAAGTAACTATATATTAATTAATGAAAAATTAACACATATAATTAGATAAATAATTAGCACATTAATTATTATCATGAAATAAAAAAATTTACAAATAAATTAATTAATAATTAGATAATTAACAAATAAAAATTATTAGGAGATTACAATATTATGTCTGATCAAATAATTAAGAAACAATTAACAACTAATTAACAATTTGGAGATTATTATATTTTGTTTAATCAAATAAATAATAAACAAATAAAAATTTTAAAAAGGGGGTTGCTAACAGTTAGGGGTGAGCACGGGTACAGGGTACCCAGATACCCGACCGGAACCGACACTAACAGGTAGGTTCCGGGTAGATATATTATAATAACGGGTAGGGTCCGGGTAGTAAAATTAGGAACCGATCAATGTCGGGTCCGGCAAATAGAGACAGGGTACCCGGACCCAGAACCGATACCCGGAACCTATAAAATATTAAATATTTTTACTTTTTTTAGAAACATTTGGACCACTTTTAACTTTTTCCAAAATTGTTTGTTGCACGCCTGCACATTGATTTTCCCCACCCCAAGATGTAAATATTTTAGCTTTTTCACTCCTTTATTCTAGAATGCTCTTTGTGCCCTAAGAGAAAACACCCAAAACTCTCTCAATAACAATGGCGTTTTAGCTACACCACCGAGCTTCATCGTCGTCGTTGTTGAAGCTTTCTCTCATGTACTTTCATCGTTGTCGTCATTGAAGCTTCACCTTTGCCTCTTTCTCTCCCTTGGTTGTGTTCACGTCATTCCTAAAATGCATATGGGTTCATATCTAACTCTTCAATTTCTTTTGAATATCATATGCTTCTGTTCTATTTCAGGCGATACTCATCTTCAATTTGTATTACTTTTTTATTTGAAATGTAAATCTATTTTTAAAATTTGTGTATATTTTTGTAGTTGTGAAGATGAAATTTAGGGATTTACTAGTATTATAAAGCTTTTATTTTGTATCGGAGAGCTTATGAACACGAAAATAAGTTTAATTCAGATATTTTCAAATTTATTTTGAAATCAACACGTTCAATTAATTGAGTGTCAAATTTGGCTTGCAATTTTAGAGTCTGGTTACAGAATTAGCTTTTCTACAATGAATAAGTTTTCTAAAACTTCTTATAAGGATACTAAAAACTCCGATTGCAGGCTAAAAAACTAATTGATGAAATTATTTTAGAACTCTTTTTTATTCTCATAGGCTTAAAAATTGTTGCTTAATTTGTGTTTTTTATTTACAGGGTACCCGGGAACCTACCCGGACCCTAATGATTGCTACGGGTAGGTTCCGGGTAGTAAATTTAGGAACCGATCTTTTATCGGGTAGGGTCCGGGTAGTTCAAAAATGTTAGGGTACCCAGACCCGCTCACCCCTACTAACAGTGATCACGGCTGCCCCCCTATTACGAAAAACATCTGTGAAAAATGATACTGTTTTTGAAATTCGAGACTATGAAACATTAATCATGCTTAGGATAATAATATATTTAATAATATAATTCAAAAGTTCATCGTAAAATACCAATATTGAAGGTTATTTTTTTAGTTTTAAAATCGACTTCTACGTCACTTTATTCCGAAATCCAAGCTTCGAATCTTGTTCTTTGACTTGAATATACTGAGAATTTTAACTTTCGGGTTGAAATTTGAATCAAAATTGACCTTTTTCGAATGTGGGACCTCAATTTTTGTTTGTTAATGCGTTTTGAAATTTCAAAATGGGGGGTGGGCCGATCGGGGAAGAAACGGATGGTGCACTTAAGTTATCCCTATTGCTCAAGAAATTCCTGCGCAAAAGGACTTAACACGCCGTTATAGTTAAATCCTTTTGCGCAGTAATTTCCTGCGCAAAAAGAATTAATGTCACGATATTTTGGGGGTATTTTGGTTCACTTCCTTAATTATTGGGTCATTTAAGTTCCGAACTCGATTCAATCATCTTCACATTCAGTACTCATGTTTTCTTTATCCAAGAGAACCATCCAAAAATGTTGAGCAAAAATTGGATTTCATTATGGGTTTCTTTTTCTTAGGAACCTTTCTTCTCTCACGGGGAAAAGATAAGAAAGATCAATTTCAGAAGAAGATGAGACGCGACTCATGTGGCACTTTTTAATATTGCCAAAGATGCCTACTTGTTGATTCTAAAGAAACAAGATATGTGTTGGCACCAACGAGCAAAACAATTTTGGTTATAAGAAGGGGATAGAAATACAAAATATTTTCATTTCATGAATTCATCGCGACGCAGGAAAAATTATGTAACTAGATTGAAAAACGAGAGTAGTGTGTGACTTAATTAGGAAACCGGATTGAAAGAAAATATATGTTACTATTTTGATACACTGGTTACGACCAAGCAAGGGCGTATGGATGAAATATTAGCGGTTGTTACATGCAAGGTCACGGATATGCAAAATCAGAAATTTATGCAGCCTTTTTAAGAGGATGAAGTGAAGATGACGATTTTTAGTATGCATCTAGATAAAGCATCAGACTCTGATGGTTTGCATCATGGGTTCTTTCGACATTTCTAGCATATGGTTGGAAAGGATGTCTCAAAGGCGGTTCTCCGTTGTGTGAATCACATTTCGACAAAGTTGCTATTCTTCAAACCTTTTATTTTAGTCTTCGATCTATCTTTAATAAATTTCAACATTTTCTTTTTGGACCTTCCAACTACCGCAGGAACCCCAAATATAACCCTAAGTTATTACGTTGTAATTGTCTTTCTTCGCGATAGCTCCATCCTTATAAAGTTCAGAGGTATTCCTACTAAAGAATATAGCAAATTTAGTAAAATTCACCTTTTAACTCGAATACTCTTCCTAAATTCTCAAAATTTTTAATACTTTAACTACATTTTGAATATTAGCATTACAAAAATTGAAAGAATCATCAACGAAAAAAGATATGATAAACGGTAGGACCACCTCTGACCAGACTTAAACCTTGTATATTCCCATGTATTTTCGCTTGATTTAGAAGTTTAAGAACAAGTATGGAGATAGAGGATATCCTTGCCTTAACCTCTAGTAGGTCTCACTTCCTCTGCTACATCCACATTGATATTAAACCTATACGTCAGAGTAGTGATGCATTGCATGATCAAAATGACAAAATTCTCATAAAAACTCATTCTAAGAAAGATATTTTGAATGTGGAACTATTCAACTCAATCATACGCTTTAGCCATATCCAATTTCAGAACCATATACTTTTACTTCACTTATTTTATATTTTTTTAAGAATAAATTCATGAGCTAGAACAACATTATCCGTGATTTATTTTTTTCAACAAAAGCAGATTAACTAGGAGAAATAATCTTAGGGGGGTATTGTTTGAGTCTCGCGACAATAATCTTAACGATAATTTTATACAATGTAGAACATAAACTTATTGGTCTAAACTGACTGATATTACTAGTATTTTTCATTTTTGAAATAAATGTTAGAAGAGTATGATTCCAAGAAAGTGGTAAATAACCTAATTGAAAGAAACTTTTAATAGCTTCACAAATATCATCAGATAAACTATTTCATTCTTTTGAAAGACAAAATGAGCCATACCATACCATCCACACTCATTGCTTTTAGGGGATGATATTAAAAACAAATTTTCTCATTTTCTCATTCGTGACATCTCTCATAATCCTATCATTGACAGAATTATCAATTAAAAGAGGAATTAAATTCAAGATCGAATCAAAGTTAGTAGGTCTAGAAATAATGAATAAATTATTATAAAATCACTCTGCTTCCTTCACAATATCACAATTCTATCCTTAATTGAATTTTTTTCTTAGACTTTTGTTTCCCCCCTCGCAGCCAAGCTAGTAAAGAGAATCGAAATTTCTTTAATTTAAAGATAACTTCAGATCATTTAAATCCTCCCATATATCTATTCCAAGATCACTTTACAATCACATTCACTTCTTCCTTTTCGCTCTAGATTTTGTCAAAATAAAACCTCTTCTTCTGTTTCATAAGGCTAGGTTTCATATTCATAAGCAAAGTAGTATGGTCAGAAGCCTCTGTTTCTAAGTGAAGAATATTCGCTATAGTAAATTTTAGTTTTCAATCTGTGGAACTTATGGTTCTATCAAGTCTTTCTTGAATAATACCATTATTTTCTCTAAAACATCACCAAATTCAAGCCTAAATCTACCGCTCCTACCTCCCGTAAAAAGTTTCTAAAGGGATTATCTATGTAATCCTTCCTCATGACTTCTCCGAATTATCAATGATATCATTAAAGTCTCATGCCATTACCCAAAGTGAACCCCAACTACTCAATTTATCAATAAATTCTTGCAATTGAATTCTACAAGTAGCTTTATTACACACACCAATAATTACAATTAATACCATATCATGTACACAAATTTCAATATAAAAGGAGGAAGAATAAAATTAACAAACCTAGATATCGTTGTTTCAAAATAAGCATAGTCCTCCAGTTAATTCTGTCAGATCCACAGTGCTAACATGCTCCATATTTAGTTATCATTGAACTCACAATGCCATTCTTTTTCGATTCTTCATTTTACTTAATAAAAAGAAACACTTTAAGCAACTGTAGTAACGGCCTTAGATTTGGGAACGACTTTTAATAGAGGATAAAATTATTCCATTTCTTGTAATTCGAATTAATTTTGACCTTTTGCCAATTATTATTTGCTTTTGGATTCTTTTTTTTTAATGGAGGTTACGATTTTATAGCCACTGGGAAAAAGCGCATGTAAAAGGGGGGTCGAGCCTGACCTTGTACTAGAAGATTTGAGCTTGTGAAGAAAAATAATTTATCCCGGCTAAAGAGTCCAAAGCTAGAAAAAAAGTGACAACATGTGACAATAAAGCAGTAAGTTTCAAGGAGGCTAATATGTGAGCAAGCTTGGTCTTTTCTTGAATGAAGGTAATTTCCATCTATCTGCATTCATCAACCCTCTAACTTGTTGAGAGAGGTTAGTAAAAGTGTTATATATACAAATCTTCTCTTGATTGTGACTTAGAGAAGCTAACTTATCCGCAACTTGATTAACTTCTCTAAAATAGTGCCTGGTGATAATACCATGTCTAGCTACAATCCTGTCCATTTCCTTAATGGTTTCTTCAATCCTCCAAGGAATATTCCAAATGTTATTTACAGAATTATACACAAGAAGATAGTCAGTCTCTCCTATGATTATATTGTAGCCATTGTCTAAACACCAATTGAGGTCAAATAAGAAAACATTTTCCTCAGCTTCATTTCTTGTTCCCTGGCCTAGGGGAATAGAGTATGCCATGATGAATTTTTCTTCGCAATTTTTTACTACACCCCCTCCTCCACAGTTTTCACCGGAACAAGAACCATCACTATTAAGCTTCACAAAAAGGATAGGCGGTTTAATCTAAAACACTATAGTAGAAGTGAATTCCTGAAGAAAGGCTTCATATAGTCTGTGAACATCTTCCCAACTGCTTCCAATTTTCACTTTCTTAAAATGTATGCATTAGAGTTGTATGATATTGAATGACATGAGAGATTTAGATCTTTCGATCGATGGCTTCTCCATATCATATTTGGAGCTACATATTGATCTCCAAAGCTCCCAAATAATGATTGGAGGGAGGATTTTATGGATGTAAGCATCAATGGGATTTAATCCCTGATGATTCCAGCAGTTAATAATAAGGGTCCTTATGTTATAACTCTAGACTTCATGAGTATAATGTTCTGAGTAGAAAAGGTGAGAAGTGGTTTCAAAAAAAGGAGGCATACCAGCTCCTATACAACAACGTGTGGTGGAAATATTGATGTCAAACCTGGTGATCTTTCCATCAGTAGGGACTTTATCATGAATCAATCTCCGTGTCATGAATGACATTTTATAAGGGACATTCTTATGCCAAAGTCTCTTGTCAAATTGTGTTGGCCCACTTTTTTATCTTAGAAGACTCCAAGAACTAGAAACAGTGAAGTTGCCAGACGTAGTGACTGTCCAAATAGGACAATCATCTTTATCATGGATGATTTTAATAGGAAGAGATTGCAAAATATTTTTTACACTATCATGAGGTTGAATCTGCAACACTGACCAAACCCATTAGCCATTTTAGCACATCTTTCAACATTACATTAATGAGAGATAGATCATCATCCATTTCATTGTATAATGGACCATTACGAGACCATTTATCATACCAAAAACTGATATTTCCTCTTCCATTTTTTCATAAAATGTTCTGCTCCACATTGTCTCTTATAGCACACATAGTTTTCCAATTATGAGATTGATCATTTTTCCACAATGTGCAAGAAGGATTAGTATCATTGCAATACTTAGCTTTCATGAACGTGCACCATAAAGAGTTCGTGGTCGTGGTCCTAAAGTTCCACCATTGTTTTTGTTGTGAAATATTTGCAAGTGTCTACAACCTTTCTAAAAGCTAATCCATCTTCTTCATAGGGGAAACAAATATTCTTCCATAACACCCAATGATGTTTATATTTCGTGTCAAGGACAAACCCAAAATATCTAGCAATGTATCTTTCTATTGTCTCGAGAGCACCCTTCGAAAGGTGTATGACTGCAAAGGTATGTATATTCTGAGCAAGTAGAACATGTCTAATAAGCATAGTTCTTCCTCCCGATGATAAGAATTTAAGGTGCCAACCCCTTATTCTGTTAATCACCTTGCTAACCATTTCAAAAAATATATAGAGTTTTTGTTTTCAAGTGTATATAGGGAAACCAAGATATTTCATTGGGACGTTGTTATGCCTCATGCCCAGTATTCTACCAACTCTGGTAATAGTGCTTTGAGTAGTTCTGTATGCCATTGCATAACAACTTTTGGATTTGTTTATAATTTGTCCAGACATTTTTTCATAGGTATCCATTATATCAAGGACCAACTTAAGAAACTACTTCAAACTACTGCAAAAAATAATAGTGTCATCTGCAAATGACAAATGACTAATCTGGGGGCATTGGGAGTTCATATTGAAGCCTCTAAATATGTGATTGTTAGGAAGATCATTTAGCATATGAGAGAGGAGTTCAACACTAAGGATAAACAAAGATGGAGAGATAAGATCACCTTGTCTCAGGCCTCTTTCAGATTTAAAGAAACCACGCTTTCTACCATTGACAATTAAGGTGTACTAGTTATTGGATATAAATCTATAAATGAGATCTAACCAATCTTCAGCAAATCCTAACTGTCTAAGTATGAAGCATTAGAAAGGCCAAGCCACTCTATCATACGCTTTGATCATGCCAAGTTTAATAACCACATTTCTCTCTTTTTTGGGCTTCCTAATATCATGCACAATCTCTTGAGTTAGAAGGATATTCTCGGCTATAGATCTTCCCTTCACAAAGCCACTCTGATTAGGAGAAATGATTTTAGGAAGAATTTTGCTAAGCCTGAAATTTATCAATTTAGCAATAATCTTACTGGAAACATTACACAGGCTTATAGGTCTGATGTCTGAGAATTGTTGAGGTGAATCGATTTTGGGAAGCATGATAAGACATGTATGGGTAATAAACTTAAGAAGTGAGGATCCATTGAAAAATGACATGATTGCCATGTGGACATCATCGGCTATCACATTCCATGCATTTTGGTAGAACTTTCCACTCAAGCCATCAGGGTTTGGTGCACTGTCTAGATCAATGGGAAAAATATTGTCTTTAACTTCTTGTAAGGTAGGCACTGCAGTAAGAGTCTCATTGTAAGTATCCGTCACCACTTTCTTAACAACTCTGAGAATGTGAGAATCTTCAATAGTATCCTCTACACTGAACAACTTTTGAAAGAACTAGACAGTTGCACTTGCTACATTATTGATTCCTTCCACCCAATTCACATTCAT
Organism: Anisodus acutangulus; assembly: GCA_029783415.1. Classification (NCBI taxonomy): domain Eukaryota; kingdom Viridiplantae; phylum Streptophyta; class Magnoliopsida; order Solanales; family Solanaceae; genus Anisodus; species Anisodus acutangulus. The sequence goes on from CM056505.1 coordinate 15,334,520, forward strand.
ATCCTTGATTTTTTAGATGGATAACTTCTTCCTTCTATCTTTAATAATGCCATAAAAGAAAGCAGTGTTGGCGTCACCATCTTCCAACCATTTAACTCTTGCTTTTTGCCTTAGGACACTATCTTGAAACTTTAAGAATTTAATGTAATCAACTCTAGCCTTGGAAAGATTTTCCCTGTTCTCCTGATTATTGTCATTAATGGAAGCCTCTTCTAAATCTCTGATAAGAAGTTCCAGCTTCTTTGGTTCTTCATATATGTTTCTAAAGACAGATCTCGACCACTCATTGAGAGTTTTACAAACCTTCTTGGTTTTTTTATGAAGAATAAATAAAGGATTGACCTAAACATCTTCTGACCAAGATTGATGTATAGTTTCCAGATAATCCTCATGTTCAACCCACATATTGAGAAACTTGAAGTATTTGATGTGATCATTATCATTGGTACCACCATTGATGAAGAGGGGGCATGATCCGAGCGTGTTCTAGTAAGGTGCATAATTATTGTCCCTCCAAAGGTGTCAAACCATTCAGCATTATAAGTTAATCCCAATCTTTTCCATATAGTGTTTGCAGGGTCTCTATTATTACTCAAAGTGAAAGGAGTTCCAAAGTACCCCCATCTTGTAAGTTGCAGTCAGTTAAGAAGGAAAGGAAGTCAAACCCTTCTTCTATTCTGAAAGGTTTTCCTCTGAGCTTTTCACTTAGGTTTGTGGATACATTGAAGTCACCAACTACTCCCCATGGGCCATTAATCTTTCTGGAAGAAACTCTTAATTCATCCCAAAGAATATTTCTAAGAGATTCGTCAAATTTAGCATATACTGTGGTGATGTAGGAGGATAAGAATCCCTGAGCTTGATGGTTATGTAACAAAATTTGTTGTTTTTTGTCCTCTTGTCACGACCCAAATCGGAGGGCCATGACGGGCACCCGGACCTTACCTGCATAGCACCACTATTCACATACTTACCAGCTAACCGAAATCAATCATGGCCACAAGGGTCGTTACCAAATATTCGGCTGACACATACATCACAACCGATAGGGTCATACACAACTTCTATACACAGGACAACTGTCTACAAGCCTCTAAAGAATACATGACGTCGCCAGGACGGGACAGGGCCCTGCCATACCCATATGCATATGAAAATTATCATACCGAGACTAGACTGCAACTCTGGAATAAATAATGTGCTCCAACATTAGCTGAACCAGCAACCTACTAGCGTGAACCGTCCCATAGTTTACCTGACCCTGTGGGCATGAAACGTAGCGTCCCCCGACAAATGGGACGTCAGTCGTACTGATGTACTGAGTATGTTAGGCATGAACAATAGTATAACAGGAATTCAAGAATAAACTGAAACATAAATAGCCGACAGAAACAGCCGGCAAACAACAACGGACAGAAATAGTTGATAGTAACAATAGACGAAAACGGCTGACTAGCAGTAAATGCCTCTGAGGGCCCTAATACATATGCCTAAATGTTATACACAATGCAAATGCGGTATACATATAAATATTGTCCACACAATGGCATCTTCCTTCCCATTACAGCCTCTGTGGGCATCATTTCATTTCGGCCTCCGTAGGCATCATATCATAGTGGCCTATGTGGGCATCATATCATATTGGCCTATGTGGGCATCTTCCTTTTTAGTGATAATCTGTACCAGCTGCAGGTGGTGACGCGTATATAACGTTATTCTCTTTTCCCCATCCCCTATATATATATATATATTGATACCATATAGTAGTGTATATAACACATGTGAGTCCAGGGTAATACATGAATATAATGCAAATGAAAATGCAGGAATGACAATGAAACCTTCTGAACTTATCGGATGACATAATATCCTTGTACCTTCAGCCAATATTGGGAATATTAACATGTACATTCGGCTAACATTGGGAATATCAACATCTTTCCCAGATACCTCAATAAGGATTTATGAACATATTTAGATATGTTTTTAACATAGGAATCAATAACATGAACATTCTTAACTACTAAGAGTAGAATAATTTATGAAACAATATCACGGTTACGTTTCGTTACATGGAACATGCCAAAAGAAAGAAAAATTTGCCTTAACATACCTTTAGTCGGATCACTCGTCGACCCACGTGTACACCGTACAACACTTTCGATCTTATATTCCAAGAATTACTACCACCGCAAAATTTAACTTATGTTGCTGCTCGATTATACCCAGAAAAAAGTTGAATTAATTTCTATAGGAGAAAAGGTTTGTTGTTCATGTTCTTAAGAGTAGGGGCTGGGACGTTGCTGCCGAATTCTTATAAATTAACTCCTATAATTAGCAAAGGGGTGAATGATATACTTATAGATCTTAAAGTAATATATGTTATTTCATACAAAGGGGTTGGTGGAGCTTTGTGAAATGAATCACGATTTCCTCCCCAATATATATTAAACATCCCTTGCCCTGTTATCCTAACGAACTGCCACCTTTTGGCTAGGTTGCCTTAGTCACTTAGGTGGCTAATTTGATTGTTACACGTAAACTCCCACTTTAACCTTGTCCCCTTAATAAAAGGTTACTCCAATCATTTCGTATGACAATAGTTAATACTAGTCCCCCATCTGGCCATATTGGCGGTGGAGAGTACTAATTTGATGACACATGCAACTTGCCACCTTGCTCTTTAACTAAGTGACTTGCCTCCCACTATAATATATCGGTTAACCGATCATTGATGTCCCACACTATAATTCATCAACTTAGCCGATCAGCGTTGTCAAGTAGCCGATCACTATCGTCAATTAGCCGATAGGTCCTAAATTAGTTCGGGGCCGCATCCTTTTATATACTAAGCTCTCTATTGACATAACTTCCCAAATTCGGGTCTACTTGCATATGTCTAGCAATTCGAAAAATCACCTAAAAGTACGGGGTGTTACACCTCTATGATATCAATCCTAAAATCAGAGGACCAAAAACCCAAATCTTATTGGAGCAATTGTGAAACACATGAAGGGTATCTCGACTTTCTTTTAAATCTGTCAATCTTTCTAGCTCCCACCATTGGTTCTTGCAAAAACATGAAAGGAATATTGTGTTGTTGTTTGATGAGTTTGAGCTTATCCGCAGCACCTTGGGACCCTATGCCCCTAATGTTCCATGAAAGTGTACTAATCATTGGAAATATTTAGAGGGCAGGTCCTTTGTTCTTCTTTGTTGGTGTTGATTCCATTAGTGTGAGGATCCTCATCCCTCCCTCCATCCTGGTTGTGAAAACCTCTTGGAGACAGGTTATTAAATAGGGTCACAGTATGTTGCACACAAGGGAAGGGATCAGTTGAGGTCTGAATGAACAAATTGATAACCCATTCTAGTTCTAGGATTTAAAAAGAAAGTAAAACAGTTCACTTTCTCAAATTAATCAAATAATAAGTATATAAGAAATGATAAATTAATCAAATTATATTTTTTTAGATCAACGATAAATAAGTTTTAAAAAATTAGAATAAAAAAATGTAATATGTAAATCAGATAAATGTGAGTACGAAATTTATAAAATCTTGATCACAAATTAGTACTACTACTATATCATTGAATGACAAAAAGTTTGAGGAGAAAAAAGAAAGAAATCCAAAATTTGAGCGTGTCGGAATTGGGAAAGCGAATAAATGCTCGTGTTTGATGTTGCTGCTTTATTCTTCTTGTTTGTCCCTCACTCACCAATCCCACATGTTCACATATTCTCTTTGGACTCTGGTTGAATTTGAAGATAACTCTGCTCTCCATTTGTTATAAGCCTGGATCACTTCAGCTACTCGATCAAGTATTCTCTGCTTTTATTTGTTAATCAATATTCATTTAAGCAGCCAGTTGTTTCCATGTGACTTTAATTGGACAGAGAAAACTCCCCTTAGAGACCATTTATTTGGATACAAAAGATGGCTGGTAATTTTTTCCTCTCTTTTCTATTCTTCATTGACTAAGCAGTTATGTGTAATTTGTTTACTGAGCTCTTGTCGTAGTTTCGTATGACTTGTGTTAGGTAGCTTGTTTCACCATTTTCATGTATGTCAAAAGTTCCTGCTCAGTAATATCCGAGTGATTTATAAGCAAAGTAGTACTACTGTATAACAAATACGGAAAAAGGTCAGATTTGCCCCTGTACTCTAAAAAACGAAGAAGCTATTTTGCCCTTTGTTATACTCTTTTGATATATTTTTCCGTTTGTCATCCAACTTTCAGGCCATATTTACCCCTAATCCGTTAAATCTCCGTGTCCCCACCTTAATTTTCCTACGTGGCGCCTACGTTATCTTACCCTTTTCTGTAACAAATAAGTGGAATGGTTGTAGATGATTCATATAATAGACCTCAACTTTGTTTGGAGTTGAGCCGTAGTGGATTGATGAAACATTACTGCTGCTCTTGCTAGTGCATATGTTTGCATGATAAAAAATCTTGTCCCTTGTTCCCTTTATTTGGTTTCACCGACTGTTATGATGCCTAATAAGGTTCTTGATTACTGAATGATCTTTTCCATTTGCCTTCTGCATATGTACCAGGGATGCGATTAAGGAATGGTTGTCCGTGGGGCGCCTGCAATTGCTATAGCTACCGCGTTATCTTTGGCGGTAGAAGTTTCGAACTTAGCTTCGTTTGATGGGAATTCTGATGATGCATCAATTTTCCTATGTAAAAAGTTGGATTATCTTGTTTCAAGGTAATATTTAAGTATGACTCAAAATAATATTTGCCTTCTTATCTCTTGTAATTGTGAGATTCTACATTGTTTAAGTTCTTTGAATGATCTGATGGTATTTTATTTCTTTCACGTAGTCGGCCAATAGCTGTTAATCTTTCAGATGCTGCAGTAAAGCTTAAAGAAGTTATAAAGAAGGCAGCCGCCACAGTCAAAAGAAGCCAATTCAGTTTTTCAGGTAGTAACAATTGTCTTGCTTTGACAAACACTCAGCTATCCTGCTTAAATATTAACAACTTCAGCAGTAATGGAGTGAGACTAGCCTGGAAGAGGTGTGCGACAGTGTTTGGGATAGTTTCACCATAGAAACGTAGTTAATTTCCTTATCCTTTTTGTCTGTCGCATGACACTTTTAACTCTCATCTGTTCTATCGGGCTTATATTGAAGCTGCTGAAATTATACTGGAGGATGATGTTACTTCCAATAAGGCAATTGGGTCATATGGAGCTACTTTTATTAAGAATTACCTGACAGACTCTCAGAAGATAACTATTTTGACCCATTGCAACACAGGAAGGTGCACCCGAGTTCTAGTTTTTCTATTTTATTTACATTGTTGTGATTGGTCTTATACTACTTGACTTATCATGGTCGTCTTCCATAGTCTATTTCTCCTGGAAATTCCGTATGTTTACCCGTAAAATGGTGCAGTTGAATTTATACACACGGTCAAGAACACTTGGACAAGTGACTGATTTGACAATAATGCTAGTAAAGAATATTAAGACAAAGTAAAGTAATAATTAGTATAAGCTTGTGTTAGCCTCTAAGTAAAGTCACCACAACTCGTATGAAAGCACAATAATAGAGAGAGTGAGAAAGTATATTGTAATAACTTGAATATGATCTTTTACAATGAAATTATGTGTTCTATTTATACATGACCCCACGAAATATGCCTCATTAATATAGGAGAATGAATGTTGCAATAATTGGATAATTAATATCTTCAAAAATTCTATTAATGCTCCGTTGGAAGGTGTATAACCGGTTCAGTAACGGCTGTCCGTTACGATTCAAACGGCTCCTCTAACTTTGAGTTACCGGTACCACATATGCGTATGATGCTCCCGGTATTACTGGCATTCCACCGGTAGCGTCTCAGACTGACTTGGACTTGACTCAGCATCAACTGCCACGTGTCACATCACTATTCGTACAACTGTCTTATATGAATTTTGTCCTATACAAATAGTCCCCGCACTTTCTGGTGTAACCTTTGCGCTCCCAGGAAGTGGATGAAAACCCTATACTTCGGTGGGAAATTTGAAGCGCAATGATTGAAGAAACATCAAATGTCACATCTCTTCAATGCTCTTGAAACGACGACAACTGACAAATTACTCTGATCGATGCGAAGTATTACAATGATGATGCACGCCTTTTCATTTCCAAATGTTATATTCTTACACCATAAATAGGAGGCCAAATATCCACACAGAAAGCAACCGCAATCTTCTTCATATTTACAATCTTCACATACTTTCTTTTTTCAAATTTTCTTTCATAATGTCGTCCACTGAGTTTTCTCCTTCACATTATCCTAACATTAACGATGGTCCTCCAAATCGTCGCCTTGGGAAATAACATATTTTCCCTACAACAACAACAACATACCTAGTGAAATCTCACAACGTGGGGTCTAGGGAGGGTAGAATGTACGAAGACCTTATTTCTACCTTGGCAGGTAGAGCAGTTGTTTCCGGGAGACCCTCGGCTCAAGACAGAGCATAAGCACACGCAAAGCAAATGCAAAAGCATAGCCAGATCAAATCAAGAGAAACGGAAAAGTAAACAGTAACTAGCGTAGGTAAATAAGCTAAACAAAGTACACTAAAGGACACCTAGCGGCAGGAATCAAAATACAAGGTACTATAATGGAATACTGAGCCTACTAGTATGATAGGCCAAGCGAGCCTACAATAATAGCACTACAACTACCCATTTGCAAGCGTGAGTAGGACTACGCTCGACAACTTACTACCCTAATTTGTGCCCTCCACAACCCCCTATCTAAGGTCATGTCCTCAGTAAGTTGCACCTGCGCCATATCACATCTAATCTCCTCTCTCCAATACTTCTTCAGCCTACCTCTACCCCTCCTAAACTCGTCCATAGCCAACCTTTCACACCTTCAAACTAAGGAATACTTATTAGCCTAAGAATCAAGAAATTAACTTGCACTCCATTGCTGCAGAAATTCTTCCTTCTGGTTTCGATTTCTTAGGAGACCTTTGTGTTCAAGGGAACTTCGAACATGTTGAATAAATTGAATCCATGATAACTGCCAAAATCTTCCACGAAGTTATGAAAGATTGTAACTCCACCTCCGACACAGTCATTAGAACAATTGATCTAGTCGACTGAATGCACCACCATATTGGAGGGTTTTCCATGGCTTACACATACCTTTTTACTATTGGTTTCAAACTTCCTATCCCAAAAATCATGGAAGACATTTGTCATCGATATAGAGTGCTTGGGCCAAGTTGCTCTATAAATTTAGAGATTGATAAACTGCATGCAGATGCTGGCCGATAATGCCAACGCTCAATTCACCATTGATCACCTTTTTCTTCTTTACTTCCCTCGGGTTTTTCGGGGTGGAATCATCCAGCTATACCCCAGTGGAATCTGTGGCCTCATCAATGCTGAAGATGATTTTGACCGAGGTTAGTTAACCTAATTTATGTTGATCAAGTCCGATAAAATTCATCAACCTTTTTCATATTCCATTCCCTAAAGAGTGGAACCCCTCTCATAAGTATCTTTAGCCATAAACTTAATTATTTTTGCTCTAAATAAAGGAATTACTCATTTTCATGTAATCATTGCATTCTTACAACTGTTTTAGTTGAGCCATAACTAATTGAACAAATTTTTGAGTGAGTTGTTAACCTTCTCCATGCCTTCCCCAACATCACCCGGTTGTGGAAAAATATTACTTCCAAGTGGTGGAAGGAAAAATACCACGGTAAGCTTTAACCTTAACTCGACCCCTTATATATGTCCATCCCCCGGTTTCCCCGAGATTCCTTGTTATTCTATTTACTCTATCAGCAAGGCTCCCAATAAAGAAATCTGCAACCCAAAAGGTGCCCTCCCACGTAGTCGCTTTGTCCAACATTCTTTAGTCCGCTTCTAGTAACCGGAAGTAGAAAATTCAAGAAGTTTATGTGACTCGGGTGAGAATTATATCCAAGGTCAGGAACCGTTGTTGTCTCACTGAGCTTTGGAAAGAGGTACAAGCGAAGGTACAAGCGGGTGTCATTCAAATTGACGAGAAAGAGCAGGTAAATGATGAAAGCACTTGCCCCGAGAGTCCCTACGTGATGTTCCGGAGACTGAGACAATTGTTTTCTCAACTGACCCTTCTAAGCACAGCTCGATCTCTACTTCCGGTACTGAGGCCGGGAAATCTGCTTCATCTCCCAAAAATTTCCCAATGTAACTTTAGACGTTTCTCTTGCACACCTTGCAGACTTACTTTTGCAGGTAAAATATTTTCTCTTTTAATTGTTCTTCATATATCTTTTCCTCCTCATCGGATCTAATTCTCTTGTCCAAGGCCATGCCACCGCACTCCCTACTGTGGATCTAGCTAGGGCGATGGGCCTTTCTCAGGAGGAAAAGAAGTTGGAAGAGGAAATTCAGCACCTTCGGGCAGAAGTTGAAGACCTTAGAGTTGATTTCAGAGATTTGAGCTCTATTCAAGTCTCCCTCTGGCTACATCTGCAGGATGCTATTGATTCACTACAATACTGGGAGAATTCTCTTTAGGTCTTAACCACTTTCTATGTGACCCTTCAAAGGAGAACATCTAGGTTGGCAGCAGACTTGGCAGAGGCCCAAGGGCAGCTACAACGCCTCATAGGCATCTGATAGTTCTGAAGAGTCGCATAGATACCCTTGAAGAAGCCAGCAAATCAGGGATTGACATCCTTTCTGAACTCCTAGAAGCAAAGATTGACCTTCACGATGTTGAGCTATACTTGGAAGCTCTTCGTGGAGATAGAGAGGATTCAGATGTGGAAGCTGATGATGAAGCTGGTGATGAGCTCCCTGTTTGACCTTTCGGTCTTTTTATTTTGTTAGTAACATTTGAAACACCCCCGTCGGTCCATGGAATGGGTGTACCATAACCTTTCGTGCGGGTTTTAATTTATGTCCTATTTTTTGAATGCTACCGGGGCACTTTAAGGTCCGGTTGTTATCTTTTGTATCTAGGTTGATTTCAGCCCAGAAAAATATGAATGAAAGAATTTCCTTTTTCGCAATTCTGCTCAAGGTCTCCATTCTATGTTTTCATTTTTAGAAACAAAATTGTATTACTTCTGCGAGTCTATTTGTTGACTATGACTTCTTTGCTTCATAAATTAAAACCTTATTTTAAAGCTTACTTTACAACTGGTAAATGCTAAGCTTTGAAATTTTTTTAAGAACTTTTTATCAAACCAGAATTTACTCTGAAAGATGTATTTTTTCATCTTATATCGGGGCTTCTCGTGGCCTTTAGAGTTGGTTTCGGACTTGCCTTGGTTCCAGTCAACTTAAAACTCTGGTACTTTTAGTATTCAGAGCCTTAACTTTTATTTTTTGGTAAGGTTTTTAATAAGAGAGGGCCCTTATTTTTAATGGTGTTGTAGAAGATGACGTTCAATATGGCACAGAATTTTCGATATATTTAAGTCAGCATACGTTTTTATGCTCTTAATGGTAAATATTTATTAATCATAAAAAGAAAATTTTATTAATTCCTTTAACTTACAAATGTGAAGACATGTGCAAAAATAATTCGGATGTCATCTAGTGTGGTCAGTCTGGTTACATGTAATTTGAAAATCTGGGCAGTCCCAGTATCGGCACTTTTATTTGAAGCGCTAAAATTACCGAGAAGCGCTAAAATTTTCTTAAAATCTTCTTCACTCCTATCCGGGTGTGTATATGGCCCCCAATGTCTGGGAGTTCATGCTATGAGGACCCGAACACTGGATAGCTCTCCTTGGTAGAAAGACTATCAACGTGTTTATCTGTGGGTGCTGCCTTATTAAAAATCTTGTCGAAAAATCCAATTGGGACAAAAATCGGACGAAGGAAAACTATTGCAGCGCATGTTTATCTTACTACACGTAATACTTCTTTAAATGGTTTACATTCCAATTACTAGGAAGTTTGTTTCCTTGTTGGTAAGCTCATTTACTGGCGATACCGGTGATAGTGTATGGACCTTCCTAGTTTTCTCCTCCCGCATTATGTTTCCATGTACTCTGGGTTACCTTCCGAAGCTCTAAGTCCTCGAGTTTGAAGTGTCAGAGATTTGTGCGTCGGTTATAGTATCCTTCCATTCTTTGCTTTCGGGGCTATCATTCGGACGTATGCAAGATCTCGATGTTCTTTGAGCAAATGCAGGTTCACGGACATTGATTCTGCATTTGACTTGTTCTCTTCCCGGAGATACCTCAAGCTGAGAGTCCCAACTTTTATCGAAATCAAGGCCTCTACACCATAGACTAAGGAAAAAGAAGTTTCTTCGGTACTCATTTTTTCCATGGTTCTATATGCTCATAGAATTTCTGGTAGCATAGAAGGCCAGTTTCCTTTTGCAGCTTCCAACTTCTTTTACAAGTTTTGGATTATAGTCTTGTTTGTTGATTATTCTTGACCATTTGCACTGGGATGGTAGGGAGTGGAGGTGATATGCTAGATGTTTAAGTCATTGAGGAACTTCATAACTTTGGCCCTAATAAAATTCTGGCTGTTGTCACAAGCTATCTCCTTCGGGATGCCAAAATGACAGATGATGTGCTGCCAAATGAAGTCAATCACCTCCTTCTCGCGAAGCTTTACATAAGATATAGCCTCAACCCATTTAGAAAAATAGTCAGTCATAAATATAATTTGACAAACCTGTCCTGGTGTCGCTGATAAGGGTCCGACTATGTCCATCCCCCATTTCATGAAGGCCATGTGATACAACCGGGTACAATTCTTCTCCAATCGGTGTAACAGTTGTGCATGGTGCTGACACTTGTCACATTTTTTCATAAATATTTGTATTTTCCTCGATTCGGGGCCAGTAATAACTGACCCTCGTGAGTTTTCTCATTAAAGATTACGCACCGGGCTAAGGGATCATAAAAACACCGTCGATAAAGTTTTCCATCTACGACACAGTACCGGGCAGCTTTGGTCCTCAAAGTTCTGGATGTTTTTGGGTCTTCCGGGAGCTTTCCATTTACAAGATAGTCCAAGAATTTATTTCTTTAGTCCCAAGTTAGGCTGGTTAAATTCACCTCATCGTAACCTGCGGGCTCCAGTATCGAGTGCAACAACTGGACAACGAACTCAGTTTTAGAACCCTCAGCTTCTGTGCTGGAGCCTAAGTTTGCGAGTGCATCTACCTCTATGTTTACTTCCCGGGGTATATGTTCCACCGCTCATTCTTAAAATCAGGACAAAATCTTTAGAACCTTTTCGAGGTATCTCGACATTCGTTCTCTGGCCTCGAATACACCATGGATTTGGTTCAACACCAGCAGCGAATCACACTTGACTTCAATAATTTGAGAGCCTAAGCCTCAGGCTAATTCCAGACCTACAGCCAAAGCCTCATACACGACTTCATTATTACCCAATGAAGTGCTATAAATTGTATGTCTTAAAATTTCACCGGTGGGAGTATGCAATACTACTCCCAGACCAGTCCCCTTGATATTGAAGGCCCCATCTGTGTAGAGTGTCCACATCCTGGGGGCAGTCCCCGAGATCAAGATGGCTTCTATTTTTTCCTGAGAGGTTAATCTCGGACTGAAGTCGGCCATAAAATCCGCTACGACCTGCGACTTTATTGCAGTCTGGGGTTTATATTCAATATCAAATTCACTTAATTTTACCGCCCATTTAGATAGACGCCCGGAAAGCTTGGGCTTATGTAACGGATTTTTAAGTGGAAATGTGGTTACTACATCAATTGGGTGGCATTGAAAATATGGCCGAAGCTTTCGCGTTGACATAACTAAAGCAAAAGCCAGTATTTCGAGCAATGGGTACCGGGTCTCGGCCCCTGATATTACTCTACTTACGTAATAGATTGGAAATTGCATACCTTTTTCCTCCCGTACCACAATTGCATTTACCGCTACCTCTAAGACTGCAAGATATATGAATAATTATTCTCCGTCCTTTGTCTTTGACAAGAACGGAGGGTCGGATAAGTAGGCTTTCAGATCTTGTTGGGCCATTTGGCATTCGGGCATCCAAACAAAATTATTCTTCTTTTTCAAAAGTGAAGAACCTATGACATTTTTCTGACGACCGAGAGATAAATCTGCTCAGAGCCGCCACTCGCCCGATCAACCGTTATACCGCTTTCACATCTTCAAGTGTGTCCGGTATATCTTCAATAGCCTTTATTTTGTCATGGTTTATCTAGAGATGAGGTTTATCTTGAGTCCTCTCTGAGAAACTAAGAAATTCAGGAATTTTCCGAAACCCACCCCGAAGGCACATTTCTCGGGGTTAAGCTTCATATTAAACTTGCTCAATACCTCGAAAGGCTCTTGCAAATGACTTAAATTGTCCTCGAGACGAAGACTCTTAACAAGCATATCGTTTATATATACTTTCATAGTTTTTCCTATTTGCTTTTCAAACATTTTGTTTACTAACCTTGATATGTAGCTCCGGCATTTTTTAGTCCAAAAGGCATAATGTTATAACAATAAGTGCTGAAAGTAGTTAAAATGATGTTTTCTCTTGATCTTTCGGGGGCATCCTTATTTGGTTATACCCGGAATATGCATCGGGAAAACTCATGATCTCATGTCTGGCTGTAGCATCGATTATCTGATCTATGTTTGGCAACGGGAACGAGTCTTTTGGACATGCTTTATTTAAATCTTTATGATCAATGCACATTCTAAATTTGTTCTCCTTTTTAGGTACTACGACTATATTTTCTAATCAGTCCGGGTATTTCACCTCCTGGATTGACCCTATATTAAGTAACCTAGCTATCTCTTTTTAAATAAAACTATTGCGGAGTTCGGCAATCAACTACTTTTTCTGCTGCATGGGAGGGAAACTGAGATCCAGGCCCAACTAATGAGTTGTAACTTCTGGAGGGATGCCTGTCATATCTTCGTGTGACCATACAAATCAATCAACGTTAGCTGCAAGATACTTAATAATTAAATCTCTGGCCTCGAGGTTAATCCCGTGCCCAGGTATACCTTCCTGTCGAGAGATTCTGGGTGTAATGCAATCTGTTCAAGTTCCTATACAGTGGACTTGGTGGCATCTGACTTGTCCTGTGCCTGAAAATATCTAGGCACTTGGTATCAGTCCAAAAACTCCTCCTCCAGATAGGTTGATTCCGGAGGGGTTCCACTCTTCAGGGAAAGGGTCTGAAGAAGGTTGATGAATTTGGTCGGTCTTGATCAATATAAGTCGGGTTAACCAACCTCGATCAAAATCATCTTCAGCATTGATGAGGCTACGGATTACACGGGGGTATAGATGGATAATTTCACCCCGAAAAACCCGAGGGTAGTAAATAAGGAAAAGGTGATCAATGGTGAATGTAGCGTTGGAATTATCGGTTAGCATCTGTATGCAGTATACCAATCTCCAAATTTGAGAAGAAACATGGCCCAAACAGACTCTATATTGACAACGAATGTCTTCGATGATTTTTGGGATAGGAAGTTTGAAACCAATAGTAAAAAGGTATGTGTAAGACATGGAAAACCCTTCAACATGGTGGTGCATTCGGTCAGCTGGATCAATTGTTCTAATGACTGTGTCAGATGTGAAGTTACAATCTTTCATAACTTCGGGGAGGATTTTGGCATGTATCATGGATTCAATTTCTTCAACATGTTCGAAGTTCCCTTGAACACGAAGGTCTCCTGAGAAATCGAAACTAGAAGGAAGAATCATTGCAGCAATGGAGTGCAAGTCAATTTCTTGATTCTTAGGGGAAATATATTTTTCCCAGGGCGACGGTTTGGAGGACCATCATTGTTGTCAGGAGAATATGAAGGAGAAGACTTAGTGGACGACATTATGGAAGAAAATTTGAAGAAGGAAAGAAAGTCTATGAAGATTGTAAATTTGAAGAAGATTGTGGTTGCCTTCTGTGTGGAGATTTGGCCTCCTATTTATGGTGTGAGAATATAACGTTTGGAAATGAAAAGGTGTGCATCATCATTGCAATACTTCGCGTCGATCAAAGAAATTAGTCAGTTGTCGCCGTTTTAGGAGCATTGAAGAGATGTGACGTTTGATGTTTCTTCAATCATTGCGCTTCAAATTTCCCGCCGAAGTATAGGGTTTTCATCCACTCACCGAGCACGCAAAGTTTACACTCGAAAAGTGCAGGGACTATCTGTATAGGGAAAAATTTGTATAAGACAGTTGTACGAATAGTGATGTGACACGTGGCAGTTGATGCTGAAAGTTCAAGTCAGCCCGAGATGCTACCGGTGGAACGCGAGCAAGACCGGGAGCGTCGTACGCATGTGTGGTACCGGTAACTCATAAAGTCAGAGGAGCCATTTGAATCGTAACGGACAGCCGTTACTGAACCGGTTATACACCTTCCAACGGAGCATTAATAGCATTTATGAGGATATTAATTATCCAATTATTGCAACATTTATTCTCCTGTATTAATGTGACATATTTCGTGGGTTGTGTACCCGTGAAGCTCATGTATAAATAGGACACTTAATTCCGTTGTAAAAGATCAAATTCAAGTTATTGCAATATACTTTCTCACTCTCTCTCGATTATTGTGCTTTCATACGAGTTGTGGTGACTTTGTCTAGAGGCTAACACAAGACTCACACTAATTATTACTTTACTTTATCTTAATATTATTTTCTTGCAGTATATTTTATCTAGCATTATTGTCAAATCAGTCATTTGAGATCAACGTGGCCTTGACCGTGTATATAAATTTAACTGTACCGTTTTATATTAGGTACTGTGCACGGGGCTGCCCTAATTTCAATATTAGGTATTTTCTCCTTTTTCTTTTGTTTTCTTGCGTGGGTATTTGAATTTGACAAAATTACCCTCTAGATGGGCATGTGAGCCAAATGCTACATTCCATGTAACCACCAATGAGTTTTGGACCACCATCTCGCATGAAATAAAACAAGAATTTCTTGGCCCTAAATTACAGTGTAGGGTTGCTTGGAGGTACGAACTACAAAGGGGTAAAATGGACCTCTTAGCCTAACCCAATGGGATTAAAATCCTCCGTCAAACATGAGATTGTAATGTCCTATACTCATTTCTAGGTTGATTCTAGTTAACCCTCTAATCCCATGCCAGAAACCAAATTCAAGTGATCCCAGCTTACATGGTTTCCTTCTTTCAATGATTATACGGTTATACACTTAAACTTGAATTACTACGTCCCTTTGTGACTTCAAATTTCATTATTACTCCAAGTTTCCAACCTAATTATTCAAGTTCGCCAACAAGTATTTTATGTATGAAGGGTTGAGAAAAGGTTTTTACCTAATTTTAATAGGTTGGAGTCATTGACAGACCCTTTTAAGTTTTCGATAAATTCCACTTAGACCCTCCAATTGAGGCCACCACCATCTGAACCCTTCAAATCATTTTTACCATGACAGTTGGTCACGTTGAGCAAGCTTGGCACACCGCGTGGACTACACTCAAAACAGACGCGTGAGCCCTGCTGACTTGGCAACATATAACGTTTAAATGTCCCCAACGGTAATATTATGGAGCCCCACCCAATTACTACATATACCCATTTCATCTTGTTCCCCAATTCACCAATTTGAGCCCTAATTAACCCAACTTCCATTTTTGCTCAAAATTTCTTAATTTTCAATCAAATATATCATTTTTTAACTCTCGCTCCTTTCTTTTCAAATCTTTATTTAACAATGGCTAACACTTCAAGAATTGAGTTTTGGCGATGTGGTCATATTTGCGAATAAAATTTCATGGAGTCCAAATAATTCCGGAAGGAGGTTCTTTTCGTGCCCAACTAATGAGGTAATTGTATACTAATTATGGATTAATTTCATTCATTTCATTTATAATTAATTCATCCCCGTAACTAATTCAAAAAGCTTCTTTCTTTTGTCCTTTGAAGGCTAGAGTTGGATGTAATTACTTCAATTGGTACGAACCAAGGCATCCCCGGCAAGCAAATAGTCATTTTTGGATTGTTGAAGAGGGTTAAAGCTTTGGAGGAAGAAAAGGCTCGTGCAAAACGAACTTGGAAGATGTTGGTATTTGGTCTAGTGTTCGTGTTTGCAATTTGGTTCCAATTTGTGTATTGAACGAAATTAGTATATAATGCGTAGTTCGACTAAGAAGATGAAGTTGATCTCACAAATATGACCAAATTTTGTGTTTTTGTGTAATTGTGGCTAGATATAGGGGTGGGCGTATATCGGTTTATATCGGTTTTGTATCCGAAAAATATGAACCGAATAAAAATCGGTTTTTTTAAAAAAAAACCGAATACAACTTTTTTTAAAAAAAAAACCGATATATCGGTTTATATTGCCGGATGTATCGGTTTGTATCGGTTTTTTCTAGTGGGCCGGGCCGGGTCGTTTTTTTTTTTTTAAAAAAAAATTGAATTTCCAAAACTGAAATTTACATTCACACCTACACTATCATGAAATTTCTACGTTGAAATCTATTGTGTATCGTGAGATTTTTACTAAAGAAAAAAGAAAATTAGAAATCGATTTGGGGGAAAACACAAATTGATTGGAAAAACATACGTATTTCTAAAAATTGGCTGTGCCAAACCGCCATAAGGCGATTTGACCGGCCCCGTCTCAAAAAAATACGCAAAATAAAAAAAAAATCGGGTAAAACGGACATTCGAGCACATAGTTATGACCATTTAAAGTTTTATCAATTTACAACTATTTTTTCTCCATACATTTTATGTCAATGTTTCCGTGATATGTTAATCAAGTTCATACCGCATGCGACTTTCATAACATAGATTAGCTTCAATAACTATGATTCAAGAGATAGTAGTAGCCTAAAATAAAATAAAAATAAAAAAAATAAAAAAAAATATTAAAATTTCGGTTTTTCGGTTCGGTTTGTATCCAAAATAAAAAAACCGAACCGAATCACTAAATCCTGATTCGGTTCGGTTTTTTGAAAAATCGGTTTTAAAAAAAAAAAACCGAGAAAAAACCGAACTGAAATTCGGTTCGGTTCGGTTTTTTCGGTTCCCCGGATTTTTTGCCCACCCCTAGCTAGATATTCTTGTGTTCTTGTCCAATCTTGTGTTCAAAGTAGAAACTCACAAACTGTTAGCACTAAATAAGCTAACTAACATTGCAAAGACAACACTCAGTTCATTCAAAATGGTGCACAAGTGTTCCCAAAAACTAACATAAAAGTACTTGTAATAACAGTGCATACTGCTGCACTTATAGAATCTCATTAACATTCATATTCATTCATTAACTGGTGCAAAAGATCCTAAAAGCCAAATTTGAACACATCAATCTTGCATAAACGTCCAATCTCAAACTAACTTAACATAATTCCAAACTAAGTTAAGACAACTAAAGCATGTTGCTGCTGATGGTTATGGAGCTGCATGGGCTGGACCAGCAGTGAAACAACTACCTGCTGCTGATGGAGTTGGTTTTGTAGAAGGATTGTTTCTCCTATTTCTAGCCTGCTGCTGTAGCTGTCTAGTAGTGACAACATTTTTGCCTTTGAACTTCAGGCCAGAAAGTTTAAAGCCAAGATCAATGTTGACTGCACTTGTGTCCTTCATAACCCTTCCATGACTCACAACTCTCTCACTTGAACTACCAGGCTGCAATTGGATTAAAAACTATTAGATTAAGTTAAGAAAGTGGCAAAATCCTATCTACATCAGAATTGTAAAATTTGAATTCTTACATTAACGACAGTCCTTCCAGTTGTAGGGTTAATATAACATCCAAATCCTGCATTTTTAGGTTTCTTCTGTGCAGCACTTGATTCAGCACTTTCTCCACTCCTTTTCAACCAAGGTGTTCCTCTCCTATAAGCAGTTGGAGGAGGTGCATTTGGAAATGCTGCCTTGGTAATTCTAATGCTTGTTTCTGCCCCTACTCCTGCCCCTGCTTGCATTAGATGGATCAGGTTTTTGACCACCAGCAGGTCCTGTTTGACTGCACTGAGTTGTTGCAGTTTCTTGAGTTTGTGGTGATCTTCTACTTGAAGATGTTCCCCTTGCACCCTAGAATTTGAATCAAATGTTAGAAAAAATACAATAATAACAAAATATTAGAACTGAAATGCAATATTAAGTCATACCCTTGTAAGTGGACAGGACAACTTATTATGGACTATTTGATGACAGGATGAACATGAAATCTTAAGTCCTCTCCTGGACATCTTGCCCCGTTTCTTCTTTTTTTTATTGGGTCTGCCAGGCATTACTTTTGGTGTTGGAGGCTCAATCGTCATGTTATTAGTCTCAGACCACATCTTCATGTTGAGGAGTGGCTCAAGAACATGTGCATATGCCGTTAGAAATGTGTCTTTTCTATACCAGTGTTCCACATGATTATATGGTTCATCCTCTAGGTGATAGTATGCACATATTGCATGTTGGCAGGGGATTCCTTTTAACTGTCATATTCTACAAGTGCATGTTTTGTTCCTTAAGTGTACAATGAAATCATATCCCTTAATCTCAAACCCTTCTACCCCATTCCACAAAATTTGACATTTATTTGACATATTCTTGTCAGTGATTCAGGTCTCAACAAATCTTCTAGTCATTACTTTCTGTCTAATATCTTCTAGCATGGTAATGATTGATTTGTGCCTAGCTGCTAGTATCCAGGAATTAAAGTTCTCACACATATTGTTTTCAACTACATCACACTTAGATGTTCCTTAAAATAGGAACTACATCAATGCTCTTTGTTAAACTCCAATAAATCTTCACAAATGTCTTTTTCAATTTTACCTAATTTTGTATGTTCTCGTCTTTACCTCAAATGAAGATTTACAGACCCTCCATAACTGTTTTCTTCTTTCTTCACCTTTTCAATCTTTTTGCCAATTAACCCATATGTGCGTAGCACATTTTCTATGCTCAGCATTTGGTAAAATATCAACAAGGGTGCTCAACAGTCCCTAAAATACAAAACAGAAAGTAAACTTAGTAAACATAACAGTTAATCTAGATGAAAAAGAAAAAAGTAAACTTAGAGAGTAAAATATATTACCTTTTGCATATCTAACATTACTGTTAGTCCATCTCCAAGTCCCAGCCCCAAGTCATTGATTAGATTCTGGATGAACCATGTCCATGACTCCTTTGACTCCTTGTCAATCACAGCCCAAGCAATGGGATACATCTATTGATTTCCATTTTTTTCCCACAGCCACCAAAAATTCACCCTTACATGCATTTTTAGGAAACAACCATCAAACCAATGATTCTCCTACAACCCTCCAACCAGCCCCTTTTCATTGCATCAAAGCAAACATAAAAATACTTAAACAAATTCACACCAGGCTGACTTTCTCTATCTGTTTTCACTTTACAAGTGTTGCCAGGATTACTCAAAATAATCTGTTCAGCATAATCACAAAGTCTTTCAAACTCCATCTTCCAATCTCCCATAAACTTAGTAAGTATTTGTTTTTTCCTATAACAGAGAGTTCTGCCCACATAAAGCCCTAACTTGTCTCTAACCAAGTTCTGAATTTTTCAGATTCTAATAAAAGGTTGAGAAGTAATCCTATCTCTAAATCTATTTGCAATGAATTTAGAATTGCACATCTTATTCTTGTAAGTGGAGTGCACAGTGAATTGGATGATAAGTTTTTACCACTAAATCATTTGTATGTTTATCAACACTAGCATACAACCTCTAATTAGAAATCTTAGACTTACACCTACACCCCACCCTCTTTCTCTCATTTGATTTAAGTTTCAACTGAACATGGTACTCAACAGCATATTTAGCTACTGTGTCCCTAAACAATTCAACATTCTCAAATATTATGCCTAGCTCAAAAATACTTACAACACATTCTGTATCATACCTTAATTTGTTGCTTTTCCTTTTAGGAAGCAAGTCAACACAAGGTTTAGCATCTACATATCCAACTCCTCATCGCTATCTTCACTATAATCATCAGCAGAACTAGAAATATACTCCTCACCACCTGCTAAACATCTAGCATATTTGGAAGCCTTGTTCTTTCCAATATCTTCAAAACCCCTATCTATTTTCCCTTCACCTAAAGGTACCTCAGCAGTAACAGTTGGTTCCTTTCTCTTTGTTGTTGGCCTCTTCAATAATGTTCTCCTTTCATTCCTCAAAGCAATCAACTCTTCACCAGCTTCACTATCATCTTCATCAGGTATTTTATCTAGATATGACTCACTACTAGCAAGAAATGAGTCATCATCATCAATATCACTCTCTTCATCATCAGTATCTTCCACATCCACTTCCTCTACATCAGCAACATTTATTTCAGATTTATCAGTCTCTTCCCTCCCTAGACCATTGATAGGAGCTTCAATATCAGCAACTTCTTCAACATGAGGAACATTTACTTCACTAGTTGATCCTCTCGCTTCAACTTGTTCAAAATCAGCCTCATCTTCGCTCTCTTTAGGCTCTTCTATGTTTTCCCCCAGCCCCAGTATTATATCCTTGTCAAACTCCACATTTGTTGCCCTAGATGCAACATTTATTTCATTTTCACCTAACTCTGGCCCACAACTTCCACCACCTCATGGTTTTCACAAACAGGCTGAATATAAAAATGGACAACATCACCATCTCCTAAGTCACTCACAATTTTTAACAATTCAGCATCAGTATTCACTTGGACAATTATTTTACTTATTAGGACTTGGTAAAAGAAACCACCCACTATATTATATCTAACATGTTTAGTATAATACAATAGCTCAAATAAAGAGAAGTGATCCTTATCAATATCAGCTAACATAACATCCTTCTCATCTACATATTTCGGGATAAGATCCAATGTAAAGTTACCACCATGGTGAAAATGAACCTCAATAATTTCTGACATATCTTCTTTTTAAGATTCTCAAATAGTTACAAAAAAAACCTAACTTTTACCCAAAATAAGAACAATGCCAACCAGTAACTTTTTCGACAATAACAAGGGCTAAATGAAAACTCACCTCTTCAACAAATGAAATGAACAAAACACCAGACTTTCACCTTCAAACCGCCCACAAAACATCAACACCAACACAATCAAGCCATGGAAATATACGAAACCAAGAACTTAGGATTTTAATTTGGGTGAAAAACTTAGGTTTAGTATCGATTATTCAGGGGAACGGTTTGAGATTCACCGGAATTTCACCGGCGATTAAGGTTAAAGTTTGGGTGAAGTTGTGAAATGGATTTTGTGTATACGATCGGGTGTGGGATATAGTAAACGGGTGTGTTAAATGGGTACACCGGGTAAAATGGGTGTATGTGGCATAGTAAATTATGTGGCAACTTTTAATTGGTCAGCTTATCATGCTGGCAGCGCGTAACAACACGCACAACTTATTATTTCCCAAGCTGGCTCGACGTGCCCAAATGACACATTAAAAAATGATTTGAAAGGTTCAGATAATAAGGGCTCAATTGAAAAGTCCAAGTGAAATACATGGAAAATTTAAAGAGTCGATGACTTCAACCAATTTTAATATTAGTACTCTTGCCGAAGCAGACGATGAATTGTCAATAAATTCATCCTATTCGTATGACTCAATTCCGTACTGACAGCGTTAATCATCTCAAATAATAGAAACTGAATGTGGATTTGATTATGTTATTAAGAGTTACTTTAACGTACAATCTCTTCTTATTAAAACTCTTCCATTTTCACTCACTTTAAGTTTAATATAGTTTAAACATGTCTATCACCAGAAAATTACAGGTGTTCTTTGAACTTTTAGCTTTGCTTAGCAAAATCTTTGAAAATAACCTTAACATAAAAAAGTCTATTTGGGTAAAACTTTGTTTCTCATCATATATAAATTCTAGTCTAATGTGCGCATAAGTTAGTTAATTTGTCAATGAGGCAGGAGTTACTAGAGATACAGGTAATGTGTTTCCTATTAGGCAAGATTCTTCAGTTGTATTTGTTGGTATTTCTATGGTACTTTATAAAGCAGTACGCGAAGTAATAACTATTACAAATGTTCGAAAGGATAAATAAATGGTCAATCTTCAAAACTGCCGCATGTGTGTTGTGTCTTGAATCTTGATCACCTTGCAAAGCCAATGTTGAGAATTGTCGCAAGTTTGTTGTGTCTTGAATCTTGATAACCTGAAATCAAGAAACAACTAAATCTGGATGGTTACAACGTTGTGTGTTGAGTCGAGGATAGCCCTCTATCCTTAAGACAAGATTGCCCCGTATATATGCTTTTACATTAGCGGGCAATAGTCTCCCAAGATAAAACAACACTTTAATCTCAACACTACAAAGCCAATAGGTTGAGCCTGTCGAAGAAAACAATTATGACTCGACTTGCTGAAGATATGGAATAGGAAGGAAGAGTTTCTCTCTACTCTTCTCTTTAGTCTCTGTGTATATAATGTGTCTCTGTAATGTATATCTTGTGTATACGTGAGGGTTTGGTCACTGTTTTCACCGAAAATTGCACCGATTTTCACTGAATTTCACCGATCGGTTTGTGCTATTTTGTGGCCGTTTTTGGACTGTTACTTGCTGTTTTCCTCACAGTTTGCTCCTTTGTTTTGGCGATTTAAGTATTTGTTTTGATCAGTTTTTGTAGTGGCTTTTCCGTCTGTTTTCTGGCCCTTAATTGAGCCAAAAGAAGGCTCAATATATAGTAAGGAGAAGGGGCTGTCTAACTGCCAAAACATGGCTGTTAATGGCCATTGAAAGGCTGCCCAACTGCCCAAGTAATGGGCTGTTAATGGAGGAGTTAATCAGCCAAGTAATGGCTGATTAATCCCTCAAAAAACAGTCCCAACGGTAGGCTTTCTGCCTTCCATCACCTTCCCAGAAACTTTGGGGACCAAACTGTATATATGAAAGAATTCTGGTCCAAACTGTACATCTGAAACTTTAAGGATCAAACTGTACATCTGACAGAGTTCTCTGGTCCAAAAAGATAATATCAGAAAGGCCCACAGCCCACGACCCGTGAACCCGGAACCCGGAACCGGACGGGACGGGCGCGCGGCGGCGGCGCGCGTGTGGGCTTAGCCTTGAACCCAAGCACATCTAGGTCTTCCCTCCTTTAAACACATGGGATACCCCTTGGGGATCCAAACCCTTTACCACATTAGAGACTTATATAGAAAGCAATTCTTCCTATTCCCACCGATGTGGTAGATTTGTCCCACACCACATTTCCATGTCTCAAACACCTTACTTCGTGGACCAATATCTCTTTCATTTCTCAACGAAATTAGACGATTCTTGGCCCTACGGTCATCTACTCACTTCGTAGATCATGCATGTGCGAAGAGACAATGTCTCCAACATGTGGAACACTAGTGTTTAATTCATCAAAGATGGGTGGACGCATCTCCCCGCCAAAGGCTAATTTCCAAGAATCCCCTCTATGAAAGAGAGATTGTGGCGCACACACAAGGTGCCTACATTTCAGCAATCTTTCAGCGAAAAGATATTGCATCAGGAGAGGTAGCTTACGCTTTGAACCTTCCCTAGTTGAAACCATCGGACTTACTTACTGCGCGGTGAACGTGATGTCTTGAACCGTCAGTGTTTAGTGTAGGCCAAGACAATGATATCAACACAATAACTCTTCTTATTCATTTTCCTTCTTACGTTTCTGTCCGTTGTGGCCATGGACACACTTGGATTCTTAAGTGCGTTTATTTGAGGCGGTCATCCTCGCACTTAAATAGGTGATCTCCTACAAGGTATTCTGCTATACCCCACTTCTTAAGTGTTAGGAATCATTAAAAGTTTCCCCAACCTTAACCTCAACCTCAACCATTTGAGGATCTTTTAAAAGGTTTTGGAAGCTTAACCTTTACCCACCATGCAGGTAGCACTTTAATGTCTATCGCGGGAACAACTTTGGATTCATGTTTCCGTACATAAATCATCATCCGAAGTGTTTCTTGCTTCTACCGAAGCGCTCAACTGAGCATTTTGCCGCTTAGTTTTCCCATTGAACCAAATTCTTGGGATCTCCAATCAGTATGGTTGGGTTTCCACCGCAAAGGTTCGTATTGTTTGGGTTTTAAGCCAATTCCCCTAGACAGGCAAAATACTTGATCTCCGGGTAGTCCCTTAGTTAGTACACAAGGATGTGACACCCGTGATGATCAACTGCCATACGGTCTTATGTCTCCGACAGATCCTGAAGGATATGTCCAGACGCCGTCATCCGTGTCCTTCCTGAAGCCGACCGACTAGCCACAGTGTGTAACTGCTGAAGACACAGGTTTCTCCCAATAAGGGAAGTCCTCTAAGGAGCCGTGAAGTTACTCAACTTCTTTCATGCTTTGTATAAAGCGATAAACTCCAATACCATCATGAATCGGTCGATGCAAGTTTGCTTAGAGGATTTTCCAAGACCCACCATACACATTTACTTGTGGCTTTGGTGTTCTTCAGATCTGATGTCCAGTTTGCATCACTGTGTTCTCCCGTAACATTTGGACATCCAGAATACTATAATCTGTAGATAAGCATTAATTCAGATATCGTCATATCAGATTTAACGCCTTCTACCGATCATGTATTAAAATCATCAGTGAACCTTAGTTCAACTGATCTGTTCGTAGGACGATACCATGTCGGTTGTAGTGTATACAATACATTGAACTACACATGACCTGTGCATATCGCTCCTTGTCTATGGGTGCACCATGATTCCAATCAGTTCTATGATTCATATCCATTGGTGGCTTCAACGAGACTGTCAACTCTCGACCAGTCCGTTAGATGTCTTAGAAATCCAATTCTTAAGATGCCATCTGTGATACCCATATCTTTCATATCGAGACTTTGTTTCAATATGACTTTTACTTTCATCGCTGATTCTCCAACTGTTGGCTTTCTAATTTCAGAGTCAATGTTTCTGTGGTCAGATTCATTGTTTCTATTTTATCTGAAACTTTCAGGACCAAAATGTAAACATTTCAGGGACCAAGATGAAAGTTCAGGAAGAAGCCCAACAGTCCAGAAAACCAACTCTGATTCTCTTCTTCCAACTCTTCGATTGGAAAGGCTGTTTCAACATCCATGCCATGTAAGACTATAATGGCCCTGGATGTGAAGCTACTCACATGGGAGCACATTTTACAACCCAAAGGTTCTTTTTCCGGAGGAAGATCAATCATTACGCAAGTATGGTTCTATATGATAGAATCTATTTCTTTCTTTAGCTTCTTTCCAAAGTAGTGCTTTTGGAGATGACAATTCTTTGTTATTTGTCCATGGTTCGTTCTCAACCATACAAGCTAGAAGGTATGGAACAAGTCTTTGTCCCCTTTTTGCTCCTTCTCGGTTCTACATCTAGAATCCCTGAGTTCTGCAGATCTGAAATATTAAGTTCCGAATAGCCAGCAACTTTCGAGTCCTCAGAGATACCAACGTCTAGTTTCGACGATCAGGCCCTCGCGGGTTCTTGTTAACCTTGAGCAATTACTCCTTTTTCCTTTTTCAAGGAAAGCTATCTTCAAAGAATTCAAGATTCTTTACGCCAAGAGGCGATCAAGACTATCAAGTATTTGCGTATCCGGTGGATATGCAATCTACGCCTTAGGTACAATCGACTGTTTGATGTTCCAACTTTTACCAAGCCACCCCACATAATTTGGGCGTACGACTTTGCGCTTGGCTAACACCGTTGGACTGAGGTGAGAAATGAACAGTCGTTTAATGAATGATGCTTCACTTTCTCCCCCTTTATCACTACTAATTTCTCAATCTGTAGGCTTAGTTGATTTTCAACTTCTGCTTTGTAGCGCTTATCCGCTTCAACAACTTCATCTTTGCTTTTTAACAAACAAAGGATTCCATACGTTGTACCATCATCAATGAAGGTCACAACGTAATTTTCTCCCCCCCTCTATTTTGTATAAACTTCAAATCACCCAAGTAGGTGTGACTAAGTTCTAGAGGAGCGGTGCTTCTTTCGCTATTTCCTTTGACGGAATTTGGAAAGGTGATTTTGCCTATTCGTCTACCTCACATTCATTTTGAGGGTTTATGTCAACAGAAGGCAATAATCTCAACATCGTTAGCTTTTGAATGACTTGCTATTTAACGTGTCTTAATCTATGATGGCATAGATGCACGGATTACAAATATATCATTCATTTGGCTACAGACGTACTGTACCATTCTTAGTTATTACAGACCTGTTGGACTAGTCTCAAACCAGCTTGACCAACAGCGTCCCTTAAACCAAGTTAGGAACATGTATCACCTCAGCTTAGAGTGATCCCATTCCCTGAAGTCCTATTGAGGACAACCTCTTCAACCCCTTCTACTTTAGAGGTGGCGTTGCTTCACATGAACAACCTATTGCCCGTGGTTAGGGCGTAACCGGATCATATGTGATCTGGAAACTTTGACCCACCTTACTAGGTGTCCATTACTTTTCCTATGAAATGAATTCTGGCCCCACTCCAGTCGCCCGGAGGCTTTATATGACTGAGTGTCCAATATCATCATATCAAAGGAATTTTGGCCCACTCCAGTCACCCGGAGGCTTTATATGACTGAGTGTCCAATATCATCCTATGAAGGATCTTCTGCCAAATAGTATGACAGGCTCAACGTCTTTAACTTTTAGACTTCTTCCGTTATAATTGGTGCCCAGATAATTCTTGGCGCTTACTTAAGAGTGGTAACAGTTTTCGCACAGTCAGTGGATCTTACTCCCTCGTATGTGCGAACATACTTTACTCACTTTTAATAATTACACTTAAAAGAACAGATCTTTTTAAGTTGCTTTACAATCCAATCTTTAAACGGAAAAGAAGATGAGATTAAACTTCTGATTTTTAAAGCGTAAGGAATATAAATTATTTTCATATTCCTCCTTACTTTAATCAATTTTTAATCAGACCTCATTTAATCTTTATTCTTGACAAGTAAGAAAAACTACTTATCCCAATTTCGGATTCTGGCTCACTTGACCACTTCATCGACCGAGTGTCCATTTCCTTCTTACCATTATTCGGATCTTTTGTCCGGGATAGATACAGCCTTCTCACGCAAGATAGAAGTACATCTTCAGTCTTCTCCTCTTGTCCCAGTTGACATCCTCAGGCTCTCGAGAGCGCTTGTTCCCACCAGTCTTGGTAGCGGTGACACCATGAACATGTTCATCATCATCACTCTCTTCTACCAGAAAATCATTGCCATATCCAGATTTGGTCACACAACTTTTGACCGACATCTTTCGAACACTAATAGTATTACAATACACTCTTGTCTTAAGTTTCTTGTCTTAAGTTGTTGGTATTTCTATGGTACTTTATAAAGCAGTACGGGAAGTAATAACTATTACAAATGTTCGAAAGGATAAATAAATGGTCAATCTTCAATACTGCCGCATGTGTGTTGTGTCTTGAATCTTGATCACCTTGCAAAGCCAATGTTGAGAACTGTCGCAAGTTTGTTGTGTCTTGAATTTTGATAACCTGAAATCAAGAAACAACTAAATCTGGATGGTTACAACATTGTGTGTTGAGTCGAGGATAGCCCTCTATCCTTAAGACAAGATTGCCCCGTATATATGCTTTTACGTTAGCGGGCAATAGTCTCCCAAGATAAAACAACACTTTAATCTCAACACTACAAAGCCAATAGGTTGAGCCTGTCGAAGAAAACAATTATGACTCGACTTGCTGAAGATATGGAATAGGAAGGAAGAGTTTCTCTCTACTCTTCTCTTTAGTCTCTGTGTATATAATGTGTCTCTGTAATGTATATCTTGTGTATACGTGAGGGTTTGGTCACTGTTTTTCAGTCGAAAATTGCACTGATTTTCGCTGAATTTCACTGACTGGTTTGTGCTATTTTGTGGCTGTTTTTCGGGCCTGTTACTTGCTGTTTTTCCTCACAGTTTGCTCACTGTTTTGAGCAGTTTTCGTGACTGTTTTTCAGTCAGTTTTTGTAGTGGCTTTTCCGTCTGTTTTCTGGCCCTTAATTGAGCCAAAAGAAGGCTCAATATATAGTAAGGAGAAGGGGCTGTCTAACTGCCAAAACATGGCTGTTAATGGCCATTAGGAGGGCATTAAAACAGCCAAGTAATGGCTGTTAATGGCCATTGAAAGGCTGCCCAACTGCCCAAGTAATGGGCTGTTAATGGAGGAGTTAATCAGCCAAGTAATGGCTGATTAATCCCTCAAAAAACAGTCTCAACGGTAGGTCTTCCCTCCTTTAAACACATGGGATACAGCCCACAGCCCACATCCCACGACCCGTGAACCCGTGAACCCGTGAACCCGAGAACCCGAAACCCGGAACCCGGAACCCGGAACCGGACGGGACGGGCGCGCGGCGGCGGCGCGCGTGTGGGCTTAGCCTTGAACCCAAGCACATCTAGGTCTTCCCTCCTTTAAACACATGGGATACCTCTTGGGGATCCAAACCCTTTACCACATTAGAGACTTATATAGAGAGCAATTCTTCCTATTCCCACCGATGTGGTAGATTTGTCCCACACCACATTTTCATGTCTCAAACACCTTACTTCGTGGACCAATATCTCTTTCATTTCTCAACGAAATTAGACGATTCTTGGCCCTACGGTCATCTACTCACTTCGTAGATCATGCATGTGTGAAGAGACAATGTCTCCAACATGCGGAACACTAGTGTTTAATTCATCAAAGATGGGTGGACGCATCTCCCCGCCAAAGGCTAATTTCCAACAGTATTGACGGATTTACTTTTCTAAATTAATCACAATGAAATTCAATTGCATTTTTTCATTAATAATTTAATGATATACATTTTCAGTTAAAAAGGTGTATTATATTATTTTGTACATTATATGTGGGTGGAAATTATGAACAATTGAATAATACATATATCTTCTGTCAATACATCACAACTTGTGATTAATTCAATACAAACGGTGGAATAAAAAGTATCAAGACTTGCTCGTCCGTCATAATTTGTGAACAATTGAGCAACACATATAACTTTTTTTTGTTTTCACTCATTGTCCAGTATTCGCATTGGGGCCCGAGTGAATTCAGTTTCGCGTTGGGAACTCCCATATTGGGAGGCAAAACATGGTTAACTTCAAAATTCATTATAATTCACTATTCCCATGATATGCCTAGCACCTTAGTTATTGCTTGTAGCATATATATATATACATGGCTGAATCAGAATAATATTATTTCCAAGAAGAAGAAAGGATTACATTAATATCAACAATCTCACTAACACCGACATTAAGTTCCATACAAAATTCTAATAAAAGGCACTTCTATGCATGTCAAATAGAATCCTCCAAACATTATAACCAATACATGGTAGCTTGTCACTGATATTGGAGCAGTGAACAAATAACACAAACATGGGAGGCATTAGTTGCGTTAAAATTCTCGATCCGCCTTTGTCTAATCCCACTCTCCAATCTCTTTTAAATACAACGCCATGAATCCATTGATTATGATCATCTTTTTATGAACTTAACTACATTTAAATTTCCAGTGCGGATTTGATGGATGCATTAATTTTATCCATCTTGGTTGCTATGTCCACTTTCCTTCGTTTCCACAACACCAGCAAATTTGACATGTTTTTCATCATTATTGTCCTTACGAGAATTGGTCGAATTTCTCATGGAAACATTCCTAGCCATTCCTGGATTTGACATTGTGGATGCTCTAGAGGTGCCCCGTGAAATGTGTCGATTATCAAGTTTGCCCGTACTGCAGCAACATCGTTTAATGCATGTGTACATGTATGTAAGGAACCAAAAGATCCATAGAGAGCCAACCAAGAGCAATGCTACTGGAAGAAACCATGGCTGAGAAATATTTGGCACGAAAAGATAGATGACAAGGAAGACACCGCCCAGGGCCACACACATACAAAAAAAGCAAGAGATCAGAGGAACTATCAAATCATCGTCCCCATCTTCCATTGTTCGATAACATCAATTCAAGATCAATCAAATATCTCAAAATATGCTTTGAATCTACGATCAATCAGTTAACGTTCAATCACAATAAATAAATCAATATTTGAATTGATTAAATAACTTATATACATTGGGTGAATGACCCTTCCAATTGGTGGAAACAGATCCACAACCCCTTCGAGCTATCCTGCACTTGGAAAAGAAAGCAAGAAATTTATATTCTTTTTTCTATTCCTTTATTTTCTTTTCTTTCGTCGCTTTCCTCTATTTCATTGTCATTTTAAATCAGATTCCCTCTCCTTCCCCTTCTCTTTCCGACCTTCTCTTGCTTTTCTTTTTATTTAGGGTTGAGATGCAAGGAACAAGCACATATGATGGGCCTATGCAAAGAAGAAGGAAGTGGAAGTTTGTTATGAGAATAAAATTGCAAAAACATTTTTCTTTTTGGACTCACATTACATGCAAGAGCAAAGAAGAATTATGCATGCCTAACATAACAGTACACGTAATGCTATTTTGGTTTTACGTACGGAGAAAAATGGGTTGCTCATCCAATCGAATTCCAAATTTTATAGGGGTCCGCAATACAAGATCATTGGAGTTTTAACTTCTCTCCGCTCTATACAATTATGGGATAATTATTTTTTTGCCTCTCAAAATTATTAAATTTTAATTTTGGTTTTTGTGATATTCCGCTAAACATGTTTAAACTTGAATTGATAAGGGAAACAATCTCTTATGACTACTTATAATTTTGAATAGAATAAAATGATTTTTTTGGATCTCTTATTTATTATTTTCGAATTTCTTATGTTTAAAAATAAAAATTTCTTATAAAAAAGACATAAACCTAAAAATAAATTTATAAAAAACTACACACTCAATTGGAAAAAAATATGCTATATTTTAATTATTTCTAGAACTATATGACCTTCAAATATGAAATTCTTATATAAATTTAATATAACACACAAGCATTTAAAAGATCTTATAGTCCATCATTCTTTAAATTTCTAAAGATCAAAAGTGTATGTTTTGCTTAATTGAAATTTAAATCTACTTAATTAATCAGATAATTCAAAGACCAAAACTAAAACTGTTGGAATATGCATAAAGCAACAATGGGAATAGTAAATAACTATTACAGTGATTGAAAGGATAAACAACAATTAAGACAACAACAAGTTGTCAATATATTGATCTTGAATAAAACTTCAAATATGGAACTTGTATTCGAAAATACAAGAGCATGAACTGCTACACTTGTGGCTTGTAGATCCGCTGAGAAGACAAACAGTTAGAGTCCTTCGTCTGTTAAGTTGACACCTGAAACACCTAGCAACCAATTAGATAAACGCAACACCACCGGCTGAGTCGAGAGATGGCTCTCTGTCTTTAAGACAAGATTGCCCCCGTATATAGGCTTTACGGAAGTGTGGACAATAGTCACCCAAGATGAAACAACAAACTATCAATTGTGCAAAGCCTACACAAATGATCTCAGCGAAGAACACGAATAATGAAGATTGCTAAGAGAAGGATTGCTTATCAGGAAAATCTGATATCTTTGTGGTGTTGTGAACTTATTTTTCAGTTCATATATCTTCATCTATAAAATTGAGCCAAAGCCTCAATTTATAGGTGTGCAAGATGACCTCTTCAAATGCCCCACAATAGCTATCAATAGCCATGTAATTGATGACATTTAACCCCCAACAAATGCAGCCAAATAATGGTCCAAGTAATGGCCTTTATTGGGTGGATTCAATGCCATTGAAACCCCCTAAACAACCAAACCTTTTGGGATTCCGTCGTGCAGTCACTGTTGATGAAGCGTCGCGGCTCTGCCACCTTAGCGCCGCGGCGCTAATTCAACCATAAAGTCGTCGAACTTACCGCCAGTCACGCGTCGCGGCGCGGCCCAGTTCGGAAGGCGTCGCAGCCCTTCTCGGCTCCGCGACCCTTTTCCGAACCGTTCCATCTTACACCTCGCACAATCCTTCCTTCATTTACCAACGTGGAACACATGTCATTTAGCAAATAACCATCCATCATTCTATGTCTCAAACATTTCACTTACGTACCAATATCTCTTTCATTAATGAAATTTACGATACTTGGCACTAAGATTGCACGTGTGTGGAAATGATATTTCCAATGTGCGGGGCCCAATTATTCGAGTCATAAATAATGAGATAAACTTAATTTCACATTAGTAAATTTCCAATAATCCCCTCTTGAAAGAGATTTTGGGGCACACACAACGTGCCTACTTTTAGCAATCTTTCAGCGAAACGATATTGCATCAGGAGAGGTAGCTTACGCTTTGAACCTTCCCTAGTTGAATACCATCAGACTTACTTATTGCGTGGTGAACGGGATTTCTTAAACCGTCAGTGTTTAATGTAAGTCAAGACAACGGTACCAACATAATACCTCCCCTTTAAACGTTTCTTCTTTTGTTCTGTCCGTTGTGGCCGCGGACACACTTGGATTCTTAAGTGCGTTCCTTTGAGGCGGTCTTTCCTCGCACTTAAATGGGTGATCTCCTACAAGGTATCCTGCTATACCCCACTTCACAAGTGTTAGGAATTATTAAAAGTTTCTCCAACCTTAACTTCAACCATTTGAGGATCGTTAAAGGTTTGGACGCTTAACCTTTACCCACCATGCTGGTAGTAATTTAATGTCTATCACGGGAACGGCTTTGGATTCATGTTTCTTAAATAGAAATCATAATCTGAAGTGCTCTTGCTTCCACCGAAGCGCTCAACTGAACCTTTTGCAGCTTAGTTTTCCCATTTAACCATATTCTTGGGATCTCCAGTCAGTATGGTTAGGTTACCACCGCAAAAGGTTTGTATCATTTGGGTTTTAACCCCATTTCCCTAGACAGGAAAAACTCTTGATCTTCGGGTAGCCCTTAGTTAAAGGTCCGCAATATCCTTTGATTAGTAATCAAGGAAGTGACCCCCGTGATGATCAACTGTCATATGGTCTTATCTCTCCGATAGATCCGACAGATATGTCCAGACGACATCATCCGTGCCCTTCCTGAAGCCGACTGGCTAGCCACAGTGTATAACTGCTGAAGGCATGGGTTTCTCCCAATACGGGACGTCCTCTAAGGAGTCGTGAAGTTACTCAACTTCTTTCATGCTTTGTTTAAAGCGATAAACTCCGATTCCATCATGAATCTGCCGATGTAAGTTTGCTTAGAGGATTTTTTTCCAAGACCCACCATACACATTTACTTGTGGCTTTAGTGTTCTTCATATTTGATGTCCAGTTTGCATCACTGTGTTCTCCCAGAACATCTGGACTTCCAGAATACCATAATCTATAGATAAGAGAATATTTCAAATATAGTTATATCCGACTTAACGCCTTTTATCGATCATTTCTAGAATCACGAGTGAACCTTAGTTCAACTGATCTGCTTTTGTAAGCTGATACCAGGTCGGTTGTAGTTTGTACAATATATTGAACTACATATGACCTGCGCATATCGATCATTGTATATGGGTGCACCATGATTATAATCAGTTCTATGATTCATATCCATCGGTGGCTTCACTGAGACTGTCACAACTTAGTTTGGAGTTAGACCAATCCATTAGATGTCTTAGAAATCTCAATTCCTAAGATGTCAGCTATGATACCCACGTCTTTCATATCGAGACTTTTGTTTCAATATGACTTACACTTTCAGACTGTTGATTTTCCAACTGTTGGCTTTCTAACTTTAGAGTCAATGTTTCTGTTGTCAGATTCATTATTCCTGTTTTATCTGAAACTTCTAGGACCAAAATGAAAACATTTCAGAGACCAAAATGAAAGTTCGGGAAGAAGCCCAACAGTCCAGCAAACCAACTCTGATCCTCCCCTTCCAACTCTCCGGTTAGGAAGGTTGTTTCAACATCTATGCCACGTAAGACTGCAATGGCCCTGGATGTTAAGTTATTCACAGGGGAGCACATGTACAAGTAGCCGAGGCCTTATACTCGTCAGTAAATCCATCTACTTAGTACTCACTTTAAGTATCCACTTTCACAACCCAAAGGTTCTTTTCCCGGAGGAAGATCAACCATTACACAAGTATGGTTCTATATGATGAAATTTATTTCTCTCTCTGTAGCTTCTTTCCAAAGCAACGCTTTTGGAGATGACAATTATTGGTTGATTGTCCATGGTTCGTTCTCAACCATACAAGCTAAAAGGTCTAGAATAAGTCTTTGTCCCCTCTTTGCTCCGTCTCGATTCAACATCTAGAATCCCTGAGTTATGTAGATCTGGAACATTAAGTTTCGGATAGTCAGCAACTTTTAAGTCCTGTAGATACGAAATGTTTAGTCCTTGACAATCAGGCCCTCGCGGGTTCTTGTTAACCTCGAGCAATTACTTATTTTTCCATCTCAAGGAAAGTTATCCTCAAAGAATTCAGCTTTTTTTGACACCAAGAGGCGATATAAGCACTACTGTTATTTGCAGATTCAGTCCAACTTGACCTGTTTCGATATTCCAACCTCTACGAAGCCACCCCACATCACAACATGTGTATGTGAGATCCTTTCCATATTTCACACGGAGGGTTATCTTTATCCTTATGCGTAGTTCTGTTGAGAATTGCATTAGCAGTAAGGATCGTCTTGCCCCACATAATTTGGGCGTATGGCTTTGCGCTTGGCTAATACCGTTAGAATGAGGTAAGAAATGAACAGTAGTTTGATGAACGATGCTTCACATTCTCCTCCTCTATCACTACGAATTCCTCAATCCGTAGGCTTAGTTGATCTTCAACTTCTGCTTTGTAGCGCTTATCCGCTTCAACAACTTCATCTTTGCTTTTCAACAAACAAAGGATGCAATACGTTGTACCATCATAAAAGGTCACAAAGTACTTGTCTCCCCCTTCTATTTTGTATAAACTTCAAATCACCCATAAAAGTGTGACTAAGTTCTAGAGGAGCGGTGCTTCTTTTGCTATTCCTTTGATGGAATTTGTAAAGGTGATTTTGCCTCTTAGCATACCTCACAATCATTTTGAGGGTTTATGTCGACAGAGGGCAATAATCTCAACTTTGTTAGCTTTTGAATGACTTTCTATTTAACGTGTCTTAATCTATGATCGCATAGATGCACGAATTACAAATATATCATTCATTTAGCTATAGACATACTATATCATTCTTAGTTATTACAGACCTGTTGGACTAGTCTCAAACCAGCTTGACCAACAACGTCTCTTAAACCAAGTTTGAGACATGTATCACCTCCTTTTGGAGTGATCCCATTCCCTGAAGTCCGATTGAGGACAACCTCTCCAGCCCCTTTTATTTTAGAGGTGGCGTTATTTCACATGAACAACCTCTTGCCCGTGGTTAGGGCGTAACCGGATCATATGTGATCTGGATACTCTGGTCCACTCCAGTTGCTTTGGCAGACTGAGTGTCCAATTTCTTTTCTGCCTTTCTTTTGGCCTTCAGATCATTTAATACCTTGAAACTCTGGCCCACCTCATTAGGTGTCCATTACTTTTCTGTCAAATGAATTATGGCCCCACTCCGATCGCCCGTAGGCTTTGTACGACTGAGTGTCCAATATCATCCTATCATATGAATTCTGGCCCACTCCAGTCGCCCGTAGGCTTTGTACGACTGAGTGTCTAATATCATCCTATGAAGGATCTTCTGTCAGTTAGTGTGACAGGTTCAACGTCTTAAGATAAACCATTATATTTTAGTCTTCTTCCCTTGAGATTGGTGCCCAAACATTTTTTGGCGCTTACTTAAGAGTGGTAACAGTTTTCACACAGTTAGTGGATCTCTATCCTTCGTATGTGCGAACATACTTTACACACTTTTAATAATTACACTCAAAATAAAGGATCTTTTAAATTTTGTTTACAATAGTCCAATCTTTAACCGGGAAGGAAAGAGTTTTAATATCTGATTTTAGAGTGTAGGAAATAAAAGGTTTTAATGAAAAACACTTCCATATTCTCAGCCTTGCTTTACACACCTTTATTCAGATATTAACTTATTATTGATAAGGAAGGATTAACTTAGACCTTTTGGATTCTGGCCCACTTCAGTTAGACTGAGTGTCCATATCCTCCTTACCATAGTTTGGATCCTTTGTCTGTGACAAATATATGACTTTTGCTATATGATAGAATATCATATTCAGCCTTATCATCTTGTCCCAGTTGACATCCTTAGCCTCTCATCGGCGTTTGTTTCCACCCCCATCGGGAGCGGTGACACCAACTTGTCCTTGATCTTTAGCCGTACTAGCATGACTATCAGCAGTATCTTAAAGCTCAGCATTAGAACCAGGGGTCCCTTCTTTGACGAAAATAGATTTGTAACTATCGTCAAAGAGAGAACCAAAACTAGGACCAATCTCGAAAGCACGGTTGTCAATAAGAGAACCACATCCAGATTTGGTCACACACTTGTCGACCAACATCTTTCGAATCACTAATACCAATCTTGTCTTAAAATTGTTGGAATATGCATAAAGCAATAATGGGAATAGTAAATAACTATTACAGTGATTGAAAAGATAAACAACAATTATGACAATAATAAGTTGTCAATATATTGATATTGAATGAAACTTCAAATATGGAACTTGTATTCGGAAATACAAAAGCATGAACTGCTACACTTGTGGCTTGTAGATCCGCTGAGAAGACGAATAGTTAGAGTCCTTCGTCTGTTAAGTTAATACCTGAAACACTTAGCAACCAATTAGATAAATGCAACACCACCGGCTGAGTCGAGAAATGACTCTCTGTCTTTAAGACAAGATTGCCCCCGTATATAGGCTTTACGGAAGTGTGGACAATAGTCTCCCAAAATAAAATAACAAACTATCAAGTGTGCAAAGCCTACATAAATGATCTAAGCGAAGAACACGAATAATGAAGATTGCTAAGAGAAGGATTGCTTAGCAGGAAAATTTGGTCTCTTTGTGGTGTTGTGAACTTATTTTTCCGTTCATATACCTTCATCTATAGAATTGAGCCAAAGCCTCAATTTATAGGTGTGCAAGATGGCCTCTTCAAATGCCCCATAATGGCTATCAATAGCCATGTAATGGATGACATTTAACCCCCAACAAATGCAGCCAAATAATGGTCCAAGTAATGGCCATTATTGGATGGATTCAATGTCATTGAAACCCCCTAAACAGCCAAACCTTTTGGGATTCCGTCGGGCAATCACTGCCCATGAAGTGCCGTGGCTCTGCCACCTTAGCGCCGAGGCGCTAATTCAACCGAAAAGTCGTCGAACATACTGCCAGTCACGCGCCGCGGCGCTGCTAGGAGGCGCCGCGGCCCTTCTCTGCTCCGCGACCTTTTTTCGATCGGTTCCATCTTACACCTCGTACAATCCTTCATTCGTTTACCAACGTGGAACACATGTCATTTAGCAAATAATCATCCATCATTCTATGTCTCAAACATTTCACTTACGTACCAATATCTCTTTCATTAACAAAATTTACGATACTTGGCGCTAAGATTGCACATGTGTGGAAACGATATTTTCGATGTGCGGGGCCTAATTGTTCGAGTCATAAATAATGGGATAAACTTAATTCCACATTAGTAAATTTCCAACAAAAACTTGATGATATCTTAGAGACTAAAAATGAAATAAATTCATACAATTATTTTCTACCATCAGCTTAGAATAATTTAGGGAGAAATGGTTTTGTGGCCATTTACATAAATATTTCATTTGTGGCCATTTACATAAAAAGGGATATTTTCTTTTATTCAAATTATAAAAGGGCAAGAGATCTCATTTTCTCGAATAATCTACCACAACACCTATACAATCTTGTAGAATACTTTGAGGTAATTTATTCATTTCTCTACGGTATTATTAGGTACTTTTCAATTTTTATTTTTATTTTTTACAAAAACTATAGTACTCCCTCTGTCCCAATTTGTATGACACACTTTCTTTTTTAGTCTGTCCAAAAAAGAATGACACATTTTCTTATTTGATAGCAATTTAACTTTAAACTTTACCTTTTACACTTAACGAGATAATAAATAACCACATAAATATCTTTGGCTTGTTTTAGATCACAAGATTCAAAAGTCTTCCTTTATTTCTTAAACATCGTGCTCAGTCAAACTACATCATATAAATTGGGACGAAGGAAGTAATAGCCTTAGGCCTCATTTGTTTTCATTAAGATAAAGACGTCCGAATATGAATTATTAAGATAATGTCTTTAGATCTGAATACTGAATGATGAAGACTATTTCTTTTCAACATTTTGAATATGCATAATATATTTATTTAAACATAATAAAAATACAAATAAGAAAGTAACTAAATATCACATAGAAAATAAATATAAATTTAATAAAACAAAAATATTATTTAATAAAAAATGAAATATTTATGTTCCCTAATAATGATGGAGATGCTTTGTAGTGGTAGTGGTAGTGATTGTTGATGCTAGTGAGTGGTGACTAGTAATGATGATAGTGATAATTGTGATGGTGGATCTGGTTGGTGTTGTAGTAATTGGCGCTATAGTAGTGGTTGGTAGTAATGACGGTGTCAATGTTGGTGGTGGTGGCAATGTGTGGTGGTTGACCAAGGTGTTGGTGATAGTTGGTCGCGCTGCCAGTTATGATGGTAGATGTGGTTGGTAGTAAGGATTGACTATAGTGGTGGCAGTGGCAACAACGAAGATGTTATTGATATAATTATAATGATTAGAGGTGGTAGGTGTGGTAGTGACTGACAATAGTGATTGATGAGGGTGGGTGAGTGGTGGGGATGGATGAAGCTTGGTAGGTGGGGTGGATGGATGGTGGGGATAGGTGGGTGGGTAGGGGTGGGGGTAGATGGTTGGGGTGGGGGTGGGGGTGGGTGGGCAGGTCTTAGTGGGAGTGGGGCTTGGGGTTGGGGATGCAGCTGGTGAAAAAAGTTATTCATGCAAAAATATCTCTTAATAATATTTAAGACTTTATTTAAGATCTTAATGATTAAAATTTATTCGGACCACATAATATTTAAATTTTAATATAAATAAATGCACATCTAAGGTATGAACCATTCATATTGAGATCTCGATTAATGAAAACAAATGAGGTTTGTCTATATAGTTTAAAGTCATTTCTCACATATTTAAAATACATGCAATGATTCGGAGAAAAGATGGAGATGTATTGTTCTCGATCTCAAAATTAAGGGTTAATTACAATTTATTCTAACATAATAAAACAGAGAGATGAAAAGGAACAAACCATTGAAAGCTCGTTTTGGGATTGAATTGGTTGATCTGGATATGCACTACATAACTAATATCCAAAAATTCACTCTACTGATTGCCTTTTCAATTATTTTACTATCTTCCAATGGAGTTCTTGTTGGGATACAATTGTTATAGGGAACGGGAAGTAAGTAACTATTACAATAATAGAAAGGATAAACTAACTATTACAATAAACTGGAAATCAAGAACTTAACCGATTGCTTGTGTGATTCGCTGAGTCGAGTGATGACCCTCTTTCTTTAAGACAAGATTGCCCCGTATATCTCCTTTTACGGTATTAAGTAATAGTCTCCCAAGATACAACAACAACTTTAACAAGTGAGCAAAGAAAACTCAAGTGTTACTCTTGAAGAACTTTGAGTATAGTGACTTTGCTAGGGAGGAAAAATATAAAATCAGAAAATCTGGAGTATTTTCTAAGTGTTTGGTGTAGTGTGTTTCAATTGAGACAAAGGCCTCAATTTATAGTGTAAGGAGAAGACCCCTCAACTAGCCAACTAATGACCTTCAATAGCCATGTAATTGCACTTGATTGAGGGGTTACATTCAGCCAAATAATGGTTGAATTCATGTGGCAAGTAATGGAGAATCAATGCTCCAAAACTAGCCCAAAGATCAGATTTTTTCCAACTTCCCATTTAAGCATTTTGCCTCCGAAGCGCCGCGGCGCTGTACATTAGCGCCATGGCGCCGCGGCTCCAGTGACT
This sequence comes from Anisodus acutangulus, assembly GCA_029783415.1. Taxonomy (NCBI): domain Eukaryota; kingdom Viridiplantae; phylum Streptophyta; class Magnoliopsida; order Solanales; family Solanaceae; genus Anisodus; species Anisodus acutangulus. The sequence goes on from CM056505.1 coordinate 15,374,452, forward strand.
GCCCAGCCATTTAGTGTCGCGGCGCTGCCTGGGAGGCGCCACCGCTCCGACGGTGTGGCGCCGTGGCCATTCACGGCCCCGCGGCGATTTCTGACTCGTTTCATCTTACACTTCATACAATTCTTCCTTCTTTTACCAACGTGGAATACTTTGTCATTTGGCCAATAACCGTCCATAATTCTATGTCTCAAACGTATTACATACTTACCAATATCTCTTTCACTAATAAAATTTGTGATACTTGGCATTACGTGTGCACGTGTGTGGAAACGACGTTTCCGACGTGCAGGCCCAATTGTTCGAGTCATTAATTAATGGGATATACTTAATTCCACATTTAGTAAATTTCCAACAGTTCTAGCTAAGAGTCCTCGGCCAATATGAGTAATTTCTTTTTCCTTTTAAAATAAATCCTTATCTTTCTATTGTTGGTGCTATTATATTTGCCTTAATTTTTCATTATTTTGATATTTTTTTCTTTGAATCAACAGGAAGCAGAAATTAGAGAAGAAAACTCCAATGTTAAGCAGACATTGAAAGGTAATTTAATATAAGGAACTTTTGGGTTTGAATAATTTAAAGCGCATTCCGGTGTACTAAGCTCCCGCTATGCGCGGGTCTAAGGAAGAACTGGACCACAAGGGTCTATTGTACGCAGCCTTATCTTGCATTTCTGCAAGGGCTGTTTCCACGGCTTGAACCCGTGATCTCCTGGTCATGGTATCAACTTTACCAGTTACTCCAAGGCGCCCCTTCTTTGATTTGAGTAATTTAACCAGAAACTATTCTATTTTATAACAAAGCATTGAATTTTGTGTTAACCTTTAGTGGATTATGGGGTCAGAAATGCCAGTCTTCGATAGTAGCCAAGGAGAATTGTGCTCTGCAATGCTTGTCCCCAATCTGTTATGAGCTTATTTATGAGAGTTATCCTGTAAGAAATAGTAATTGATCTTATGGTGCATTTGCTTATTATTGTCACCTTCATAATGCTAAACTGTATATTGGGGAATTTTATACTAGTTAGAAGAAGGGGAGAAAGATACTCTAAGGAGCCAAGAATACCAGTACTGCATGCATAGGTATTTCCTTGTCTTTATAAATTTGTTGGCTTAAATTGTGATTGAGAAACATAATGATAGTGATTTGAGGTGTTGTATGGTACTTATGGAAAATCTAATACCTTGACAAGGATTTTAACTTTATACAAATAGCCAGCCGGATTAACTATTTACTTTTTTCGGTCGGTATTACACACGGATCATATATGATTCTACACATATTATACGTGCGTTATAAATACAATGCATCCTCCGGTTATTTTTAATTTAAATGGTTGGATGGACAGTTATTTAGATTAAGTTTTCTTTTCTGTATGACCTTGTTTCTGATTTACATTTTTCCTTCTTCTTTAGTTATATTTTGTATGATGGATTTAGCATAATTGATCTCAGCTTGGTAGCCACAAGATTGTATAAAGACGATCGAATCATTAGAGATACCTACAAATATAAGTGTGGTCAGCAAAATTTGTTAAAATTGTCACATAAGTAAATAGTGGAAACTCATGAAGGCAAATTTACGATTACATCATTGACTTAATCAGAACTGTTACTGATAGGTGCTCTTAGACCTCGTTCAAATAAGTAAATTACAGTAAAACTAGCCAGTTACATTGTCAGTTCTAACCTTTTGTATTCAGTATGGCAAATTAGTAATAACTCTAGTTGCAGTTATTATTTCTGGTAGTATTGAGGGTAATCGATATAACTAAATTTCGAACTTTGAATGCATACCTATGACTGTCCTATTTATACTTGAGAGGTAGAGTAGTTGACACTAAATTAAAAGTATGCATACATCCCCGTTCTCTGGTATTAGTACTGAGATTAGGGAGCAGATCTATTATATATAGTGTTATTCTTTCCTTCTTTTTGTGACACAGCCACCAGTAAACATAAGAAACCATGTCAAATGAGCCAATTACGCTGAAAGTTGCGTGGCGTTCTGCCAAAAATAATGCAAGTTCTGAACTCCACTCCTGTGATTTGAAGAACTACAATATTTGGTAGTATGGTACAAGTACCACACTTTTTTTTATCCAGTGCTCTTTGGTTTCTGAAATCTGAACTGGCAATGGAAAGAATAGATGCAATAAACCATATGGAAAATGTATCTTTTCCAGCTTTCCTCAATTTCTTACCTACATCTCACTTTCATTTCTTTTCTGGTTGTTGAAATTGAAAAAGGTTTGGTATGCCATGATCTTATGTGTTATCCGAAAAAGTTTTTGTATATACTTTGATACACAAAAAGCCCATGACGTCTTGCAACTTCTTGCCATTCTGTCACTGATCTTTTCTTAGTGAATTTGCTAAAGCCAATTTGACTCAGTTACATGTCTTTCTACAGAACCATTTTAACTATCCAATCTTAATTTTATATATATATATATATATATATATATATATATATATATATATATATATATATATATATATATATATATATATATTTACGGTCTTGGCAGGTACTCCCTAGGAGAGAGTTTGGATGGTATTAAAGGTACCTTTGAGTAAACTAGTCTTACAAATTGGCAGAACTGCCAGCATGTCTAGTGTGGTGTTTGTATTTGAACTTCTTTGCCATTGGGAGGTGATAAGAGGGACGTAATAGAAAGGCGGTATGATGAGAACTTAACAAGCGCGCATGCTAGTATGATTGTGTAGGCATTATGTTTCATGTAAACACACCCATGTTCAATTTTCTTCTTCTTCTCTGACTTATCCTCTCTCCTTGCGGAACTGAGGAAGCAATATTTTGCATTTTCCCCCTATTGATACCTCTGACCAGTGAATATTGTTGGATATGTAAAGAACGTACGAGAATAATAAATAATTATTACAGTAATCGAAAGGATAAACAACAAAGATTACAACAACAAGTTGTCAATCTCCTGATCTTGAATTGAAACTTCAAATCTGGATCTTGTATTCAGAAATACAAGAAATGAACTGCTACACTTGTGGCTTATAGAACCGCTGAGAATTCGAATGGTTAGAGTCCTTTGAGATTCAAGTTCACACCTGAAACACTTAGCAACCAATTAGATAATCACAACACCACTGGTTGAGTCGAGAGATGACTCATTGTCTTTAAGACAAGATTGCCCTCGTATATAGGCTTTACGGAAGTGTGGACAATAGTCTTCCAAGATGAAACAACAAACTATCAAATGTGCAAAGCCTACACAAATTATCCCAGCGAAGAACACGAATAATGAAGATTGCTAAGAGAAAGATTGTTTATCAGAAAAACTGATCTTTTTTTGGTGTTGTTCACTTGCAAGTATGTTCACTTGTTCATTTTTTTCATCTATAGAATTGAGTCAAAGGCCTCAATTTATAGGTGTGCAATATGACCTTTCAAATGCCCCATAATGACATTCAATCGCCATGTAATGGATGACATTTAACCCCCAAATAATGCAGCAACATAATGGTTCAAGTAATGGTCATTATTGGGTGGATTCAATGCCATTGAAACCACCTCAACAACCAAACCTTTGGGATTCCGTCGAGCAGTCACTGCCAATGAAGGGCCGCAGCTCTGCCACATTAGCGCCGCAGCGCTAATTCAGCCAGAAACTCACGATGCTCACTGCCAATTAGGCGCCACGGCGCTATAAGGGGGCGTCGCGGCCCTTCTCGACCCTTTTCCGACCTGTACCATCTTACACTTCGCACAATCTTTCCTTCATTTACCAACGTGGAATAATTGTTATTTAGCCAATAACCGTCCATTATTCTATGTCTCAAACATTTCACTTACGTACCAATATCTCTTTCATTAACGAAATTTACGATACTTGGCACTAAGATTGCACGTGTGTGGAAATGACATTTTTGACGTGCGGAGCCCCAATTATTCGAGTCATAAATAATGGGATAAACTTAATTCCACATTAGTAAATTTCCAACAATCCCCTCTTGAAAGAGATTTTGGCACACACACAAAGTGCCTATTTTCAACAATCGTTCAGTGAAAAGATATTGCATCAGGAGAGGTAGCTTCTGCTTTGAATCTTCCCTAGTTGAATACCATCGGACTTACTTACTGCGCGGTGAATGTGATGTCTTGAACCGTCAGTTTTTAATGTAAGCCAAGATAACGGTACCAACACAATACCTCCCCTTTATTTATTTATTTTTATTATTATGTCCGTTGTGGCCGTGGACACACTTGGATTCTTAAGTGCGTTCATTTGAGGTGGCATGTCCTCGCACTTAAATAGGTGATCACCTACAAGGTATCCTGTTATACCCCACTTCACAAGTGTTAGGAATCATTAAAAGTTTCCCCAACCTTAACCTCAACCATTTAAGGATCATTAAAGGTTTGAAAACTTCACCTTTACCCACCATGCAGGTAGAACTTTAATGTCTATCGCGGGAACGACTTTGGATTTACGTTTCTTTACAGAAATCATAATCTGAAGTGCTCTTGATTCCATCGAAGCGCTCAACTAAACCTTTTGCAGCTTAGTTTTCCCATTGAACCAAATTCTTGGGATGTCTTGTCAGTATAGTTGAGTTACCATCGCAAATGTTCGTATTGTTTGGGTTTTAAGCCCATTCTCCTAGACAGGCAGAACTCTTGATCTTCGGGTAGTCCCTTAGTTAAAGGGTCCACTATATCATTTGATTAGTAATCAAGAAAGTGACACCCGTGATGATCAACTGCCATACGGTCTTATGTCTCCGACATATCCAATAGATATGCTCAGACGCCGTCATCCGTGACCTTTTTTGAAGTCGATCGGTTTGCCGCAGTGTATAACTGCCGAAGGCACGGGTTTCTCCCAATAAAGGACGTCATCTAAGGAGTCGTGAAGTTACTCAACTTCTTTTCATGCTTTGTTTAAAGCGATAAACTTCGATTCCATCATGAATTAGCCGATGCAAGTTTGCTTAGAGGATTTTCCAAGACCCACCATACACATTTACTTGTGGCATTGGTGTTCTTCAAGTCTGATGTCCAGTTTGCATCACTGTGTTCCCCCAGAACCACTAGACATCCAGAATACCATAATCCGTAGATTAGCAAATATTTCAGACATCCTCATATCTGATTTAACGCCTTCTATCGATCATTTCCAGAATCACGAGTGAACCTTAGTTCAACTGATCTACTTTATAGGCTGATATCAGGTCGGTTGTAGTGTGTACAATACATTGAACTATATGTGACCTGCAAATATCGCTCATTGTATATGGGTGCACCATGATTCCAATCAGTTCTATGATTCATATCCATTGGTGGCTTCAACGATACTGTCAGCTATCTCACAACTGAGTTTGGAGTTAGACCAGTCTGTTAGATGTCTTAGAAATCCAATTCCTAAGATGTCATCTGTGATACCCATATCTTTCATATCGAGACTTTTGTTTCAATATGACTTCCACTTTCAGACTGTTAATTTTCCAACTATTGGCTTTCTAACTTCAGAGTCAATGTTTCTGTTGTCAAATTCATTATTTCTGTTTTATCTGAAACTTTCAGGACCAAACATGTAAACATTTCAGGGACCAAAATGAAAGTTCAGGAAGAAGCCCAACAGTCCAACAAACCAACTCCGATCCTCCCCTTACAACTCTCCAGTTAGGAAGGTTATTTCAACATCCATGTCACGCAAGACTGCAATGGCCCTAGATGTCAAGCTATTCATAGGGGAGCACATGTCCAAGTAGTCGAGGCCTTATACTCGTCAGTAGATCCATCTACTTTGTACTCACTTTTGAGTATCCACTTTTACAACCCAAAGGTTCTTTTCCCGAAGGAAGGTCAACCATTACACAAGTATGGTTCTATCTGATGGAATCTATTTCTCTCTCTGTAGCTTCTTTCCAAAGCAGCGCTTCTGGAGATGACAATTCTCTGTTAATTGTCCATGGTTCATTCTTAACCATACAAGCTAGAAGGCCTGGAACAAGTCTTTGTCCTCTCGTTGCTCCGTCTCGGTTCAACATCTAGAATCCCTGATTTCTGTAGATCTGGAATATTAAGTTCCGGATAGTCAGCAACTTTCGAGTCCTGTAGATACTGAACGTCTAGTTCCGAACAGTCAGGCACTCGCGGGTTCTTGTTAACCTGGAGCAATTACTTCTTTTTCCTTCTCAAGGAAAGTTATCTTCAAAGAATTCAGCATTTTTTGACACCAAGAGGCGATAAGCATTACTGTTATTTGCAGATCCAGTAGATATGCAATTTACAGTGTTAGGTCCAACTTGACATGTTTTGGTATTCCAACCTCTACCAAGCCACCCCACAACACAACATTTGTAGGTGGGATCTTTTCCATGTTTCACACGAAGGGTTATCCTTATCCTTATGCGTAGTTCTGTTGAGAGTCGTATTAGTGGTAAGGATAGCCTTGCCCTACATATTTTGGGCGTACGACTTTGCACTTGGCTAAAATCGTTAGACTGAGGAGCGTAATAAGCAGTCGTTTGATGAACAATGCTTCACATTCTCCCCCTCTATCACTACGAATTCCTTAATTAGTAGGCTTAGTGATTTTCAACTCTTGCTTTGTAGTGCTTATCCGTTTCAACAACTTCATCTTTGCTTTTCAATAAACAAAGGATGCAATACGTTGTACCATCATCAATGAAGGTCACAAAGTACTTTTTTCCCCCTCTATTTTGTACAAACTTCAAATCACCTATGTAGGTGTGACTAAGTTCTAGAGGAGCGGTGTTTCTTTCGCTATTCCTTTGACGGAACTTGTCTTACCCCCTCTATTTTGTAAAAACTTCAATTCCCCCATGTAGGCGTGACTAAGTTCTAGAGGAACGGTGCTTCTTTCTCTATTCCTTTGACGGAATGGAAAGGTAATTTTGCCTCTTCGCCTACCTCACATTCATTTTGAGGGTTTATGTTGACAGAAGGCAACAATCTCAACTTCGTTAGCTTTTTAATGACTTTCTATTTAATGTGTCTTAATATATGATGGCATAGATGCACGAATTACAAATATATCATTCATTTAGCTAAAGACATACTGTACCATTCTAAGTTATTATAGACATGTTGAACTAGTCTCAAACCAGCTTGACCAACATCGTCCCTTAAACCAAGTTTGGGACATGTATCACCTCCTTTTAGAGTGATAACATTCCCTGATGTCCTATTGAGGACAACATCTCCATTCCCTTCTACTTTAGAGGTGGCATTGCTTCACATGAACAACCTCTTGCCAATGGTTAGGGAGTAACTGGATCATATGTGATCTGGATACTCTGGCCCACTCCAGTTGTTGTGGCAAACTGAGTGTCTAATTTCTTTTCTGCCTTTCTTTTGGCCTTCAGATCATTTAAGACCTGGAAACTCTGGCCCACCTCAATAGGTGTCCATTACTTTTCTACCTTTCTTTTGGCCTTCAGATCATTTACGACCTAGAAACTCTGGCCCACCTCACTAAGTGTCCATTACTTTTCTGCCTTTCTTCTGTCCTTCAGATCATTTAAGACCTGGAAACTCTGGTCCACCTCACTAGGTGTCCATTACTTTTCTGCCTTTCTTCTAGCCTTCAGTTAATTTAAGACTTGGAAATTTTGGCCCACTCCAGTCGCCCGTAGGCTTTGTACAACTGAGTGTCCAATATCATCCTATCAATTGAAGGATCTTCTGTCAGATATGTGACATGTTCAACGTCTTAAGATAAGTCATTATCTTTTACTCTTCTTCCCTTGTGATTGGTGCCTAGGGAAATCTCTGCTCTTACTTAAGAGTGGTAACAATTTTCGCACAGTCAGTGGTTCTCTATCCTTCGTATGTGCGAACATACTTTACACACTTTTAATAATTACACCCAAAAGAACGAATCTTTTTAAGTTTTGTTTACAATAGTCCAATCTTTATACGGGAAGGAAGAATATTCAATATCTGATTTTAGAGTGTAGGGAATATAAGTTTTAATGAAAACACTTTCATATTCCCAGCCTTGCTTTACACACTTTTATTCAGATATTAACTAAACACGTTATAGATAATGAAGGATAATTAACTTAGACCTTTTTTATTCTGGCCCACTTCAGTTAGACTGAGTGTCCATATCCTTTTTACTATAACTCGGATCCTTTGTCTGGGACAGATATAAGCGCTCTGCTACATGATAGAACAACATCTTCAGCCTTCTCCTCTTGTCCCAGTTGACATCCTCAACCTCTCGTGGGCGCTTGTTTCCACAACTCTCAGGAGCGGTGACAACAACCCGTCCTTGGTATTTAGCCGTACTAGCATGACTATCAGCAATATCTTGAAGCTCAACATCAGATCCAGATATCCCACCTTTGACGAAAATAGATTTGTAACTGTCATCAAAGAGAGAGCCAAAACTAGGACTAAATTTGAAATAACGGTTGTTGACAGAGATAGTATTTGAATTGTTAACAGAACTGTTTTCAAGAAGAAAACCACAACCATATTTGGGACTATATCTGCTAGCAAGCATCTTTCGCGCACTAATACAATCTTGTCTTAAAATTATTGAATATGTAAAGCACGTACGAGAATAGTAAATAACTATTACAGTGATTGAAAGGATAAACAACAAAGATTACAACAACAAGTAGTCAATCTCCTGATCTTGAATTGAAACTTCAAATTTGGATCATGTATTTAGAAATACAAGAATATGAACTGCAACACTTGTGGCTTGTAGAACCGCTGAGAATTCAAACGGTTAGAGTCCTTTGAGATTCAAGTTCACACCTAAAATACTTAGCAACCAATTAGATAATCACAACACCACCGGCTGAGTCGAGAGATGACTCTCTGTCTTTAAGACAAGATTTCCCTCGTATATAGGCTTTACGAAAGTGTGGACAATAGTCTCCCAAGATGAAACAACAAACTATCAAATGTGCAAAGCCTACACAAATGATCTCAGCGAAGAACACGAATAATGAAGATTGCTAAGAGAATGATTGCTTATCAGAAAAACTGATCTTTTTTTGGTGTTGTTCACTTGCAAGTATGTTCACTTGTTCATTTTTGTTCATATATAGAATTGAGTCAAATGCCTCAATTTATAGGTGTGTAAGATGGTCTTTCAAATGCCTCATAATGACATTCAATTGCCATGTAATTGATGGAATTTAACCCCCAAGTAATGCAGCAACATAATGGTCTAAGTAATGACCATTATTTGGTGGATTCAATGCTATTGAAATCACATCAACAACCAAACCTTTAGGATTCCGTCGCGCAGTCACTGCCAATAAAGCGCCGCGGCTCTGCCCCATTAGCCCCGCGATGTTAATTCCGCCAGAAACTCACAATGCTCACTGCCAATCAGGCGCCACGGCCTGCAAGGGGGCACCGCGGCGCTCCGACACCGCGGCCCAGTCCGGGAGGCGCCGCGACCCTTTTCCGACCCGTACCATCTTACACTTCGCTTAATCCTTCCTTCGTTTACCAACGTGGAACACTTGTTATTTAGCCAATAACCGTCCATCATTCTATGTCTCAAACATTTCACTTACGTACTAATATCTCTTTCATTAACGAAATTTACGATACTTGGCACTAAGATTGCACGTGTGTGGAAACGACATTTCCGACGTGCGGGGCCCCAATTGTTCGAGTCATAAATAATGGGATAAACTTAATTCCACATTAGTAAATTTCCAACAAATATGACATCTTTCTATGTGATTGATGCCCTGAAAAAGCAATGTTCTATAAGGTTAATGTAACACTCCTAATTCAATGGTTTTATTTGAACCACACAATATGGATTGAGCAGTGGCTTGGAAAATAAGACAACACTTGTTGATGGGAATTGAGGAGTAGTAAGGAATGATAAAGAGTGAAATTCAGTCACCCTCTCCGCTTTCTTTTATTGAGAAGACGGCCATTATGTATATATCATCATTAGGAGATTGCATATTTGCGGAGCAGTTTTGGAACCTACTAACGTTTACCATCAAGTAACACTCAAATGGTCGAATACTTTGAGTCTTAAATTCTCATACGATTTTAAAAAAGGGCTGCTCGTGCACTAAGGTCCCGCTATGCGCGGGTCCGGAAAAAGACTTGACCACAAGGTTTTATATTGAATTTGTTCAATATGATAAATATTTTAATATATTTGAGAAAAGATTTTACATTGAATTTGTTCAAATGGGTTTGGATTGACAATGAACACTGTAATTTGATGATAACAAAAAATTCTGTCTTTTAGGCTAAATCTAGTAAACGGTTCAATGCACGGCTAATATTAATGGACAAAGTGCTAATGTTCTCAGGGGTCGTGTGGTAGCACTAAAGAAACACTTTATTCAATGATTAATTTTTGCATAATTTATACCACGTTTAATAGCTAGTAAAAAGACACCTTATTGATGTATTAATTTATGCATATTTATACCACCATTGGTAGTTAGTTAAGTTTTCATGTATAAAATTAGTACGACATTTGGTTTGCAATTTAGAACCCGACATAACTAATACATGTATAAGTTATGAGAGAATCTATGTATTATTTTATGTGGGTAGAAGATGGAATAACTAATACATGAATAAAAAGTTGAAATGACAATATTACTCTTATCACTTCCCACTTACATACTTTCCTTTTCTAACTTTTATATAAATTTTCAATATAATATTTTAATATTTTGTAAAAAGAAAATATAATAATTTAATTTTAATTGTAAATAAATATTTTAATTTTAAAAAATATATAAAATTTATTAACTTTTAATATAACAAATTAACATTCAAATAAATAATTTATGCATAACTAAACCCTGCATATGTAAATCCTTCATAACTAATACCCGCATAACTAATACCTATATTACTAATACCTGCATAACTAATACCTACATTATTAATACCTGCATAACTAATACCTACATTATTAATACATGCATAACTAATACCTACATTATTAATACCTGCATAATCCTAACCGACTACCAAATCAGCTACCAAACCACCCTTAAGGTTCCCGGAGGATGTAACAACACTTGTACCACTTTCAAAACTCCAAATTATTGTTGCACTAGTGACCCTTGCATGTGGACCTACTTTTTATTTAATTTTTTTAAAAAAACAAGATGTCCTTATAGCTACCCTAAAGATGATCCTACAAGTACTTGCCCCGGTGGAAGTATTAATTATAAGGCTGGCTTTTGTCCTCTTGGCAATGATTCTTCCTATTTCCCTTTGGAGATGTATGAAAATGCTGATGAGGTAGCCTAGACTCAGCGTCCGAGTTAGGATTTTAAGTTTAAGCATTTTACATTCTAAAAATACCGCCTATTGGGTTTTTGAAAAATTATTTAAGCTATTGAGTAAATTTCTAATTACAAATACAAAATTTGAGTTAAAGCTATTGATTCATAGCCGAAGTTATAGCTCTGCCATTGGGCCTAGCAGAAATGGTCTTAGATTTTTTTTTCTGTTCTGGAAAGCTTGTAAAGTTTGTTGTAATAAAGTTTCTCTAAATACAAAATAACAAAATAGAAAGGCAAAAATGTTTGTCTTAGCTATGGTGGTCGAGCTCCATGTAACACTGTAGGGTTCTGAGTATACTATCACTACGGGGGCGAAACGAACTAGCGAGACAATTTCTATCGCTAAACAAAAAGAATTAATCACTAGTTCTATTTGACAGAGGATTAGCAATTATTATTAAAAAAAACATATTAGTTGCGCGCTCTTTAATAACATACTAGGTAATTTACCGGCGCTTCGCGATCATAGATGACTTGATTAAACTTACAAATTTAAATGTTAAAAATAAGAAAAAAAACTAAAGATATTAGAAAATTTGACTCAATATAGCTCTATATATTTTCAGATTGTAAACATTTGTTCCTTGATATAATTGCTTTCTGAATATTAATCAAGCATCGTTTCTCTATTTTTTGTACAAAATAAATTTGCTTCTTATAAAATACTCCCGGAGGCAATTAAAAAGGAATGAAACTTTTAACTTCATATCATAGAAAATAATTATGAATCACAATTCACATATAGTTCTCTTGAAAAAAGGATAATCTTCAATATGTGTCACTTAAATTTACAGTGGAACCCTCTAGAATTGTGAATTTGTGTTGATGAATGGACATACAACATTTCAAATAAATTGGCATTAGCCCTCTCAACCAAACGTGTCTGTACGTAACACACTCTTTCCAACTGATTATCTGGGAATCTCGTTCTCTTATGTTGTTTTTTCGTCTTTCACTTGAATCTTCAATTCTTATTCCAAACTCCAAAAAACTTCTCCCATAGTCGGTCGATCTGCACCATATCCAGCCAAGCATTTCTCAGCAGTGTTTACAAATAAGTCGTCAAGGATTCAAGTGCTTTCTCGAGTGGAATCCTAAGATCAGTAATTGCCTATGATTCTCCTGTCATTAAACATTTTATCACCCATTCGATCAAGTTTACCAATTCCTTGGGAAGAGTGGCGCCACAGAGGACTTCAACGCAACCCGATCATAAGATGAAAACAAAACCAAATAATGAAGCAGAAAATATTTTCTATGACACAGAAGAAACAAACCTGCATGTGACTCAATGAAGAAGAACATTTTTCTGGTTCATTACTCTAACTGACACTATTATTAACACAAGACTAAAATTTCCATTACATGGAACTCTTATCGAGTTCTTGTACTAAAATTTCAGTAACAGAAGCTAATTCTAATGTGAAAAAGTCATTTAGTAGGATCTCTTACTACTAATTTCAAGTGGGAGGGTGTAATATAAACTGAGACCAAAAGTTAAAGGGTAATTACACAATTCCTGGTACTTGGAATAGATTAGCATAGCAATGACCAATGGTTAATTGAGCCACCTAAAACCATTCTTAGATAGATCAAGCACTCCTGAACTTGGATATATGTAGTTAATATTAGCCCCTCCAAGAGGTTGTTTTCAATATTCTCATCCTTTGGATGCCCTTCTACTGCCTTCTAAGTCCCAAAATGAAAAACAATGTCCTATGTGCCTCTGACACAGACTTATGCCCGAAAAAAATCAATGACTTGAAAATAGCCAATGCCTCCTTAAGAAGCTGCACATTCCACATAAATGTAAATGCAATATACTTCGTACCATCGTCTACTTCAAAAAGCAGAAGGGCAACGACAAAAATAACAAATATCGAGAAAACAAAATTCTCAATGAATCCTCTTCTTCCACCACTCCTTACATACATAAATTAGAAATTTCAGATAACAAATTGAAATTAATATATTTTGTAACACACAAATTGAAGACAATAGGTCGGATTCGGCAACTTGATCACTTGGATGATGTATGAACTGCATTGGAATACGAGAAGAATGGATGCAATTCAAGGGCATATATAGATTTTAGAAACTGAAAAACTGGAAGAGGAAAAGATCAGAAACAGAAAGTTCGCATTTATTGAATTCATTATGATATAATAGGTGTATTTAATTAAGAGAATCACAGAAATCATATTTCAATTTTTTGACATAGCAAATAGATGGAAAAAATATAAGAAAAAGGGGGGAAAATATAATTATGTTTCTTCGAAATTAATAACTCATGAGATTAATTTAGCAAAGAGTTAAATATGACACCTTTACTTTTTGGCTAATCTTTTAATAAAATATGAAGAGAAAATATGAAAAAAATGGGAGGAGATAAATAAGATTCCTAGCCTAAGAGAGGTACCACCTTACTTATAAATATATATATATATATATATATCGTGGTATTTCTCCAATTGACGGTAACCATAGCTAAACCACAATAAAAAAATAATTAAACAAATTGCCTCCAACAATAACATCACTTTCCAAGGAAATCATCAAAACTTGAAAATGGTATAGCCTTCCAAAGTGGAAATCTGATGGAGCAGTAAAAGATTTTGAGAATGATTGCAGACTAATTAACGACAACCGGTTTAATAATAGAAGAAGTCATTTCTTGGAGAACATTACAACTTACTGCACAAAGCTTCTATCTTCCGATCATATTAAAGTACTTATGGGCTTTCCTTACACAGTAAATTTCCAAATCAACTTCAAATAAAAGATTTTACCAATAACAAATTGATGCAATATCATATGCCTAAAGGGCCAAAGGAAGAATCAAATTCATTGGGAATCAATAGAGGCATATACATTCAAGAAATAATTTCAAACCAACATCAAATGTCACCTAATTAATGGAGGCGTCAATATTCGTTCCAAGATCATGAGTTTTCAATTTAATCTCTATTCCAATGTAAATTCAAGTTACCTATTTACTAAATGGTTCTAACCACTATTAAATCTGTAGGAAATTACTTCAGCACTTTGCCATAACAAAGAGGTAAAAACTAAAAACACAAACTTCAAAAAACAATTGAGAATTAAACCGAGCATAATGAGCACCGACCTTTTTTTAATTTTCTGTACCAATTGCGAGAAAAGGGAATAAGACACAATTATTGCATCTAAGACAAATCAACAGCGTAAAAACAACACACAATAATAGTTATTTTCAATCTTTATAATTATATGTCGAATTCATAAGCTATAATCTTACTGCCTTTCAGCTTCAACAGATAACCAGAAAATTATTCAATGAATATATTGTTGGAAATTTGCCTTTGGCGGGAGTTGCGACCGACCAACTTTAACGGCTTAAACACTAGTGTTACGTATGTTGGAGAATCCGGTTCTTCACACATGCATGATCTACTAAGTACGTAGATAACCGTAGGGCCAAGAATCGTCAAATTTCATTGAGAAATGAAAGAGATATTGGTCCATGAAGTAAGGTGTTTGAAGCATGGAAAGTGTGGTATTGTGTTCAATTCTCCCTCATCGGTAGAGGAAGAAAGAATTGTTGTGTATATAAGACTCGAAATTGGTTTGGGGTTTGGGACCCCAAGGGGTATCCCATGTGTTTAAAGGAGGGAGGACCTAGATGTACTTCGATTCAAGGAAAGACCACACGCGCGCCGCCCGCCCGTCCGGTCACGGGCCACGGGCTGTGGGCCTTCTGATATTATCTTTTTGGGCCAGAGAACTTTTCCAGAAGTACAGTTTGATCCCAGAAGTTCCAGATGTACACTTCGGACCAGAATTCTTTCAGATGTACAGTTTGGTCCCTGAAGTTTCCAGAACGTCAGAATTTGGACAGTCAAAGCTGAAACGCCAAGCTCTCAATTCAGCCATTTATTTTGGCTGAATTACTCCTCCTATAATGGCCAAATCCGTTGGTCTTTTACCATTTATGTTGGTGACTTTACTACCTCCATAATGACCATTATTTGGCTATTATGGAGGCAGTTTTTCAGCCCCTCCATCACCTATATAAACACCCCCTTACACCATTGTTGAGCAAAAAGAACACACATATAATATACACGAAATTCAGAAGCTTACACAAGCAGAAAGTTTTCTTCTTCCTACAACTTCCAAGGCATCATTTCGTTACTCAATATTCTTCAAGGTAGCTCTTGAGTTTCCTTTGCTCAAGTGTTCCATTGCTGTTTTATCTTGGGAGACAAATTGTCCAGGACGTATAAAGGATACATACGGGGCAATATTGTCTTAAGGACAGAGTGCCACACTCGACTCAGCAAAACCAGTTTCCATTTTTCCGTCTTCAACAAAATTGTAATTTCAGTTTTGTGATTATATTGTAATTTTCAGATTACTAGTTGAATTATTGAATCTTTGTTTATCCTTTCGAATACTTGTAATAGTTATATACTTCCCGTACTGCTTTATAAAGTACCATAGAGCAAAAATACCCAACAACTTAAGACAATATTTGTATAGTATTACTATTAGTGTTCGAAAGATGTCGGTCAAAAGTTGTGTGACCAAATCGGGATATGGAAATGGTTTTCTGGTAGAAGAGAGTGATGATGATGAACGTGTTCATGGTGTCACCGCTACCAAGACTGGTGGGAACAAGCGCTCACGAGAGCCTGAGGATGTCAACTGGGACAAGAGGAGAAGACTGAAGATGTTATTCTATCTTGCAGCAGAAGGCCTATATCTGTCCCAGACAAAAGATCCGAATAATGGTAAGAAGGAACTGGACACTCAGTTTGATGAAGTGACTGAAGTGAGCCAGAATCCGAAATTGGGATAAGTAGTTTTTCTTACTTGTCAAGAATAAAGATTAAATGATGTCTGATTAAAAATGGATTAAAGTAAGGAGGAATATGAAAATAATTTATATTCCTTACGCTTTAAAATCAGAAGTTTAATCTTATCTTCTTTCCCGTTTAAAGGTTGGATTGTAAACGACTTAAAAATATCCGTTCTTTTAAGTGTAATTGTTAAAGTATGTAAAGTATGTTCGCACATACGATGGAGAAAGATCCACTAACTGTGCGAAAACTGTTACCACTCTTAAGTAAGCGCCAAGAATTATCTGGGCACCAATCTTAACGGAAGGAGTCTAAAAGTTAAAGACGTAGAACCTGTCATACTATTTGGCAGAAGATCCTTCATAGGATGATATTGGACACTCAGTCATACAAAGCCTTCGGGCGACTGGAGTGGGCCAAAATTCCTTTGATATGATGATATTGGACACTCAGTCATACAAAGCCTCAGGGTGACTGGAGTGGGGCCAGAATTCATATCATAGGAAAAGTAATGGACACCTAGTGTGGTGGGCCAGAGTTTCCAGGTCTTAATGATCTGAAGGCCTAAAGAAAGGCAGTAAATAAATTGGACACTCAGTCTGCCAAAGCAACTGAAGTGGGCCAGAGTATCGAGATCACATATGATCCGGTTACGCCCTAACCACGGGCAAGAGGTTGTTCATGTGAAGCAACACCACCTCTAAAATCAAAGGGGCTGGAGAGGTTGTCCTCAATAGGACTTCAGGGAATGAGATCACTCTGAAAGAGGTGATACATGTTCCTAACTTGGTTTAAGGGACGTTGTTGGTCAAGTTGGTTTGAGACTAGTCCAACAGGTCTGTAATAACTAAGAATAGTACAATATGTCTATAGCCCAATGAATGATATATTTGTAATCCGTGCATCTATGCCATCATAGATTAAGACACGTTAAATAGTAAGTCATTCAAAAGCTAACAATGTTGAGATTGTTACCTCCTTTCGACATAAACCCTCAAAATGAATGTGAGGTAGGCGAAGAGGCAAAATCACCTTTCCAAGTTCCGTCAAGGGAATAGCGAAAGAAGCACCGCTCCTCTAGAACTTAGTCACACCTACTTGGGTGATTTGAAGTTTATACAAAATAGAGGGGGGAGACAAGTACGTTGTGATCTTCATTGATGATGGTACAACGTATGGAATCCTTTGTTTGATAAAAAGCAAAGATGAAGTTGTTGAAGCGGATAAGCGCTACAAAGCAGAAGTTGAAAATCAACTAAGCCTATGGATTGCGAAATTCATAGCGATAGAGGGGGAGAATGTGAAGCAGCGTTCATTAAACGACTGTTCATTACTCACCTCAGTCTAACGGTGTTAGCCAAGCGCAAACTCGTACGCCTAAATTATGTGGGGCAAGGCGATCCTTACCGCTAATGCGATCCTCAACGGAACTCCGCATAAGGATAAGGATAACTCTCCGTGTGAGACATGAAAATGATCTCACATACAAAAGTTGTGATGTGGGGTGGCTTGGTAGAAGTTGGACTACCGAAACAGGTCAAGTTCGACCTAAGACTGTAGATTGCATATCCACTGGATCTGTAAATAATAGTAGTTCTTATCGCCTATTGGCGTCAAAGAATGTTGAATTCTTATAAGATAACTTTCCTTGAAAAGGAAAAAGGAGTAATTGCTCAAGGTTAACAAGAACCCGCGAGGGCCTGACTGTCCGGAACTAGACGTTCCGTATCTACAGGACTCGAAAGTTGCTGGCTATCCGGAACTTAATATTCCAGATCTGCAGAACTCAGGGATTCTAGATGTTGAACCAAGACGGAGCAAAGAGGGGACAAGGACTTGTTCCAGTCCTTCTAGCTTGTATGGTTAAGAACGAACCATGGACAATTAACAAATAATTGTTATCTCCAAAAGCGCTGCTTTGGAAAGAAGCTAAAGAGAGAAATATATTCCATCATATAGAACCATACTTGCGTAATGGTTGATCTTCCTCCTGAAAAGAACCTTTGGGTTGTGAAAAATGATACTCAAAAGTGAGTACAAAGTAGATGGATATCTTGACGAGTTCAAAGCCTCGGCTACTTGTACATGTGCTCTCGGGAGTAGCTTAACATCATGGGACATTGCAGTCTTGCGTGGCATGAATGTTAAATGCCTTCCCAACCGGAGAGTTGGAAGAAGAGAATCGAGTTGGTTTTACGGGACTGTTGGGCTTCTTCCACGAACTTTCATCTTGGTCCCTGAAATGTTTATATTTTGGTCCTGAAAGTTTCAGATAAAAATGAAACAATGAATCTGAGCACGTAAACATTGACTCCTGGTTAGAAAGCCAACAGCTTGGAGAATCAACAATGAAAGTAAAAGTCATATTGAAACAAAGTCTCGATATGAAAGATATGGATATCACAGATGACATCTTAGGAATTGGATTTCTAAAGACATCTAACGGATCGTCGATAGTTGGCAGTCTCGTTGAAACCATCAATGAATATGAATCATAGAACTGATTGGAATCATGATGCACCCATAGACAAGGAAGCGATACGCACATATCACGTGTAGTTCAATGTATTGTACACACTACAACCGACCTGGTATCGTCCTACAAACAGATCAGTTGAACTAAGTTTCACTGATGATCTTAATACATGATCAATAGAAAGTGTTAAGACGGATATGACGATATCTGAATTATTCGCTTATCTTCGGAGTATAGTATTCTGGATGTCCAATGGTTACGAGAGAACACAGTGATGCAAACTGGACATCAGATCTGAAGAACACCAAAGCCACAAGTAAATGTGTATGGTGGTTCTTGGAAAATCCTCTAAGCAAACTTGCATCGGCCGATTCATAATGGAATCGGAGTTTATCGCTTTATACAAAGCATGAAAGAAGTTGAGTAACTTCACGACTCCTTAGAGGACGTCCCTTATTGGGAGAAACCCGTGCCTTCAGCAGTTATACACTGTGGCTAGCCGGTCGGCCTTAGGAAGGACACGGATGACGGCGTCTGGACATATCTGTCAGGATTTGTCAGGAGACATAAGACCGTATGGCAGTTGATCATCACGGGTGTCACTTCCTTGTTTACTAACTAAGGGACTACCCGGTGATCAAGTGTTCTGCATGTCTAGGGGAATGGGCTTAAAACCCAAAATATACGGACCAATACAGTGGTAACCCAACCTTACTAACTGGAGATCCCAGTAATTTGGTTCAATGGGAAAACTAAGTTGTAAAGGTTCAGTTGATCGCTTCAGTGGAAGCATGAGCACTTCGGATAGTGATTTCTGAAAAGAAATACCAAATCCAAAGCCGTTCCCGCGATAGACTTTAAGTGCTATCTGCAGTGTGGGTAAAGGTTAAGTTTTCAAAACCTGTAATGCTCCTCAACAGTTGAGGTTAGGTTTTTTGGGAAACTTTTAATGGTTCCTAACACTTGTGAAATGGGGTATAGCAGGATACCTTATAGGAGACCACCTATTTAAGTGCGAGGATGGGCCGCCTCAAAATGAACGCACTTAAGAATCCAAGACGTTGTCCATGGCCAAAACGGACAAAACATTACGAAGAAGAGAGTAAGGGAATTTGTTGTGCTGGTATCATTGTCTTGGCTTACACTAAACACTGACGGTTCAAGACATCACGTTCACCGCGCAGTAAGTAAGTCCGATGGTATTCAACTATGGAAGGTTCGAAGCTGAGGCTACCTCTCCTTATGCAACATCGGTCCGCTGAAATATTGCTGGAAATGAAAAAGACACCATATGAGTGCGCCAAAATCTCTTTCAAGAGGGGATTTTTGGAAATTTGCCTTTGGCGGGAGTTGCGACCGACCAACTTTAACGGCTTAAACACTAGTGTTACGTATGTTGGAGAATCCGGTTCTTCACACATGCATGATCTACTAAGTACGTAAATAACCGTAGGGCCAAGAATCGTCAAATTTCATTGTGAAATGAAAGAGATATTGGTCCACGAAGTAAGGTGTTTGAAGCATGGAAAGTGTGGTATTGTGTTCAATTCTCCCTCATCGGTAGAGGAAGAAAGAATTGTTGTGTTTATAAGACTCGAAATTGGTTTGGGGTTTGGGACCCCAAGGGGTATCCCATGTGTTTAAAGGAGGGAGGACCTAGATGTACTTCGGTTCAAGGAAAGACCACACGCGCGCCGCCGCCGCCCGCCCGTCCGGTCACGGGTCACGGGTCACGGGCTGTGGGCCTTCTGATATTATCTTTTTGGGCCAGAGAACTTTTCCAGAAGTACAGTTTGATCCCAGAAGTTCCAGATGTACAGTTCGGACCAGAATTCTTTCAGATGTACAGTTTGGTCCCTGAAGTTTCAAGATGTACAGTTTGGTCCCTGAAGTTTCCAGAACGTCAGAATTTGGACAGTCAAAGCTGAAACGCCGAGCTCTCAATTCAGCCATTTATTTTGGCTGAATTACTCCTCCTATAATGGCCAAATCCATTGGTCTTTCACCATTTATGTTGGTGACTTTACTACCTCCATAATGGCCATTATTTGGCTATTATGGAGGCCGTTTTTCAGCCCCTCCATCACCTATATAAACACCCCCTTACACCATTATTGAGCAAAAAGAACACACATATAATATACACGAAATTCAGAAGCTTACACAAGCAGAAAGTTTTCTTCTTCCTACAACTTCCAAGGCATCATTTCGTTACTCAATATTCTTCAAGGTAGCTCTTAAGTTTCCTTTGCTCAAGTGTTCCATTGCTGTTTTATCTTGGGAGACAAATTGTCCAGGACGTATAAAGGATACATACGAGGCAATATTGTCTTAAGGACTGAGTGCCACACTCCACTCAGCAAAACCAGTTTCCATTTTTCCGTCTTCAACAAAATTGTAATTTCAGTTTTGTGATTATATTGTAATTTTCAGATTACTAGTTGAATTATTGAATCTTTGTTTATCCTTTCGAATACTTGTAATAGTTATATACTTCCCGTACTGCTTTATAAAGTACCATAGAGCAAAAATACCCAACATATATGTAATCTCCATACTTCTTTTGTCTCCTTGAATTAGAGGAAGGATGCATACATAAAAAGGTGCTCTCTTCAAACTCTTGTTTTTTCTAACTACACCATAAAAATAATCTCGTTGTTAGTATGCCCTTTTTTTTTGTTGTAGGAATCAGTCTAGTACAGATATTTTCAAGAGTTTCCTAGAATTCGGATATACCATTATCCTATATTCAGTCTTAACAAAATTAGTAGGTCTAGATCACAAACAATAAGGAGAATGAATAAAAACGTCTTCTAGATGTAAGAGAGGGGCAATGGTATGACGAACCTTCACTTTATGAACAATGACTTTGAGATTGAGGTAATTTCTATTCGACATATATTACTGAATGAGGGAAAAATTAAAGGAAGAAAGTCTGTCCTTTAGGGTACTCATGTCTTCTCCACCAAATACAACCCCATGGCCATCTGGCACGAAGCTGATTCATTAACACCTCTATTATGATAGGCATAGTTGTTTAAGACAAATTTGAAGATCATAATAACTTTCATGGACCCAAACTACGTATTCTCTTGATAAAGAACTGTCATACACATAGCACATGCACAAGTTGCATTGAATTGCATAAATAATGAATGAATTAAAATTGGGGAAGACATTTGTTGAGATTAGCTTAGTTAGTTTTAGTTTAGTATCCAAGTTAATTAAGTGATGTAATGGCATTCTTGTAATTTAGACAAGCAGTTAGTTGGTTAGATTAGTTAGAAGATATTTTCTCTACTCTTTTTTGATGTGTATATAATGATCAATGAATGAAAACAAATGCAGTGTTTGCATTTACCAAATCATATGTTCATCTTCATCCTCTCATTTCTCTCTCCCTCGATATTCCTCTCTCTCTCACACAATTGAGCTTCACAACTCCATTAATGGAGGCAATGAGCTGAGCTCACATTCTCTATGCTTCAATTGTTCAATTAAACATGGTATCAAATCCTAGTTGATCGTTCTCGATCTCTACGCATTTGCAAGTAATTAATTCCGCGATTTACTTCACCTAATTGTGATCGTTCGATCGAACCCTAATTTTTCAATCTCGATCATTTCAAGTAAATTGGTAGAAATTGATCCATTTGTAACTGGTTTTAGGTAATCAATCTCTCATCGATAATAGAGAATAATACTATTCAATCTCCATTTCAATTCAGTTCAATTGCGAAGTTGTTGACTTTGTCTTTCTATGAGAAATCATGACTGAACCTCAAGTCAATGGTAATACAATGGTGGCTGAACATACAACTCAAGCAACTCAAGTAACCCTAGATTCTGAAAATCCTTTGTACATGCATCCAGCTGAGAGTGCTGGATCAACCCTAATTCCTGTGAAGTTTGACGGGACTTGTTATCGATCATGACGGGAATGGATGATGGTTGATATGTGCGTTATTGATAATGGTGGGTGATGATAAAAGATCTGTGATCTGATCCCTAAATTGGATTTAGGGCTCAGACTAGCTTAGAAAATCAACACAGAAATGTTCTGTCAGGACGTCGGCACCGCGACGCTTGCTAGGGTTTCAAGGTGGCGCCGCGGCTCCATGGTGGAGCGTCGTGGCTCCTGTCATGGAAAAAGGAAGGGGCCGCGGCTCCTGTCTGAGATCTGAGATTAAAAGATTCATTTTAAAATTATGGACTACTGGACATGAGGTGTCGCGACTCCATAGTGGAGCGCCACGATCCTAATACATTACAGAAGCCGAAAGGCTTCTGCCTTGCCAGCGCCGCGACTCCATGGTGGAGCGCCGCGACGCTAATGCATTGCAAAAGCAGAATTTTGGCTTCTGTCTCACTGGCGCCGCGACTTTAATGATTAGCGTCGCGGCCCCACCGGTCCAAAAAAAAAATCAAGTTCAAAATGTATAACCCACGATTATTATTATATAATATATTATTTGATAAGTATACTGTTTGTATGCTAAATGTCAATATGTTTGTCATTTAAATAATTAGTATAGTGTCCGCACTATATATGTCTGGGTAGGCGGCACCCAGTGTGTGTTTAGTTAAGATGCTTTGTGGACATAGCATGCTGGAGTTGATCTTGGCTAATACCCGAAATTAAAATGTTCCCCAAAATTTAATACAAGTCTCATTTAAAATGAACGCGTCGTCCGTCATAATTGATTGTAGTGCAAATTTTTTTGGCGAGATGAGTACTTATGCCACAACATTTGCTCTAAGTCTACGAGGACTCAGACTTTTTCATAGATGCATGTTAAATGTAAAAGTGGGTGATAAACCTTCATGAGTATTTACACCACATTGTTTGCTCTATAAGGCAAAGCTCACTTAGATACATAATTGTAGTCGCATAACGGGGTTGACTTGCTAGGCTGTCTTGGCGCCATAGTGTCAGACAAACAGAGGGACGTAGATCGATTGTTTAGAACATTCGGTCAAACAAGAGTTACAAATTGTTTGTAATTAGTTTTGGAGACCTACCAGGTTGTGCTATTGAAGTTATCAGCCACATCAAACGCGGAGATAGAATGAACGTGAATCTTGGCCCATTATGATCGTATTTGATATGAGTTCGTATTCTTCCATGGGGTCGAAGAGTATGTTAAAATAGTGGGAGCTAATTAAACTAAATGCCCTGTTAATTAGTTAACGAATGTGTTCAATATAAATTATATTAGAGTATAATTTCAAGTCTATCTATTTCTTCAGAATTTGTATAAAATGTCGAATCTATCACTGAAAATGTTGGTCGATACAAACAAGTTGACTGGAGCAAATTACCCTGACTGGTTGAGAAATCTGCAATTGGTATTAATATTAGAAAGAATTGAGTATGTGTTAGACACAGTGTTCCCCACAGTCCATGCTGAAGATTCTGCTGAGTATGCCCTATTTGACAAGGTGTATTATCAGAAACATCTAGACGATGCTACCTCAGCATAATGTGTAATGTTGTCCTCTATGATTTTGGAGTTACAGAGGCAACATAAAAACATGGGCCCCAACGAAATGCTAGAACACTTGAAGAGTTTTTATGACTCACAGTCTCAGACAATGGAGTATGAACTATTGAGAGACATTTTTAAGTGTAAGCTGAGTAATGGGGGTCAAGTGTCAGCGCATGTTCTGAAGATGATTGGGTTGATAGAATGGTTGGCTTCGATTGGAATGAATCTGTCTATAAATGTCTCTGTCAAACTGATCTTGAACTCACTTCCTGGTTCATTTGAGAATTTCATTTTGAACTTCAATATGAATGGGACCAAGGCAAGTCTTCCAGAGCTTCACAACATGTTGAAGACCTTTGAATCATCTACCTCTAAAGGTAAAGGTGTGCTCATAGTGGGCTCTTCTAGCAAGTTCAAACCCAAGGGTAAGAACATGCAGAAGAAGAAGGGTAAGACAGTTGCTGCACCCACAGTTTTAGAACCTAGAGGAGGTGTTCAGAAGAAGGCGAAGGTAGCTTCAGATGTGTGCCTCCACTGCAAGAAGAAGGGCCCTGGAAGAAGGACTGTACAACTCCAGGAGGAGGTAAAACATTAGGTGCTTCTAATTCTACTAGACAAAGTATGTTTATCATTGAGATAAATATGTCTATAAGTAACTCTCACTGCTGGGTATTGGATACCGCTTGTGGCTCACACATTTGTAATAATGTGCAGGGTCTGATTGACAGCAGAAAGGTTGGACCTTGGGAGGTAGACCTGCGCGTTAGAAATGGAGCACGAGTGGATGCTGAACGCGTGGGAACTTATAGACTAGATTTATCTTCATGCTTTTGTTTAGAACTAAATAATTGTTATTGTTCCTTCATTGACGAGGAATATTATTTCTATCCCAGTGTTAGATATTGAGGGGTTTTCCTCATTAATTATCAATGGCAGTTATGTACTGTCTTTTAAGGGTTTTGTTTGTAGAAATGCTTCGCTTGTGGATGGTTTGTATGTTTTAAACTATAGTCGTGAAATTTTTAATGTGCAAAATAAACGAGCTAAGATAAGTAATCCAATAAACCCAACCTACTTATGGCACTGTAGATTTGGTCACATCAATAAATCAAGGATAGCAAGATTAAGGAAGTTAGACTACCCGGAACCATTTGACTTGGAGTCCTATGGTAAATGTGAATCTTGCTTGAGAGGAAAGATGACCAACAAGCCACTTTGGGAAAGGGGTGCGAGCCAAAGAGGTACTTGAGTTGGTCCATACTAATTTATGTGGGCCATTTTCAACTCAAGCTAAGGGAGGCTTCCCTTAGTTCATCACGTTTACAAACGATTTCACAAGGTTTGGACATCTGTATCTTATGAAACACAAGTCCGAAGACTTTGAGAAATTCAAGGAGTACAAGTCAGAAGTAGAGAATCAACTTGAAACAAGTATCAAGACCCTTCGATTAGATCGAGGAGGTGAATACTTAAGTAAAGAATTTCTGGATTACTTGAAGCTTCATGGAGTCCAATCACAATGAACACCTCCTGGAATGCCACAAATGAGTGGTGTTGCTGAAAGGAGAAATCGAACCCTATTAGATATGGTTAGATCCATGATGAGTTTTTCAGCTCTACAAATATACATTTGGGGCTATGCATTGCAAAGCTCAATTTATATTTTGAACAGGGTTCCTTCAAAGTCAGTAGAGAAAACTCCAAATGAGATATGGAATGGCAAGAAGCCAGCACTTAAACACATGCGACCCTGGGGGTGCCCTGCATATGTAAAGAAGATGCTTACTGACAAGTTGGAATCTAAAAGTGAGAATATTATTTTGTGGGGTACCCAAAGGAAACTAAGAGATACTATTTCTATCTTCCTGGAGAACATAAGGTCATTGTTTTCAGAAATGCAACTGTACTTGAAAAAGACTATGTCTACAAGGAACAGAGCTGCAATGCGATAGAACTTGAAGAAATTCAAGAACCACAAGATAACACAGAAGTTGAAACCTTGTCGAATGACCAAGACAATGATTCAGTGGGAGTATTTGGTGAAGATTGGGTACTTAGAGTACACCCTTTAGCCAGTGGGAGTGTTGCGAGAGATAGTGCAGAAACTCAAGGCTCTCACACACAACCAATGGAAGATGATACACTGGTTGTACATCATTCCATTCAGAAAATACATGAAAATGACATTCGTGTAAGCTCTCAAGGTGGTGGATTGTCCAGCACACAAAGACCTTCTCACAATCAGAATACAACAAATACTGAAATGCAGAATAATAAACTCCGTATGACCACTAGGACTCATCGTCCGCCTGAAATACTTAATCTCCTTGTTGAAACATACAATGAGATAGATATTCCTGATGACGATGAACCTACAACCTACAACGAAGTTATGTTAGACATTGATTTGCAGAGATGGCAAGAAGCCATGAAATCTGAGATAGACTCGATGTACATCAGTCAAGTTTGGAACTTGGTTGATTTACCAACAGGGGTTAGACCCATAGGATGCAAATGGGTCTTCAAGAAGAAGATTGATGCATATGGCAAGGTACAGACTTATAAGGCAAAATGTTATAATTAACAGGCTGGGTCGATTATGATGAAACATTTTCACCTGTTGCAAAAATTAAGTCCATTCAGATTTTTCTTGCAATAGCCTCATACTATGATTATGACATTTGGCAAATGGATGTTAAAATGACTTTCCTCAATGGTAACTTAATTGAGGATGTGCATATGATACAACCTGAGGGTTTTACATCCAAGACTAAGCCCAAAGCAGTATGAAAGATACAGAAGTCCATTTATGGACTTAAGCAAGCCTCAAGGAGTTGGAATATTTGTTTTGACAAAGCAGTCAAATTATTTGACTTTGTTAGAAGCAAAGAAGATCCCTGCATTATAGTAAGCGCAAAGAAGGGAGTATTGTCTTCATTGTTAAATATGTAGATGACATATTAATAATGGGAGATAATAAGACTCTCATGCAATCAGTCAAGGAATGGTTATCCAGAACCTTCATGATGAAGGACTTCGGTGAAGCCTGCTACATTCTTGGAATTAGGATCTACAGAGATAGACCTAATAGATTGTTAGGGCTGTCACAGTCTTGATATACCTTCATTTTCAATGGTGGAGCAGTGAGTTGGAAAAGTTCCAAGCAAGAAACCACTGCTGATTCGATGACTGAATTCGAGTACATTGCTAGATCAGAAGCTTGTAAAGAAGTTGTCTCGATATCTGAGTTCTTAAAAGAACTAGGGGTTGTTCCAAATGTCACTTGTCCAATAACAATTTATTGTGACAACACTGATGCGATTGCGCAAGCAAAGGAACCAAAATCAACGAACAGAAATAAGCATGTACCAAGGTAATACCACATACTCAGGGAGATGGTGGAAACTGAAGAAATAAGATTAGACTTTGTTTCCACAGATGATAATCTAGTTGACCCGTGTACTAAACTATTATGCTTAGTTAAGTATAATGGTCATTTTGAAAACATGGATGTTAGATACATTGGAGATTGGCTCTAGGACAAATGGGAGATTGAAAGTATGTATGTCCTAGAGACAATCATTATTAGGGACAAATGTACTTGAACACATTCGTATTATTAATAAGATTAATATATTTATGGCATTGCAATTATTGAATTATTATTTGATTGTTTGTAATTATTCATTAATGTACATCACTTGAGCTTACGTTGTCATTAATAGAGTGAGATATTAATGATAGAACATAACTCTCAAAATAACCTCGACTAATGATCATCGAGAATAAGATATCGATGATATGTTATAAGTCGGCATGTGGTCTGCATCACATTCTTAGAGAATGTAGTATGTCTCACCTGCTACGAGTAATGGTTACTAGTGATAGACACATGGATTCTTTTGGAAAGTATTGGTATACCCTGCTGATAAACTATTTGTTAGACATGTCTAGAGTGTTATCAGCGTGTGGGATATAAAGGTCCCAGAATGACCCTTCCCCAACTTTAGATCGGTGGGTTTGGTTTGTGAGGTTGGGTGACACGTTTCCCAAGGTGATTGGATAGAAATGGGGAGGGGGAAAATAATCTAACTTTTGAGGTTTTAAAGTTCTAAGTTTGACTAAAAGTTGAATTTCGGGTAAATGTGTCTATAAGCAAATTTTGAGAGTTCTATTAGGTTCGAAACGTAAATTGACTTAGATGGTTGGTATGTATCTCGGGGGACTCGGGAATGTTTTGTTAATGAGTTTTGGTTTTTGAAAAAGTAGAGTGATTTTATGGAAAAGTGTACCTTAATGATGTCAGATCAATTTTTTGAGTGCACGAGTACGTTCGTAACAATGTTTGTTCTTAAGTTGCATGCTTTGTTTATGTTCGAAGCATTCTGAATGAGTTTCGGGTGTTGGTTCGGGACTTTTGAGATTTTTGGACTTGGCCTTCAACTGGTTTTTTGGTGTAGTGGGTTTACTCTTCGCGTTCCTGAAGGGTTTCTCGCGTTTGCAAAGAGTTGGGTCATATGGTCATCGTGATCGCGTGAATGGGCGCATGATAGAGTAGAAGGCTTTTGGGCCGGGTCGCAGTTGATCCTCGAGATCGCGAGGCTCCGTCCACGATCGCGAAGAAGGTTTCAACCGAGCAGTGTATTAATTTTGAAATACGTGAGAACATGTCATTTTAGGATATTTAAAGTTCTAGAGCTAGGATTGAATCAATATTTAGTGGTATCTTCTAGTTTCTTCAATAGGGTAAGGATCTAACCTTCATTTTAGTATTTTTATCATTGAATCCCGCAAGAGTTTATCGTTTAAATCATGTTTTGGTTGAGGAAATTAGGGGTTTTAGCCCTAAGGGAATATTGAGGGGACAGGGAAATGGAGGACCAAAACTGAGGCTTTTTAAGTTGATTTTCTGGATTTAGACTTTGGGGGTTGTTGGTGTTCTAATTTTGAAATTAAAGTCTGATTTCGTCGACGTGGATTCGAGTCACTTTATGGCGAGTTTTGACCCGAATATTTATATACCAATATGGGTATTGTTGGATTTGTATATTCATATAGAATTCATATTTGATAGAGTTGGATCGTTTCAAGGCATTTTGGAAGGGAAAGGCTCGGATCAAATTGTTCATGGTTCCTACTTGCTTTCGAGGTAGGTTACGATTTACTCTTTATACTCCGATTGGAGGACGTATATTGTTTATAAATATAGAAAGGGTATTGGGCATGATAGGAGGTCCCACCTTTATGATTGTGATGAGTTTTTGTATGGGAACTTGTGTATTTGTACAAATAATTAATGTAAAAGAATGTGTTGTGACAAGGGATGCATGTTGAGCCTACAGACATTAGAGGTGGTGATAAGTCTACTAGTTTGGTATGATTGTTGTCTATGTGGGTTATGATAGTCATGTTAGATTAATACTTGTGATTGTTGATTTGTAGATGAATCATTCTTAATATTGAGTCGATATTATGAGATTTCATGGTGTACACATCTCCATTTTATACTTTCATGGCATTGTTGGCATATGATACCATGCATACTGTATTCATATATATTTTATATACTTGATGGGTCAGTTGCGAAAAGGAGATATGAGGGAGTCTTTTGGGGTCGGGTAAGAGGTAAGAGAGATGCTTTCATAAGTCCGATGAGAAATGGTTCCGTACGGAGTAATGTGAATGCTAAAAAGCGAATTGGCCGAGTACAGGTAATAATAGTCAAATTTTGGGCTTACCTTATATAGAATTATTGCCTATCACATTCATTCTGCATTCATGATTTTATGTGGTATCTCATGCATAGTACATTTGCATATGGTTGTCTCGGGTGGCACGCTTGCAATATATCTGTCACGATCCAAATCGGAGGGTCATGGCAGGCACCCGGACCTTACTTTCCGAGTACCACTAATCATAAAACAATCATATAACCATAAATCCGCATGGCCCATAAAGGATGTCACGAGATACCCTGCTAACATACGAAAATAGTAAACTGGAAATGAGCTATGTAAAATCTTAACCAGAAGGACCCAACCTATATACATATACATACCAAGGCCGACAAGGCAGTACATGACTACTATACACATGACAACTGTCTACAAGCCTCTAAAGATTACGTAACATCGTAAGGTCGAGACAGGGCACCGCCATACCCCTATGCATATCAAGAATATCGTACCACGACTAGACTACAACTCTGGAACAAGTAGAGTGCTCCAATATCAACTGAACCAGCAACCTACTAGTGCGGACTATCGCCCTATCTACCTGAACCTGCGGGAATGAAATGCAGCATCCCCCGATAAAAGGGACATCCGTACGACTAATGTACCGAGTATGTCAGGCATGAAGAATAGCATAATAGAGACATGAAAGTAACATGAGACAAGAAACAACCAACCAGTAGAGAATGCCTCTGAGGGCCATGATATGCCTAAGTACCATGTCTGTGCAGAATGCCTCTGAGGGCCATAATATGCCTAAGTATCATGTATGTGTAGAATGCCTCTGAGGGCCATAATATGCCTATATGCCATGCACAATACAGTCATATATATACATATGCGTATATAACTCTATCAAGCCTCTGCGTGCATCCCATCATATCATATCAACCTCTGTGGGCATAATCATTATCATGTATATCTGTACTAGCTGCAGGTGGTGTGCGTATATAACGTCTTCCCTTTTCCCATGCCCCATACATATATAATGCATACATAAAGTATAGTATATAACTCCTTTGAGGTCAAGGTATGTACATGAATATAATGCATGAATGTTATGATAATAAGACACTATAAGTTTGTCGGAGTAATGGAATATCGCTTCACCTCCGATTAACTTTATGAATACTAACATCTTTTCCATATACCTCAATAAGGATTTAGGAACATATTTAGACATGTTTTGACAACATGAATGAATAACATGAACATTCTTAACTACTAAGAGTAGAGTAGAATTATTTATGGCACAATATTACGTTCACGTTTCGTACATAGAACATGCCAAAAGAAAGAAGGATTTGCCTTAACATACCTTTAGTGTTGGGATCAACCTCCTATACTCTTAATCTTAAAAAAAGGTTGAAACCATCCCGCTCTATTCCGAACCTCTAAAAACAAGTGACTACGACAATTATGTTGCTGCTAACATTTTCCTCCTTAAAATAATTTGTCCTAAAGCTTAATATTGCTGGAAACATTGGTGTTTTAAAGAAATACTCAAGGTGGGAGTATACTATTTTTTTAAAGTGAAAGAAAGAGTACACTACTATGAAACCGTACAACAAATATATCTTGTTTTGATTTCCATCCACCTATTCATATATACGATATATTATAGTGACCTCTTTTAAATGCAAGTGGGGCCCACACTAATTATTACACTCAAATGATGTAATTTAATCCCAAAGGACACCACCATCTCTTATCCATGTGTATAGATATATACATTAGTCACCTCTCTTCTTTAACGAAATGATCCCACGTGAAAAGAGTTTCCTTTAGTACTTATCCACATTAATCTTTACTTAACTCCCTTAATAACATATACCAATTACACAAATAATTAATTCTTGATCCTAATTCACTTAACTAGTAATCATTTTAGCACACTTTATATCTCCATTATCATCGTCATGTGCTATAATACTAGTCCGTAGCCTCTTTTGCCATACACAAAATATCATTTCTAGTCAGCGTTGTCACACTTTTAAAATCTAAATTATTTTGGGACCACATCCTTTTATATACTAAGCTCTTCATTTGCGTACGTGAATATGACATAAATCCTCTAAGGCTCGGGTCTACTTATATACACCTAGTTGTTCAAACCATGGCCCAAAATTACGGGATGTTACATTTTTCCCCCCTTAGAAACATTCGTCCTCAAATGTTAGGGTGACATATCTAATTCCTGTCATGTAACCAGAAAATACAACTACTTCTAATACACATCATTACATCAGACCTCACATGGTCACCAAGTAGTAATTATAATAATCTGAAATAGAACTCACCATATACTTCTCTCGGAACCTTGGGGTTGGTCTGAAATAGGTAGGGATATTTGTGCTTCATCTTCTCTTCCGCCTCCCATGTCATTTCTTCTACATTCCTATTCCGCCAGAGAACTTTCACGGAGGCTACTTCTTTAGTCCTCAACTTGCGGACTTGTCGATCTAAAATAGCAATAGGAACCTCTTTATATGCTAGATTCTCCGTAACCTTCACATCGTCAATTGGTATAATTCGGGAAGGATCCCCAACACACGCTCTTAACATAGAAATATGGAAAACCGGATGAATGAACTCTAACTCCAAAGGCAAGTCTAATTCGTAAGCTACTTTGTCGATTCGTCTAATTATGCGATATGGCCCAATATACCTTGGGCTGAACTTTCCCTTTTTCCAAATCTCATTACACCCTTCATAGGCGAAATCTTCAAAAGACCCAATCCTCTACTTGGAACAGTCTTGCCGCTGCACATCTGAATACGACTTTTGACGACTCTGAGCGGTTAACAGACATTCTTAGATAAGCTTCACCTTCTCTATGGCTTGGTGCACTAGGTCAGGCCCAAATAATTTTGATTCGCCTACTTCAAACCGTCTGATAGGAGATCTACATTTTCGTCCATACAAAGCCTCGTATGGAGCCATTTAAATGCTAGCATGATAACTGTTATTGTACGCAAACTCAATAAGGGGTAAATGATCATCCCAACTTCCCTTAAAGTCTAATACACAAGCTCGTAGCATGTCCTCGAGCGTCTAAATCGTATGCTCGGCATGCCCGTCTGTCTGAGGGTGGAAAGATGTGCTAAGATTCACTTAAGTGCCCAAACCCTTTTTGAAATGATCTCCATAAATTAGCTGTAAATTGTGCACCTCATTCAGATATAATAGAAGTAGGCACACCATGAAGGCGAACAATCTTTTTAACATACAACTTCGCGTAGTCCTCGACTGTGTATGTAGTTTTTGACCGCCAGGAATTAAGATGATTTGTTCAGTCTATTAACAATTACCCAAATAGAATTAAACTTATGATAAGAGCGAGGTAAAATCGTAATGAAATCCATATTAATCATTTCCTATTTCCACGTCTGAATTTCAATGTTCTGAGTCAAGCCGTCGACTTTTGGTGCTCTACTTTTACTTACTGACAATTAAGGCATTGAGCTACAAACTCCGCAATGTTCCTATTCACGTCATTCCACCAATACACACCTTTGAGATCATGATACATCTTAGTAGATCCAGGGTGAATGGAATATCATGAGCAATGGACCTCCGTCATAATCTTGTCTCATAATCCTGCTATATTGGAAATACACAAATGGACCTTCCACCTGAGGGTCCCTCTCCCATTATACTCAAAGGTTGTGGTTCTCTTTTTATTAAATATCCTTCCCGATCTTCTCTAAAAATGGGATTTTCATCATGACGTCCCTTTTTTTTCCAGTATGAGGTATGACCCTGCTTTATTTTGAGTCATCGGGCTATCACTATTTGAATCCTCCAATTAGACTCCCACTTAGATAACTGATGCATTTTCCTCAGGTCAACTTCTCTCCTTGCTCCTTACATTAGTCAAGTCGCTTGTGGGTGAAGGATTCTATTGTCAACTTAGCTTTGTTTATTAATTGGGTGTGCTGAAAACTCTTATATTTGTAGTATCTCAATCATGATCACTTTATGGACAATGTCATTCGAATATGAAGTGCGTGTATCATCGTAGTTAACTATAGCATCTTTGAACCCTTTAAATATCGGCGATCCCAGACTAATAAACTCCCTCGGTTATGAGCTCCCTGGCCCCTCAAGATGCCTATCTCTATCAGATGTTCTAGGATGAAGTCGTGCTTGGGAAGCAATTAATTGAGTTAATACGTACACCGCTCTCCTTACATATTTATCAGACGAAGCCGGTGGTAGGACTGATGGTATGGGAGCTTCCCTCAACTCCCCTAGTACTATTAGATTTGTCGATACCTGGGAAAGCAACTTACTCATACAATCTGATGGATCAGTTTCAATAGAGAGCATACTACTCACATTTACACTCAATCCAACCTCAATCTCCCTGCTAATCATAGCCCTGTTGGAAGAAGGCATTTATCTAATCATAAACACGATAAGGGTTACCGAGAGAATTCTTACAACTCAACTCTATAGCACGATTCTAGATCAAGAAGGAAGGTAACCATCATCCTAAATTCCTCGTAGCCTCATGTCTATAAATATAGTGCACAACACACCTATAAACAAGACTCTACTAGACACGGCTTGTAGACTCCCTAGGACATACCTGCTCTAATACCAAGTTTGTCACGACCCAAACCGGAAGGCTATAATGGGCGCCCGGGCCTTACTTGCTGAGTACCACTAATCACGTATTTACCACCCAATCGTGATTAAGCCTGGGCCATGAGGGCCGTTATGAGGTAACCTGCTGACGCATAGAAATAATAAACTAGAAGGATGCTACGTAAAATTCTGCAAATAGAAGAACACAACCCACGTATATATAACCTGCCATATATGAATGCTATACACAAAACACTGTCTACAAGCCTCTAAAGAGTACACAACATCATAAGGTCGGGACAGGGCCCCGCCATACCTATATGTATATCCAAAATACCATATCGAGATTAGACCGCCACTCTGAAATAATGGGAGTGCTCCAATATCCGCTGAGTCAACAACCTACTAACGCGGACCGTCGCCTTGCCTACTTGAGCCTGCGGGCATGAAACACAGTGTCCCCTGACAAAAGGGACGTCAGTACGATTGATGTACCAAGTATGTCAGGCATGAAGAACAGCATAACAGAGACATGAAAGTACACTGAGACACGAAACAACCAACCAATAGTAAATGCCTTTGAGGGCCATACTATTTATAAGCATCATGTCTATGCAGGATGCCTCTGAGGGCCATAATATGCCTAAGTGTCATGCATAATGCAGTCATACATATATATATGTGTATATAATGTCGTCTCCCATCATATCATTTCGGCCTATATGGGCATAATCATCATCATATACCAGCTGATCAGGTGGTGTGCGTATATAACGCCATATCCCTTTTCCCATCCCCTACATATATATAATGCATACCATTTAGTAGTGTATATAACACATGTGGGTCAAGGGTAATACATGAATATAATGCATGAATGATAATAAAACATTCTGAGTTTGTCGGAGTGATGTAATGTCACTTCACCTCTGATTATCATTATTAATACTAACATCTTTTCCATATACGTCAATAAGGATTTAGGAACATATTTAGACATGTTTTGAACATAGAAATAAATAACATGAACATCCTTAACTACTAATAGTAGAATTATTTATGGGACAATATTAGGTTTGCGTTTCGTACTTAGAACATGCCAAAAGAAAGAAAGATTTGCCTTAACATACCTTGATTAAATCTTTGAATGACTACGAGGAATCAATTCTTCCGATGATTGCTTACATTTACTTACCAAGAATATGTCACGACCCAAACTAGAGGGTCATGACGGGCTCCCGAACCTTTCTTGCCGAGTACCACTAATCATATATGTAACATTTAGCCATAATTAATCATGGCTACAAGGACCATCATCAAATATCCTGCTGACATATGGGAACAATAAAATAGGAAGGTACTGTGTAAACTCTTGCAAACGAAAGAACCCAACCTATGCATATATACGTACTAAAGCTGACAAGGCCATATATGACTACTATACACAGGACAACTGTCTACAAGCCTCTAAAGAGTACGCAACATCAAAAGGTCGGGATAAGGTCCCGCCATACCCATATATATATATGCAAAATATCATACCGAGATTAGACCGACACTCTGAAACAAGGGGAGTGCTCCAATATCCACTGAGTCAGCAACCTACTAATGCGGATCGTCGCCTTGCCTACGTGAACCTGCGGGCATGAAACACAGTATCCCCTGACAAAAGGGACGTCAGTACGACTGATGTACCGAGTATGTCAGGAATGAAAAATAACATAACAGGGATATAAAAATAAACTGAGACAAGAAACAGCCGACAGGAATAGCCGACAGAAATAGCCGACTAGTAGTGAATGCCTCTGAAGGCCGTAATATGTCTAAATGTCATGCACAATGTGGTATACACATATATATGCGTATATAACGGCGTCTCCCTTTTGCCTCTGTGGGCATCATATCATATTGGCCTCTGTGGGCATAATCATCATCATATACCAATTGATCAGGGGGTTGCGTATATAACGTCGTATCCCTTTTCCCATCCCCAGTATATGATCCAGGGTAATACATGAATAAAAATGCATGAATGACAATAAATCATTCTGAGTTTATCTGAGTGACATAATATCCTTGTACCTTCGGCTAACATTGGGAATATTAACATATTTCTCATATACCTCAATAAGGATTTGAAAACATATTTAGAGATGATTTCAACATAGGAATAAATAACAGGAACATCCTAACTACTAAAAGTAGAATAATTTATAGAACTATATTATGCTTACGTTTTGCTACATGGAACATGCTAAAAGAAGGAAGAATTTACCTTAACGTACCTTGAATATCGACCCTTCAACAACCACAACAAAATCGATTCGTACTTCCCCGAGCTTTTAAGAAACATGATATTATGACCAAATTAAAGGAGCACAACGGTTGTTGCTGATATACCTTGTCTTGTGCTATGCATAAAATTGATGAGAAAGTTTCTATAACCTGATTCTAACTTTCATGAACAGAAGGGACATTTGCTGAATATTTGGTATAGAGTTACGTCTTGGCAATAAATGATTTCATCCCATTAAATGTTAAGAGACGAGATAATGCTCCCCCTAACACATGTCATCTTCAAATTTATTTTAATGCCACCCAACTTTACCTAATGATACCTAATTGATTCTATTAACTTAGTCACTTAGGTAATTCATTAAAATGTTACACGTAAATATCCCCACTTAAACTTGTCCCCCACCATAAATTATCAATTAGCCGATTATTGTTGTTAATTAGTTGATCATTGTTGTCCCACTTGGTAAGTCCTAAATTAATTCGGGATCGCATCCTTTTATATGCTAAGATCTTTATTGCATATATGAATATGACATAAATTCCCCAAGGCTCAGGTCTACTTGCATATGTCTAGATGCTTAAACCATCGCCCGAAAGTACGCGGTATTACATCCTTTTCCCCTTAGAATCATTCATCCTCGAATGTTGGGGTGACATATCTAATCTCCGTTACGTAGCTAGAAAATAAAACTACCTTTTTCATGGGTAATATAATGTAATATACATCATTACATCAGACCTCACATGGTCTGCAAACATTAATTATAATATTATGAATTAGAACTCACCTTATACTTCTCTTGGAATCTCGGCATTGGTCTGGAATAGGTATGGATATTTGTGTTTCATCTCCTCTTCCGCCTCCCATGTCATTTCTTTTACGTTCTTATTCCGCCAAAGAACTTTTACGGAGGCTACTTCTTTAGTCCTCAACTTGCGGACTTGTCGATCTAAGATGGCAATTGGAACCTTTTCATATGATAAATTCTCTATAACCATCACATCATTAATCGGTACAACCCAGGAAGGATCTCCAACACATGCTCTCAACATAGAAACATGAAAAACCGGATGAACAAACTCTAACTCCGAAGGCAATTCCAATTCGTAAGCTACTCGATCGATTCGTCGAATTATGCGGTATGACCCAATATACCTTGGGCTGAGCTTTCCTTTCTTCCCGAATCTCATTACCCCTTTCATAGGCGAGATCTTCAAAAAGACCCAATCATCTACGTGAACCTCTAAGTCTCGCTGTCGCACATCTGAATATGACTTTTGACGACTCTGAACGGTTAACAATTGTTCTTGGATAAGCTTCACCTTCTCTATGGCTTGGTGTACTAAGTTAGGCCCAAATATCTCTAATTTGCCTACCTCGAACCATCTGATAGGAGATCTACATCTCCGTCCATACAAAGCCTCGTATGGAGCCATTTAAATGCTAGCATGATAACTGTTATTGTACGCAAACTCAATAAGGGATAAATGATCATCCCAACTTCCCTTAAAGTCCAATACACAAGCTCGTAGCATATCTTCGAGCGTCTGAATCGTACGCTCGGCTTGCGCGTCTGTCTGGGGGTGGAAAGTCGTGCTAAGATTAACTTGGGTGCCTAAACCTTTTTGAAATGATTTCCAGAAGTTAGTTGTAAATTGTGCACCTCTATCTGATATAATAGAAATAGGCATACCATGAAGGCGGACAATAGGCTCTATTTTTACTTGCTGACAATTAGGACACTGAGCTACAAATTCCACAATGCTTCTCTTCATGTTATTCCACCAATAGATACCCTTGAGATAATGATACATATTAGTAGATCCAGGGTGAATGGAATATCGTGAGCAATGGACTTCTGTCATAATTCTATCTCGTAATCCCGCTACACTTGGAATACATAAATGGCCCTAGTACTTGAGAACCCCATGTTCGCCAATCTCAAAGGTTGTGGTCCTCTTCTGTTGAATACCCTCTCTGATCCTTTTCAAATTGGGGTCTTCCCACTGACATTTCTTAACTTCCAATATGAGGGATGACTCTGACATATTCTGAATCACAAAACCACCATCATCTGAAGCCATTAGTCGGACTCCCAAACTAGATACTGATGGATCTCCCTTACTAATTCTTTCCTTTTGACCTACACCGGCATTAATCTGACCATCAACTTACGATTGAGCGCATCTGCTACAACATTAGCTTTACCGGGATGGTATAAGATGTCCACATCATATTCTTTCAATAATTTAAGCCACCTCTTCTGTCTCAAGTTCAACTCTTTCTGTTTAAATATGTATTGTAGACTTTTATGATCCGTGAAAATGTCTAAATTAACACCATACAAGTAGTGCCGCCAAATTTACAGTGCATAGACCACTATGGCCAATTCCAAATCGTGTGTCGAATAGTTTTTCTCATGCTTTCTCAATTGCCTTGAAGCATAGGCAATCACTTTACCATGTTGCATTAGCACACATCCTAAACCTGTTCCCGAGGCAACACAATACACAACGTAGCCTTCTGGACCCTCTGGGAGAGTAAGGACTAGTGCCGATGTTAGTCTGTCTTTTAACTCTTGGAAGCTCTGCTCGCAGCCATTAGACCACTGGAACTTTATGGCCTTTTATGTCAAATTTGTTAATGGTGCTGATATAATAGAAAACTCTTCTACAAACCTCCTATAATAGCCGGCTAAGCCTAGAAAGCTACGAACCTCTGATGGAGTCGTGGGCCTCGGCCAATTCTTCACTGCTTCAATCTTCTAAGTGTCAACTCTTATACCTTCGTCTGACACTAGAAGAACAAGAAAAGTCACTGAATTCGATCAAAACTCACACTTGGAGAGCTTAGCATAGAACTTATGATCACGGAGCGTCTGTAGTACTACCCGCAAATGATCCTTATGCTTTGCCTCCGAATGAGAGTAAACCGGAATATCATCTATAAATACTATCACAAATACATCCAGAAATGGGCGAAACACGTTGTT
Source organism: Anisodus acutangulus (assembly GCA_029783415.1). Taxonomy (NCBI): domain Eukaryota; kingdom Viridiplantae; phylum Streptophyta; class Magnoliopsida; order Solanales; family Solanaceae; genus Anisodus; species Anisodus acutangulus. Next base: position 15,414,183 of record CM056505.1, read on the forward strand.
CATTATATCCCTAAATGTTTTCAGCGTGTTTGTGAGTTCGAATGACATTACTAAGAACTTGAAGTGCCTATACCTTGTTCTGAAAGCCATTTTCGGAATGTCCTTCCCTTTGACCCTTAGCTGATGGTACCCCCCCTTAGCTGATGGTACCCCGACCTTAGGTCGATTTTTTAGAAATATTTTGCACCTTGTAGCTGGTCAAACAAATCATCAATTCTGGGAAGATGGTACTTGTTCTTGATAGTGACTTTATTCAGCTGCCGATAGTCAATACACATTCGTAACGAGCCATCTTTCTTTCGTACAAACAATACCGGTGCACCCCAAGGAGATATGATGGGATTAATAAAACTTTTCTCAAAAAGATCATTTAATTGCTCCTTCAGTTCTTTCAATTCAGCTGGAGCTATCCTATAAGGAGGAATAGATATCATCTAAGTGTCTGGCAACACGTCTATACTGAACTCAATTTACCTTTCGGGAGGAAGGCCTGGAAGTTCGTCTGGAAATACATCAAGAAACTCATTAACCACCGAAATTGATTGAGAAGTAGGTGGTTCGGCATCGACATCTCTAGCCCGAACAAGATGATATATACAACCTTTGGAGATCATCTTCCTTTCCTTAAGGTATGAAATAAACCTACCTTTTGGCGTCGTCGTGTTACCCTTCCATTCAAGGACTGGCTTTCCTAGAAATTGAAATCTAACAATCTTTGTTCGACAATCAACATTAGTGTATCATGATGCCAGCCAATCCATGCCCATAATAACATCGAAATCAACCATTTCTAATTCTACCAAATCTGCTAAGGTCTGACGGCTATAATTAATACTGCACAATTCTGATAGACTCGTCTAGCAATTACCGACTCACCAACTGGTGTGTAGATACCACAAATAGATCTCTCATCCACTCATGTTTCATACAAAATTTACAGGCAATGAAATGGGTGATGTATGATAGATTGGAGCCTGGATCTAACAACGCATACACATTATGTGAAAAAATTGATAATATACCTGTAATGATATCAGGTGAGGACTCCTGATCCTGTCGTCCCATTAATACATAAGTGCGGTTCTGGCCACCACTGAAGTTAGTTGCTCCACCCCTACATCTGCCTCGACCGGATGATGTCTGATGATCTTTCCGTGACGGGCGTACTGAATGTGATGAATCTGTTGTAGATCCGACCGGCTAGGCCCTAACACCTTCGCCTCCTGGCGGGCGTTCTCGCATAATATGACCAGGTTCACCATAAGAATAAAACACATTTGATCCTTGTCGGCATGACCCTGAATGGGTCTTACCACACTTCTTGCATCGAGCCAACGGTGGCCATAGAATCCCCTCTATAATAAGACCCTGACGCTCGTGAACTCTAACCTGGTCCCTATTGAACATACCGATCAACCCTCGACCTTGAAAATGGTAATGATGCACTTGCTGTCGGGTAGGATGGGCGTCTATAAAGCTGTGGCCTAGGCCCACCTCTGAACTCTCTTACATCACCTACGGATCAAGCCCGCTTATGCTGACCCTTATCACGCTCTCGATCTACCCGTTATTGCCTCTTACAATCCTCCAAATTATGTCTGTAAGCCTAAATACGAGCAATATCCATATTAGGATTCAGAGAAGCCAAAGTAAACTCATTGATCAAGTACGACCCCAAACCAGTAACAAACCTATGTACTCGGTCACTCATTTCAGTTATAATCGTAGTAGCATATCTGGCCAATGAATTAAACTTCAAGCTACATTCTCTAACACTCATATTGCCCTGCTCAAGACGTAGAAATCTATCCTGCCTGGCCCGTCGAAGCTCGACCGGCAGAAAATGTTGTAAGAAGGCCTCTGAAAATTCTCTCTATCCTGCTAGTAGAGCACGAAGTCCCCTAGATTTCTCCCATGTCTCATACCAGGTCACCGCAATATCCCGCAGTTTATAAGAAGCAAACTTTATGGACTTAGTATCGGTAGCATCCATTACCCAGAAGGTACGCTATATCTGATCCAGAAAATTTTACGGGTCCGCGTTCAGGTCTGATCCCGTGAATACCGGAGGGTCTAAGTTGATGAAATCATGAGCTCTCGCGCTAACAGCTCTATCAGAAGGACTGGGAATCTGACGTTGGGCCTGAGCGGCCACCAATCGAGTCAATAACTGTACAATACTTCTCATATAAAGATCAATATCCAGAGTATCAGGTGGAAGCACAGGGGGTACTGCAGCCCCACTAATCTCCCCTGGAGGTGGTGAAGTCGAGGAATCATACGAAGGTGTCATATTATGGGTCCCACTCTAGCGCTCGCCTGCGGGTGACGCTCGGCTAGTACCTTCTCCTACAGTCGTATCCAATGCCCTCATACTTTTGAACTTCCTCCTTATTGTAGGCATTGCTGAAATCATAAACAAGAGACGGATTAGGAGTGGAATGCTTAAAACCCAGCTTTACTGCACGATCTATGAGATGAAATAATGGAAACCATCCCTAAATGTCAAGTAGCCTCCTGCTTATAAGTGTGGTGCACAACATACCCATAAACAGGACACTACTAGACACGGCTTGTAGACTCTCTAGAACAGACATGTTCTGATACCAAATTTGTCACGATCCAAACCAGAGGGTCATGACGGGCACCCGGACATTCCTTGTCGAGTACCACTAATCATATATGTAACATCTAAACATAATTATTTATGGCCGCGAGGACCATAATCAAATATCCTGCCGACACATGAGAACAATAAACTGGGAAGGTACTGTGTAAACTCTTGCAAACGAAAGAACCCAACCTATGCATATATACATACTAAGGCCGACAAGGCCTACATGACTACTATACAAAGGATAACTGTCTAAAAGCCTCTAAAGAGTACGCAATATCAAAAGGTCGGGACAGGGCCCCGCCATACCCATATATATGCGTATATAATGTCATCTCCCTTTAGCCTATATGGGCATCATATAATATTGTCCTCTATGGGCATAATCACCATCATATACCAGCTGATCAGGGGGTTGCGTATATAATGTCGTATCTCTTTTCCCATCCCTAATATATGGTCCAGGGTAATACATGAATAAAAATGCATGAAGATCAATAAAATATTCCGAGTTTATCTGAGTGATATAATATCCTTGTACCTTTGGCTAACATTGAGAATATTATCATCTTTCCCATATACCTCAATAAGGGTTTGGAAACATATTTATACATGCTTTCAATATAGGAATAAATAACAGGAACATCCTTAACTACTAAAAGTAGAATAATTTATGGAACATTATTACGCTTACGTTTTGCTACATGGAACATGCCAAAAGAAGGAAGAATTTACCTTAACATACCTTGAATATCGACCCTTCAACAACCACAACAAAATTGATTTGTACTTCCACGAGCTTTTAAGAAACATGAGACTATGACCAATTTAAAGGAGCACATCGGTTGCTGCCGATATACCTTGTCTTGTGCTATGCATAAAATTGATGAGAAAGTTTCTATAACTTGGTTCTAACTTTCGTAAACATAAAGGACATTTTTTGAATATTTGGTATAGAATTACGTCTTGGCAGCAAATGATTTCATCCTATTAAATGTTAAAAGACGAGATAATACTCCTCCCCAAACACATGTCATTTTCAAACTTATTTTAATGCCACCCAACTTTACCTAATGACACCTAATTGATTCTATTAACTTAGTCACGTAGGTAATTCATTAAAATATTACACGTAAATATCCCCACTTAAACTTGTCCCCCACCATAAATTATCAATTAGCCGATCATTGTTGTCCTACTTGGTAAGTCCTAAATTAATTCGGGACCGCATCCTTTTATATGCTAAGCTATTTATTGAATACATGAATATGACATAAATTCCCCAAGGCTCGAGTCTACTTGCATACGTCTAGATGCTTAACCCACCGCCCGAAAGTTCGGGGTGTTACATAATAGTAAGAAAATAACGTTGTTGCTCATATACTTTCTAAGACGTTGATGTTGGTAAGATAGAAAGTACTAAAACTATAATTTGATAAGACACTTTCACGTTCTACTCACTAAAATAAGCTGATGCACACTTTCTTTACTTTAACTAAAATCTTGACAAGGATTTATATAAGGTCTGTACAACTTTTTCCCTTATCTATACGTATAGCAGCTTTGTCCACTTATATGTAATCATTTCATAATGGTTAGTCTACACCAAATATTTCCACCAACTCATACTAGTGCATAGTCACTACTTTACTTTCCCTTCTACTTCCACATGGGAAGGTGATGACATTTCATCACTTATCCGATATCTTTATTCCATTCTTTATCTCCTCTAAAATCCAACATTTAATCAATTACACACGTAATTAATTCCTTTATCTCAATTCACACAAATAATAATTATTTTCAACACACTTTCTATACTCAATTTCATAATCATGTGATATAACACTAGTCCACAGCCTCTTTTGACACACTCAATATTATTTTCAATCACAATCGTCATACTTTTAAGTACTAAATTATTTTGGGACTGCATCCTTTTATATACTAAGTTCTTTATTTGTATACGTGAATCTAACATAAATTCTCCAAGGCTCGGGTCTACTTGCATACGTCTAGATACTCAAACCATCGCCCGAAAGTACGGGGTATTACACTACCACAACCACTGTTCTGCCCAGTGGACCGATGACACGGTCCAATACTGATCTCGGTACTGTTCCAGTGTTTCAGCCCAATCCCGAGCCTGTTACTGTTCCTGTTCCAGTTGTTGGGCCAGCAGGCCCACTGCCTGCTGGCCAGTCCGTCCCCGTTCCACACATTGCCCAAAATCCATCCAATTCCTCCTCTAGTCAAGGGCCCGTTACTCGTAGTCAAAGGGATATTTTTAACCCAAAAGGTATTTTAATATCAATTCTAATGTCCTTAAATCCGCCCTCCCGCGTAACCATGTGTCCGTATTAAATGACCCAAATTGGAAATTTGCTATGACTAACGAATATACTGCTCTTACTAAAAATAAGACGTGGGAGTTGGTGCCCCGTTCTTCTGGTGTTAATATTATTCGGTCTACAACTTCTATTTAAGGTACAAGACTAGTCAAAACCGTGTATATCATAGGGATATACACAGTATTCTATCAGGATGATTATTATTTTGTCAGAAAATTCAGGCAAAAAAGGGAAGATTTGTTAGGGTTTTTGTCTTAATTTTCTTATCATATTTGAGTTTTATGTTTCTCCTGAAGGAAAATCAAAGTATTACCATAATTGTTTTTACGCTTTCTGAAAGGAAAATATAATCCGCTTCCATATTTGGCTATTCCTTTTCTTGAGGTTTCAGACATCTATAAATTGAAGACCTCTTTCCCACAACTAGAATATGCAGAAAAATATCCATGATGTAGTCATTAAAGATTTATATTTAAAGAGATATTTTCTCTCATAGTTTTATGGTTTTCTTTTATATTAGTTTTTCATATGTAGGTCAATTGACCAAATCATATTTATGAAGATTATGCCTCTTTCAGTATATTTTTTTATCGTCTGATTTATGATCGTTAGAGGTTTGTAATTGTTAGCTTGCGCATGAGGTCCTGATTATTTCGATCCCAACATTAATTAATTATTGTTATGCAACCCAATTCTAGTGACTTTTTCAGTCATTTTTGAGAAAAGTTAACGCTTAAATCACAGTTGATGCTTCAAATTCTTTTCTCGCTGCATATGAATGTGGTTTATGAACCAATTAATTAAATCTTCTCAAATTCTTAAACTCTATAGTGATCAGAGCATTCATGTCAGTAGTGTGGCTCCAGGTGCAGCGATCACTAACACTGACGCACCATTATCTCCGGGTCACATGTATATTTTAGGTTTTTCACTTTTTACTCTGGATATCTATGCTTTTAGTATTGTATGATGATATGGTTATTAGCGATTCAATTTTAAACGTCTTTCATCTGCATATAAAGTACATTATGTTTTGAACAAGCATAATACCTTTAGCAAAAGCAATATGACCATACTTTGATTTGGGGAAAATTACAGCCCAATACCTTCGGGTGATATAGTTTAAAAAATACCCAGCAAATATATAGGCTTTGTATATTTATAGTTGAATATACATATACTATACATATTTTTGTATAACTTTTATATGTTTGAACTACTGCCTATAATTAAGTTTCGCCGACGATACATTTATGCAAGTTTTCCTTTTATTTTAAAAAAGTATTAAATGACATTGCATGTGAGACGCACAAGATGCACGTGCGACACATCTTGTCAAATTATCTAAGAGACCCAAGATAAATTTTTGTATGTTTTTTTTGTATGTTTGGGTTACTGCATGTAATTAAATTTGGCCACCGGTACATTTACATAAGTTTCCCTTTGATTTGTGCAATTTTAATTTATGTTGTTCAGACTCGTCAAAAATGCTGATGGATGCATGTAGAATCCTCCAAAAGTAGTGTATTTTTGGAGAACCCAACACGAGTAAGGCATTATTTTTTGAGAGGCCAAGTAAAATAAATTTTAATCTATCATAACATTCTGAAGAACCAAATGAACAGAGTACAAATTTAGGACTTCAAAAGATTCCATGAAGCTTAAATAACAAGTAGTGTAGTTGTAATATATGATAACGTTATGACAATCCAAATGAATAGCGAACAAAATTGGGTGCAAATATAGAAGCTTGAAGCACAAATTACTTCAAAACGATCCTATGAAACTTAAATTAAGTGTACTAGCATCAGCAATTTGACATCTACCATTCGACGAACTTAGGAATAATTCAAGTTGGAGGTGGGTAATGGCAAAACTTTTAGCTTGTTGTAGGTAACAAAATTGAGCCTTTTGTAAGGCTTTAGTGTAGCTTGTTAGTTTTATTACACTAGTATTTGGACATGTGTGTTGCGCGTGTACCTTGTGTTCTCAAATATACATAAATATCACACATAAAATAGGGGTTTTGAGACCTCAAACATGGTAAGAAGAAGAAACAGATGAAGTGAAACATGGGTAAATGATGAGGAATAAATAGGGAAAAATTGAACCATACTTTTGCCAGAGTAGCATTCAATCTAGTGACCCGGATTACTCTTAACGAATCTCCACTGCATTGTCGATATAAGGGTCCTGAAATAGCCTGACTATTCAAATACACTTTTTATTTCTGCTTATGAATGCAGGCTGTATCAACAAACCATTCAATGTGGCTTTTCAAATTATTTTTCTCTTTGTATATGAATGTGGTTGATAAACCAATTAATTTAACTTTTTCAAATCCTGTAACTCTGTAGTGATCAGAGCACTCACGTCACTAGTCTGGCTTCAGATGCAGCGATCACTGACGCTGACGCACCACTATCTCCGGGTCACATGTATATTTTAGATTTTTCCCTGGTTTAATTTTGCTAGATTGTAAGACATAATGTAAAAATATCCACCAGCATAAATGTTAACACTCAAATATAATTTAAGTGTTTAGTCGAATTCACTGACAACCGAACTATTCCGGAGTCGAATTTACTCATAGCCTTCGACTACAAGATCATCATCGACTACTAAGGCATCTTAGCCAAAGTTGTCAGTTAGAGGTACAACTGACACCCACTCAAATGCAAACGCCTCAAAGACCAAGTCAAAAGGATTTCCAGACCCCTAAAAGCAGTAACGACCAACAACAGCTAAAAGAAAGAGCCATTATCCGAGAAAGAGGAGTAAAGGGCAAGAAAATAGGCATCACTTCCCCCATAGTCAGTCGTTGAACTTAGTGGGTTACTTGATGGCCGACACTGGGGGAGGGGGGCACGCTTGTACAGTTTTTTCTTCCTTTTGTACTATAAGTACTCATTCTTTGTATATACAACAGACACAATCAATCAAACAAATCAAATCTTATCTATCTTTTTATCATTTACTTTTATCCTTTACTTTACTCGACTATATTCATGTTTCTTACCTCTTAGTTTACTCATAACCACCGTCCTAACGCTTTCTGGAGTAGTTGGAGAACCCATTGCTGGAGATTAGAGTTCTATTTCCAGCCCAAATCGCTTAAGTCAAGGAATCAATTTTTCTGTCGATTTCATCGGCTGATACAATGGCAGATAGCGGAATTGGGGTCGAGAACAAATTTGGCACGCCCAGTGGGACCATAGAAGAATTAATTGCAAAGTTTGATTTTCTAGTCATGATCATTCTTGGCGTATGCATCTAAGGTCCAGTAAGAAAATGAACATCGAGTCCAGTCCACATCCTAAATAAAATCCTCCCAGAAGGAACAACGAACCAGCATCCTATTTTGGTATGCCTACATTGGTGGATACCCCTCCACTTCTCCATCAACCCAAGCCATGGAAAAATCTAGTCAATCTGAAGGTCCAACCATAATGACCACGTCTTTTATTAGACAACAGATCAATTTGGGCATCCACGACATTATGTACCATGTTTCTAAACAGTTGGCTGACATTATGAATCCAGTGGTACATAATAAAGTTCAGCAAGCGAGGGAGATGGAAATCAATCGAATGCACCCAGGAGAATGTTCAGCGCGTTCTTCTATCCCTCTAATAAGCGGTGTTGTTCAACATGAGACCGTGACTCCCGGTGTTATTCCTCAGCCGCATGTGCATCAGCTAGTGCCCACTCAGGCGCAACCGATAGCACACCTAGGAACACAAGCCCAATCGCATGGCAACCAGCACACTGTATCGTCGCCGCCGAACCTTGGGGGGGAAAATATGCCAGTTGACCAAGCGAGTCTGCAGTATGGGCAGATCAACATGGCTCGGAGACCAGTTTAGGGTCCAGGACACTTTGGATTGCCGCTCGTTATTTCATACGTTTATACAAATGGCATTTCGATGCAGGCGAACGATGTTGGCCAGCCGAATTGACAGCTGATGGCCTCTGGCTATGATTTAGCTCGGCTATCTAGTGACACTGTTTACAGCAAATTACCATTTCAGCAGTCATTGCCAGTACTCAATCCATACCTTCCAGGAAGCATAAACATTCTAAGAATGACCAACGTCCTAGGAGAGCAGCAATGGAATACTATTCCGCCTTATCCTCAAACTCCGTTAGCTGTTCTAGGAGCTCACGTTGCAGGCTTTAGTGGCCATACCCAACAATAGCCATGGGGCATTACCCCACCTATTGGTAATGGCCAGCAGACCATCTACAACCTTTGAAACCCTGTCCAACAAAGTGCAGAATGAAGGCCGCCAGTGCAGAACGCCTACCAGCCGAATCTAGTCGAGAATCAGCAGGGGACGTCACAACTGATAAACCCGGAGGTCATTGCTAATATCATGCAGAGGTACTTCGGCATCCAATTGAAACCTTTGTACAGGCCTGTTTATAATAAGCCCTACCCCGATTGGGTAGATCAGATAGCACTTTTGCCGAGGGGCTTTAAAACACCAGAGTTTTCCATTTTACTGCTCAATGCAGTGAAGCTGGCTAGAATGAGTATCATAAGTTGCACGTATTTCCTCTCTCTCTAACGAGAACAACCTTTGCATGGTACTCCTCTTTGGCTCCTGATTCCGTGCAAAGCTGGGCTAACATAGAGGGTTGCTTCCACGATAGGTTCTATTGGCCCCAACCTCAGATTACCGTGACCGATCTAATAAATCTCAAATAGTATGTCGATGAATCGGCTGCCGATTTTATCGAGAGGTTGAGAAAGAAGGTTGTGAAATGCACCGTACACTTCCCCGAGTCTGAGTGTGCCCACATGATAATCAACAATATGCACCCTTAGTTAAAGAAGAAACTGGTAGGACAATCTTGCTCTGACCTGAGCTAGCTAGCCGAAAAGGCCAGCCAAATAGAACAATATGTCCAGGAGAAGAAGCGGAGAGGAGCCAGCCAAAATCGAGGCCCCCACTTGGAATCTATCATTGAAGCGGATGAGTCTGACTCAGAGTCAATCGACTACACGACAGATGCAATGGTGGCTAAGATTGTTAGGGGTAAGGTTTACTCTTGCCCAGCCTTGAAAACCGTCAAAGGCAAGGAAATAAGTTTATCCAATGACAGGATCGGTTACTTGTTTGATATCACGAAGACAGATCAGATCTTTGATTATCTGCTCAAAGATAAGCAGATTTGGCTGCTTGATGGTCATAGGATTCCACCTACCGAAGAACTCGAGGATAAGAAGTACTGAAAGTGGCATAATTCATACAGTCACTCCACTTCTAATTGTGTGGTCTTCAGGAAGGTGATTCAAAACGACATCAGGGATGGGAGGTTCAAGTTAACCGAGAAGAGCATGGCTGAAATATCTATTGATACTGACCCCTTTCCCGCGGTATCCATATCTATTGTATCTTTTGCTAAGCCCGATAAGTCAAGGGACACCAAAGGGAAACAGCCGATGAAAAAGGGTGTGGGTCCCAAAGAATCCTACCAAAGGGGAGAAGGTCATAAAGACTTCTCTGTTCAACCGGTTAGGCAGCCTACATTACATTCGTGATGACAGGCAACCGGCTAGGAGAAGTTTTCTTGACCACCCTAAATACTCGAGAGACTTTGAACGATAGCTTTAGGAACAAACCATGAGGTTCAGAAGGGTCCCTATCGACGTCAGGCATAGGCCTGGGGGGCAAGTACGGATGCCAACCAATCGGCAGCCGAGCATGCCTTGAATAAATAAAGAACCGCTCCCTAAAACAAAACAGAGGGTGGTTGAGTTTAACGTGAACGAGGGTGTTTCATCCTTACGTATCATAATAAGAAATGAGGACCACACGACACCCAAGAGAATGATTAAACCAGCCGCCAACACAGAGGAGGGGAAGTGGGCAATCAATTAGGCTCCCGGAAAGAAAGAGGCACCACCGAGAGTCGCATCCAGAACCCAGAAGAAAAGGATGCAACGTGCCAAGGCCTTGCGTAATATGAAACATACATTGCATCTAATTTCCAACACCAAGGCAGCCAAAAATCAGGAGATTCCTGACTCTGCCGTAGCCGAGTCTATCGAGCGGACATTCGGCTCAGTTGCTTCAGGGGCAATGTCGTCTGAAGGAGAGGCGTCGGGTCAACCAGAGCTAGATGAACAACCTACCAATTGTTCTGAGGCAAGGATAACCGAGGCATCGTATATGAGGAATCATGACAGAAAACCAAATCTGGCGGCCAACAACATTTGAGATGCCGATAGGAATTTTATGCCTAGATTTGTTTGTCTTTGTTTTACGCTTGTGCAAAACTCGAGTATTATTTAATACCCAGTGTTATGTATGTTTTGTGAAAGGTTTGAATAAACTTATTTTACAAAGACAAGTCTTAAATAAAATAGGCAATCAGAAAATTCCAAATCTACAGCTACGGGGACGACATCATATCGGCTAAATCTATGGCCAAAATACAGTGTTGTCCTCAAAAGTTAATATCATTACGGATGGCCAAACTAATTTTTTTCTAAATTTGGAATAATATTGGCAGGCCATTCCAATGGAGTCGGGTCAGTTGGATGAAAATCGACTGACAATATTAGAGAAAGTCAAAGCTGGTAAACATAAAATGGCCAAATCATGTGACAAACATATAGGGCCTAAAGAGATTTGCCGAATGAGACTTAGTTTGGAAAATCATCATGCCGATTGAAATGAAAGATCGTAAAATCGGCAAATGATCTCCAAACTAGGGAATGACCCTTCGTAGCGAACTCACGGGTTGCCGGCAATACAAATCAAGTGATGAACACGCATGGAAAATAAGTATAAATGGTAGACATCTTAAAGAAATATTACCCACTATTTTTTAGGCATGCATAAGTAATCAGCAGCCACAGATTGGTTGCCTGGTCGCGAAAGAGGGTAATTTCCCTACGATTTAGGGAATGTACGGGCAAATGAAAGCCATAGACCGGTTGCCTGGTCACAATAACAAGACCCTTCGATTTGGGGTCAGTACAACTAAGAATCTGAAATAGTCGGCTTCGAACCAATCAAAGGTTGCATTACTTCATCAGTTACTGAAGTCTCAGGATCAGCCAAAATTAATGGCTGCTTGTTCTTCTCTAATTGCTGCAGTATGTTCTCCATCATCTGCCACAACAACGGCCACTACCTCACCTCACCCGCTCCTACATGGACCTCCCTTTCAACACCTAGCAAAGGTTCAGCCATTATAGTCGATGGGGCCTCGGTAAAATCTTAATTGTCGATCGATACCTCTTGATCAACAGAAGCAACGACTTATTTGGCTGGCAAGTCCATAAGGGTATCGGCTGAAATCTCAGCAACATAATCAGCTGGCAAGAGAGCAGTGATTATCAGTGTTGCTTGAACAAGATGATTTTTCCACACAGTCCATTCATCTTCTAGTTTGGCTAATCGTTCGCTACCTGCTCTCTGATCCAGCTCCCAAACCATCTGCTGGTTACCGAGTTCCTAGATTTTACTATCCAATTGAAGGCTCTGTCGAAATAAAAAAAGAACGGGTGGAATCGTGAGCACTAATGGCCTAGTCTAAGGTGCCTATGGTCGAAAACCGCAGAAACAGGGACTTCGGCTCCACGAGATCTTTTCCTACGCTCACAAATAACAAGCCCTTCACCCAACCTGGGTTGCTTTAAAGCCGATGGCTTAGGAAATGAAATCCCTTGGTATGAGTGGTTTCCAAATCAACTAACCCTGAGGGAAATAGATAAGAGGTGTTAGCCTAGAATGTATAAGAAATTCTGGACAGCATATGTGTAGAGGAAAAATAATTCACCTCTTCTCTTCGGTTACCGCAGCTAGACGAAAGACTAAGAGGCACTAGGACTAGCCGAACTAATGGACACCACCTTTGAAGGGACCTCTTTTGTCCTTGACTTAGCGTCTGATGGGTTTTTCTTCTTCGGCTGAACATGTTGATCCCTCTGTTTTGTCTGGATCAGCCGATCGCAGTACACTTCCAGGGAGGATTGGAAAAATCTTTCTTTGGTCACCTTCCACCAGTCAACAAAAGCAACAGTGGTATTGGCCCTTGGGGAGAACGACTGCCAAGAGAAAGAGGCAAGCTTATCAAGATTGTGGGCGGCTACCTCCTTTGTTTTCTTGACATTTAGAGAGCAACGGTGGGTCGATTGAGCAACACTATGGTGAGGCCATGGTATGTTCTGAGTCAGGCCAAATTGTCATGCCATAAATTTGGGTCTATAAGGCTCCATGGTCAACTTGTTATGCCTAGAATTGTGCTTTAAGCCTCCCAAAAGGTCTCTAGCCATAAGGATACGCCCCTACATTCGGTTCATAACCTGCCACCGGGCGAACGAAAGGTTGTCATCGGCTATATAATGAACCCAGTCGGGAGCGACCCATTGTTCAATGGCCGGTTGCCAATCTGTGTAATGGTCTCGAGACAAACTATGCAGGGTGGAGACTGCAGTGAAAATATCCTAGGGCACAAGAGGTGTTCCCGGAAGAGTGTCGGCTAATACCGGCAAAACTAACGGAGAACGGCCGCCATCAAAATCATCAGAGATGAACTTTGGAAATACAAAGTGATCCACAACTGTAAAAACCACAGTGGACCGGCTAAAGTATCCAGATTTCTAGAGTCCCTTAAACTAGCATGAGCATCGCCCAAAGGCATGTACAAGTAAGCTAAGAAGAGGGAGGCCTAGCTGACATCTTTCCCTGAAACGGCCAAAGCCACATAAATCTCCAGCTCCTTGACAATTGTACAAGAGCCCGCACAGATGAAGTAAAGTCTAAACTAATAGAGCAGAAAAGCATGATTTTCAGCATCATCGACCGGAAGAGGCAAACTTCGGCGGTTAGCGGACATGAAAGAGCCATAGTTGGAAGAATTTTTTGAAACAACGATCCCCAAGTCGGGAACTTTGATTTCACTCAGGGTAGGCGCTTCGGCTCCCAGTATCGGAAGGCCTAGTATCGCTATTACATCAAGAAGGGTGGGAGTCATCATCCCCTAGGGAAAAATACAAGCATTAGCAATAGTCGACCAATAACCAAGAAATGCATATATGAGGCCGATATTGCAGGAGATATCAGACCCCGATAGTGCGATGACGTCATAAAGAACCATACATTCCCACTCATTTCCTTTGGCCGACTTGACCCGGTCCACCCAAGCAGAATAGTTGGCGACCATGGTCGGCCAGGTGTGTAGGTTAGCTGGACAGCAGTCGGCAGTGAACCAGTCGCAGGTGAGGGGAAGGTCATATGTCACCGAGCTAAGATATTGAGATAAAAGAACGTCACTTTGTTCCGGCCTACCGTATGGACCCAGAACCAATTGTTCATCAACAAGGACTAAGGCATTAGTTAGGTTTTTATCGGCTAGAGTGGTCCCATATATATTCTGAGATGAGGAAGAAGAAGACATGGCAGCCGAGTAAGAAAAGGGCCGAGATTAAGGTTTTTTTGCAGAAGGGAAGAAATCGGAGATCAAGTGCAAAATTCTCGGAAAGATATTTCTTCTTAAGCGGATTTCGATGGGCAGCAGAAATTAGGGCTTTTTATTCGAATGCACGGTTAGAAAATATTAGAACCGATTCGTGGTAACAAGGACACCTCGGTTGAAGGGGAAACACAATTCAGAAGTAATCATCATTGCAAATACTGGAGACAAGACGATTGAAATGACATGCGCGACTGTCAGACTGAAACGACGGCTACTTTCGGATACATCAACTCTGCAGTCACGCTCGAGTTAATGTAGGGGGCAATTGTTAACACTCAAAAATAATTTAAGTGTTTTGCCGAATTAACTGACAGCCGAACTATTCCGGAGCTGAATTTACTCCTAGTCTTCGACTACAAGAACTTCATCGGCTACTAAGGCATCTTAGCCGAAGTTGTCAGTTAGAGGTACAACTGGGACTCACTCAGATGCAGACGCCTCAATGACCAAGTCACAAAGGTTTCCAGACCCCTAAAAGCAGTAATGGCCAACAACAGCTAAAAGAAAGGGTCATTATCCGAGCAAGAGGAGTAAAGGGCGAGAAAATAGGCACCACTTCCCCCATAGTCTGTCGTTGAGCTTAGTGGGTTACTTGATGGCCGACATGGGGGGGGGGAACGCTTGTATAGTTTTTTCTTCCTTTAGTACTATAAATACTCATTCTTTGTATATACAACGGACATAATCAATCAAACAAATCAAATCTTATCTATCTTATTATCTTTTACTTTTATCCTTTGTTTTACTCGAACGTATTTATGTTTCTTACCTCTTAGTTTACTCATAACCACCGTCCTAATGCTTTCTGGAGTAGTTAGGGAACCCATTGCTGGAGATTAGAGTTCCGTTTTCAGCCCAAATCGCTTAAGTCAAGGAATCAATTTGTCTTCCGATTTCATCGGCCGATACAACGGCAAATAGCGGAATTGGGACCGCGAACAATAACTAACCACTTTTCCTGGCTTGGAGTTGTGTTTCTCTTCTCCAATAAGTACTTGAAGTTGCGATGATTTGACTTTTGAAACAACTAATTATTTTTTTAAGAAAAAAATGGTCGGTTAGCTTTTGGAGGGCTTTTCGGTCTTTTACTTGTTACTCTGGATATTTCTATTTTTAGTATTGTATGATGATAGGATTATTAGTAATTCATTTTTTTACCTATTTCATCTGCATATGAAGTATATTAGTTTTGAACAAGCATAATACCTATAGCAAAAGCAATATGATCATACTTTGATTTGGGGAGAATTACAGCGCAATACATTTGGGTGTTATAATTTACAAAATAGCCAGCAAATGCATAGACTTTGTATATTTATAGTTAAATATACATGCACTATACATATAATATACGTATAATATACATATCTTTGTATAAGCTTTGTATATTTGAACTACTGCCTGCAATTAAGTTTCACCGACGGTATATTTATGCAAATTTCCCTTTGATTTTAAAAACTTATTAAGTGACACGAAATGCACGTGAGACGCACAAGATGCACATGCAACGCATCTTGTCAAATTATCTAAGAGGCCCAAGATAATTTTGAATGATTTTTATATTTATCACACACATATATATTTATATATATTCATATTAGGTTCGTTTGACCGGTCGGATATATAACTTTGATTTATACAAATAGCTCGGACTTAGCTTCTATTCTTTGTTAGACCTTTAATTAAAGTGACTTGCACTTTTGGGCTTTGTTAGGGGCAAGATCGGACTTTTAATGAAAGTGATAAATTTTATTTTAAATATGTAAATGACTTGGATTTTTGGGAAGGGGCGGGATTGTAACAGACCCATTTTGCTAGAACTCAATGTCGTCTTCATCATCTTCTTGGATTTCATGTGTTCTGACTTGAACATTATTGTATGATGAAGGGACGTCACGTCCTCCATTAATTTGACCTCTTTGTCATTAGTTCAATGTAAGAATTAAGATATTTGTTAGGATTTCTATTGCAATAAACTTATCATATTGATATGTTGATGTTATCTTGTTGTCTTCTTTAATATCAAAATGTGTATATGCAATTGACCTATTCTTTAGAATTGTTGACTTTCAAATTTCTTTAGAAATTAGAATCATATTGGCTTTGCGTTAGATAGAAAAAATATTTTTAAACTATTTTTAACCCATAAGATTTTTAATTTTATTTTTAACCATGACAAGCGGTGATGAAGATTATATGAAGGAGGATGAAGATTAATTTGTCAGAAAATACATGCAAAAAAGGAGAGATTTGTTAGAATTTTTGCCTTGATTTTTTTATCATATTTGAGTTTTACTTTTCTCTTGAAGGAAAGTTAAAATATTACCATAATTGATTTTACTCTTCCTGAAATAAAAATATAATTTTCTTCCATATTTGACTATTCCTTTTCTTGGAGGAAAAGTTTCGGACATCTATAAATTGAAGACTTCATTCTCACAACTAGAATATACAAAAAATATCCATGATGTATTCATTAAAGATTTATGTTTAGAGGGAGATTTTCTCTCAATAGTTTTATAATTTTCTTTATATTAGTTTTTCATATGTAGATCAATTGAGCAAATTATATTTATAAAGATTATGCCTCTTTCAGTATATATATTTTCGTCTGATTTGTTGTCGTTCGAGATTTGTAATTATTAACGACTTTTTTCAGTGATCAATCTTTTTGAGAAAAGTCAACGCTTATATTAAAGTTAAATATAGTTACAATTAAGACACCATTTTATCCGGGAAAAAAGAGAGGAGAATGCGTGGTTACAACTTGGGCTGGAAATCAAAGTTGATGCTTCAACATTCTATACTTATATATTCATCTTACACTTTTCAATAATAATGAAATAAATAAGTTATAAATGAGAAATATAGAAAAGATTAGATTGCTTGAATGAAGAATCTTATATACATACACTATAAATCGTGAATGCATTATTCGTAGATATGCAATTTTTAACCCTCTTTGATTTTTACGCTATTTTAGTGTTTAGATATTTTTTTTAGCTTTAGATTAGATATTTTATTTTAAATTTTATCATAATAAACATTAAAACTGGTGAAAAAATTAAAACTACAAAAAATAAATTACATTTTTGGATATAAGTTTTGTTTTCATGTTTAAGAGAAAGAAAATACAAATTAGTTGCATTAGCTTACATTTGTATTTAATAATTTTTTACATTTTTGGTTTTACAAAATGGGGAAAACAAAAATGGAAAATAAGTGGTAAGAATAAAAATCCAAGTCATGTGGCCCACTGCCTTTTCATAACTAAAATCTTCCACCTCATCACTTCTACAAATAAAAATCCAATTACACATTTTTATATTCTAATAACTTACACATAAAGCGGTCAATATGGGTTAGCTCAGCCCAGCTAGTCCGTGTGGGCCTTGAAATTTGACCGGCTGCGGTGGATCAGCTCACTATTTCAATGGCCATTAAACTGATCAGCCCATCCCAGCCTTACGTGGGCCAAGGACTGGGCGGGCCAGCCCACCATATTTCAAATTTTTATTTTTATAAATTGTAATCTAAATTCTAACCAAAAGATACTAAAATATAGATATTTACAAGAAAATATCACAGTGTTGTTAACCAAGTCTCAAGTCCACAACTTAATTATCGCAATATCACTTGCCAAGTATTAATTATTCAATATTTTCAATTGTTAGCAATGTCTATTACATAAGGAGATTTTCATATTAGTTTGTCGGTTTCATATAATTTTAGTTGTACATGATGTCTTCTTATTAGTTTTTTGGTCTACAAGTTTTTTAAATTTTAATTCAAGTTTCACTTGAAGTAAATATTTGATTGTAGCTTTGTTTCATTGACTTTAAGGTTATCTGTTATTTCTTTAATCTAAAATCTCTATCATTTTATGTATGTATTTTGGATATAACACAACAAGCTTTTGCAAAACTTAATGAATTTTGACATTATTAACGGATAACTAATATCACTCGAACCAAATAAAGATATTTAGAAAAAAAATTACCATAGTTAATCAGTAACAAAAAAACTAGCTAAATAGGAGATATTAATCTAGCTAATAAAAAGATAAGCTAAGTAAACTTTGAGTTTGAGCTCCTCTTCATGTCATTTTTAGTTTTCTACTTCCTTTTAATTTTAATATATCTTTTTAGAGCTCACGGGCCAGCTCTTCTCATTCCTGATCAAGCCTCACGAACTGGCAAGTTTATTGGGGCCGGGTTAAAAATCCCCCGTGTTTAAGTGGGCTTGAAAATTTTAGTTCAACCCTATAGAATTACGGGCTAGGCTGGGTCATCCCAAAGGCCAAGCCCATATTGACTCTACTTAGCCACTACCCACAATGAGGACAAAAAATGGAATCCCATTGACAATCACCCCTCGGGGTGGTCTTTAATTTTTGTCCATTAAATTTAAAATATTTATTGTTCGTCCTTTGCCTAATACTTTGTGGTTCTGGGTTCGAACTCCTGCTAAGACAAAAATTAAAAAGAATTTCGCAAGACACAAATTTGTAGCAAAAATATGTCTATTCAGCAGAGTTTTGCCATAACCCAAACTTTTACCAAAAATTAGGGGTTAAGGCAAGCTTCTGCCGATATATGCCTAATTTTGCTGCAAACCTCCATCTTGCGATTTTTTAAAATTTTTTTTTCCTGAGTAGAGGTTCGAACTCGAAACTCATAGATTTTTAGGCGAAGGGGAAAAAATTAAAGACCAGTTCCTTTGAAGGACATTCCGCACAAAAAATGATTAGTTAAAACTTAATAGATTTGGGCCTTTATTAAATTTAAAAGGATACATAATCTATGTACATCTCAAATAAATAATAGCTTTTTACATTTAAAATAGTCAAATAACTTAAGATAAGTGTTGTCTCTTTCAATAATACTCTTTTTACTTTTTGCAACTTTACGTTTGCATTTCTCAATGATGTACATACCTTTCCTCATGTGAATTATGTTTTTTTTTATACTATTAGACACCCAATATATAATGCAACACACACACTCACTCTCTCTCACACATATATATATAAAGCATATACATGTGTACCAAATATATACATATGTATACAAAGCATATACATTGGTTATACATACCTTGCAGTCCTAACTCTAGGTCATAGACACATATTCTACATGAAAAAAATCCTAACTAATTCTTTGTCACGACCCCAAATCCCATTTGTGTCGTGAGGGCACCTACCCTAACCCGTAGGCGAATCCAACCAACATTCATATAAATAAGCAAAAATTAAATGCGGAAATAAGGAGTACAAGAAAAATAATTAACAAGTCGAAGAATATAAATACATAGTCTAAATGAAACCCTCAAATGATCTGATAGTCATGAATACCAAGCTCTAAACTGAATACAAGTCTGAATAAAGGAAAAAACATAATATGTCTGAATGTAACAATACATCATAGTCTTAGAATAACAAGAACACAATGTAAGGGGAAAATGGAGTTCCAGTGCCGGGAAGGAAGTTGCGGCTCACCTTGGACTCCAATATAACGATCTCTGCTGGGGGGATCAGGTTGCTTCGATATCGCCTCCTGGCTCATTACCTGCACATAGAATGCAACAAGCATAGAGTGAGTACATGAAACACATATACTCAGTAAGCATCGTTGATCGACGCTAGCTATAACGGTGGCGAGCGCTGGTATTATCTGATACTTCTCTCTACTAGTCAGTCACTTAAACAAAGAATAAATCAATTAACTAACCTACACTAAGTTACAATTCAACTACACATAAGTACCCTTAAGTCACACATCGCACAAGTCCAATCTAAACCCCGTTCAGGGTGTCTGGATCCCTCAAGTTCCTCTACTCCAGTCTCACAACAAGAATAAGCTTAAGCCAACAATATTTTTTCTAGCAGTCTAAAGATCACAGGTATGATAGAGTTCAATCGTGGCACATACGATATCAATCACATATCATAATATAAGTGAATGCAATGCAGGATGATATAAATGAATGCAAGTGGCCACAAATACCTGATACACACACATTGCTGCAATAGCTGTTACGTGACCCATAGGGGACTCATGAGGTTCATATACACATCCGATCCCATCGGATACCAGCACAAATGTTGAAGTGTCATATCAGTCATCACTCTGATAAGCATGTATCATATCCCTTAATCTGACTTTCCAAGTCATTCTCAATGATTTATCAGTAAACCAATGCCAAGTATAAATAATGTATGAATGAGATGGATATGAATACACTATGCAACAAGCATAATTAGTTTATCAGTATTTATCAGTTTTAATCAAGTGCTCAGACAAGGTGTAAAGTGATGAATGCATGAGAGTCAAATCAGAATATCACAGCAATGGCTACAAACCCAAGTAAAACAGCATGCATACCAAACTAAGTGGACTCTTGCATCACACATCGTGCCCCGAAGGCTAACCACATAAACTCATCTACTTGCTCTATATTAGTTTATTAATTACCTATTTAAGTTCATCTGGTACCATTAGTGCTTGTCACCTCACTAATACAGGACCCGAAGTTCCCGTTATTCCCCTTAGTGCATTACATAGCATACCAACACATAAACGCTACACTAGAGTCTAGAAAGTCTCAACTTGCCTGGTTATAGCCGAAGACTCATGCAGTCGCCTTTCCTTTCCACTGAGCCTCCTCACTAGCCCACTTTGATCAATTACATCGAGTACATGAGATTACGGTCTAACATTACCCATAATTCTCTAAGCTAGATTACAAAGCAACCCCGAGCCCTCATTATCAAAATACTAACTTTCTTACTCAATTAGTACTAACTTATGCTAGACATTCATAATCTCAAGTTAATTGAACAATAAAGCTCCAAAAGGATGTCTAATTTCATGAATAATGAAAAACCCCAATTTTAACCCCACAATTTCTCTCAATCTCCAAAAGGGTTTATAACATGAAATTAGTCTAATATTTATCAACTACTAGTTAAATACAACACTAGTTTACATTATAAGCATCAAAGATCCAATAATCAATCCCCAATTTCCCTCGTTACCACTCTCTTATTCACAAAGTATTTCTACTTTTGCCCCCAATTAATAAACATGCTTAAGATGGAATATTACTAGTACACGTTAATGGAACGAAGAATGATGAACTTCCCTTGGATTCTTAAATACCCTTTTGCCCTAAGTTCTAGTCCCAAGGAGGAATAACTATGGGGAATGAAATGAATTCTATGTCTAACTTCACATTAAAACAACATAGTGGCCCACTCCGACGGACTCGATTCCGCTGGGGTGGACCCGCACAGGTGGAGCTCTCATCCGCTGGGTCGAAGGTCACTTAAGTCGCAACTTTCACTTCGAAGAGCTTAACCTCCGCTGAGGCGGATGCCTGGTTGCTGGAGCGGACACTAGAAACTAGCAGCAGTCCAAACTTAGGGGTGAGCGAGTCCGGGTACCCTAATATTTTTTAACTACCAAGACCCTACCCATTAAAAGATCGGTTCCTAAATTTACTATCCGGAACCAACCCGTAGTAATCATTACCCGGAACCTACCCGGTTCTTGGGCACCCTATAAATACAGATGTCTTTTAACAGATTTGCTAACACTTTAAGCATGCTTCACAGTTGTAATGGCCAATTATGCTAACTGAACTACAATAATCCATATAAAGCGAATCACACACAATAGAGGATCTAATTTAGCACTCTAAACTAACAGAAATTAACCTAAACTAAGCTAAAGCATACTAAATCAGATAATACTAATAAAACACAATTAATTAACAGAAATATGAAAAGGAAACTAGATCGAGAGGAATTCGAGCGCAACCTTTTTCAAGATTCTGGAGTGGAAAGCACACCTCCGAAACCATAAACTCAGCCACACGAAAGAAAAAAAACACAAAGTTTAAACTATTGAAACCTAAGAAATAATCTAGGATTTTAAATGCCCCTTTATCTTTCGGGTCATGCAAGAAAGCATGAGGAACAGTTACAACAAGAGAGATGAGAGGTGGAACGGCGACATCGGTTATTTGGGCGTAATGGAAAATGGTTAGGGCTTCTGCCCTTTTCTCTTTGTTTAAAACGAAGTGGGCTGGGTCGACCGGACTCGGCCGAAAAAAGAAAGAAACGCCCCAAACTTAATAATTTAAAAGGGGTGTGGGTTCATAGGTTTCGAGTATCGGTTCTGGGTCCGGGTACCCTGTCTCTATTAGCCAGAACTGGAATCAGACCTGACACTGATCGGTTCCTAATTTTACTACCCGGAATCTACCCGTTATTATAATATATCTACCTGGAACCTACTCGTTAGTGTCGATTCCGGTCGGGTATTTGGGTACCCTGTACCTGTGTTCACCCCTATCCAAACTTATCAATTCCTTCATCTACCACCCGAAACACTCCCTGGACCTCTCGAACACAAACCAAACATGAAACCCTATTAGAAAACATATTCCAGACCTGCTCACACACTCGGATTTCTCGAAAAAGGTCTCTAAAGCTCGGGTTTGAGTAAAGTCAGCACTTAAGTTTTAATTCCACAATTTTACAAACTAAACCCCCAAATTACACATGGCTGCCTCAGGACCCGAACCAAAGGCTCGACTAAGTCATAAACATCATTCCGGAGCTAATAGAGCTGCCGAAACTACAAATGGATCACATATACTCAAAGGTCAATTATGGGTCAAACTCTTCTAATCTCTTAACTTAGGATTTGTCAAACATAACACCATGGTTATGAAACCTACCCGATCACCTAGGGAACCTTACCACTCATCATGCAAGTCACAAGCAAGCAATTACATGCTTGGGAAGGTAATTTAAGGGTTTCTAAGCAAAATGACTTTTCGAGTTGTTATACCAGGTACCACTTAAATAAACGTTCATCCTCGAACGATAAGGAAATAATAGTACATGTGATATCAAATAATCCAGGGTAGTTAGCCTGCATATCAAACTCGGTCTCCCACGTAGCCTCATCCACTAGACGATTCCTCCATTACACTTTCATGAAAGCTATCTCATTGGACCTCAACTTTCTAACCTGACTGTCTAGGATAGTTACAGGCTCCTCCGTCTAAGCTAGATCCTGGTCCAACATCACCGAGTCCCAACTAATCACATGAGAATCATCAGGAATATACTTCCTCAACACCGACACATAAAACGCCGGATGCATACTAGATAAAATAAGAGGTAAAGCCAACTCATAGGTCACCTCGCCAACTCTGTCTAAAATCTCAAAAGGGCCAATAAACCTCAGGATAATCTTACCTTTCTTCCCAAACCTAATCATACCTTTCATGGGCGAAACCTTCAGCAATACCCGCTCACCAACCTTAAACTCCAAAGGACGAACTCTCCGATCAACATAACTCTTATGTCTACTTTATGGGTTGTAAGAAGCTGATCCTGAATCAACTTAACCTTATCCAGCGATTCTCTCAGAAGATCAATACCCCAAGGTCGAATCTCAAAAGCATCAAACCACCCGATGGGAGAACGACATCTCCTACCATACAAGGCCTCGGACGGTGCCATCTCAATACTCGAATGGTAACTGTTGTTGTAAGCAAACTCCGCCAAGGGTATAAACTTATCCCAATGACCCCCAAAGTCCATCACACAGGCTTCCAATATGTCCTAAAGAATCTGGATATCCGCTCAGACTGGCCATCGGTCTGAGGGAGCTATACTAACATCCATCCTAGTACCCAACTCCTTATGCATAGACCGCCAAAAGTGAGAAGTGAATTGCGTACACCGGTCAGAAATAATAAAAATGGGCACTCTGTGTAATCGTACTATCTCCTGAATGTAAATCTTGGCCAACTTCTCAGAATTATAGGTAGTCTAAACTGGAATGAAATGGGAAGATTTGGTCAACCTGTCCACAATGACACATATAACATCAAACTTGCCCAAAATACTGGGAAATTCTACCATGAAATCCATGGCAATCTACTCCCACTTTCACTCGGGAATGGGCATCCTCTGAAGCTTACCACCAGGCCTCTGGTGCTTGTGTTTTACTTGTTGGCAATTCAAACACCGGGACACAAACTCCACTATGTCCCTCTTCATCCTACTCCACCAGTAATGTTGTCTTAAGTCACATTACATTTTCGTAGCTCTTGGATGGATGTAGTACTTTTAACTATGGGCCTCCTCCATGATCAATTTGGTCATGTCACCCACCCTAGGAACATAAATCCGACCCTTGATCCTCAAAACACCATCACTATCAATCACTGCCTCTTTTGCCTCTCCCCGAAACACTTTGTCACAGATTTCGCACAGTTGAGTATCATCGAACTGCTGGGACCGAATCTGCTCTAACAAGGAAGACTGCGCCTCTACACAAGCTAATACCATGCTAGGCTCAGATATATCAAATCTAACAAACTGATTTGCCAAAGACTGAACATCAATAGTCATAGGATGCTCCTCCACATGTAACATAGCCAAGCTACTCATGCTCACCGCCTTGCGACTCAAGGCATCCACTATAGCATTCACTTTGCTTGGGTGATACAAGATGGTCATATCATAATCCTTTAGAAGCTCCAACTATCGACGATGTCTCAAATTAAGATCCTTTTAATTGAACAAGTATTGAAGACTACAATGGTCGGTGTAAACCTCATAATGCACACCATAGAGATAATGCCTCTAAATCTTCAAGGCAAACATGATTGCTGCCAACTCTAAGTCATGGGTAGGATAATTATTTTCATGAACCTTTAATTGCCTCAAACCATAGGCTATGAATTTCTCTTTATGCATCAACACACACCCAATACCTACCCTAAAAGCATCACAATACACAGTAAAGCTCTCTCATTTGACCAGTAATGTCAAAATAGGAGCGATAGTTAATAAGGCCTTGAGCTTTGGAAAATTCACCTCACAAACAATAGACCACTCGAAAGGCACCTCTTTCTGAGTTAATCTAGTCAACGGAGCTGCAATGGATAAAAACCCCTCCACAAATCGTCAATAATACCCCACGAGTCCAATAAAACTTTGAACCTCGGTAACAGAAGCAGGATGCATCCAATCCCGTACTACCTCAATCTTCTTGAGATCCACCATAATACCATCCTTAGTCACTACATGACTCAATAAAGATACTGAACTAAGCCAGAACTCGCACTTTGAAAATTTTGCATATAGTTGCTTCTCTTTTAGAAGACCAAGCACGATCTTCAAATGTTGCTCGTGCTCCTCCTTGCTCCGCGAGTATATCAAAATATCATCAATAAACACAATCACACATGAATCCAAGTAGGGCATGAACATCCCATTTATCGACTCCATAAAGATTGCAGGTGCATTGGTCAACCCAAACGACATCACCAAAAACTCATAATGTCCATATCCGGTCCGAAAGGCTGTCTTAGGAACATCCTCGGCCTTGACCTTCAGTTGATGATAGACGGACCTCAAATCAATCTCTGAAAATACTGAAGCACTATGTAGCTGATCAAATAAGTCATCAATGCGCAATATCGGATACTTGTTCTTGATAGTCACCTTGTTCAGCTGCCTGTAACCAATACACATGTGCATGGATCCATATTTCTTCTTAACGAACAATACTGGAGCACGCCAAGGTGAAATGGTAGGCCGAATGAATCCCTTAAGCAACAAATCTTGCAATTGTTCCTTCAATTCCCTTAACTCAGTCAGTGTCATTCGATATGGAGCCATAGAAATGGGCTGAGTGTCTGGCTCTAGATCAATGCAGAAGTCGATATCACGGTCTGGAGGAACACCGGGAAGGTATATGGAAAATACCTCTAGGTACTCTCGAACTACTGGAATTGAATCTAAGGAAGGAGTCTCCACAGCAGTGTCACGAACATAGGCCAAATAAGACAAACACCTTTTTCCTACCATCTTCTGAGCTTTCAGAAATGAGATCACCCTTTTTGGATACTGACTAAGAGTACCCTTTCAAACTAACTGAGGAATACCAGACATATCTAATGTACAGTTTTGGCATAACAATCCAAGATAGCATGATACAGAGCTAACCAATCCATACCCAATATAGCATCAAAATCTACCATATGCAACACTTTCAAATCTACCTGAGTATCATACCCCATCAACAAAACTACACAACCCAAATAAGCCAATCTACTACTAGGGAATCCCCAACATGTGTAGAAACATGAATAAGCATTGTTACGGTTCGCTTTTTACACGAGTGAGCACATAATGAGCTACTAAGAATTTAGATGGTGTTGTAAATAGGATAATGTGTTTTAGAGTCGCCACCTAATTTATAGGTAAATTAGAAAAACTAGTGTAAAAGGGTTTATTCAAATTCCTTTGAAAAATCCTATCTAAACTAGAGTCAAGGTAAGGGTTCTGGTGATCCCCCATGGAAGGTGTTAGCACCCCGGTATTAAGGATCCGTAGAATACGGTTGACCTAGGGGCTCTATAGCATGCTTTAAAAAATGATTAAATTGCTTAAGGTTTAAAATCCACAAAATAATTTGTCATTTCATGTATTAAAAAAACTCAAGGTTTTATTCAAACAAAGAGTTAAAATCTTCTACTGAAAATAGTATGCACGAGATGTTTAATCAATTTAATTTTTGTACTAAGAGCACTCAAACGTGAATTTGAGTAGAACTCCACATTTAGTCTAACTATTTTGATTATCTTATACTTGCATCTTTTGTTTAAAATCTTTTTCAAGTTCCAAAAGTGGTATAACTCCATTTGAAAAGGCAACTATGGTTTTATTTTTGAAAAGAGATAAAATGGTTTTCTTTTTATTCTTAGCATGATATATCGCCCAAGTCAACCATATATATACTCCAAAATCTATAATTTAACTCAAGTCCAAGATAGGCTTTTCTTTGTCCAAAATCATCTATCCTATTGGGCTTAGCTTAGACTATAATTTAAACCAAAATGTTCATACTTAGGCCCAATTTCAGTTCAGCAGTCTGTTTATTTTTATGTCACTCAGGACCAGCATTTGGGTCCTTAAATCAGTCCATTTCAAATTCATAATTTAAAGTTTAAAGTCCAAAATCTTTTGAGTCGAAAAATCAGTTTGAAACTTAGTCAAAATTGATTTTCCATTTCCAGATTTTAAATATCCCAAATAGTTCATTCTTTAGTCAAACAGTCCTTTTATTCACATATTTTAATTTTAAACAAGATTCAAAATTACTTAGGCGATCTAAACTAAACGATATACACATCGTTTTTCCTATCCTAGATCCCAACCATAAGTAAAGTTCCAATACTAAAGTATGTTTATTACAATAAGTACATATGCATATATATACATATACATATACATATACATATGGAAATGAGAATGAGTTTAGGCTGGTAGGCCTACCGAAGCCCACCAGTTGCCTATTTTTACCCATAGATGGGTCGTATGCAAACTTTAGCTTCCCTTCCTCATTTTATCTCGATCACAATTCATTGGTTGGGCCTCAGCCTAGCCTGCTTAATCTGGAACTGGGCACTCGTCTGAATAGAGGTGATGGGTGCCTTGTGAAGGCCCATCTCGGCGATATGCAGTAGAGACACACAAAGAAGAAATTTAAAATGCAAGTTAGACGTACTCAAAATTATCTATTGCAATTAAAGTTTAACTAAACTATCACCCCATAATTAAACTAAGATGATCTGATGGGCTTAAGTTATCCACAACAAGGCAAGAGAAGAAGAAGTAAACAGTTAGGTCAAGCCCAATATACATTCATGAAGAAGAAAATGTAGAAGCAGTTAACAGATATGGACCAAGCCCACTAAAACATATATAACATGACATTTAGAATGATATACAATGTGATATACAACCTGTATACTTTCATATACTAGGTATATTCAATAACCAACTTATATACTCCTATGTATATCACATATACATCCTAAACTAATAATCAATATATATATATATATATATATATATATATCCAAACAAGGCACACATATAGCATTTTCACACAAAAGTGGATTTCAAAGAAGGAAACTCAGTTCCCAACACTGTAGCCTAGATATATATGATCTTGTTTCATGAATAGATTCATCTCAAACAGAACTACAATTCACAGCTAGGGAATGGACAATGGCAACACAATTTTAAGAAAAGTTACACATATATCAAACAAAACATTCAATCTTAAAGCTAGAACAAAACATCAATTCAAACTTGAGGTCTAAAACCCACTGATATCACCCATAAGATGCAGAATTAGATAGAGCGGGCAAGGAAAACAACCATGAGATTTTATTTTTTTGTTTATAGTTTCATGCTAATGGTATGCTGAACCTAAGTGACTCAACCTAATAGGCAAAGATACAAGAAAGGGGTTCAAAAAGGTAACATGGTTCAAGAGCAGTTGCAAAGTTCTACGAGAAGGTAAGGCTGTCTAGTCAGATAAACATAAGTCCTAAAATATTCATGATTGAGCCTATGTATGTTTCCAAAAAAGATGTAGACATATATTGACTCAAACTGGCACATAAACAAAATCACTTAGAGCATTCCAACCCACAGGAATACAGTCATGATATGGTTGTACAACATACATCATTTAAACAAGGCAACAATTGTAGATTTGGACTCAAGAGGATGGCATGCTATTCATGAGTGGGAACAAGATGCTAGGTAAATAGACACACATCAACAGGGTGTTCATCCTTTAACCTAGAAGACACATATTCAACTAGGTCTAAATAAGAATGGGAACAGAGATTAATAACATTTTAGGATCATTTTGATTGATAAAACCAACTACGTTAAATGCTAGGCATGCTTAGTTATCTTTCAACCTAGACAGAGAGTATGTGTTAACATATAAACCATACACAATATATTCATTCCATATATGCACCTCCCCAACCAACACATATACCAAATAACAAAGGACTGCCCTCAAACCTTTTGGTTTATCCTAAAACTGGTGTTATGTGACATAACCAAACATGATGAATGTGAGTTTAAATAGATGCAGTCTCTAAAGGATTAACCGTGCCTCTTATATTAACATAACAACACTTCAACTAATTATTCAGTTAACTAGTTCTATATCAACCTAATAGCTTGAGATTTGTTTAAGATGAACTATAACTAATATGATAGTAATTTCAAAACATGTCATTTATGATCAAGTGAGCCTTAAACTAGCCATTACAATAACTGGGTGATTTATACATGCCTAAGACCAATTTTAAAACTAAACATTAGACACTTGCTCACTAAGTCACACAAACAATCAACACAACAGAGATTATAGCCAAATTTAACTTGCTCAGACCAAACTATAATCAGAGTAATCACACACAAAATAGCCATGGCAATGAACACTGATAGTGGCCTTAACTAACAAGTACACACATTGTTGAGTTGATAAGCACACAACAACATCATTTTTCTAAATGTGCTTGATAGTCACCTTAACAGGTTCAAACAATGACTAATCTAGCTAACCATATTCACAAACACCTAATAAGGGCTAATAGTGGCCTAATCATGCTAACATTATCATTATGTTTAACCGACAGTAGTCAACATGAACTGGACAAGTCTAACAGTCAACTTAATCATCCTAAATAGTCACTAATCATGCTTGATAGTTAATCAAATATCTCAGACAGTCACTAGTACACACTAGACATGCTTACACCTCAAGAAATGATCAGCACTGATCATATAGTAATTAATTTCATGAACTATAACATAAACTTTCTTTGATATGCTTAATAGATCACCTAACTGAAACCAAACAGGATTAATTACTAACTTAACAAGTTTAAACAATCATAATCCCAACAACATAATAAGTGACTAACCTAAAAAAACTTAAACAACAAACTACAACTAAAACATGCTTTAACAGTCACATAAACACATAATACTAAACCTACTAGAATAATTAAATAGAAAATTAAAAGGAATTTATTATTGCCTTGTGTCGAGGCAATCTAGGATCGAACTTCGGGCATATTCTTCACTCCGTATACCTCAAAATTCACAAACACATAAAAAGGGAGGGGTTTAATAACTGAAAGAATAATTATCCTAATTCTGAGTTTCACCAAAGGCTAGATCCATAACTTAAGAGATAATTAATTAAAATTTACTTGAAAACGGCTCTCAACAATGTAAAAGCCTAGATTCAAGTTTTGGCCCTTCAAAATGTAGAAAATGAGTCGATATTTATAGGGTAAGATGAAACCATAGCAGACCCGTTGAGTTCGTCATGGACTGGGATTGGGTCGTTTGACTTGGGTTCAGCTGGCTCAAAAAATAAAAGGCCCAAGGTGTTTTTCTCCTCTTAAAACAATTTAAGTCAAATAAGGTCACATTTTGCAAATGTGGTCACATTTTAAATTAGGAAATGACCAAATAATTTTGTAAATAACTAAATTAGACAAAAAACTTCATTTTGAGTCTAAATTTGACACTAATTAGGATTAAGAACGTTAAAATCAATGCAAATGTCTTTTAAATTAAAAACATGATTTAAAATTGAGATGTAATTCCATTATCGTATTTAATTATTAATTTCCCGAATTTGATGGAGCGAAAGTTTAATCTTTTAAATTTGAGAATTCTTTTATGACAATTTCATTTACAATTGTCGGTAAAAATTCAAAAATCATAATTAATGATCGAATTGTGTAAAATTGAGATATGATATAAAATATATATACCAAGTGTTATTTTTTCAAATGAAATGACAAAATACTCACAGAATAGTTTTACAAAATCATATCCGCTTCGTGAAAAATATATTTCACTCCGTCTGTGACTTGGGAACTCCCAATAATTAACCAAAATTATGGGAGGGTAAAAATTAGGTGTCAACAACAACCCCTTCATTTTTTGGGGATGGCTAGACTATCTCTGAGCAGTGAATTTTGACTGGCCTAGTTTTTAGTCGTCTAATAAGAAATTACTTCTTTTTATGCAAATTTTGAAAATTGTGGTCGGATCCTGGTTTTTGAGTTTCCTACATATCTCCGGTTGCATGAGAATTCAGGACACTTGTAGTTCGACTCAATAAAATTGCTAAAAGCCAATAGAAAAAAATATCAGATCGAGAAGCTTCAGAATGATTTTGTTAGAATGTAACTGATCCTCGGAGATTGAGTAGCCTACATATCCCCAGTTTCAAGAATCAGGTCACCTGTAGTTCGACTAGATGGCCTGAAAGGGGTATCCCTTATATGGGAATCCCTTTGACCCTTTCGATAAATGCCCGACCGGTTACAGGTTTTAAAGAATGAAACTTTGTAATTTTCGAGTGAGGTCAATGTGGAGTGATGTTAAAGCTCATGTGCAGATATCTGGACTCTCGTTGACACATATTTTCGACCAGCTGCCCAAGAACAAGTTCCACATTTGCTCTACATGTGTCTGGATTTGGTCTTTCTGTTTTCCACCTCCGGTTGCTTTAACTTATTTCCATATTAATTATTGTATATTTTGTATTTTTCATACCTGAGCGACTTTGTTTTATTGTACTCTCTTGGGTGAATTCCTTTGAGCATGCTCCTTCTCCGACACCATTTGGCTCTGTTGACTTGCTAAGGAGTGTTTGTTAAAGCGGGTGCCACCTGATGCATTATCTGGCTCTCCTTGATATATGTTGTTAGTCTAGTAGTTTGATTTTGGGGAACGATGACAACAACTTTTGTCCTGAAGTACATCATTCGGACTTGGGTATAAAGACCACAACCTTTCGACTGAAATTACAGCACTGACTCTTGGAATGAATACTACAGTCTTTCGACTAGAATTACATCATTCAATACTTAGGGTGAAGACCGCAGCCTTTTGGTTGGAATTACATAACTGATTCTTGGAATGAAGACCACAACCTTTCAGCTGGAATTATATCCTTCGACACTTGGGATGAAGACCATAGCCTTTTGGCTAGAATTACATCACTAACACTAGGGTGAATACCGCAGCCTTTCGGCTCTAATTACATCACCGACTCTTAGAAAGAAGACCACAACCTTTTGGCTAAAATTATAGCATTCAACTATGGGGTGAAGATCACAGCCTTTCAGCTGGAATTACATCACCAACACTGGGGTGAAGACCGTAACCTTTCGGTTGGACTTACATCACTAACACTGGGGTGAAGACCACAACCTTTCAACTGGAATTACATCACTGACTCTTGGAATGAAGACCGAAGCCTTTCGGCTGTAATTACATCATTTGACATTAGGGTGAAGATCGCAACATTTCGGCTGGAATTACATCACCGACACTAGGGTGAAGACCGCAACCTTTCGGCTAGAATTACATCACCGACGCTGGGGTGAAGACCGTAGCCTTTTGACTAGAATTACATCACCGACACTCGGGTGAAGACCACTCATTGGAGGCTGTATCCAGGTGGCTTTGGCCCTCCACTTACTTGCGTATTCGCGGTAGGTTTCTATTTATTTTTGGTGAATTTTGTCCAAAGAGTAGCGGTCTGGCACATATTCCATATTGAAGCGGAATCTATCCATGAAGGCTTTCGACATTTATTTCTACGAGTCACAGCGGTTGATATCTTGCGCTGTGAACCACTCATATGCTTCACATGTGAGACTTCAACTGAAGATCCTCATTAATAGTGCCTCATTTCCCTTGGCACCGAGCAGTTGGTCGTAGTAAGCTCTCAGATGAGCTTTGGGGTTTCTCGTCGTTGAAGGGATCAATTTGGCACTTGAAGTCCAAATCTGGATATATGCATAGGTCATCATATCTCAATCCCGTCACTTTGCGGGAGCCTCAATTAGTTTTCTCAAACAGATCTATCATTTTCTGTTCCATTTCTCTCTCTCTTCGATCATGCTCAGACCTCCACACTCTTTCCAACTACTCCTAGTGATCCATTTCTGGCGAGGAGTCAATAGGAGTGATTGGGTTGTGAAAGGATACAGTAGGATGCGCAGGGATACTTTTGGGATCTCCCGCAGTTCTGGGAGTAGTATGGATAGTAGTCTTAGATGAATGATAGGATTAGCATAAGCTGGTGGCGCCTGAAAGGTGGCCCCGGATTGAGAAGTCCCAGCTATGTGGGTGGTATTTAGTAGAGGTGGTATTTTATAAGAAGCCCTAGTATAGGCATTTGGGAAGTGTTCGGGTACATGCAAACTTTAAGATGGAAAGGGCGGTAGAGGCCTTCTTGCCTTAACAATAGCTGCTTCTTTGGCAACATTGATGGCTTCATTTCTTGCGACCTGCTCTTGAAGGTTGGTGACTTTTTTAAACAGCAAAATGATTACATCATTGGAATGCGAGACATTCTGGAGATCTTGAGGAACTATGTATTTAATCATAGCATTCTTATTCTGGGTATCCTCGGGAGTACCAGTCATGTTGGCTTGGTTGTCTTGGTTTAAGGATCTATTGTGGCTTTAGATCCGGTGAAGTATGTTAGTGTTTCTCGACGGATCGACCTTTTTCTATAAGAAGAAAAATAACTCAAAAGCAAATGACGTTAGTACGTTAGTCAGAAATAGTAATACAGGATATCACACATAAGTTGCAAACAAGGCACATACACTCATGTGTTTGATCATAACTCTTTGAATGATTTTTTTCATTACGGGGTATTTTGGTTATTTTGGCCAATTTAGGTTTTTAGGGTTTTGGTTTGAAGGCTTGTGGTTGATTTGCCACCACGTCATCATTGAACCCAAAATGGTCCTATAAATAGGGGGCTATAATTTATATAATATAGGGGTTGAGTCTTATATAGACTTCCTATGTATCCTTCATCAGGAAGTTAGGCCCTGCCGTAGTTCGGGTTACATAGAAATTATATCCTAATTTCTTCTACCTGAATCTTGATTTTTACCCTAACCATCCCTGATATGGGCTTCCCACATATCCCTCATCGGGACATCAGGTTGGACGTGGTTTCATTTAGAAAAGTGGGAGGGCGATACTTTTGATTGAAAGCTAGAAAAAGGACGCCTAAACTACCCAAAAGATGGCTTCTCCCTGAAGCCATGGCATGTCATTGTCCTTACGACCACGCATTTTTGGCGGCTTTTCTAAAAGCGGCCTTATCACGAGCAAGATCTGGCCGGTGTTAACCAAATGCTCCAACTCGAACTTAAAGGATTCACATTCTTTAATGTCATGTCCGGGAGCTCCTGAATGGTATAATCATATCTTCGTCTTTGAAGTGCATGGGAAAAGTTTGTAGGTAGTCTTGAGAGGTTGAACTTTGTTAGTGCGACACAATAAAGAGAAGATGTCGGCATACAAATCCTCAAATGCAGTGAAATTGTAGTGCCAGAATCGTGTGACCATGGTGATTTCTTGACCAGGCATAGCAAAGTCATAAACCAATAGGGAGTGAGGTCCCCACAAGTTGCGGATGACTTTCTGGTCAATCAGTCTGACGGATATTTTCTTGAAGGCCACACATTCTTCAGTGTTGTGGCTAGGCTGGCTTCTATGGTACATGAACCTTTTGTGAGCAAAAAGAGGTGCACAAGTTGGGAGGACTTTAGGGCTAGTTTCTTCCAGTCCAATAGCTTTCATCCTATCATAAACTTCAATATTTTGCACTTTCCTTAGTGCGACTCTGAAATAGGATCCGCGGGCTTTGAGGGAAATCGCCCACCACATTAGGGATAATCTGCGGGAGGGCCCTTCTGGCGTCCCGTGTTGATTAGCAGCTCCGTTGGGGTCATGCTCACTGATTTCTTCCCCATATGGTATCGGGTCATTCTCTGGTAGGTGAGTCAGAGGGACATAGTCATCCATCATAGTTCGAACTTCTTTGGGAAGGTTTTGGTATTATGGTTTTCCTTCGGGGGACCTATCAGTCAACTTCTCCACAAATTCCAAAATCTCGTCCACTTCTTTCATTTTGGTGTTTGCCAAATCAGTTTTGTAGTCAACTTCCTTCAACTTGGATCTTGCCAACTCGATCTTTGCATTTATTTAGCGGATCTTGACCTGAAGCAACTCTTCGGTCTCTTCATCGCTAATTAAGTCGATGACTAGTGATGTGGCTCTTTGACTGTCTGGAGTTCCATAGGTAGCAAATTAACCTTTAAGAGTAGGTTAATTTAATCAGCTTTTATTTTTCTTTTGGGTTGGTTTCCGGAATATGGGACCAATTAAAAGTTCAAGATGAAACACATGAAAGCACATAAGCAGTTTATATCACAGACACAGTTATAATATTTGTGTTCCTATGCCTCGTTACTCTAAGGATTTCTAATCATTTTAAGCATAAATATACCAAATGTTAATCAAACCATTACCCCCATAATTATTTCATTAAAAGTAATAATATCTTCCTTGATGGGGATTACAAAACATGAATAAAAGCAGTAAAATTTAAACAAGTCATTAATATGAAGCTCTGTCGGTCCGGGCTTTCTTGGCCCTTCGAAGGGCGTCCTAGATCCGGAGATGAGTAGACATTAGAACTGACCCAACCCATTGACTCCTCTCTATGGGGGTCATCATTGCGACATCATTCATAGTCTCTTTTATATGAGTGTCTATATCTTCAAGACACTCATTAGTGAAGCCGACCTCTTCGGTTAAGCTGACTATAATGGTCTGGTCATATTATATCTTCTCTTGGTATTTGCCATCGCGATCATCCATTTGTCTCTTGATACGACAATCTTTGATCTTGACCTTTGTATATAGATCTTATTTGGATTTGTATAGGTTGGGACCCGGTGCTAGGGTACCTTGCAAATGTACTCTTAACCAATCTACATAATCTTCGTCATGACCTGGGTAACGAGGATCATCGACAACTCTTTTGATTTTTTCACCCTCGTAATCAAGCACATATTGCCTTATATTTCCAATTTTGGGGATTACTTGTTCCCTTCCGAACTGTCGTAGGACCCTAAGAGGTGCATATGGTCGGATTCTTCGGATCCCCATAAGTGGTTGGAAAGGGCATTTCCATCCTCTCACAGATATGGTTTCGGAGTAAAAGTCAGGAAATCTCCATTGGATACTATCCTCTCAGAGCCTAGAAAAGATGAAAGCCCACCCCTCTTTGGATTGGGTCCTAAAATTTGGGTAAATGACTAGAAGGTCATCTTATCTACGGGTAGGGTCTCGGTATGACGGAACCTCGGTTTTGTGGAGGTGTTTAATGACCCACCATTGGACTAAGAGGTTACAACCTTAGAAGTACCCATGTAAGTTTCAGCATTGACCTGAGGCTCGGTAGATGTCGGACAGGATGACCAGGACTAGGTCATAGTATTTAGTTTCCCCGTTGGTGGTTATGCCATTAAATATAGCATGGGCGACAAAGATGACCCATGTAGCTATGGCTTGGTAACGGTCTTTGAGAAATACCATGGTTCCTAGGAGGCATATGATAAAGGCTATAGGTCGTGTAGCTTCCCAAATGGTAAATGAGTGGAATTCTATGGAATGTTCTATGTAGCCTTGGGTAGACCCAAACCGAGTATGAAGATCCATAAAAGATATGATCGATCCAAATATCCAATTGGTGCTATATAGGGATAACATCTAAAGAATCTCACTGGGAGATGGCTTATGGGGCACTAGAAGGTTGCGGTCGGGTATCTTTCTCCGCCTCATACAAGTACCTACATTGTCTATACAGTCTCGGATTTCTTCTAAGGTCGGGGTTATCTCAAAGTCTCCGAACCTAAATACCATTCTTTCATTGTCCCAATACCCGGTAAGGACATCTAAGATGTTGGGGTTGACTTTCATGGTCATAAGGGATGGAAGGTGTCCTAGACGGTCCATTACTTATTTTTGTTGTAAGGCTCTTATCCATGTACACCAGATTTTCAGCATCTTGGATGCATCTATAGCCGTGTCAAATTTTAAAATAGGAGGCATCTAAAAAACAAAACACAATTAGTTTTCCCTCCCCCCCAGGAGCAATAGTTCATCACATAAGGCACATAAATGCTTCCACATAGCAAGTAGTTGGATGCAGTGCCTTCGAGAAAGAGACCATTAGGACACGAGGGAGTCAGCCTGTCAAGTCCAGGTAGGTCTGAGATACCTGAAACTGCCTAAGTTAGTATGCACTAATTCAAGGGATTTGGCTTCGCTCTATCCTAGTTGTACTGGAGTGATTTAGCAAATGACATAGGGATTCGAGCGGACAACTCAGGGTGAACTGTTATCGACTGTTGAAACGACCGCATACCAACTCCGTCTTCAACGAGTTCCAAAGAAATGTTTTTTTATTTTTACTGGAGGGTGACTGTGAAATCTGCATAATCACCTTTGTGCACAGATGCAAGTATGTGTTCATGCCATTTGGCGGAAGATGAATGCATGAATGACAATTATAATTATGGTATTTAAACACATACATAATTTATATCATTTAAAAGGCATGTTGTATTGGATCCCTTATGGTTAGAACCTAGTTTAACCCCGACGGAGTCGCCATCTGTTACGATTCACTTTTTACACGGGTGGGCGCATAAAGACCTACTAAGAATTTGGATGGTGCTATAAATTGGATAATGTGTTTTAGAGTCGCCACCTAATTTATAGGTAAATTAGGAAAACCAATGTGAAAGGGTTTATTCAAATTCCTTTGAAATATTCTATCTAAATCAGAGTCAAGGTAAGGGTTCTGGTGATCCCCCGGGGAAGGTGTTAGCACCTCGGTATTAAGGATCCGTAGAATACTGTTGACCTATGGGTTCTATAGCATGATTTAAAAATTATTAAATTATTTAAGGTTTAGAATCCGTAAAATAATTTGTCATTTCATGTATTCAAAAACTCATGGTTTTATTCAAACAAAGAGTTAAAATCTTCCGCTGAAAATACGATGCACGAAATGTTTAAACAATTTAGTTTTCTGATTAAGAACACTCAAACGTGAATTTGAGTAGAATTCCACATTTCGTCTAACTATTTTGATTATCTTATACTTGAATCTTTTGTTTAAAATATTTCTCAAGTTCCAAAAGTGGTATAGCTCCATTTGAAAAGGCAACTATGGTTTTTTTTAAAAGAGATAAATGGTTTTCTTTTTATTCTTAGCATGCTATATCGCCCAAGTCAGCCATATATATACTCCAAAATCCTTAATTTCACTCAAGTTCAAGATAACCTTTTATTTGTCCAAAATCATCTATCCTATTGGGCTTAGCGTAGACTATAATTTAAACCAAAATGCTCATACTTAGGCCCAATTTCAGTTCAGCAATACATTTGTTTTTATGTCACTCAGGACCAACATTTGGGTCCTTAAATTAGTCCATTTCAAATTCAGAATTTAAAGTTTAAAGTCAAAATTCTTTTGAGTCCAAAAATCAGTTTGAAACTTGGTCAAAATTGGTTTTCCATTTCCAGATTTTAAATATCCCAAATAGTTCATTCTTTAGTCAAACAGTCCCTTTATTCCCATATTTTAATTTTAAACAAGATTTAAAATTAGTTAGGTGATCTAAACTAAACGATATACACATCATTTTGCCAATCCTACATCTCAACCATAAGTAAAGTTCCAATACTAAAGTATGTTATTACAATAAGTACATATACATATGGAAATGAGAATGAGTTTAGGCTGGTGAGCCTACCGAAGCCCACCAATTGGCTATTTTTACTCATAGATGAGCCTTCATGCAAATATTAGCTTTCCTTTCTCATTTTATCTCGATCATAATTTATTGGTTGGTTCTTAGCCCAACCGGCTTAATCTAGAACTGGGCACTCATCTAAACAGAGATGATAGGCCTTATGAAGGGCCATCTCGATGTTATGCAATAGAGACACACAAAGGGGAAATGAAAATACAAGTTAGACATACCCAAAATTATCTAATGCAAATAAAGGTTAACTAAACTATCACCCCATAATAAAAACTAAGAAAATCTGATGGCTTAAGTTATCCACATCAAGGCAAGAGAAGAAGAAGTAAATAGTTGGGCCAGGCCCAATGTACAGTCGTGAAGAAGAAAATGTAGAAGCAGTTAACAGATATGGGCACATGACAGATGATATATAACATGTATACTTCCATATACTAGGTATATTCAATATACAACTTGTATAGTCTTATGTATATCACATATACATCCTAAACTAATACTCAATTTATATATATATATATATATATATATATCCAAACAAGGCACACATATAGCATTTTCACACAAAAGTGGATTTCAAAGAAGGGAACTTAGTCCCCAACATTGTAGCCTAGATATATATGATCATATTTCATGACTAGATTCATCTCAAAGAGAACTATAGCTCACAACTAGGGAATGGACAGTGTCAACACAATTTTAAGGAAAGTTACACCTATACTAAATAAAACATTCAATCTTAAAGCTAGAACAAAACATCAATCCAAACTTGAGGTCTAACACCCACTGATATCACCCAAAAGATGCAAAATTAGACAGAGCAGACAAGGAAAACAACCATGAGATTTCAATTTTTTGTTTATAGTTTCATGCTAATGGTATGTTGAACTTAAGTGAGTCAACCTAATAGGCAAATATACAAGAAGGGGATTCAAACAGGTAACATGGTTCAAGAGCAGTTGCAAAGTTCTATGAGAAGGTAAGACTTTCTAGTCAGATAAATATAAGTCCTAAAATATTCATGATTGAGCCTATGTAAATTTCCAGAAAAGCTATAGACATATATTGACTCAAACTGGCACATAAACAAAATCACTTAGAGCATTCCAACCCACAAGAATACAGTCATGATATGGTTGTACAACATACATGATTTAAACATGGAAACAATTGTACATTTGGACACAAAAAAGAGGCATGTTAATCATGAGTGGGAACATGGTGTTGGGTAAATAGACACACATCAACGGGGTGTTTATCCTCTAAACAAGAAGACACATGTTCAACTAGGTCTCAACAAGAATGGGAACAGTGAGCAATAGCATTTTAGGATCATTTTGATTAATAAAACCAACTGAGTTAAATTCTAGGCATGCTTAGTTATATTTCAACATAGACAGAGACTATGTGTTAACATATAAACCATACACAACATCTTCATACCAAATATGCATATCCCCAACTAACATATATACTAAATAATGCAAGACTACCCTCAAACCTTTTGGTTTATCCTAAAATTGGTGTTATGTGACACAACCAAACATGATAAATGTGAGTTTAAATTTCTGCAGTCCCTAAAGGACTAATCATGCTTCTTATATTAACTTAGCAGCACTTAAACTAATTATTTAGTTAACTAGTTCTATATCAACCTAACAGCCTGAGATTTGTTTTAAGATGAACTATAACTAATATGATAGTAACTTCAAAATAGGTCATTTATGATAAAGTGAGCCTTAAAATAGCCACTACACTAACTAAGTGATTTGTACATGCCTAAGGCCAGTTTCAAAACTAACACATTAGACACTTGCTCACTAAGTCAGACAAACAGTCAACACAATACATATTATAGCCAAATTTAACATGCTTAGACCAAACTATAATCAGAGTAATCATAGACAAAATAGCCATGGAAATGAACACTAATAGTGGCCTTAACTAACAAGTACATACATTGTTGACTTGATGAGGACACAACAACATCATTTTTCTAAATGTGCTTGACAGTCACCTTAACAAGGACTAATTGTCACACCCAGACTAGAAGGTGTGACAAACTTGGTATTAGAGCAAGGTCAATTCTAGGGAGTTTGTGAGCCGTGTCTAGTAGTCTTGTTTATGGGTGCGTTATGCACCACACTTATAAGCAGGAGGCTTCCAGGCATTTAGAAATGGTTTCTATTCATTCACTTCCTAGATCATTCTATAGAGCTGAGTTACATGGTTTTGAGTCTAATTCATGCTCTAATTCTTTTTTCAGTAATCATGCCAGTTACTATAAGAGATACTACTAGTAATCGAGCCGGTGCTGATAGGGGTGAAGGCACCAGTAATGCCCCGCCCAGCCAAGTTGATAGAACTGAAATTCAGGGAGAGTCACACTCTCACGTATCACTAGTTCCACTCTATCAGCTCCTCAAGACATAGTTCCTCTAATTTCACAAAATCTTATTCCTCCAATTTCTCCACCCGAATCTTCTGAGCAATGAGTGGAAAATTTCATATAGTTATTAGCACAGATAGTAGCCACCTAGCAGCATCAGATAAGGGCTTCTATAGGCATTGGGTCTTTTGATGGTATTAGGAGTTCTAGGACTCGAGAATTCCTTGGGTTGAGTCCTCCAGTATTTACTGGAGCTAATCTAAATGCAGACCCCCAAGACTTTATTGACTAGATGTTGCGGGTATTGCGAGTGATGCATGATTCGTAGACGGAGGCGGTAAAATTGTCCTAT
Source organism: Anisodus acutangulus (assembly GCA_029783415.1). Lineage (NCBI taxonomy): Eukaryota > Viridiplantae > Streptophyta > Magnoliopsida > Solanales > Solanaceae > Anisodus > Anisodus acutangulus. The sequence continues at coordinate 15,455,975 of CM056505.1, forward strand.
TCCAGGTTACGTGGCGTGATTGTTCTATGGTATGAGGCTTGGGAGCGGTCTCGAGGAACAGATACACCTTAAGCTGTGTGAGAGGAGTTTTCAAAAGCCTTCTTAGATCACTATTTTCCATTGGAAGTACGAGATGCTAAAGTGGAGCAATTTTTAAAACTTAAGCAGAAAGGCAAGAGTGTAAGGGAATAGTCTACAGTTCAATTCTCTAGCTAGATAAGCTCCAAATACCGTGGATACATTGAGAGCTCAAATTCATCGGTTTGTAGTAGGTTTAGATCCACACATGATTGGAGAATGTACTACAGCCTCGCTGAACAGAGATATGGATATTGCTAGAATCTAGGTATATTCTCAGAGTGTTGAAGACTGCAAGCGGCATCTCCAAAAGGATAGGAGTGCAGAGAGAGAATTGACCAAGAGGGCTAGGTCAGTTGGGTCATTCGGAGAAGCATCAGGTAGCTCCATAAAACAATCTTCTATACGCCTGGCTCAGTTTACTAATAGTGCTCCATATCAGTTCTATAAGCCTAGATACAACAGGCATACTCAGTTTTGGCTAGGGCATAGTTTGAGAGCTACAGGGTTCTAGGAGCAAGTGAGTTCGAGCCAGATGAGACCTTCATTTCTGCCTTGTAGTCAGTGTGGTAGGATACATCCAAGACAGTGTCGTCAGGGTGCCAATATGTGTTATAAGTATGGTGAACCTGGTCATTATATGCGGCAGTATTCTAGTAGAGGTAGAGGTGATGGAGTTTTGCCTACAGGATTGATAGCAGCATCTTCATCAAGTGTACGTCCGCAGAGTGGTGGGCCACAGACCTCAGCAAGTAGAGGTAGAGGCAAAAGATGAGCCTCTATTTCAAGCGGTGCTCAGAACTGCATCTATGCTTTATCCGTTCACCAGGATTTAGAGTCATCTCCAGATGTTGTTACAGGTATACTATCCGTCTTCACATATGTTGTTTATGCATTGTTAGATTTGGGCTCCAATTTGTCCTATGTTATGCTATTTGTTGCGAGCAAGTTTAGGTTTGAGCCAAAATTGTTATCTAAGCCATATGAAGTGGATACACCAGTTGATGAGATGATTGTACCAAGATGAATTTACAAGAATTGTATCGTAATGGTTTGTAATTATCGTACTTTGGTTGATCTAGCTGAGTTACCTATGGTAGAGTTCGATGTTATTATAGGCATGGATTGGTTGGCCTCTTGTTATGCGAACGTCAATTGTCGGATGAAGATTGTTAAATTTAGTTTCCTAGATGATCTGACCCTTGAATGTAAAGGCAATGCAGCTACGTCTAAAGGCAGGTTTATTTCCTACCTCAAGTTAAGAAAAATGATTTCCAAGGGTTATATATATAATTTGGTTCAGGTCAGAGACGCAGATACAGAACCCCCAACTATTCAGTATGTTTTCGTAGGTAATGAGTTTTCTGATGTATTTCCAGATGAGCTTCCGGGCATTCCTCCAGAGCGGAGATTGTGTTCACCATTGACGTACTTCCATATACGCAACTGAAATCTCCCCCTCCTTATCGAATGGCTCTAGCTGAGCTGAGGGAGTTGAAGGAGAAGTTGAAAGATTTATTAGAAAAGGTTTTATCAAACCTAGCACTTCACCACCGGGCGCATCAATATTATTTGTTCGCAAGAAGGATGGTTCTTTAAGGATGTGCACCGACTATAGTTAATTGAATAAGGTCACTATCAAGAATAAGTATCCACTTCTGAGGATCAACGATTTATTTGATCAATTACAGGGTGTTAAGTATTTTTCAAAGATTGACTTAAAGTTGGGATACCACCAGTTGAGAGTAAAAGAAAAGGATATTCCGAAGATAGCCTTTCGGAGTAGGTATAGCCATTTTGAATATCTTCGTGATCGTGTTCATTGACGATATTTTGGTGTACTCACGGACTAAGGCAGACCATACAAATCATCTCCGAGCAGTTTTAAGATGCTCTAAGATTGTAAGTTATATGCCAAATTTTCTAAATGCGAGTTTTGGTTAAACCCTGGTGCCTTTTTAGGCCATATTGTATCCTCAGAAAGTATCAAAGTGGACACTCAAAAGATTGAGGCTGTGAAGAATTGGTCGAGGCCTACAACCCCTATCGAAGTGCGTAGCTTCTTGGGCTTAGCAGGATATTATCAGAGATTAGTGAAGGTTTTTCTTCTATATCCACACCTATGACCAAGCTCACTCACAAGGAAGCTAAGTTTCAGTGGTCAGATGCGTATGAGCATAGTTTTCAAGAATTGAAGGACAGTTTGACATCCGCACTTGTGTTAGCTCTTCCCGAAGGTACCGATGGGTATGTGGTCTATTGTGATGCCTCCAGAGTCAGCCTAGGATGTTTTCTGATACAGCACAGAAAGGTTATAGCATACGCTTCGATGCAGTTAAGAAAGCACGAGGTAAATTATTCGACTCACGAAATCGAGTTGGCAACGATAACATTTGCCCTAAAGATGTGATATTATTATTTATACAGAGTCCACGTTGGTATATTCACGGACCATAAGATTCTACTGTATTTATTTTGCCAGAATGAACTAAATTAAAAGCAAATGAGATGGCTAGAATTATTAAAGGACTATGATGTTGACATTTTATATCACCCCGGTAAGGCGAATGTCGTAGCTGATGCCTTAAGTCATAAGTATATGGGGATGGTATTGAAACTAATAAGCTATAAATGATCAAAGAACTACGTCGCTTAGCCATTTTAAATGTGTGACTTTTAGATACGAATGAAGAAGGAGTGGTGGTGCAGAATACTGCAGAATCATCCTTAATAGCTGAGGTGAAGGCAAGACAATTTGATGACCCCGAGTTGGTCTGAATGAAAGAAGAGATTCCTATGTAGAAGAACCCGATGTTGGAGCTTACGGGAGACAGAGTTCTTATATATCAGGGTCGACTATGTGTACCAAATATAGGAGGACTCCGAGAGCAAATTATGGCCAAATTCCACCAGTCCAGATATTTCATTCATCTAGTATCAACAAAGATGTATCATGACCTTCGACAGGTTTATTGGTGGAATGACATGAAGAAAGATATTGCAACATTTGTAGCTCAATGCCCGAATTGTCTGCAAATTAAGATCAAGCATCAGAAGCCTAAAGGCTTCTACAACATATTGAAATCCCTACGTGGAAGTGAAAAATGATTAATATGGATTTTATCACTGGTTTACCCCATTTTTATCGGAAGTTCGATTCTATTTGGGTAATCGTCAATAGGCTTATGAAACCAGCCTATTTCCTACATGTTCGTACTACTTTCTCGGCGTAGGATTACGCCAAGCTATATATCAAGGAAATAGTTCAGTTACATGGTGTTCCGGTCTCTATTATATCTAATAGAGGTGCTCAGTTTATGACTCATTTATGAATGTCATTTCAGAGAGGCTTAGGCACCCAAGTGAACCTTGGCACAACTTTCTATCCACAGACCGACAGTCAGGTTGAGTGCATAATTCAAACACTCGAGGACATGCTACAGTCTTTTGTATTGGAATTCAAAGGTAGCTGGGACGATCATTTGCCCCTTTTTGAGTTCGCTCACAATAACTATCATTCCAGTAATAAGATGGTCCCGTATGAGGCATTGTATAGGTGAAAGTGTAAATCTCCAATTGGCTGGTTTGAAATGGGTAAATCTGGGTTACTAGGTCCCAATTTGGTCCAGCAGGCACTGGAGAATATAAAGTTAATTCAAGAACATTTATCGACTGTCTAGAGTTGACAGAAATCTTATTTAGATGTTCAATGTCACGATTTGGAGTTCGCATTGAATGATTGGGTATTCTTAAAAGTTTCTCCTATGAAATGAGTAGTAAGATTTGGAAAAAAATGGAAACTTTGCCCCATATACGTGGGCCATATAAGATTATCCGCAGGATAGGCCGAGTGGCTTATAAACTTGAGCTATTGGAAGTAGTTCACCCGGTATTCCACATGTCAATATTGCTTAAATGCATAGGATATCCCTCTCGTATTACCCCCGTAGAAGATGTACAGCTCACCGAGAATTTAACCTATTAAGAGACTCTAGTAGCTATTCTAGATCGTCAAGTTCAAAAGCTGAGAACAAAAGAGGTTGCCTCCGTTAAAGTGCTATGGAGGAATAACAATATGAAAGAGATGACCTAGGAGGCCGAAGAAGATATGCGATCCAGATATCCCTACTTATTTCAGACCTCAAATGCTAATGTTGAGACAGATATAGCAGGTGCGGCTCAGAGTACAACAAAGAACAATCGAGGTGAGTTATGGCTAACCTTCTTGAATTCTTGCATATGTATAGATAGTCGTGTGAGGCCAAGTTGTTGTTATTTTGTATTATGTTTCCATGTGTGGCATTGGATATATTATTTGGGTTGTTTAGCAGTTTTTGGATAGTCCTGTTTATAAAGAAAACTCTGCCAAAATTTTTAGAACCCTCGGGAGTTAAGAATATCTTCAACATTCGAGGACGAATGTTTCTAAGGGGATAAGGATGTTACACCCCGTACTTTGGATGTCATTTTCATCGTGGGTTAACTAACATAAGCTTAGTAAGGTTGAGATCCCATCACAAGGGTAATAAAGGTTTAGATGAGTGTTAAGTATGTTTCGTACTAATTCGGGCTAAAAGAATCAAAGAAAGTAAGTTCGTTGAAATCCTAGGAAAACTGGGCATAATCTTCGGACCTGATTTTTGTCCTAACTTATCGGGGGTATATCTCCTAGTATATAAGGAATTACGGAGCCCATAACATATCTAAATTCAGGTTCAGAGAGACTGCTTTCCAATTCAACTGACAGTTCATCAATCTGAGAAATAAGTAATATTGGACGAACTGTCAAACATTATACGGCCGATTTGACGGACCATCAAATGAACCGTCAAGTTGTGGTGGTGGAATTTTTTGACAGGTTAATATTCGGGTCAGCTCGATTGAGTCTCATTTTCTTCATCAATCAAACCTCAAAATTCTCTCTAAAACATCTCCAACATATCCTAACACCCCAAGAACAAATCAAAGGCTAATCAAGCAAAATTAACGTGATAATCCCCGTGGTAATCGTAGAAATCATCTTCTCCATAGCAAACTAATTTAAGAAACCCTTGATATTGGGATAGCTCGCTCTTTTAGGAGGGATTTGCTACGTGAAGGTAAGATTTAACCTCCTTTACCTAAATTTGTGATTTATCTATGATTTGGAGTAAGCTGTAAAAGGATGTTCTCAATCGAAACCAATAAAAAATCATTGTATTATGACTTGTGGGATATTTTGGATGAGATATGAATTGGATTTGATTAGTAAATTAATTGTTGGTATTGTGAAACTAAGAAAGGATATTTCAGAGGATCATGAGATTAAATTATATAGTACCCATTTGTTAGCAAGTCTAAGAACCCTTTGTGTTAAGGTTATTGCTAAGATGCCTAAATGAAGTTTCTTTATTGGATATGGATTTGATATTGATATCGACCCTTTGTCGTTATAGATAATCATTCGTAAGGGATACCAGAGCTTATAGAACAACTTGTAGCTTCGTGGATAAGGTATGTAAGGCTATTCCTTTCTTTCAAAAGCATGAATCCAAAGAGTTATCACTTTCAAAAAGGTAACGTTGAAGACTTCATTCTATTGTCTATAAAAGTCTCTTGTTGAGAAATGTTCATTGATTATTCATATTCTCAGGATCATTGTTGTTGGTTACTAGTTTTATCTTATCATAAGTCTTCAGAAAGAAGTATTCCAAAGATTTAATTGTCAAAGTCGACAAAGTCATTTAGAAAGTAAAGTCAAAGAGTTTATGAGTTTCAAATGAGGCCAAGAGCCATTGTTATCACAATATGTTGTCCACACCACCGATTCTCATTGGTGTTGATATATTTTTTTCATTGCCATTTGATATCATTCATACAATCATGATCATACATTTGAATCAGGTTGCACGTTCTGCAATATATACATATTGGGCCGGGTTGCATGATCTACAATACATACATATATATTGGATCGGGTTGCGCGCTGCAGCAGGTACACGGACTCCGCGAGTCCCCCATGGGTCATGACTACCATGGTGTAGAGGTATTCCACCTGGAGTGTGTGTGTAAATTGCATTGCATATCCATACATATACCTCAAAGTATACCTGAGGGTAGTGACATGTTATATACCTCGCACTATAAGATGATGGTAGTTTATACAGTAAAGGTCTATCTAGACAAGTTGTAATTGGGTTTCAAAGTTTTATTATTCGCCTCATATGGCATCCAGGTTGTTTTATGCTCTCCCTTACAACTTATTTCTTCATATTGCTTTTATGCTTTCTTTACAGCTTACAAATTCATATTGTTATTCATACTTTACATAATCGGTACATTATTTCGTACTGACGTCCCTTTTGCCAGGGGCACTGTGTGTTCATTTCGCAGATTCTGATAGGGACTCTACTCGGCCACCACAGTAAGAGTTGTCAAGTTCAGCTGTTAATAAATAAGTTTCATCTTTTCCGAAGCTTCCTGGTCCGATATGGAGTATATTTTGCAGGGTTATGTACAGTATGTCAGTTTAGTTACTCGTAGATGCTCACAGACTTGTTTTGGTTTGTATAGTGTTGATGTATAGCCTTTTCGGCTAAGCTGTCTTTTGTTGAACCATGTTGTGACCTTATCGGTCCTGTTGTGTATATGTTAAGTTAATTAATCTTGTTCAATGTTGTTGTTATATATTCCAGTATGGCATTGTCGGCTGAAAGTTCTACTCATACAGAAGACTGGTCATCATAGTGGTACGTTCGGGCCAGCAAGGCACCGGGTGCCAGCCACACCCCTAGTCTGGGGTGTGACACTAATCTAGCTAACCATGTTCACAAACACCTAATAAGGGCTAATAGTGGCCTAATCTTGCTAAAAATTTCATTATGGATAACCAACAGTAGCCCACATGAACTGAACAAGTCTAACAATCAACTTAATCATCCTAAACAGTCACTAATCATGCTTGATAGTTAATCAAATATCTCAAACAGTCACTAGTACACACTAGACATGCTTACACCTCAAGAAATGATCAACACTGATCATATAGTAATTGATTTCATGAACTATAACATAAACATGCTTTGATATGCTTAACAGATGACCTAACTGAAACAAAACGAGATCAATTACTAACTTAACAAGTTTAAACAGTCATAATCCCAACAACATAATAAGTGACTAACCTAAAAAAAGACTTAAACAACAAACTACAACTAAAAAATGCTTTAACAATCACATAAACATATAATACTAAACCTACTAGACTAATTAAATAGAAAATTAAAAAGAATTTATGTTTACCTTGTGTGGAGGCAGCCTAGGACCGAACTTCGGGCTTGTTCTTCACTCCGTCAACCTCAAAAACTGGAAAACACACAAAAAGGGAGGGGTTTGATAACTGAAAGACTAATTACCCTAATTTTGGGTTATGCCGAAGGCTGGATCCACAATTTAAAAGATAATTAATCGAAATTTACTTGAAAATGGCTCTCAACAATGTAAAAGCCTATAATTTAAGTTCTGGCCCTTCAAAATGTAGCAAAAGGGTCGAAAAATATTTATAGGGTAAGATGAAACCCTAGAAGACACATCGAGTTCGATGTGGGAGAACTCAAATTAGGGTAAGATGAAACCCGGTTATACATCTTTAAGATTTCAGAACATGCAACAGTACAATGGCCAGAGTAATTAGACTAATTTGCACAGTTTAGTATCTCCTATTAGCTTAATTTGTCAAATTACAGACCTCATATTCACTTATACTTAGGCCCAGGTGGTTGACAAAGTTATTATAGCTCAAACAACAGTATGGCAGCACTAATATTTTTAATCAGGGCCACAGCACCAACAGACAACAAGGCCAGACTTCAATTCAGTTTTTTTTGGATCCTTAGAGCAAAGTCATAGCATTGTTATGTGTGACAATGAGATAAACACACATGATCTATACATGGAACAAAGCATATATATGCATGGCAGAGCTACCAGCAGGGCACATATATGATCATTTAGTATAAATATTCAATAGAGGCTATAAGATAGTTATGAATGGCTTCCACATACACAACACACATGACTTATGTAAGATTTAGATAGGCTTCATGCTACATCAACTTGCGCTCAAATGTCAACGAGACAATTACTAGGGTTCAAATCATCAAGCTAGCACAATCCCAAAGGACTTAAGCTAGATCCATACTAGGTTTAACTAGCAGAGATAGGCATAATACTCAGGCAAGTAGATTAACTGAATACTCAACCAAGTACAAATCTCATGGATTAACATACACATTTCCTAAGAAAACAAATCATGAACTAAACTTCCTTTTGGACATGTAACAAACCTCTTAGATTAGTGTTAAGCTCATTAAGGTATCAGAATATGTAAGGTCCAAAAATAAACTAAAATAAGTCATCTGTTTCAATTTCGTTTTATCTAGGCAGTTTATACCACAGTATGTATTCGTAGATCCATAGAAGTAACAAAGTATTAATAGCAAGGGCAGGACATCATGTAGTCAAAGTTGAAGCTAAACATGTCATTGGAAAACCACATGTAGGCTATATTACTTCAACTCCTTGAATACCACATGGAAAGACCAAAAATAGCAAGCCAACATACTCTTTTTAGGCATATATTAAGCAAATGTTACTATGGTGATTATGCCTTAGGTTAGATCTGTATCAAGTCGAAATCATCCCTAACAAGCATTAACTACTCCCAAAAAAAATTAGTTCAATCAAGGTTATTATTACCTAACTTATGCATACAAATAGTCTTAAAGCCATTTCATGACTTAACTAAAATCACACCAAACTATACAACAACCTTATCAGCCTACATACAAAATCCATGTATGACTAAGACAACTTCTCATAATCTCGAAACATTTTACATCATACTGCTGGATATGAATATGAACTAACCGAAGTATTTTTTTGGTAATTGACATTACCGGAACAGTAACAGGCACGAGTTAAACTCAAATTCTTAACACTCAGCTCTACTGCACGATCTATGATATGAAAGGCGGAGACATTCCTAAATACCCTGTAGCCTCCTGCTTATAAGTGTGGCGCGCAACACAACCATAACTAAGACTCTACTAGACACGACTTGTAGACTCCCTGGGACAGACATGCTCTGATACTAAGTTTGTCACGACCTACACCGGAGGGCCGCGACGGGCACCCGGACTAACCATCGGGCATCACAAGTTCACCCCACCCTTAAACATATTTAAACACGGACTGAGCCGTGATAGATAATATATAGTTTCAACCCAAAAGCCCCAACTTATCCATTTATATACCAAGGCCGGCAAGGCCTTACATGACACTAACCACAGGACACCTGTCTACAAGCCTCTAAAGAGTAAAACATACCATGACCACACCGCAACTCCGAAATGAATAGAGTGCTCCAAATAACTATCAACCTACTAGTGCAAACCGTCACTCCCTCAATATGAACCTACGGGCATAAAACGCAGCGTCCCCCGACAAAAGGGACGTCAGTACGACTAATGTACTGAGTATGTCAAGCATAATAAATAACATAGCAGGGATATATCATAGTTTGAAACAGAAACAGTTGAACATCAGTAAATGCCTCTGAGGGCCTTAATACATATGCCTAAATGTTATGCACAATGCAGTTTCCATATACATCAGCCTTATCGGGCATCTTCTTTACCACAATAGCCTCTGAGGGATCATAACATATAATAATTAATAAATGTATGCAGGATGCAAATGCGGTATACTAATGTCCACACAGGAATCCTCCCATAACCGCCTCTATGGGCATCAGGTTATATTGTCATGCGAGGGCATGACATCATCACATCATATTGGCCTCTTCGGGCTCTTTTTGTGATAGTATGTACCAGCTGCAGGTGGTGTGCGTATATAACGCTTTTTTCCCTTTTCCTCAATGCTCATACAATATATATATAATATTTACCATATAGTAATGTGCATAGCACAAGTGGTCCAGGATAACATATGAATGCAATGCAAATGAAATGCATGAATAATAATAAAACATCCGGAGTTACGTAATATCCTTTACACCTTTGGTTAACATTGGGGACATCAACATCTCTTCCGGTGTGCCTTGTTAAGGTCTTAGAAACATACTTGGATATTCTTTCAACATAGGAATTGATGACTTGATCATTTCTAACTACTAAGAGTAGAGTAATTTATATAGCAACACGATGGTTATGTTTCGCACATAGAATTATGCCAAAAGAATGAAAGAGTCTTGCATACCTTGTTGTCAAAATAATCTAAGTCTTGCGGGTCCTTGTAAGCTCTATGAATGATTATCTACATCACACGGATGATTTAAATAATAATCGAATCAACATACTAAAAACAGATTCATTGGGACATTCTAGCGAACACCTTGTACGCGTAGAACCTTTATCCCTTCTATATCGAAACCTATGCATGTAGAGAAACACCCAGCTCTCTTAATCCATCTTCTTACTGCAACAATATCCAAAACAGTACAACAATTTCACATGCAACTCCATTACCTTCCAATTACGGCAGTCCCGACAACACCCAACCCAAACTTAGCTTCGATAATTATTTTAGAACTAGTGGCAAGAATCAAGTTCAGAACTTGTATAAACTTTAGGAACAAGAAAGATTACTTTGTTAAACATAGTGACGAGAATCGTCGGAAAACCTTTCGCTCGTACCGGATTCCGACCGACAGAACCAGGAGCACTGGAATCGTTTTGCTTGAGCCTTGCCGAGACCCAAAGTCTCGGCTTGGTTTCTGAACCTTTAACCTTGCTTCAAGGTTTCAATTTCACTGGAACTAAGGTCTAGAACACCATGAATTTCTCCCTTTTTTGGTTATATGAAACTTACATAAAATTCCCAATTTCAACCGAGAATTCCGAGAACCCACCAACTGGGATTTCCTCTTCCTGCCAGAGGTGTGACCATTAATTCTTCATGGAAGGATTCCTTCAGGAGTGTTAAGGATTGAAGGGAGCTTGAAGAACTGATGGCTTGAAATATAGAGAAGAGAGAATCGATCGATCACTTTGGGCTTAGTCACCCCACAGTGATTTATAAAAGTACACGTATAAATCCCCCACTATAAATTGTCTCCCCAATTGTAATTAATTAACCCCACAATTAATTAATTATACACACAATTAAATTCCCGATCTCAAATCACTTAAATCCCGGTGACTTATAAAATCATCTTATACCTAATGTCATAATTCCTGTAATATGACACTAGTCTATAACCTCTTCGGGGATACACAATTATTATTATTACTCCCCGTCATCGCACTTATTAAAATCAAAAAATTATTTCGGGATCACATCCTTTTATATACTAATTTTCTTATTAGTATATGCAAGTACAACATAAACTTTCCCGGGTCTGGGTCTACTTGCCTACGCTTAGGTGCTCAACTATTACCCGCAAGTACGGGGTGTTACAACCACCCTTAGCTCCCTGAAACTCGCCTCTAGCCAACTGCCCCGCTGCTTTAGCTCCAGAACCCTGAGATTGTCCACCCCGTCTGAGTCTGGGGTAATCCTTCTTGAAATGTCCAAGATCCCCACACTCAAAGCAACCTCTCGGAATTGTCGATGGATGAGAACAAGAAGAATTGGCTCCTAAATGACCACCACGACCAGAGGGCCGATAAGAACTCAGGGCCAACTATCCCGATCTATGAGAAATACGCACAAACTGGCCTTCCTTTGATATAGGCATGGCGGCAATAATGGGTCTAACAATCGGATGGTAATGACCTCCACTATAATGTCCTCATCCTCCAAATAAGGCAACTACATGTGTGCTGAAATAAGGCCTCTTGACCGCCCTCTCCTCATAATCCTCTCTCCGAATGAATTCGGTTGGCAGCCATATGTGCTGCAATCAACCGACTAGGACATATCAACCCATTGGTGAACCTCATCACCCTCTCAGCCTCATCAGGAAGAATCATCAAGGCATGGTGAGACAGAGCGTGGAAATGCATCTCATACTCGATCATTGACATACGCCCCTGACGTAACCCCTCGAACTGAGCTCGTCTTCTCTCTTTGACACTACAAGGCACGAACATTTCCAAGAAGATCTGGGTAAATAAAACACAGGTCATAGGAGGGGACCCTGCTGGTCTAGACTCGAGATAGGGCTGCCACCACTACTTGGTCAATCCAACCATCTGAAAAGCAGTATAATTAACACCACGAGACTTCACTAGTCCGAGGTTGTGCAACCTTTCATGATAGATGATCAAGAACTCATATACATAATCCTCGGGATCCCCATCTTATCTGGGAGGATCCAACTTCCTGAATCTCTCAAACGTCTTCTGCTCCTCTATGGACATGGCAGGTTCAGCGGTTGGAGATGTAGCAAGACCAGGTATAGACACACCAAGGAAATGAGGAACTATAGCAGGTGTTGGGCGAACCCAGGTGTTCGAAATCCCGACATAGCAGCATGGTCAGGAGTCTGTCATCCGACCCTAGTATGAGATCCATCAGAAGTAATCGGATGGACGCCCTGAGCGATAGACTCCAGAAAACTCATCATCCAAACCAAAGTCTCCTAAAGTACTAGCTTGGCAATGAAACCCGAGGGCATCTAATCTTGTCTGGCCCCGTCATCCTGAACTTGCTCATCTTCCTCGATCGAAACCTCCTCATCTGGAATAGCCTCAGGCTCCGGAGACTCTACTCAGTCACGAGCCCGAGCAACTACAAACGCTCAGCCTAGGTCTATAACTCAAGGTCTACCTCTGGCTCTACCTCGCCCCCTATCTCATGCACCACATCTGACAATGGGTGCAGGTGCGGGATCCTGATCTCCTTCTGTGGCTGATCTAGTCCTCACCAACTGTGAGAAGAATGAAACAAAGTAATTTAATAATTCAATCATAATCGATCGCACGAAAGAATAAAAGAATTGAACTTTCCTAAATGTCTTATAGCCTCTCGAAGATAGGTATGGAGGTCTTCGTACTGACCTACAAGACTCTACTAGACATCGCTTATACTCATTAGACTATTAACCTAGGGTTCTGAGACTAATTTATCACGACTCCAAATCCCATTTGTGTCGTGAGGGCACGTACCCTAACCCGTTGGCGAACCCAACTAACACTTATATATATAAGCAGAAATTAAATATGAAAATAAGGAGTACAACATAAATAATTAATAAGTCGAAGAATATAAATACATAGTCTGAATGAAACCCTTAAATGATGCGGTAGTCATGAGTACCAAGCTCTAAACTGAATACAAGATTGAATAAAGGAAAATACATAATGTGTCTGAATGTAACAATACATCATAGTCTGAGAATAGCAAGAACACAATGTAAGGTAAGAATAAGGTTCCAGTGCTCTTGTATCAGGTTGAGGGGGATCAGGCTGCTCCAGTATCGCCTTCTGGCTCAGTACCTGCACATAGAATGCAGCAAGCATAGAGTGAGTATGGGAAACACGTGTACTCATCAAGCATCATCGATCGATCCTAGCTATAATGGTGGTGAGGGATGGTACTTTCCGATACTTCTCTCTACTAGTCAGGCACTTAAACAAAAAATAATTCAGTTGACCAATCTATACTAAGTTATAGTTCAGCTACAAATAAGTACCCTCAAGTCACACATCGCACAAGTCCAACCTAAACCCCATTCAGGGTATCTAGATCCCTTAAGTTCCTCTACTCCAGTCCCACAACAAGAATAAGCTTAAGCCAACAGTATTTATTCTAGCAGTCTAAAGATCACAGGTATAATAGAGTTCAATCATGACACATACGACATCAATCATATATCATAATATAAGTGAATACAATACATGATGATATGAATGAATGTAAGTGGCCACAAATACTTGGTAACCACACAGTGATGTAGTAGCTGTCATGTGACCCATGAGAGACTCATGAGGTTCATATACCCATCTGATCCCATCGGATACCAGCACAAGGTCTGAAGTGTCATATCAGCCATCACTCTCATAAACATGTATCATATCCCTTAATTCGACTTCATAAGTCATTCTCAGTGATTTATCAGTAAACCATTGTCAAGTATAAATAATGTATGAATGAGATGGATATGAATACACCATGTAATGTAATCATCATAATCAGTTTATCACTATTTATCAGTCTTAATCAATTGCTCAGACAAGGTGTAGAGTAATGAATGCATGATAGTCAAATCAGAATTTCACATCAATGGCTACAAGCACAAGTAAAACAGCATGCATATCAAACTAAGAGGACCCTTGCACTGCACATCGTGGCCCGAAGGCTAACCACATAAACTCCTCCACTTGCTATATATTAGTTCTGATGCAAGAAAGGACCAGAACTTAGCTTCTCAACTCGAGTTGTTAAACGAAGGACCGAAGGTGTCAAAGGTTGGTCATCGACCCACGGTTAAGGACCGAGAATGGCATGGACTTTGGGGAATATTAGGCACCATTACTTAATTGTCTTAGTAGACAACCTTTTATTCGGCCTTTGTGTTGGTCTTGGCCGAGATCATGCCTTTATTTTATTGTCTCTAAATTCTAGACTAGTTACTAGTTGTCTTAGGACATATTAAAACTATGTAATGACCCTTAGCTTACTTTAGGACACAATCAATACCTTCTAAGGGAATGATGAAGCTGAGAAGGGTGACTTGGCCGAGAGTGCCAGGATGTTAAGGACAAGTGATTACTTGGCCGACAAAGTGTCAAGGACAAGAGACTTCCAAGAAGGCCATTCATAAACCAACTAGAAGAATTCAAGCTCGGCCTATGAGAGATTAAGAGCTGGCCGAGAACCACTCTCTTGTGCAAGGAATGGAAGCTTCCAAACTAGTTTCAAGAAAATTAGACCTTGAGAAGCCAAATTCATGCACTTGGGTGCCACAACAAGGGTATGAAGGAGTTTGAGTTCATCTTTGTCTCTAAGAAAAGCCAAATCCGTTCCCATTATTCTCAAAATGGCTGAGAACCGTCTTGGTTCCCAAGCCAACCCGATCATTTTCCTTGTTCCCATTCGACCGAATAGTTGTGGTTTTGCGTCTTTTGGTTTGTCTTGTAAATAGGTATCTATGCTACTATAAATAGGACCCTAGGATGTTATAAATAGACATGTTGAATATTGAGTGAAATATAAACTTGAGTGTTTTCAACTTGTGTGTTGATTACATCAATTGGTCCTTGTGTGGGCCACGGTTCTTGTGTGAACCACCCTTCCTTTGGTGTAAGTCTTGGTTAGGACTTGTGTGACCTAATTAAAACTCAAGCGTAAGGAACCCCCTTGGTTGCAAGTTAACGTGGGAACTTGTGTGATCCAATCTAACCAAAGTCTAGGGTCTATCTTAAGATTTCCGGTCACCCTTACTTGGTTTGTATTCGGTCTTGTACTTAACAACCCTGATCAAGTCCTTGTGAAATTAGTCACATTCATCTTGGTGTTGACTCGGGCATTAAAACCCCCATGTCCATATCCTTGACATATCGACCGCACCTCACTTAAACTACATCGACCAAACACTTCTCCAAATCAAACATCTTACACTAGGTGTGTACTCGGACTTGCACCTCGCATTTCGTGTTCATCCCTCCTCCAAACCACTTCAATCATTTCACCACCACCCAAAACACTTCCCAAACACCCACCCTCGATGTCACCAACCGAAACAATACATATCTAACCGTCCAAGCCCGACAACAACAAATAGTCCACCAAAACCAACATTGCCGAGACTTCACTGTTTCGGTTCATTTCCGTGGCCTTGACACCACCAAACCACCAATTCCTGATCATCACCCTAACCATCAATACACTCATGACAACTCCACGAAACGCCTAAGTTTGATTCCAAACACAACTATCTGAAACATCCACCAAACACCCCACTGCCCGGCCAAGCTGAGAACCCGAGGCCCCTTACTTTGGCATCCATTTTCGGGTCAACCCGAATATAACCAAGATCCGACCCACTTACCACCAACACCCCTCATTTCTTTCATCAAGTTTATTAATTACCCATTTAAGTTCATTTGGTATATGTATTAGTGCTCGTCACCTCACTAATACAAGACCCCCAAGTTCCCATTACTCCCCTTAGTGCATTACATAGCATACCAATACATAAACGTTACACTAGAGTCTAGAAAGTCTCAACTTGCCTAGTTATAGCCGAAGACTCACGCAGTAGCCTTTCTTTTCCGCCAAGCCTCCTCACGAGCCCACTCTGATCAATTACATCGACTATATGAGACTACGGTCTAACATTACTCATTATCCCCCAAGCTAGGTTACAAAGTGACTTTGTACCCTCATTATCAAAATTCTAACTTTCTTACTCAATTAGTACTAACACATTCTAGACATTCATAATCTCAAGTTAATTGAACAACAAAGCCCCAATGGATCTCCAATTTCATAAATGAATGAAAAGATCTAATTCTAACCCTAGAATTTTCTCCAATACCCAAAAGGGTTTATAACATGAAATAGGTCTAATATTTATCAACTACTAGTTAAATACAACACTAGTTTAGAATATAAGTATCAAAAATTCAATAATCAATTTCTCAATCCCTGATTACAATTCTCTTATTCTCCACAAAGTGCTTCTACATTTTCCTCCAATTAATAAGCATGCTTCGGATGTAATACTACTAGTACACATTAATGGAAGGAAGAATGGTTACATTAACGATGAACTTCCCTTGAATTCTTCAATACCCTTCTGCCCTAAGCTCTAGTCCCAATGAGGAATATATGTGGGGAATGAAATATCTAGGTTTAACTACACATTAAAACAGCACAGTGGTCCGATCTCTATTCCGCTGGGGCAAACCTACTCCGGCCGAACACCTATCCGCTGGGGCGAAGGTCACTTAAATCCCAACTTCCGCTTTAGCGGGCCTAACCTCCGTTGGGGAAGACCCGCCGAGGCGGACGCCTGGTCGCTGGAGCGGACACCAGCAACCAACAATAGTCCAAACTTATCAATTCCTCCGTCTACCACTCGAAACACTCCTGGGACCTCCCTGACACAAACCAAATATGCAACCTATCAGAAAATATATTTTAAACCTGCTCACGCACTCGAATTTCCGGAAAAAGGTCTCTAAAGCTCGGGTTTAACTAAAATCAACACTTAAGTTCTAATTTCACAGTTTTACAAACTAACCCCCAGAACACATCGGACTATCTCGGGACCCAGATCAAAGGCTTGAATAAGTCGTAAACGTCGTTCCGGAGCTAATTGAACCAATGAAAATACAAACAGAGCACGTTTACCCAAAGGTTAACTATGGTTCAAACTCTTCTAATCTCTTAACTAAGGATTTCTCAAACTTAACACCATGGGTCCAAAATCTACCTGATCACCCCGGGAACCGTTCCACCCATCCCCGCAAGTCACAAACAAGCAATTATAGGCTCGAAAAGGATAATTTAGGGGTTTCTAAGTAAAACAAGCAAAATAACTTTTTGAGCCATTACATTTTTTTGTACTTCCAGAACATTACCAGAATCTCCACGTAAATACTACGTACCAATAGGCAATAACCACTATGGGTCGCAACATTAGCCCAAGCCCAAATGACCCGCCCAAGATTTGATGAGTTTAGGCAAGAGTGATTTTGATGGACTGGTTTGAGCTAGCCCAAATTGACGCATCACAAATCAGCAACCCAAATGAGTCCATGGTGATGCTCAAACTTGACCCATGAAAATGTTCAGTTTTAACCATTAGAGCTCCACTCTAGATTAAGATTTTTGTCTATTAATAATTATTTAAAAAATTTCCTTTATTATTATGCCTGTCCCTTATAATTATGAGTAGTGATGGCAATTTCAGCCATATTTATAAATTAGTCTATTTAAGTCACATTTTAATGAGTTGGATTACTTAAATTTGAGTTAAGTAAATATAAACTTCAGTCTATTTTTAACCCATAAAAATATCACCAAATATGAGTAATACGGGTATCCATATAGACTCACTTTTGTAATACCCAAAATCAGAGGGTATGTTTGGTATTACGGATAATATTTTTCCTATTTACCCTTGTTCGATTGCACTAAATATCTTGAAATTTGTTTTCCTATCGAAAATGGTTTCCTCAAAATAGAAGAAAATATTTTCCTTTAAAATTTGAGAAAAAATATTTTCCAAAAAAATAAAAACACGTCAACGTACCCCAACCACCCATACACCATCCACTCACCCTACCACCCCTACCCCTACGCCACTATTGCACCACCTCCACCCCTACCATGCCTATTCCACCCCATCCCCTAACCCCTCCCACCTACCCCATATTTCCCACCCACCGTCCGCCTACCCCTTATCTACCACCCCACCCCTACTTGCCCTACCCCCAATCCTCAAATTTCTATTTCATTTTTTTTTACTTTTACAAAAAGAATGTGAAAATTTTCTTACCCCCACTCCCACATCCCATATACCCCCCATCTACCACCCATCCCTGCCTACCCCCACTCCTACTTGCCATACTCATTCCTCAAATTTCTATTTCATATTTTTTTACTTTTATAAATTTTTTATAAAAAATGTGAGCACCACGCCCAATCCACCCCCGAATTTTCTACTTAAATATTTTAGTTTACTTTTATAAAAAAATTATAAAAATGAGAAAGAATTTTCTACCCAAGCCTCCCCCCCTTGCCAACCCCACCCCACCTGCCTTCCCATCCCACCCCGAACTTTGTACTTATATATTTTATTTTATTTTTTATGAAAAATTTATAAAAAAGGCGAAAAATTCTCTTACCCAAGCCCCCAGCCTCCCCCCCCCCGCTCTCTCGGGTCAAGATAACCTCTCTAATATTAATTTGATGAAGTTTGGCCTCCTATTATATGCAACTACTTATTATATTCTTTAAAATTTGAATTAAAAAAATAACTAAATTTTATCTATCTTGAGAGTTGCACTAAAATAAAATAAGGGAAATTTTAAATATGGTACAACTCATAACAGGAAGAGAAAACAATAATAAAATCCTATTCACAATTACAAAAAAAAAAAAAAAAAACAGCAGATATCAAATACTAATCTTATTATAAAAATCAAATATCAGACAAGACACAATAACATCATACCGTAGAATGTAAGTTTGAAATTTGTAGAAGTAACGGATCAAGTTAGGCAAGTTGGATTATGACTCATCAGTTAGCCCATCTTGATCCGCCCATTTTAACTCAAGCAAGTTTTGAGCAGGATTGGACATTAGTCCATCTTGACCCGCCCAATTTCAGCTCAAACGACTTATCTGTGACCCCTAATTAATACCCTATGTTTCCCCTCTGCCGCTCCTCCCTAACCCAATAAAAACAATATAATAGCAGTAAAAAAATCGGTCACTAGAAGAAATTGATTTTGTGATTGCTTGCATGCTCCAACTAACCAGATATACGTACAGAAATAAAATAACCTATCTTTCTCACATCTGTATGTTATATTTAGTATTATTTCATTCAATATCCACTTAAGTGTTTTGGTAGATTTAGCAAAAGCTAATAGTCTAGGGATGGCAAACAGGCGGACCCGCGAAGGCTCCAACCCGCCCCTCCCCCGCACAACAAAAATTTCTGCATTCAACCCGCCCCGCCTCGCATTTTTTTTAAACGAAGTTTGATATTAAAAATGAAATTGGCTTGATGAATATGATTCTGCAGCAAATTTACTTGATTCCGATGTTGTAATATTTAAATGGTTAAGGAATCAACTGTTCTATTACCTACTTCAATATTATCTTAAATTGAACTGCAAATTTCATAAATGAGCATAAGTTCAGCTCTGAGTTTCTTAAAATATACTGTTGTAATCAATTTTTGGTCATATTTAGACTTTTAGTTGAATGAAAGCAACTCACTCTTTATATGAAGATGAAGAAAGATGGTACTACTTCTTGATTATCATCATTCATAATGAACCAACAAGATTAGAAAATGTGAAAATAAAAAATTGATAAATTAGTTTATCATGGAACAGATTCTAACAAGATTAAATTACTATTCTTTTAATAACTAAACACAAACAGAAAAAGAGGTCGCAAGCATCGCAGCAGAGTCTTTGAACTTTGAATTATGCAAAGTGGAGGGAACCCGCACTAAATTCTTTAAAAAAAGTTTCAACCCACCCGCCCCGCCCCCTACACCCGCATAAAGCCAGAACCGCCCCGCCCCGCATAAGGCAAAACCCGCCCCGCACCCGCCCCGTTGCCATCCTAGCTAAGACATAGGGAGAGAATTTACCATATTAATTGAAAATATACTTCAGTCATATTAAAGAATTTTGGAGGCTGTTGTTTCAATATGCCTTATTCTATTATGTTTGTGCAATTCTAGGTTCAATGGTGTTAGAAGAGGAAACGAAATCGTTGCAGTAGACTTTCTTCCAAAAGAACTGTTGCCACACGAATTCTTGTTACAAGTTACAACAGTCTCAATAACTGTTGCATATACATGGCTATTGCAACAGTTTCTTTATGTAAGGGTTTAGGTGCAAAAGTTCCTTATGCAATAGTTATAATTGTTGCCATAGAATGAATATGAAAACGGTTATACAGCCTCTATAGGCTCAATTTCTAGTAGTTTCTTCTTTTTACACTTTAATATACGGTGAAGGAGTAGCTATTAAAGCATAAACTACTACAGTTATTAAGCTATAAATTGCATCACCTCAATCCCACGTTGGATACATCTCAAAATACTTCCACAATGAGAGTTTTGACTGGCCAGAGGAATTATATATTCATAAAACTAACTTCTGTATATACATGTGCTAGGAAACACAATGTTTCTCATTTGTCTAATACTAATAAAGTACTTTTTGGATCTTATAAGATACAAAAAGGGATGAAAGAGAGAGAAACATAAAAGCATAATATACTACTTTTTGGATTTTATAAGACACAAAAAAGGAGATAAACATAAAAACATAATATACTACTAATATATATATGAAAAGTTCCACTCTTACAAAACAGGATCACAAAAGAGCTTTATATATGCTAAAGTATAATTCTGTATCCAAAGTCAAACCTCTCTATAATGGGATCATTTTTCCGGATACTTTTTGATTGCTATTGCGAAATACGGTTATAGAGAACATATAATATAATATAACATAACATGAAATCGATTCCAAAAAACTTGGTTTGTCATAGCAAAATGTTGTTATAGAGAGGTCTGACTTTACTACTAAATGCCACATACTATGACAACCTTACGAGTGTACCTAATTCACATAGATCCTAAAAGTTAGATAGCCAAGAATGGATTCTCAATCAGATGATAAACTCTACTTGCAAATGCAAGGCCAACAGAAGCATGTAATGGCAAGACCATGCTGCAAATATTATTTTTTAAGCTGATTAACATAACCTGGTAAGGTATGTAGAGGGCCACAAATAGTTCCTGATCATTCCTTTCTCTTGCCATAACAAAAAGACTACTACTGCGAACTTCCAGTGAATCGATGCGATACTTTAGGCTCCACGAGTAGTCGTTTCCCAATTCAAACACATCAAAATGAGGCATACATCCCCGTCCGAAGGGCCAACGAGATACAAATGCTCATTGACACATCCAAAGCAGTAATATGTAACAGTAGTATCCATTTCTGGCATTGGATAATCAAAGTGCAGAATTTCTGTATCCACATTGTAAAAGCAAAAACTACTTAACCCCACTAGCACCCAAAATATTGCTCTATTAAAGAAAAACCCCTTGCCTTCTCGCATTTCCAATATAATTGGTCTTGGAAACGGATCTCGTAATTGCCTCCAGGATTTTGTCTCTGAAGAGCACATCTCATTATAATGAAAGCCAACCTTAAGAATTTTGTAGTGAGGTAACTTTGAATGATCAAAAGACAAACACAAGTCTCGCGTATGATGCCTATCTGGACTTGGAAGAAGGGTGAATTGCTTGGTAGTTGGGTTACATACACAGTACTCACTGATATACTTCATATGTCCAAGTTTCTCACAGCGATAGAAAATTAAACCACCACAGAAACTCAAAATTTCAACCATGTCAGTGAAAGTGTTGTCATTCAAAAAAATCCAAGAGTCCACGAGAATCCTCAAGTGCTGCTTCATCTTTGCGTGGAATGTAAAGAGAAGTTGTCACACTTGTCCTGGTGCAACCAAGGCAACTTCCGCACAATGAGTGCACTTGGGGAAGTTTGAGGCCTCCAGAGGGACGAAACACAAGGATGAAAGATGAGAGATCTCCACCGTTTAGAAACTAATTTCAACCTGAACAGAGGTCTTGCTGGGAGGAGCACGAGAATCTTGAGTTAAAGATCGTCACTTCTTTCAACTGCTTCAACACTTTTGATATGTTCCGATGAAGCCATAGTAAGTGATGTTCCTTTCCAATTTTAGCAAAAACTTTAATACTATATATTATGTATAAAGTATAAACAACACAGAGCAAAGAAATTGAATAATACAATTTGTTGTTCTGGTTTTATTCTTGAGTACCAATTATACTACCTCAGCACTCTCGAACAAAAATTCATTCACCCTCTACTTAATCAAAATCAGAAGTATATACATGTTGGATATGTAAAGCAATACGGGAAGTAAATAAATATTACAAATGTTCGAAAGGATAAACAAACAAGTCAATATTCAGAACTGTCGCAAGCTTGTTGAGTCTTGAATCTTGATAACCTGAAATCAAGAAACACTAAATCTGGATTGTTACAACTGTGGGCTGAGTCGAGAGATGACTCTCTGTCTTTAAGACAAGATTGCCCCGTTACCCCGTATATATGTTTTTACGTTAACGGACAATAGTCTCACAAGATAAAACAGCAACTAATCATATCCAACATGTATATACTTCTAACTTGCTGAAGAATAGAAAAGGAAGGAAGAGTTTCTGTTTTTGACAAGTAATGGTTGTTAATGGCCATTAGTGAGAGAGTTAATCAGCAGGTAATGGTTGAGAAGCCCAAGGCCCACGACCCACGACCCGAGCCCGGACCGGACGGGGGAGGCGGCGGCGGCCCGCGTGTGGGCTTAGCCTTGAACCCAAGCACATCTAGGTCCTCACTCCTTCAAACACATGGCTTACCCTTGGGGTCCCAAACCCTTAGCCAATTTTGAGACTTATAAAGAGAACAATTCTTCTTTTTCCCACCGATGTGGTAGATTTGTCCCACACCATATTTTCATGTCTCAAACACCTTACTTCGTGGACCAATATCTCTTTCATTTCTTAACGAAATTTGACGATCTTTGGCCCTACGGTCATCTACTCACTTAGTAGATTATGCACGTGTGAAGAGACAAAGCCTTCAACATGCGGAACCCTAGTGTTTAAGTCATTAAATACGGGTGGACGCACCTTCCCACCAAAGGCAAATTTCCAACAATACACACACTAAGTATGGACCTATGTATATTTATCTACATACAACCATACCCAAATCAGAATTTATTTTTTACATGCATGTACAAATTCAGCAAGAAACAAGATGGAGATAGTCCTTAATGTATCCCAAAAATTGATATTTGGTACTAAACCATTTAAGTAAAGACAATAGCATTTTTTGTTGTAAAAATAAGCGTAGGCCCTCGACATGTGCAATTCGCGTGAGCTAACAAACTACAACTACAAAACAAAAGGTACCTTCTTAGATAGTTCAATCCGATTTCAGAACCCATATCAAAATTCATAACTAACTTGAAAAGGCCATGGGAAAACTTTGGATGCATGGATAGAGCTTGAGGAAAAGAACAATCTTGTGGAGAATATATTTAATGGAGTATGGAATGAAGGGTTCTGATAGAATATTATCATATCTTTTTATATTACCATTGATAGAATATTACCATATTTTGTATATATTTTATACTAGGTAAATTTATATTCCAATTTTAATTAGGAAGATTTAGTTACCTTGTTTATAATTATGTAACACTATATATATTGTACACAATAATCAATGAAAGGCAAGAAACATATTCATACATGGTATCAGAAGCCAAACTCTAACTTCTTTTTCTCCCTAAGCCGCTGCCCCTCCCCTCCCCCTCCCCCTCCCCCCCCCGGCATCCCTCTCCCTTCTTTCTTCGACATTCCTCTATTCCTCTCCAATTTTCAATGGTTGAACAACCTAATTTCTATCTTGCTCTTGCAGTTAACAACATCAAGAATTTTATTCTCATAACTCTTGATATGGAAAAGATTCAGTATTCATTTTGAGTGGAATTATTTAAGATTCATTGTCTTATATACAAAGTCATCCACCATATCATCCCTCCAAAATCAAAGCCCCTAGAAAGTCCTGATGATTTTGATGATGAACTTTGGTCCCGCTTAGATGTGGTTGTCCTATAATGGATCTATGACACGATCTCAAACGATCTATTGTATACAATCATTGAAACCGATGCCACTACACGACGAACGTGAGAGCGCTTGGAAAATATTTTTCATGACAATAAGACACAACGTGCCTTGTATCTGGAAAATTAATTTCAGGCCATTCAGCAGGACGATTTTCCTAATGCGTCGGACTATTGTCAAGAACTTAAGATGATTGCCGATCAACTCTCCAACGTAGGTGCACCGGGCACTAATCAACGATTGGTGATGCAACTTATTGCTGGTTTGAATAAAAATTATGATGGCGTCGCTACCATCCTCCAATAAAGTAAGTCATTTCCTCCATTCTATGAGGCTCGTTCGATACTCATTCTTGAAGAAACCCGAAAAACAAAGCGGGCAGCGACTAATGCCAGAACAGCCGATGCCGCCCTCGTAGCCACCGACAACAACCATGCTGACCCGAGAGGCTCGGCTCCCGCTCCATCCCACAAGCAAGCCAACGATATGACACCTGGCTCACGTTCTCGGAACAACAACAGAGGAAGAAATTTCGGGCACAACTGTAGCAATAGCGGCAGAAACAGCGCAGCACCGAAAATAGTAGTAGCGGTGGCAAGAGGCAGCCACCAACAGCGGCAACAATAGTGGCAGCAATCTCCACTGTGGGCTTCGTACCCGTCATGGGCTGTGTGGGTCCCACCGGCATGGGTTGTTCCACCTTGCCCCTAATGAGGTCCTCCTAGGCCAAACCTCCGGCCCGACAAGCCTAGTCCGGCATCCTCGGCGCACGTCCATAGCAGGTATACAGTGCACAGGTTTCTCCTCCTTCAACCTACGCACCGACGGATATTGAGGCAGTTATGAATACGATGTCTCTCAACGTTCCTGACAACAGTTGGTATATGAACACTGGCGCCACATCTCATATGACGGCATCCCAAGGTAATCTCTCGTCTTATTTCAGTATGAGCAACTTAAATCATAATATTATTATTGGTATTGGACAAGGCATACCCATTCGAGGTTACGGACAATCCTATCTTTCCCCACCACACCCCCCGTTAGCCTTAAATATTTCCTTCATGCCCCGAAACGTATCAAAAATCTATTCTTTTTGCGTCGTTTCACAACCGACAATAATGTTTCCCTTGAATTTGATCTTTTTGGTTTTTCTGTGAAGGACTTTATAACAGGGATGCAAATACTGAGATGTGATAGCACTGGAGACCTTTATCTTATCACCACCTCCGTCATCCATCCAACCTCCTCTCTATCAACATTTACAGCAATTTCATCTCGTTAAGGCATAATAGATTAGGACATCCGAGAGACTCTGTTTTATGCTCCCTTAGCAAAAATAAATTTATTGCTTACAAATATGTTCCTTCTCCTCCTGTTTTTGAATCTTGTGTTTTTGGGAAACATGTCAAATTGTCATTTTATTCTTCATCCACTTGTACTTTAATGCCTTTTGATAAAATACACAGTGATCTATGGACTTCTCCTATCTTAAGCACGACCGGACATCGATACTATATATTATTTTTAGATGATTATTCAAACTTCCTATGGACGTTCCCCATTGGTAATAAGTCCCAAGTATATTCTATTTTTTTTGTTATTCAACACTTTCATTAAGACATAATTTGAAAATAATATTAAATGTTTCCAATGTGACAATGAGAGGGAATTCGATAATAATCAATTCAAACTTTTTTGTGCCAAACACGGCCTTGTTTTTCATTTTTCCTATCCTCACACCTCTCAACAAAATGGAAAAGCCGAACAAAAAATTAGAACCATAAACAACTTAGTTCGTGCCCTCCTTGTTCACGCCTCTATCCCCCTCATTTTTGGCATTACACTCTATCAATGGAAACCTATCTCTAGAATATTCTCCCAAATAAGTCTCTCAAACACAAGTCTCCCCATTCAAGTTCTCTATCTTTAGGATCTTTCATATAAGCATTTATGAACTTTCGGATGTCTGTGCTATCCCCTATATCCCTCCGCACAAATCAACAAGCTGCAACCTCGGTCATCATCGTGCGTTTTTCTTAGCTACCCTCCAATCATCGAGGTTACAATTGTTATGACTTGTCAAACCAAAAAATAATCATTTCTCAGCATGTCATATTCTATGAGTCCCAATTCCCCTTTTCTAAACTCAATTCACCATCCCCAAATTCCTATGAATTCCTAAATGATGGCCTAAATCCCCTTCTATTTCATCACTTGCAAAATCAGTCATCACCGACACTAGCAGTCGTCCACTATGGTCCCGAGGCGGGCAGTCTACCCAGCCCCGCAATGGGAGCCTCGGAACAGCCTGTCATGGCATTCCGTCTCAGCTGTCTCTCGGCCAACCCCCTCTCCCCGATGCCACTGCCCCTTCTCGGCCCCACCCCTACTTCCGGCAGTCCACCAGTCCTGCCTCCACTTCTCGGCCACCCCATCCCAATTTTGTCCAATCTCCCGTGGCACACCCATGGATAATGAAAACTTGTGCTATGCACGACATTTCCAAACCCAAACAACTATTTAACTTGTCCACTTCAGTAGCCCCTTCCCCTATTCCTCGTAATCCGAAAGATGCTTTGTCTGATCCTAATTGAAAAAATGCAAGGATTGACGAATATAATGCTCTTATTGAAAATAAGTCGTGGGATCTAGTACCTCATCCTCCTGATGCTAATATTATTCATTCTATGTAGATTTTTTGACATAAAAAGAAATCTTATGGTTCTTTTAAGAGGCACAAAGCCCGTCTTGTAGGTGATGGCAGGTCTCAACATGTGGGAGTGGATTGTCATGAAACTTTCAGCCCAGTGGTGAAACCAGCGACTATCCGGACTGTTCTAAGTATTTCTTTTTCCAAGTCTTGGCCTATTCATTTGTTTGACGTCAAAAATGTTTTCTTGCATGGAGACCTTCATGAAACCGTATATATGAATCAGCCTATGGAATTCAGGGATCCGATTCATCCAGATTATGTGTCTTTTGAAGAAATCACTCTATGGACTGAAGTAGGCTCCTTGTGCATGGTACCAACGATTTGCTGATTTTGTATCATCTATCAGGTTTTCACATAACAAATCTAATTATTCATTGTTCATATATAACAAGGGTAATGACATGACATACATCCTACTATATGTTGATGATATCATCATCACCACATCTTCTGATGCACTTCATTGGTCCATTATGTCACTCCCTGCCTCTGAGTTTGTTATGAAGGATTTGGGCCCCCTAAGCTATTTTTTGGGCATTGCTGTTACGAGACATACATGTGGCTTATTTCTTTGTCAAAGGAAGTAC
This sequence comes from Anisodus acutangulus, assembly GCA_029783415.1. NCBI lineage: Eukaryota > Viridiplantae > Streptophyta > Magnoliopsida > Solanales > Solanaceae > Anisodus > Anisodus acutangulus. The sequence goes on from CM056505.1 coordinate 15,483,753, forward strand.
GTCGAAGAGATCCTTGATCGAGCAGACATGACATCTTGCAAATCGGCCCACACATCGGGGGACACTAATTTCAAACTCAGTGCCTCTTCGGGTTCTCTATATGCCGACCCGACTCACTATCGCAGTTTAGTAGGAGCGTTGCAGTATCTCACTTTCACGAGACCAGATATATCCTATGTCATGCAACAAAAATGCTTACATATGCACAGCCCGACGAATGAACATATGAATGCCCTCAAACGTATCTTGTGATATATACAAGGTACTCTTCACTTCGGCTCACACTTGTACAAGTCCTCACGCTCTGGTCTCACATCTTATTCTGATGCTGACTTGGGTGGATGTCCTGACTCTAGCCGATCCACGTCGGGTTACTATGTGTTCCTCAAAGATAACTTGCTTTCTTGGTCTTCTAAAAGATAACCTACTATGTCTCGATCCAGTGCCGAAGCTGAGTACAGAGGTATAGCGAATGTTGTTTCTAAGTCTTGTTGGATATGCAACCTTCTACTTGAGCTTCACTGCCCACTCCATAAGGCTACAATGGTTTACTGTGATAATATAAGTTCGATATATCTTTCTAGCAATCCCGTTCAACATCAGCGCACAAAACACATTGAAATATTCACTTTGTACGTGAGAAAGTTGCTCGTGGACAAGTTCGTGTTCTTCATGTTCCTTCCAGATATCAGATTGCTGACATATTCACTAAAGGACTTCCGCGCATACTTTTTGATGACTTCCGAGCCAGTATCAGCGTACAAGAACCTCCCACTTCAACTGCGGGGGTGTGATAGAATATTAACATATCTTGTATATTACCATTGATAGAATATTATCATATTTTGTATATATTTTATATTAGGTAAATTTATATTCCAATTGTAATTAGGAAGATTTAGTTACCTAGTTTGTAATTATGTAACACACACTATATATATATATATATATATATATATATATATAAAGGACCTCCCGGTGCACCAAGCTCCCTCTATGCGCGGGGTCCGGGGAAGAGCCGGACCACACGGGTCTATTGTACGCAACCTTACCTCTCATGTTTGCAAGAGACTGTTTCCACGGCTTGAACCCACGACCTCCTGGTCACATGACATCAACTTTAACAGTTACTCCAAGGCTCCCCTCTTGTAACACTATATATATTGCACACAATAATCAATGAAAGACAAAGAACATATTCCTACAGATTCGATTAGGCGAGATAGGTTGTGTACCAAGGAAGATGCCGAATAGGGATTGTCTTTACCTATATGGCCTACGACCAAGCTAATCACTTTTTGGAATAGATTAAGGATGATATTAATGATGTTTATGCATTAAGGACTAAATGAATTAAAACCCATATACTAAGAACTATTTTAGATCACAATTGTACAAAAATTCAGAAGTGACAATTTTTTAAAGAAACAATGAACGAAAACTCACCGAATCTCTGAAATTAGTAGACCCCAGAGACAAATTGGAACTAAAATTGAGAAATATTTGAAGTGATGATACGGGAAGGGTAAAATATAGAGAGGAGAGAGAGAGAGGAAGTATCCAACTTGCTGGAATATATGGTCTAGGGATTAGTAATAAGGTAAGAAAAATATGTCAAAGGACAAACTTGGAGAAAATGACAAACATGTTCGGATTGATTAGTGGCGGAGGAAGAATCTTTATTAAGGACAAACATATAAAGAAGTAACACACGAATAAATTAAAGAGTTCAACATATAATATATTAACATAAAAATAATAATTTTAATCTTATATATACATTATAATTTTTCATCAAAGAAAAATAATATTTTAAAGGGAAAAAGTCAAAAGTATCCCTTTACTTTGAAAAAAGAGTTAAAAATATCCGCTATTATGAATTTGGGTCAAAAATACCCCTCTACTTTGAAAAAGGACTAAAAATATCCCTCTCTCAACGGAAATTCTCAAATCACCCACACTAATCCGATTTTATTTTTAAACCCACTCCAAATATGGAAAAATATTTTTTTTAAAACCCATTTTTTAAAATTAAATCTAGAAAAAAAAAGTTAAATCAGGAAAAACTGTTTTTTTTAAATCTGGACAAAATAAAAGTTTCCATATTTTTGAATAAAAAACACTTTTTCACATTTAATTTAAAAAATAGATTTTTTCATATTTTGTAGCGGGTTTAAGAAAATGAAATCGGGTTATTTGGATGATTTGAGAATTTCCGTTAAGAGGGGTATTTCTAGCCCTTTGCCAAAGTTGAGGGGTATTTTTAGCCCTTTCTCAAAGTAGAGATATATTTTAACCAAAATTCGTAATGAATGATATTTTAACCCTTTTCTCAAAGTAGAGGTATATTTTTGACCATTTTCTCAACTTTAAATATGTATTGAAATTGACTTTCTAAATTTGTCAAAAATTAACGTTTTAGTCCCCTTCAAATATTTAACAGCTTAAGGGGCGGCAAACTCAACCAATAAAATCATGAGCCACCCAACCTGCTCAGGTTCGGACGGGTTAGTGACTCGCTTATTTTATTAACTCGATTCATTTTGATCCGCTTAATTCAGTCTATTTAAAAACTAGGCTGATATGTAGTCTATATTAACTTTTTATAAAAAAATTATGTCGGAAATAACCTCTCTGCCCCACAAATGTAGATGTAAGGTATGCGTACATCGTACTCTTTCTGACCCCACTTTGTGGGATTACACTGAATATATTATTTAAATACTTTTAAGAATGTATTTTTTTATTTGATATATTATATATAGTCATAATATAAGGGAACAAGTTTTATTAGGTACTCAAACAAATTAGTATAAGAAGATAAATAAAAAATTTAAAATTTAGTAAGACTTGGGTAGGTTGAAATTATGACCCGAGTTTTAGCTCATTTCAGCTCAATTCATTTCAACTCAAGTAACTTTTAGGCGGGTCATTGACCTGCTCATTTATTAACTCAACCCATTTTGACGCTTTCAAATTCAACCATACCCACCCATTTGACACCCCTTTAGTTTATGTTCGTTAGATTTGATAAAAACTAAAATATGTATCACAAAAGTTGCACTAGACACTAAAAATATATTTAAAACAAACATAAATCATACCTCAAAAAGCTGCACCAAACTCTAGAAATAAATTTAAAATAACATAAACTACAAAAAAATTACCCCTAAATGCGTCAAATTTAACGGACAAAGTTAATTTAATATTTTACGTTGACTAAAATTATTAACTTTTGGCAAACTTTAAATACCAAAATTTTTCAATGAATACTTGAGGGACTATTTTATGTCTACTCTCAAACATAAGAGACCACTTTTGATATTTTCTCGACAAAGTTGCCCCAAAATGAACGTCTATTGGATCACGATTGCCATTAACATTATTTTTTAGAATTAAAAATACCCTCCTTCAATAATCATGACATTGGTGGTTCTTTTAATTAAATAAAATATGTGACACTGATTTATTCATCCACATAAAATTATATTCAATCCAAATGACCCAAAAAATCCGACCTAGCTGGATTTGAACCCAAAACCCAAACTATTTTTAATGAGTTAATACGTCAAAATCTCCTAAATTATCGACATTTTATTAGCTTAATACCTAAATTATAAGGTATTGTTATCCTCCTCAACTATAAAATTTTCTATTTAAAACCCCTTGCAATGTGAAGTGACATGGATAGTGGTCTCACTCTTTTTTTAGTGGGTATTAGCTAGAAAATAGGTGAAAACGAGCATCTATGTTGGATTTCTCATTCATTTTTTAAATTTATTTTATTTTGTTTTCTTTCTTTCGGTAGACTTAGTTAAAAAGACATAACCCGTAATGCGCACAACATTTATTTTAAGTATGTTTTATTTTTTAAACTTTTAAATAGGGTAATTATATTATAATTTCCAATTAAGTTTACTATTATTGATTAAATTATTTTGCTGTTATTTTAAAAATATGAATTTTCAAGATGAAGAAAAATAAATCAATAAAATTTAGATAAGCCAAATAGAAAGAACAAAATAGAAAAATATGTTTTACACTTTAGTATAATTTTATTTACTATTGGACGTAAGGAATCATGGGTAAATGCCAAAATTAAAGTTAGATGCTTACCGTCTTGTTGAATCGAGAAGAGCGCCTCCAAAAATGCTCAAATCCGAGGTTTAGAACTCAAATTATGAAATGAAATATCAAATCTCAAAATTTTGAAATATTATATTTTGTTAGGCGTTGCTTTTCGCGAACACGGACAAGGCCTCACACGATCGCAATCAGCCTCTAGCTTGTCCTCCGCGAACGAGGCCATGTGCCACACGAACAAACCAGCGCTTGAACCCTCTCTCTTGCGCAAAACTCGCAACCGCAAACCTTATGCCTGCCCTCTTACGCGGTTGCAGCCAAGACCCACACGACCACGATGTACAAATGAGGCTGCACCGGCAACAAAAAATCTAGTGTATTCAATTTTTTATTTTGATGTCCGGGATGCATACTATATATGCAAACCACCACAAAACACCCTATGAGCATGTAATACTCAAATTATCGAATCTAGATACATATTTGACCTGTTGTCAACTCTTATTTTCCAAACTTACTAGTTTTCCTCTTAAGCGGCGGAATCACTTCCGATCTCCTCGGAACCCGTTTGAACTATCCAACTAAGTCCTAAAAACCCCATACAGACCAATAGGCACTTTCAAAACTTGATTTTAAGCCCGTTAACCTAAAATTGTGACTTTGGTCAACTCTTAAGTTTAAAACTTTCAGTTTTTTTGGTTTTTTTTATAGCACACATGGGTCCCTAGGAACGTGACACCCGTCTCTGCAAATATAAACACATATCAAACCTACCGAAGGTCATTTAGGAAAAAATTGTCCTAATACTCAAAATGACCAGACGAGTCGTTACTGACTCCCAGAGGCACCGACACTACCACCATCGCAAAAGCCACTGGCTCTGTCCACCACCATCAACATCACCGAAGCCATTAACTCTCTTCTCCATTTTCACTATCGCTGGAGCCACCAAATCTCTCCATCACCAACGTCGCCAAAGTAATCACTTCTCTTCTTCACCGCCACCATCAACGAAACCATCACCATCTCGAAGCTACTAGATCTCCACCACCACTAGTACTAAAAAAGGTTCTTAATCCAATGGGAGAGAAAATTACACCCTTTGCCTCAATTATGACAAGGCAATTCGTTGGATAGTAATCAATATTATTACTATTATAGTTGCTGGAGTTTCTTTTATTTTTTTATTATCTTATCCTCAGCTGATTGATGGGTTGATTTCTCAAATAATCAGTATTCTTATACTATTGCTAGGGATAGAGAAAACTCATAACCCCATAAAATATGTAAAACAGCAAATATTATAAAAATGAAAGAATAAAATTTTTTTGGAGCCTTTGAAAGAGAAAGAACACGAAAAAATAAAAAGTAAAATAAAATTAAGGGTGAAATACACATGTGAAACACATGTATTTCACCCCTCAACAGACATGTAGCAGTAGCATTTTAAGGGTGTATATATTTCATTCTGAAATAGTTCAGGGGCAATAGCATCCCCACAAAATATGAGTGTGTAACTAAAAATTGGGTATGTTCGAGGGTGTTTTAACGCATCTTCCTAAAAAATACTACTCCCTTCCTTTTAATTTGTTTGTCTAAGTTTGATTGAGCATAAATTTTAAGAAAGTAAAAAAGACTTTTGGAATCTTATAGTCTTAAATTAAAAACATGTACAATGTACTAAAATTTTCTTTAATCTTGTGATCTTAAACATATAATGTTGGATGTTGAAATTTTAAAAATATCAAATTAAGAAAGAGACATTTAAAACTGAATACAAACAACAACGACAACATACACTGTGTAATATCAAAAGTGGGGTTTGAAGAGGGTGAAGTGTACGCTGACCTTGCCACTACCTTAGGAGTAGAGAGGCTATTTCCAATCGACTCTCGATTCAAAGATAAGCAAACAAAAGGAATATGAAAAAATAAATAACAGAAGTAAAGAAACATCAGATAATAACAGAATCAGTCTAAAAATAGGAACAATAGCATAACTACCATAAAAATCATATGCTAATCGAAGTACAAGAAATATCAAATAATAATAGACATCAAAAGACAAGAAACTATCAGAGTAATACTACGACTACAAGTATGAAAAAATAAGTGTGACAATGCTCAACTGCCTACTACCCTTCTACCCTAATTTGTGTCCTTCATAACCTTCTATCTATGATAATGTCCTCGGTGAGCTGTAACTGCGTCATGTCATGTCTAACCACCTCTTCACAATACTTCTTCGACCTGCCTCTACCTCTCGTGAAATCATCCATAGCCAACCTCTCAAACTCCATACTAGGGCATCTGTGTATCTCCTCTTCATATGATCGAACTATCTCAGCCTCGCTTCCCTCATCTTGTCCTTCACTGAGGCCACCCCCACCTTGTCCCAAATATCTTCATTTCTAATCCTATCTCTCCTCGTATGCGCACACATCCACCACAACATCTTCATTTCTGCCACTTTCATCTTCTGAACGTGGGAGATCTTGACCGACCAACACTCTGCCCCATACAATAAAGTTGGTCTAACCACCACTCTATAGTACTTGCCTTTAAGTTTTGGTGGCACCTTCTTATCACACAAGACTCTGGATGCAAGCCTCCATTTCATTCACCCTGCACCAATACGATGTGTGACATCTTAGTTAATCTCCTCATTCCCCTATATGAGAGATCCAAGATACTTGAAACTTTCTCTCTTTTGTATGACCTGGGTATCGAGCCTCACTTCGACGCCAACCTCATGCGCTACGTCACTAAACTTGCACTACAAATATTCTGTCTTGGTCCTGCTCAACCTGAACTCTTTAGATTTCAAGATTTGTCTCCACACCTCATACTTAGCGTTTACTTCGCCACGAATCTCGCCAATTAGAACTATGTCATTCGCAAATAACATACACTTTATAAAACTAAATAAAAAGAGAAAACAATACAAATAAATTGAAACGGGAGTACTAATTTCTATATCTCCATAAACAAAAAGGAGAAAGCTTTTTGAAAGCCTTTATGTAAATACAAAAATCTGTAGGGCTCTTTTTATGTAGTTTATAAGAGGGTGTTTTGATTGACCTATTTTAAGTGTTTTTTAGTTTTTAAGCTTTTTTTTATTTTTTAAGCATTTATTTCTAAACTAAAAAAGTATAAAAATAAGCTAAAAATTAAAAATCAGATAGACCAATTTATTACTTTTAACTTTTAACTTATACTTTAAAAAGCCAATCATACATCATCTAAGTGCCAATCCATACACCTCTAAGTCATTATTACCACTACCTATTAATTAAATTGTTGTTTTAAAAGTCTCGTCTAATTTAAAGCCCGAGTCGCCCCAATTCCTGACGGTGGTGACAAAGAAAAGAAGAGGAAGCAATGTCTGCAGCAGTAACTTCCAGTTTGGCAGAGTCCCGTCTCCTCAAGGAGGTATTTCTACTTTTTAACAGCGCTTCTATGAACGTATGTTTTCAAATACCGATTGAAATTTGTAATGAATTTATTTAGGTGAGAAGTCACGAGGTTGCTATTGCCGAGCTCAATAACCTTCCTGCTTCCAGGGTATTTTCTTACTACTCCACACTTACTACTTTGAATACCCATGACCAAAATGGATTTATTTAATTTCTTGCATAATATTGTTAGCCCTTATTAATACCAAAAAAAAAAATAGTTTAACCACTGTTGAGCTAGAATTTGACTCGAGGGCTGAGAATTTGCTCCTGTGAATCCACAGTCAAGAGGTTTTGCTAAGGCTACACCGAAGTCCAAGCTCGAAACACCGTTTAACCAGATAGCACTTCAAGACTAAAATCCGTTTCATGTATGGAAAGGGTGATGTAGCCTCTGAGACGTAGAAGAATCAATAGCGGGAAAGACATCGACTCCCTTTAGGGAATCAATACAATCAAAAGCAAAGGAAAGAACGAGTTTGGAGAAATCACTGGCTACATTCTAGGTTAGGGAGGGAGGCGATGACAACAGGGAAGTGGAACTGGTTCCTAAATGCATGCCATAGGTTAGGAGACAGTCACAGGTAGAGTAATATGCCAACGATTAGGTCGATTACTTGTGACACAACAAATAAAAAAAAACATCCCGGTCCAGAAATCATCCCGCATTTACACAGGGTCGGGGAAGGCCGTACCCTAAGGGGTGAGGGTTGTGATGTAGACAACCTACCCTAATGCAAGCATTAGTGGTTGCTTTCACGACTCGAATCCGTTCACCCGGATACAACTTTACCGTTGCTCCTAGGGGTGGCAAAACTAAACCCAACCTGCCCAACCCTTCTAGTGTTTCTACGGGTCGGGTCATTACCCATTTGTTAAGTTGATCCAATGGGCTGAACCCAAAATGACCCATCAATCAATCGGGTCAAAATGGGTCAAAAGTAGTGTAACCCGCCGGATCAAAATGTACCCAACCTAAACAAGAAAGCATATTAAAAAAAACTATACGTTTGAAATCCAATAGAAAAATATTGATATTAATATTATTAAAATATTAAATTGGTCCAACCCATTTTGACCCAAACAAACATTCTTAAATGTTTAAAAAGGATAGAGGTTGAGTTATGTTGGGCGGATTAGGTTACGACCCGTTATTTGACCCATCTTGATCCAACCCATTTAATCCAAGCAAATTTTGGGCGGGTTGGGCCTTGACCCATTTTAACCCACCCAAATTTGACCCAACCCGTCCATTTGCCACCTCTAATTTCTCCAAGGCTCCCCTTCAGTCGGGGAAATATCTTGATTCACTAGATTAAAAGATAATACAAGATTCTTTTATAAGATGGCAAGTGTTCACTCAGTCCCAAATGAAAGAATTTAATTAGGATTTTTAATAGATAAAGTAGTAAATCCTAAGTTAAGATAAATATGTATTTACTGTGTAAAATATTGAACCTGAGATCCTTTGAAATCTCTATTACATTGATATGATTGACATTGATAGCCGATGCTCTAAGATGAGAAGGATATAACAAAAGGGATAGTCTAGTACTATGCTGTCAGAGGTTCTTTCTAAAAAAAAGTACTATGCTGTCAGAGGTTGTAAACAAGTGAAAATTGATGCAATAAAGAGTTCTGATTGGAGATAAGGCACCTGGATCAGATGTTTTTGCGATGGCACTTTTTCACCACTGATGGGAAGTATCGAGAAGACTCTTACTCATTTATAGTATCCCAAAGAAGATCAGAGCACTAGATATAAGGGACCTACGACCTACTCTTTTGATAGGAAGCATGTAGCGTGGTCATAGCCAAGGTACTATCAATGATCTTAAAGTCTTGTTGGCTAGTTACTATCCACATTTCAAAATATTTGATTAAAGTAAAGTATTGGATAGTTAACGTCCACATATTACAATGTTTGGTTAAAGTCAGTTGTTGGCTAGCTAATGTTCACATTCCAGCATGTTTTTGTCGAAAAAAAATGAAAAATCCTCGTTGATTCCTGATAGCTAATGAGTTTGTAGGTACATAGTTAAGGAGTGGTGAACCGGATTTGGTACATAAGCTCGATGTTTACATGGGTTTATCAATATGCACTTGGAAATTTCTTGATGTACTTCACTCTACAATTGAGTTTTCAGGATGATGGAGTAATTGGATTCAATGCTGTATTACCATAGCGAGGTTCTCAGTAATTAATGGAACCCATAGTGGCTTATTTGGTAGTGCTAGAGGTATAAGGCAGGACTCCGTTATTCCTGTTGTCATTCACTTTGGTGTGGAGTCTTAGGTAGATTAACGGAAGAAATTAAAGCTAGTGAATCTGCAAAGGTTTTAGAGTTGGAGATTAGCTCGAGTCCTTGATATTGTATATCCACGAGTGTTTACCATCTCAAACATTTGGATTGCGATTATAGATGAGAAAATCTTCAGAAATTAGTCTCAGAATAGCCATTCAAGACCTAAATGAGGACAGATGCATGAATGTATGCAAAAGATCTATAGTTATTAGTTACACAAGAACGGGAGATGGAGAGGATTGAACATAGTCAAGGTGACCAGTTATTAGTACTCTTCCTATGGGTGTACAATCCAACCACATCAAAGGAAAATGAATGTTATGAGTTAGTGCTGCATGTCGAAAGAGGATAAAAAGATTTGAATGACTTGTTATATCATACTGTAGAAGTGTAGATTGGCCGTTCTGTTTTCTCTTTTCTCTACTTGACTTTCATAGGGTACTCCCCAACTATAGCAAGTTTGAGGGTAAGTAGTATCACAAGTGAGATGAAAGCAGCATTGGAATTGCCTGGGCTATGCCTTTTTGGATGAATTAGAATGAGACTAACAGGAGAATGTTTCAAGGTCATGAAAAGAGCTTAAGAGTTAAGAGATACAAAGAGTTCTCTTTTGTCTAATTTATATTGTTGGTGTGAAGGAGGAAATAGCTTCTGATTCAAATTCAGATTTTAGTTTCTGTTAATTACAATAAATTTTAAGTTGCTATGCACCACCTGCAGTATCAAGGTCTTTTCAACTGCCTGTGCATTCTTGAATTTGTAATTTATACTTCAATAATTAGCTATCTTTGGGAGCTTTGAAGTGGCTGAAGCATTTGGAGAAATTTAGTGCGAAAAGAAAAGAAATCAAAGAGAACTATAGCTTGATAAAGTTTTCAAAGAATCTCAAAATCTTAAAAGCAGCATCCGCCTATCTCCATGAAGTGAAATTGATGACGGAACTCTGTAATGCAGATGTAGAGATGTCATCGTGAGATTTGACGAAGATAAATTCCTTGTCGTTGGTTTCTTCTTTTACGATCTGTCAACCACTAGAAAGACCCATCAGTGTTAATTTCATACTTGTGATCCTCACAAAAATGAGTCGATCTTTTTTTTAAGGGACAAGTTTTATTTCCTGTGGAAGGAACCAAGAAGGTGCAGAATAGTCATAGCTCTTATTACAAATGGAAGGAGTTGAGAAAATTTAGCAAAAAACGTCTAACCTATGTCACATAAACTCAAGCGTGTTGCACCAAAAGGCCAGAAAATATAAACATTTCTATCTGATTCTATCTACTGGTCCATTTTTCCTTCGGAGCATCACTGTTTCTCTCTGTATGAATCACCCAAAAAATACAGGCCAGAGTAGTTAAGTAGTTAACCATCTTCTTTCCATTTTCCTTCAAGCCCAACCAATAGAATGTCATTGATTGTCCTTGGAAGCACCCAGCTCAATCCATACAGGTTTAAGTACATGTTTCAGAGCTCTCTTGGCACCTGATAATGCAGTAGCAAGTGGCATGCATTATTCTCAAGCCTCACTTGCAGCACCTGCAGCTGCAGGTTATTGGTCCCATCTTCAACAGATTTGACTGTCAGAAATGCCTCATTTGCTGCAATCGTACAAAAGCTTGTCAGCTTTGGAAGTTCCTTGTTCTTCCAAATGATGTTCCATGTCTACACTAACTGTTTTAGTTCCTGGCAAGTTTAACAATTTATAACCACAATTCACTTGGTAGCTATCCAAAAAAATTGAGTTCGTTTTTCCTACCATTGTTTTGTCTATAACTTCTAGGAATAGGAATTTTACCAGAAAAAATATTGGAAAGGTTTTAATGTTGGTACATGAGGTCATCGTGTCAAATTTGTGTTTCATACGCCCTAGAGGTTTACTGTCTGGGCGAATTGCGCTCAGTTGGTGGTTGACGTGACAAATATCTAATCCTCCTTTTCCTGTCTGGTGAGGTCTTAGATCCCACTTTCCCTTTCCATGTCACACAATAACACGCGCTGATGCTAGCGGGCTTTGCTGGTAGTAGCCTCCTCTATTAGTCGACTAGCTTCTTTCCGGCAACGCTTACCAATTGTACACTCCTTTCTTCTATGTCTATAGCTAATGAACTTCCATTTTTGTGCTTAAACCTAACTCTTTTCTCTCTCTAATTAGATAATTTGTGCTTTTTGAGAAAGTACTTAGATCATTTGAATTGATGGCTTAGAACATATGTAGGTACTTATAAGTTTTGTTCAATGAAAAGTTTTATCATGTGTGAGACATGCCATGTAATACTTGTGTGAGGGTTCTATTATTTGACAAGTGGATCTTGGGTCCCACAATGCTCAAACAATTCTTTTATTATTTGTTACACCAAACAACTTTACCCAACATATTTTCAACCTATCTACGAAAGTAAAACCCTAACTATCCTTAATTCCTTTCTCACCAATTTCATCCACTAAGTTTCCTCTGCCCCTCCTAATTTAACAGGTCTGTTGTTGGTGAGGAATATATGTTTCTCCCTCGTGGTCTCATTATAACAAATGTGATATTTAGCCACAGATTTTTTAGCTACAATCGAAAATTCGTCACTAATTATGCATTTTTCGTGACAAAAGTTACATTTCATAGTCAAATGCATGAGTCACATTTTTAGTGACGAAAAATTTTCGTAGCAAATATCTTGTTTACAAAGTTTTCCCACCAAACAATGAATAGGCGCCGATTATCAAATAATTCTAGCCATGAATTTGAGGATATTGGTGACGATCAGTTTCGTCGCCAATTTTATAGACAATTTGTGACAAATCATTATGTCTTTAAATTCGTTTAACTTTGAATACGAAAAAGTTTCGTCACTGGAAGTATGTTACCAAATTAGCGACTGTAATAATATTTATAGTGAAATAGTGTATACTTTAGCCATTAATTGTATATTATTTGTGACCTTAGCTTATGTCACTAATAGTATAAACAATTAGAGAAAATCATTGTCTTATCTTTATTTAATCTACAAAATTATTTAGCTACGTTAAAAAGTTTGTCCGAGTGAGAAGGGTTGATTTTCTGTTAGTGAATGTCTCATGTTGTTTCTGGAGAAGAGGTTAATGGTCATTGGCCTTATTTTTCTAGCGAATGCTAAAGTTCATAGTTGTTGAAAGAAACTAAAATAATGGAGAACAATCTCACCTCCCCCCCTGCCCCAAATCTGCGAATGGATTTGTGCAGTATTTCTACCAAAAAATTCTCTGGAAAAATGATACGAGGGTGGGGCGTGGAAACAGTAGGCTTTGTTGTCAAGCCTTTATCCTATGAAATGGAGGTCTTTACATGGTCGCACGAAACAACTAAATAAGTTCGAAGTTTTTTAATACCTTGCTTCTTTCTATTATCACAAGTTGAACTGAGGACTTCCTTGATCTATTTTTGTTTTATTATCCTCTTAAATTTGAAGGGGAGCCTTGGAGTAACTAGTAAAGTTGCTGCCATGTGACCTGGAGGCCACAGGTTCAAGCTGTGTAAACAACCTCTTGCAGAAATGCAAGGTAAGGCTACGTACAATAGACCCTTGTGGTCTGACCCTTCTCCGGACCCGCGCATAGCGGGAGCTTAGTGCACCGGGCTGCCCTTTATCCTCTTAAATTTGAAGCATTTTGTGCATGTATGATAGATACGGTATAAATGTGGATATGATATATCTTTGTAATAATATCGTACAAGTTTTAACTAATTTACGAGGATGTACTTTGTTACTTCATCACCAGGCTGTCTACCAGAGAAATGGCAACCTATTCTTCCGCACAACTGTGCAGAAAGCAACAGCATCAGAACAAAGTAAATTATTCTCTCACTGTGCTTGGATTCAATTTGTACAATCACTTTTCAGTATTTTATCTTCATCTTTTATCTGGTTTATTTTGGACAGAACAAGTGGATATGGTCAAATCTAAGCTACAAAAGTTAAGCTCCTCATGAGTCATCAAGATCCATTCAGCTTGAGAGGTGGGGAAGAGGCAAAACCAACTCTTTGCTGGTGGAGTGTGAATCTGACTTTGCTGTTTATGTTACGCAATATTGGAGCTTATATATACCTGTTGAAGTTGGAATCACCAGTGTTTTTGACTTCAAAGTTTTGTGGAAGATGTTTTGAATAGAAAATCATATAGTGAAAGGTGTTACAGTTATATTGATTATATATAATTTCAATAGGCAACATGAGAGTACGTAAATTTTAACAGTCAGATTTACAAGTCTGTCTCCATCACAGCCGAACTGGCCACTTCTCATTGTATGCAAGTGAGAAACGAAAGAGTTATTGAATTGAAGAACACATTAACTGAGAGGCATGAGCAATTTTTAAAAATTTAATAGGATAATCTGAGGTGGTCTAAAACGTGCTGGTATTGCTGTGGTAGGGTCAGCTATTTGAACCGAAGAGTCATAATTTAACTTCATTTTAATCTGAAGCAAATTTTGTGTTAATTGACATTGATTAATATTTAATATAGTGCTTTAAATTATGTAATCAACTATTACATCTAGAGAGATTGTTTTGGTTGATAATTTCTGTAAGTGATTACCACCTACCGTAGTTACATAAGAATAAGTACTTCTAGAGTTGATTGGTTTTATTTTATGTTAGGTGTATGTTACCGTATTGGTTTGGGTCTACGTGTTGAGAGTCTTACATCAGTTGTAGTAGGGGTTATTGGGTCGTATATAATTTTGGACAATCCTCCATAATTTAACTTTTAGAGTTGAATTAAGCTCAATATTCATATTTTTATCATGTTATCAGAGTCGGGCCTATCCTGATTCATTGTTTACCCGTTATTTGACTCCTCTTTATATTGTTCACACTTCAGTTGTCAAGTACCGACACCCGTATATATATTTTTTACCTTTCATTTTGGAGGATCTATAGTGTTTTCACACTTCACTTTCAGCGTGACTCGAATCCTGAAACTACCGGTCGTGGATGGAGATGCTTTACCAACTGAGCAACCGTCACTTGTCCGGACACCCATATTGATTCATTACCCATATTGATTTATTGCTTATTGGATGGTGGGTCCATCTTTTATTGTTCACCCTTTAGATGTCCAGTTCTGGCCATGCGGTGGTGTTGAATCCCACATTAGTTATTTTGATTTTCTTATATGATTTTGAGCCATCCTTCCCATATGAGCAAGCTTTGAGGGTTAAGTTAGGTTAAAAAAATGTATATCTCTATGAGAAAATTAAAAAGTGGCTAATCGTTCCATCACCGCAGTAAAGCGAATATGCAAGGTTTCAAGCTTTGCAGTTGCATGTCTTTTTTTTTGGTTGGATCACTATCTAAAGATATCAGTGTAGAAAGAAAAAAAAAGAATTATAAGGACGAAATGCCGCAAGTGCTTAGTATAAGTGCCGACGAAATTAGCTGCACGAGGTTTCCCCACGAGATGTCTATTGACAAGGCAGTTTTTTCCCCAATAAAGAAATAAACGATAAACATATAGCCAAAGTACATATAAGCTGATAAACACATTTGGTGATTAATTATACCAAATCAATTGGAAATCATTGAAACTGGATTAAGCTTGAGTTTTTGAAATTGAAATTTGTTTCAAGTGGGTGTTATTGGAATACAATCTTGTTTTGTCTTAAGGAATTCATTGAAGCAACTTATGTGGAGTTGACAGCTCAAACACTTTACAAAGAACTCTTTGCAGTATCTTAACCTGGCAATATTAACTGGGAATTATGGAAGAGGAGGAGCACTAGCAGGTATAGCCAAAACTCCTACTTTGTAAATAAGACTCTATATAATATTAACTTTCAAGCTAAGATTTTATTATATAAGCACTTTACACAGATTAACCTTCACCTGTCTTGGATAGATATAAGTGTCATTGCAGATACTTATACTATTCCATCACTAGCCTAAAAGTATGTTGGGAGAAACCTCTAATACAACATTTCTAGATCAACACATATGATAGCTCACTTGAGAGAGAAAAGAAGGCTAGAGCAGGTGAACATGCTACTAGCCTACTGAATCTTTAGAGTACTGCAGTAACAATATAGCAAGCAGAAATCAAAGCTGCTATTATTGGATTACAGTACACCTCTTCATTGGGTTTGAGGAATGTTATTCTAGAAATGGACTCAAAGCTCATAGTGGACATAATTAATGGAACAAACCATCCTTCATGAAGATTTCAACACTTGATCCACGGCTGGCTAAGCAGACAGCAAGGCACTGCTATAGAGAGGCTAATACAGTTGTTGACATTCTATCAAAGCAAGGCTATAGAGAGGCTGATACAGGTGCATACCAAAACATTTAGAGTCTAACCAAGGAGGCCATTAGATCTTATAGGTTGGACAGAAATGGAATGGCTAGTTTCAGGATCAAGAAGAACAAACTAGGCATAGGCTAACTTGTATAGGAGGAGCCCCCTCTGCCTGGTCAGGGAATGGCCCTTCATTCCTTCCCTTTTTGCTGGATAGTTACCATCTAACTCTCCTTTTCTGTAATTCTATTTATCTATAATAAAATCTTAATTTAACAAACCCAAATCAGTTCAAATTAACTCTAGTCTTTCTCAAATTTTGTATATTATTTCGGCTATGTGTTTTTAATGAATTCAAATCATACGCATTGAAAAAATTAATTCCTTTTTTCCCTAGGTTTTTGGATACTTTATATCATTGGCAACTTTTTATTGGTCAAAAATGGTTAAATGATATTCTATGGCTTTTTGGATATAAACTTCTTTTATTTAGGTACATTCCCATAATGCTCTCTTTCTTTATCAATACAAAGTTTTATTTTTTTTAATTTGTGATTTTAAACATGTAATAACCTTTACATTTTAAGATAAGAAATCTTTGTGGAGTCCGGGATCAAAATGATGTGTATTTTTTTTGTCAAAATATGTAAAATAATATAAAAGTACCTACAACGCATGAGTTTCATGTGCTGAACTAACGTATGACGTTAAAGTTCATTACCTGGATTTTTTTTTTCGATAAAGAATTACATAGCGCATGTAAATATGCAAACTTGATTCAAACTTTACTTTTTATCTCTCATTTATGTTTATCCTTTTCCCTTGAATTAAAAGTTGTGTTATGTTTGCTTTTGATTCCCTTTGTTCATTTTAAGGTTACATAGATTTAAGTTTATATGAAGTGTATAGTTTTACCTTTTAAACTTACTTTAATTCATAATGTACTTTCTTCCTTTTAAAAGAAGCTAGAAATTGGAGATGAAATATTGCATGAAACAGATCTCAATTATTAAGTATTTAATTCCGTAAGATGCTTTTGGTATTTATAGTATAAAGAATAAAATAACCAAAAATAAGATGACTGAAAGTTAAATGATATATCGAGTATATCAGTAGAGTTCCACTAGTTAGTAATGAAGTTAGTTATAGGTTGTTAGAGGTAGTTAGTTTGTTAATTGAGCTAATCATTAGTTGACAGTTGTACACATCTATCTAATAATGTAATATTACAACTACAAATATCTCAATTCATGTAATGGATCATTAACAATTCAATACAAAATATATTTTCTTCCTCGAGCTCATTTCTCTCTCGATCACCATATACGTGGTTCTTCATCATTAATTTCATATGGTATCAGAACGGAGGTCCTAAGACTAGTATCCGCGAATCAAAACCCCATTGGAGTAGAAGAAATTGAAGGTTAAAACATGGCAGAAGAGGCAACAAACATAATCAATCATCATCATCCACTGTATTTGCAGGCTTCAGATGTACATAGATTGGTATTGATTCCAACTAAACTTATAGGACCTGAGAACTACACATTGTGGAGTAGATCAATGTAGCCCTAAGAGGTAAAGGAAAACTAGGTTTTGTAAATGAAACATGCATCAAAAGCAAGTACAAAGAGGAATTGGAAGAATTATGGGAGAAATGTGATGCAATTGTACTTTTATGGATATGTAGCATTGTTTCTAGTGAATTAATACATAGTATTGTGTATGTTGGTAGTGCTAAGCAAATTTGAGGAGATATTTGATAGGTCAAATCTTACAAGGATCTAACACCAGTGTTTAGAAATTGTGAATCTCAAGCAAGGAAATGATTCAGTTACATGTTACTATTCAAGGATAAAAGTACTTTGGGATGAGTTAGATGTGATGGTGCCTTTACCATCATGTTGTGACCAATTGAAACAATACACATATCATCTCAAGTCTCAGAGATTAATACATGTATTATGGGATTGAATGAGAGCTATAATAACAGAAGGAGTAATATGTTGGCTAAAGGATCAAGTGTAATTGTAAACGAATCATACACAGTCACAACACATGAGGAGAGACAAAGATCTCTAGGAGTTCTGGATACACAAAGGGAACCACTAACAATTCTAGCAGGGAATACACAAGGAAACATATACAAAAAGCCAATACAAAGAGTGCAATGAGGAGCACCTTGAGGAGAATGTGGTTACAAAGGACATAGGACAGAAGACTGTTACAGGATTGTGGGATATTCTCTTTATTTCAAAAGCAAGAAAAAGAGTGGACTACCAACTCAGCTTAAAATCTTTTCTAATTCAACCACATCTGATAGCACATGAGAGTCTAGTGGGTCAGGCAATAGAAATTGAAGATTGTTCACACCTCAACAATAACAAATGTGTTGAACAAGCTAGATAATTCTTCTTCAACCAAATATATATGTAGCTAACATGACATGTATTACTTCTCTGTTGTCCAAAGCTGTAGCATATGAATGGATAGTAGAGTGCATCACACAATATTACACCATGCAAGAAGCTTCTGACTACACTTATAGATTAGGGGCACAACAAAGTAGTAAAGTACAAATTCCAAATGGTGAAAAGTCACAAATAGCACACTCAGGAAGTGCAATGATTTTAGGTGGTCACACAATTTAGAATGTGTTACATGTACCAGATTTCAAGTTCAACTTGTTGTCTGTCTCAAAAATTACCAAAGAACTATGTTATGCAGTCTATTTTCTGCCTGATTTATGTGTAATAAGGATTGGTAGAGAAAGGGATGCATTGTACATTTTGCAGGATCTTGTTTTGATAAGGACACCAACAATAAGCAACTCTTTAATGATAAATAATAAATATGGACAGCTTTGGCACATGAGACCGGGCCATCCTTCAATAGGAGTAATGCATCATATCTCTTCACTCAATATAAGAGAGCATGATAGTATACAAGAGTTATGTGAAGTTTTTCCGTTATCAAAACATCATATGCTAAGAAGCCCCACCCGGGAAAAGAGTGTGAAGCAGTACTCATGTGAAATTGTGTCCCTTGTAAACGAAAGAGCGACGATATAGCCATAAAGATGCACGTCTTAGTGGGGAAAAGATTTTGCCCCCAGTGTAGCTCGAAAGCAGAAAGAGTCGAATTCATTCGAGAGAGCTTGACAGTAAGACCAATGTTAGTTTCAATTTAGTCCATTTAGATGTTTGAGGACCTTATAAGAAGCTTACCTATGATATAAGATAATATTTTATTACTATTGTAGATGATTTTACCAGATACACTTAGGTATGCCTCATACAATCTAAATGTGAAGTGTTTATTGTAATTCAGGATTTCTCGTGCTTAATAAAGAATAGATTTGGTTGTAATATCAAGGTGCTAAGATCAGATAATGGAACAAAAAATTTCAACTCTAAATGTATCGATTTACTTGCTTCCCAAGGAATAATTAATCAAAGCAGTTGTCCATACACCCCTCAACAGAATGGGGTTGTATAAAGGAAACATAGACACATACTTGATGTGGCTAGGGCCGTAAGATTTCACACTGGAGTTCCCATATGTTTCTGGAGAGATTGTGTAAGAATAACTGTGTATCTCATCAATAAGTTGCCTTCTTAGGTTTTAGATGGTAAAAGTCCCTATGAACTGTTGTTTGGGAAAGCACAAACTTTAGATCATGTATAGGGCAAAATTGGTATAAGACAACTGTACGAATTATGTTGTGACACGTGACAGATGATGTTGAGTCAGTTCCATATCAGCTTATGGTGGTACCGACGAGGAGAGAGCAAGATCGAGGATGTTGTACACACGCTACCGATCATACATCTTCCATCAGAACATTAATGACATTTATAGAGACACTAATTATCCAATTATTACAGCATTCATTCTATTGTATTTATGAAGGTATATATCGTGGGGTGTGTACCCAAGAACTTATAAATAGGTCACATTTTTCCACTGTAAATCATGATATGCAAGTTACTACAATATATTCTATAATATTTCTTTCGATTACAACACTTTCATACTAGTCTGGGAGACTTTTTCCAGAAGCTCACACAAGGCTCAGGCTAATTACTCTTTTACTTTGTCTTAATATTATTTACTAGCATTGTATTTCATCTAATATTATTTCCAGGTCAGTCACTTGAGATCCATGTGTACTTGACCATGTATACAAATTCAAGTGTGTTGTTTTACGGGTAAACAGTTTGGCGCCCACCATGGGGCCTGAACAATTGTGGTGTCACAAGTGACCTATTTTTACTAATCTGATCTTTTCTTCAAGTCTTTGTTTGTTCAGAATAGACATATGACAAGAATAGGAGAACATAAAGGCAGTCGCAACATCGGGAACAACACCAACAATGTCCCACTTGGACCAAATGGTTTACTGATAGAACTCTCGGTACCAGAGGACCTGATGGCTGCAGACAGAGCCAATTTCGGAGGTGGCCAAACTCAGCAGGAGGATGTTACCAATGACGAGACACTTGAGGAAACAATACAAAATCTGAGGGCGCAGAATGCAACTATGAGTGAGCGATTGGACCACCTGATGCGGTTCTATTCAGATTTCCTGTCCAATAATATTGGCAATACTCCAACAGATGCACCTCCAGCTCCACCAAATACCACCAAAGATGCCCGAAATAATCAATATAAGTCGAGAAATGATGGTGCTTCAGAAAGTGAAACCGTTCTTGAAAATCCACTCTAGGAGCAGGTTTTGAAATTTATGAAAGACATGACTAACAAAGTGGATACCAATGCAGAGAAGGCAAGGAAAAATTCCAAGGAGTTTCAGCACCAGTTAAATCAAATACCGGGAGCCCATCCTGTGGTTGAAGGACCGGATGCGAGGAGATATATTTAGTTGGCATATCAACCAGAGGCTACACCCGAACTGATCCCTAAAAGGTTCAAAATTCCATTCATACCCAAGTATGATGGACCTACTGATCCACAAGAGCACATAATGGCTTATACTACGACCGTAAAAGGAAATGATCTAAGGGAACACGAGATAGAATCGGTTCTGATCAAGACGTTTGCCGAGACACTTTCTAAGGGAGCCTTGACATGGTATTCTCTCCTCACTGAGCACTAAATTAGGTCATTAGCCCAGCTTGCTAACATGTTCATAAAAGCTCATGCGGGGGCACGAAAGGTGAAGATACGAAAGGCAAATATCTTTTGCATTGCGTAGGGAGAAATATAATTCCTCATGAGCTTTGTTTCATGGTTCTAGAAGGAGTGGATGCTGCTACCAGTAGTCCCGGATGAGTGGGTTACATAGGCTTTCACAAAGGATTTGAATCCTTTGAGTTCAGACGCCTCATGAAAGCTCAAATAAAATCTCTTGGAATTCCAGGCTACAACCTGGGAAGATGTACACAATTGGTATGAATCCAAGATCCGAATAAAAGATGATTTGCTAGGGACTCAGGCCGGAATTATTTTTCAAAAATCAGACAAATTATCCGGAATAGATCGGAACTCCTCAAAGAACTGCTTCGAACCTTATCCTACTCGCGAAAAGCAAGGGGGTGGATAGGGTTTTCTCTCCCTTGAGAAAATAAATAACAAGAGAGGCCCCGGAAGAGATGATCAGGGATTGGTGAATTTCGACAAAGGAAATTCATCTAACTCACTAAGGGTCCCAGCTATCTGAAACTCTCTGAGTACAACTTCAACATCAATGAAGATCAAATAGTGGCGGCACTAAGAACTCATCCAGCCGTCCCAACCTCCAAAACCATTACGTTCCAATCCTAATAAAAGAGATCAATCAGTTTGGTGTGATTTTCATGGCACGCATGGGCATAACCACATATTACAGACATCTACGAGAGGAGGTGGTAGGAATATTGAGCCGGGGCCACATTGGAGAATATTTGATCGAAAGAGCTCATAACAACTATGAGCAGGGACCACCCGCCGAGGACTAATCTAATCTGGCCGCGCCACCCTATGTTATAAACATGATCTTTGGTGGGTCAATGATTGTCGGTAAATCTTTCACTGCAGCTAAGAAAATAAAAATTTCAGTAACCCAGGAGAAAAGATTTCGGGAGATACCAGATGAACATACTATCACTTTCAATGAAGAAGACGCTGCCGGTGTGATCTTCCCCCATAATGATGCATTGGTGATTTCGATACCTATTGATTTCTTTTAGGTGAAGAGAGTCGTGATCGATCCCGGGAGTCTGCTAATATTATCCGGCTAAAGGTTGTAGAAGAAATGAACATGGAAAACAAAATTGTTCCGGCTGCCAGAACCCTCTCAAGTTTTAATATGTCTAGCAAAACTATGAAGGGGGAGGTAGATCTACCGATGAATGCTATGAGAGTCATTAAAATGACTAAATTTTATGTCATTGATAGTGACATGAGGTATAATGCTATATTCGGGCAGCCATGGATTTATGATATGAAGGCGGTTCCATCAACACTGCATATATTAGTGAAATTCCCGAGATCGGAAGGGATCCAGCAAATTCGAGGAGAACAACCCGCTTCCAAGGAGATGTACGCCATAGAGGAACCAGAGGTGGTGATAAGTCCTGATTAGTAATTACAGAAAGCCAAGCCCGTATCAAAAGATGTCCAACAGGTTTCGCCGGCTGTAGCAGAATCAACTTAGTCATGCAATTTATCTCTAAAATGCAATTTATCCAGAAATTACTCATGTCAGAGTAGGAGATTAGTAACCATAGTGGGATTACAAATTTGCTTTAGTTGGGCAGATAATAAAAGCATGCTAAAACCTTGAACAACATGGTACTACAGGAATAGGGCTCAGGCGATCGAGCTATTTTTCACCATGCCTATTATATGGTGACATATCAAAATAAGTCAAGAGTAGAATAATACTCCATAGAAAAGAAATAAGAGAAAGGAAGAACTTTGATTTTAGAAAATCTTTAACAATTCTTTCAGTACAGACTATTTGGGATAGTGAACTTTAGGGCAGTTTTCAACATTTAATGTTCATGCACTCATGTTTCTTTAAAACCAAATTCCAGCTTTAGTGAGGGCATTACTGAGACTCACAAAGTATTGATAGTTGGTGTATTGACGTTTTTTTTTAGGAACCCACATTGGCCTATGTCAATGTAAGCGTAGGATTTGAAGACTAATAGAACACATGTTAGATATTCCCTCAGTCTAGTAGTTGATTAACGAGCTTCACATTTCTTCTTGTGGAGACTCCTTATATTTGTATTGTTTTTGGTTTTTATTGATGTTTTTATTTTGACTAACATTTTCATTTGTGTTCAAATTTAAAAGAAGTAATTTGCTTGGTATAATTCATGATTTTCTTTTATATACATTATAAAGTAGTACAAATTCTGGGAAGAACCAAAATTCCAGATTGAATATGGGCCGATTAAATATTTTTCCGAGGCCTATAGTGGCGTTGGAACTCTCCTTCGTCAAAGTAATCATCTCCCGAGGTTCTATCAAGTCCACTCCATGCTTACTTTGGAAGAAGCCGGTTTGGCTAAAAAGAAGGCTACAAGTACTAGTCTTGTGGTCATAATGACGTCCTCCACCAATTCTCAAGGGTTCATTGATAATTCAAACCAAAACCATTCTCACGGGGGCAGCAAAAATAGTCGGAAAAAACTGCGGGGGCAAACACGACAATGGTAATAGTGGCAGTGGGCCCTGTCCCTGCGGCAGTCGGCCACAACTTAGCTGGTCCCAGCCTTGGGCTCCTTGGCCATGGGCCTGGGCCAGTGGGCAGTGGCCCAGCAGCCCCTATTTTCCTCCAGCTACAGCGCCAGGCAGTTGGGCTGCCCAGCAACAGTCCCGGCCCAATACAGCCTAGCCCAATAATTATGGCCCAATAGGTTTTCGAACTTCTTCTGGGATGGGGCAGCAAACAAGTGTGCTTGGGCCCCGGCCTCCGCAGGCCCATCACGCAGCAGACCCCACTCAGACCGACATTGAAGCCGCTATGCACACACTTGATTTAACGCCACCGGACCCGAATTGGTACATAGACACCGGAGCCACTACCCACATAATATCCGATCAAGGTACTATCTCGTCTTATTCCAATTTGAGCAACCCTCGTGGCATAATTGTTGGTAATGGTAATTCTATTTCGATTTGTGGTTATGGTCATAAAATCTTGTCTCCTCCTCATCCACCCCTTATCTTGAAAAATATCATCCATGCCCCCAAATTGATTAAAAATTTAGTGTATGTCCGTAAATTCACCATTGATACTTCTGTGTCTATTGAATTTGATCCGTTTGGATTTTCTGTGAAGGATTTCAAGATAAGGAGTCATCTCATGAGGTGTGATAGTAGGGAGATATTTATCCTATCACGCCATGTTTCGGTCTCTCGAGTCAAGCCTTGCCGTCAACTTTTGCAGCCCTTGGTCCTTCCTTGTGGCATGCTCGTCTTGGTCATCCGGGGTCGTCTATTTTGTCTGCCTAGATAAAAATAATCTTATTTCTTGCAAGGGTACGCGTAGTACTCTGAATTGTCAATCTTGTTCTTTAGGAAAAATTGTTAAGTTTCCATTTGTAGACTCTAATTCTCATACTTAATGCCATTTGATATTATTCATAGCGATTTATGGATCTCTCATGTTCTTAGTTCTTTGGGTTATCAG
This sequence comes from Anisodus acutangulus, assembly GCA_029783415.1. Classification (NCBI taxonomy): domain Eukaryota; kingdom Viridiplantae; phylum Streptophyta; class Magnoliopsida; order Solanales; family Solanaceae; genus Anisodus; species Anisodus acutangulus. The sequence continues at coordinate 15,508,501 of CM056505.1, forward strand.
TATTATGTTCTCTTTTGGATGATTATTCTAAGTTTTTATGGACTTTTTCGATAGCGAAAAAATCTAAAGTTTTTTCTACCTTCCTAAAATTTAGAGAATTCATTAAAACCCAATTCGAACGAAAAATAAAAAATATTCAATGTGATAATGGCAAAGAATATGACAATGGGGTGTTTCAGAAATTTTGTGCTAATAATAGGATCAATTTTCTATTTTCTTGCCCTCATACATCTTCACAAAATGGGAAAATCGAACGCAAAATTCGTACCATTAATAACATTGTCCGCACTTTATTGATTCATGCTTTCGTACCCCCTTGTTTTTGGCATCATGCTCTACAAATGTCTACATATCTTCTTAACATTCTCCCTTCCAAAGGTTTGACATATTCATTCCCTCTTCAAATTTTATATAATAAAACTCCTTCGTATTCACATCTTAAGGTCTTTGGGTGCTTGTGTTATCCACTTTTTCCATCCACCACAATTAACAAAATTCAGGCTCGGTCTACCCCTTGTGTGTTTTTAGGTTATCCGTCTAATCATCGTGGTTACAAATGCTTTGATTTATCGTCTAATAAAATCATCATTAGTCGCCATGTTATTTTTGATGAATCTCAATTTCCATTTGCTAAGCTAAATAGTCCCGTGCCTAGTTCATATAACCTTTTTAGATGATAGTGTCTCACCGTTTATTATCCACCATTTTTTGGATGCATCCCGCACCCCAAATATGCCAGCGGACCCACTGCCCGCTGGACCTCCAAACCAGTCACCCACCACTGTTCGATTTGACCATGGGCGCCCATCGCTCCGATTTCGCAATTGGGCGATGGCTTAGTCCAATTGAAGCGTCCCGATTTGGCGTCTCATCACTCTGAGTTCAGTGTTGGGCCAGCAGTCCCACTGCCTGCTGGCCCGTCACATGTCCCGATATTTCCTAAAATCCGCCAAATTCTTCCCCGAGTCAAAGACCAGTCACTCGTAGTCAACGGGGTATTTTTAAACTAAAAAGATATTTTAATTTAAATTCTAATGTTCTTCAATCACCTCTACCCCGTAATCCTGTGTCTGCTTTAAATGACCCGAATTGGAAAATTGCTATGACCGACAAATATAATGCTCTTATTGATAATAAGACGTTGGAGTTGGTGCCCCGTCCATCTAGTGTTAGTATTATTCGGTCTATGTGGATTTTTGTTCATAAGGACAATGCTGACAGTTCTTTTGCAAGGAATAAGACCCGTCTTGTCGGTGATGGTAAGACTCAACAGGTGGGTGTAGATTATGGTGAGACATTTAGTCCGGTAGTCAAACCGGCTACCATTCGCATTGTGCTCAGCTTAGCTCTTTCAAAAACATGGCCCATTCATCAGTTAGATGTGAAGAATGATTTCTTACATGGTGATATCAAAGAGACAATCTATATGCATCAACCCTTGGGGTTTAGGGATCCCAGATATCCTCATCATGTCTGTTTATTGAAAAAGTCCTTATATGGGCTTAAGCAGTCCCTACGGGCTTGGTATAAGAGGTTTGCTGACTATGTTTCGACTATTGGGTTCTCTCACAGCAGGTCTGATAATTCATTATTCATATATCGTCATGGTTCGTCCTTGGCTTATATACTATTGTATGTGGATGATATTATCTTGACTGCCTCTTCTGATGCATTACGCCGGTCTATCATGATAATGCTCAGTTCTGAGTTTGCTATGAAAGACTTAGGGCCCTTGAGTTACTTTTTGGGGATTGTTGTCACTCGTCATGCAGGTGGGTTTTTCTTATCCCATATAAAGTATGTAGTTGAGATCATTGAGAGGGATGGATGGGATGTCATCTTGTAAGTCCACGTCCACTCCGGTTGATACTAAACCCAAGTTGGGTGCTGCGGCTGACTCACCTTATGAGGATCCGACCCGCTATCGTAGTATTGTAGGAGCCCTTCAATATCTTACATTCACGAGACCAGATATTACGTATGCTGTACAATATGTGTGTTTGTTTATGCATGATCCCAGGATTGAGCACATGAATGCGCTCAAACGCATTATTCGGTACATCCAGGGGACACTTGATTATGGCTTACATTTATATCCTTCGTCGACGTCTACACTCGTCTCATATACATTTGCTGATTGGGGTGGCTATCTAGACACCAGACGATCTACATCTGGATATTGTATGTTTCTTGGTAATAACTTGGTCTCCTGGTCTGCAAATCGTCAGTCGACTTTAACACGCTCTAGTGCAGAGGTTGAGTATCGCGGGGTAGCCAATGTGGTCTCTGAATCATGTTGGTTACGTAATCTTCTTTTAGAGCTTCATTGTCCTATTCATAAAGCTACCTTGGTTTATTGTGATAATGTTAGTGTCATCTACCTTTCTGTTAATCTGGTTTAGCACCAGCGCACTAAACTTATCGAGATGGACATTCACTTTGTTCGAGAAAAGGTAGCTCGTGGACAAGTACGTGTCTGCCATGTGCCTTCCAGGTATCAAATTGCAGACATCTTTACCAAAGGTCTTCCCTCGGTCCTTTTTGAAGATTTTAGAGACAGTCTCAACGTACGAAGACCGCCCGCTATGACTGCGGGGGTGTGATAAATAATAGAGTAGTCCGTGATATACTCTACTTGTATATCACGGTCACGGTTTGGTATATATGGTATATTAGGTTTTGTATTAAATTAGAATTGTACACTTACCATAATTGTATAATTATTGTACAAGTAGAATAAGATTTTAGGAGTAGAATATGAATATGATTTTCCTATTATGAAAATTGTAAATTATATATATACTCTTTCATTAATGAAAATAATCAAGAAATTATTTCTTTCAGTATTCAATTATTCTTTTTCTATTGATTTATTTATTTAAGCACTTTCCGGTTCTAATGTCCTGTCTCTTGAATGATAGAATCCGGATGAGTGAACAGCATTTCCAATACTAGTCATGATTAGTAACTTGAGATGAACAACATTTCATATTCTTTCATGATTAATAATTTGCGATGAACATCATTTCCAATTATGACCATTCGGTTGTCCCACTAGAGATCTACAGAGTTGAAACGAAAACGATAAAATATAGGAACAGATTAATAACTTAAATGTTGTAATTGCCAAAAAACACCAAATACCATAAAGCACAAGAGGAACAGACTATCAATAATTTGCTATAATGATACTCAACCAGAATAAGGAAAACCTCCATTCTTTTCATTTTATACGTGACTACATTTGACTATGCATAGAGTTTAAGAAAGACTTTTCGCACATACTAATAGTATCCTTAAAAGAGTTTCCAAATATAGAAATTTGTAATTCTGCTTGGAACAAATTTAAAAAGTAAATTGTCATATAAAATGAATAGAGGGAGTAATATCATATAAACAGCGGCAGGAGGTAATCGATAATAGTGAACATATCACGAACCACTTTGGAGTTTGTTTAGATGTTTAATCAAAGAATATTAAGGAAAAGAATTACCTTTATGCATGAATTTCTGTTTCCAACTCTTCTAGAGCTGTCCATAACTTTGAGTCCTTGAAATCCTTAAAAACAAATGTTGCCCCAGCCTCTGATAGTAATGTTTTGGGGTTCCTTAAGACCTAAACCTACTACAACCGGCATGCCAGCTGCAACTCCAGCTTTTATTCCAGGTCATGAATGAGAGTTAACTGCGATGATACGCGCACTTCAGATTCGATGACATTGTCCATAAAGTGTTCACAATTCATATACTATAAATATAAGAGTTTTCAGCACACCAGTTAGTAAACAAAGCTAAGTTGACAATATAATCATTCACCCACAAGTGGCTTGACTAATGTGAGGACGGAGGAGAGAAGTTGACCTGAGGGAACGCATCAGTTAGCTAAGTGGGAGTGCGATTGGAGGACTCAAATAGTGATAGCCTTATGACTCAGAATACAACAGGGTCATCCCTCATACTAAAAGAAAATGAATGTCGTGATGAAGGTCCTATTTTTAGAGAAGATTGGGAAAGATATTTGACAAAAGAGAACCGCAACCTTCGATTATAATGGGAGAGAGACCCCCAGGTAGAAGGTCCATTTGTGTATCCCCAATGTAGCAGGATTATGAGACAAGATTGTGACGGAGGTCAATTGCCCATGATATTCCATTCACCCTAGATCTACTAAGATGTATCATGATCTCGAAGGTATGCATTGGTGGAAAGACATAAAGAGGAACATTGCAGAGTTTGTAACTCGGTGTCTTAATTATCAGCAAGTAAAAGCGGAGCGCCAAAAGTCTGACGGTTTGACTCATAATATTAAAACCCCGATGTGGGAATGGGGAATGATTAATATAGATTTCCTTACCGGTTTACCTCGCTCTTATCATAAGTTCGATTCTATTTGGGTGATTGTCGATAGACTCACCAAATCAGCTCAATTCCTGGCTGTCAAAACTACCTACACAGTCGAGGACTATGAGAAGTTGTACGTTAAGGAGATTGTTCGCCTTCATGGTGTGCCTATTTCTATTATATATGACCGAGGTGCACAATTCACATCTAACTTCTGGAAATCATTTCAAAAAGGTTTGGGTACTCAAGTTAATCTTAGCACAACTTTCCACCCTCAGAAAGGCGTGCAGGCCGAGAGTACGATTCAAACGCTCGAAGACATACTACGAGCTCGCGTAGTGGATTTCAAGGGAAGTTAGGATGATCATTTACCCCTTATCGAATTTGTGCATAATAACAGTTATCATGCTAGCATTAAAATGGCTCCATACTAGGCTTTGTATGGATGAAAATATAGATCTCATATTGGATGGTTCGAAGTAGGTGAATTAGAATTATTTGGGTCTTACGTAATGCACTAAGCCATAGCGAATGTGAAGCTTATCCAAGAATGGTTGTTAACCGCTCAGAGTCATCAGAAGTCGTATTCAGATGTGCGACGATGGGATCTAGAGTTCTAAGTGGATGATTGGGTCTTGAAGATTTCTCCTATGAAGGGTGTAATGAGATTTGGGCAAAAGGGGAAAGCTCATGCCAAATTACATTGGACCATATCACATAATTCGATGAATCGGTCAAGTAGCTTATGAAATGGGCTTGCCTTCGGAGTTAGAGTTTGTTCATACGGTTTTCCATATTTCTATGTTGAGAACATGTGTTGGGGATCCTTTCCAAATTGTACCAATTGACGATGTGAAGGTTACGGATGATCTATCATATGAAGACGTTCTTATTGCTATCTTAATCGATAAATATGCAAGTTGAGGACTAAAGAAGTAGCCTCCGTGAAAGTTTTATGGCAGAATAAGAATGTAGAAGAAATGACATGGGAGGCGGAAGAGGAGATGAGACACAAATACCCTTATATATTTCAGGCCAACGCCGAGGCTCCGATGGAAGCATAATGTGAGTCATATTTTAGACTATTATCATTAATGCTTGATGACCATGTGAGGTCCGATATAAGGATAAATGTTATATTAAATGGAACGTGATGCGGTGGATGTGTTTTCTGACTACGTGACGGGAATTAGATATGTCACCCCAACATTCGAAGACGAATGTTTCTAAGGGAGGAAGAATGTAACATCCCGTACTTTTGGGCCACAGTTTGAATCGCTATACGTATATAAATAGACCCGAGCCTTGGAGGATTTATGTCATATTCACGTACGCAAATGAAAAAGCTTTGTATATAAAAGGATGCGGTCCCTAAATAATTTAGGACTTAATAAGTTTGAAGACGGGGATTAATAATAATAGGTGTATGTCCCAAAAGAGGTTATGGACTAGTGCTATATCGCACGACTATGACATGTAATATATGAAGGTTTTATAAGTCACTAAGATTTAAGTGAATTGGGATCAATAAATTATTTATATGTGTAATCGATTAAGTGTTGGAGCATAACATTAATTAAGAATTATTGGATAAAGATTATGTTAGTGCTAAGATTGTCACTTAGATTACATTACAAACTTATCCGAATGATTAGTCAAGCAGGGGGAGGGGTTATGTGTCAATTGGAAAATTCATATATAACCAAAATGTGCCACCAACACATTCATAGTGGAAAAGTCATTATCTCACTTTGTGAACCAATACTTCATTTTATGTACTCTTCCTTTATTCACCAAAAGAAATGTTCAGCAACATAGTCTCTCATTTTACGTCTAGAAACATAATGTATTTTTATCAAAAGCAAATGTATATCAACTTAATTGATTGCCTATGAGATACATTATATTTGAAGTAGAAAATAGTTGCTGAAACATGAGTTGTCATAGTCTCTTGGTTCTTGAAAGCTTGGGGGCAGAGCATAGTGGTTCTAGTTCATTCAAGGTATGTTAAGGAAAAATCATTTCTTCTTTTGGCATGTTCTAAGTATGAAACGTAAACGTAATATTATCTCATAAATTATTCTACTCTTAGTAGTTAAGAATGTTCATGTTATTCGTTCCCATTGTCAAAGCATATCTAAATATGTTTCCAAATCCTTATTGAGGTATATGAAAAAGATGTTAGTATTCATAATGTTAATCGAAGGTGAAGCGATATTACATCACTCCGACAAACTTATAGTGTCTTATTATCATATCATTCATGCATTACATTCATGTACATACCTTGACCTCAAAGGAGTTATATACTCTACTATATATATGCATTATATATGTATGGGGCATGGGAAATGGGATACGGTGTTATATACGCACACCACCTGCAACTGGTACAAATATATACGAAAAATGATTATGCCCATAGAGGCCGATATGATATGATGGGATGCCCACAGAGGCTTGATGGCGTTATATACGCATACGTGCTTGACCATATTTTGCATGGCATTTAGGTATATTATGGCCCTTAGAGGCATTCTACACAGACATGATACTTATGCATATTATGGCCCGCAGAGGCATTCTGCACAAACATGGTACTTAGGCATATTATGGCCCTCAGAGGCTTTCTCTACTGTTTGGTTGTTTCTTGTCTCAGGTTACTTCCAGGTCTCTATTATGCTATTTTTCATAATTGACATACTCGGTTCATTATTCGTACTGACGTCCCTTTTGTCGGGGGATGCTGTGTTTCATGCCCGCAGGCTCAGGTAAAGATGGTGACGGTCCGCACTAGTAGATTGCTGGTCCAGCTGATATTAGAGCACTCTATTTGTTCCAGAGTTGCAGTCTAGTCATGGTATGATATTTTGGATATGCATAGGGGTATGGCAGGACCCTGTCCCGACCTTATGATGTTACGTATCCTTTAGAGGCTTGTAGACATTTTTTTTGTGTATAGTAGTCATCAATGGCCTTGTCGACCTTAATATGTATATATGTATAGGTTGGGTTCTTCCGTTTGCAAAAGTTTATGCAGTACCCTTCTAGTTTATTATTCCCATGTGTCAGCAGATTACCTCGTGACGGCCCTCGTGGCCATGCTTAATTACAATTAGCTGGTAAATATGTGGTTAGTGGTGCCCGACAGGTAGGGTCCCGGTGCCCGTCATGGCCCTCCGGTTTGGGTCGTGACAAACTTGGTATCAGAGCAGGTCTGTTCTAGGGATTCTATAAGTCGTGTCTAGTAGAGTCTTGTTTATGGGTGTGTTGTGCACCACACTAATAGACAGAAGGCTACAAGGCATTTATGATGGTGGTTACTTTCCTCTTGATCTAGAATCGTGTTGTATAGCTGAGTTGTAAGAATTCTCTCTGTAAACCTTATCGTGTTTATGATAACCACAATACCGTCTCGACCATCTTGTAGTCTGTATTGCCGAGCGCATGCCGGATTATGTCACAAAGGTACATGGGGTTGGTTTAGTGTGGCAGCCATGTCTACGACGTTCTGAAGTGTCCCAAGTTGATGCACATAGGTAAGGATAAGATGATTATGAGTTGTACAGATGAAAAGTAGAAGACGTCATTAGAAGGATTAGTAGGTTATGAAAATCTATACGTTTTATAGTGACTCTTGCTGATTAGAGTAAGGGAATATGTTATGTACGTGCGACTTAAATTGTAATGTATTACCTAGGGAATTGTCCCATGATATCATTAACGAGAATGGGTTGCCACAATCGAATCGTCTGAAGAGTGACCATCAGTAAATTAAGAGGATCACGTAAAGTGACGTACCCAGAATAGTGAGCCCAAGCCATATATAAGGATTGAGTTATCCACGGTGGTGGAAGGGGACATAAGCCCCTCATCCGTGTGTTAAGGGCCAGACCGCGTATTATTGAGGATAACATGTATCAATGTTAATAGGATCGGGTATGTTGTAGGTATTGGATTGGTAAGGTCATCGGCTTCATTGTGCAGCATGTTACAATTCTAAATAACAGTTGAATAACAGTAGCTTGTTAGGGCAATTGAGGACAAAAACTATGGAACAATCAAAGAATGATAGTAAGAAATATGAAAATAGTTAATAAGTATGAATGGAATGGTATGATCAAATATCTAGGCAGAAATGTCTTTCGTTTAATAATGAGTAGAAGGAAAGATTAAGACCATAAAGATAAAGGTGAATAAGATTATAGTTATGCAAATTTCACAAAGGTATGATTACTCCAGGACAGCGTAAGGATCAACGGTAGATGAGGGACAGTAAGACTCTTCAGCCAAAGGCGAGGAACCTCTGATGTTCTGGAAGATAGGATGAGAAATACTTTGAGATAAGAGACCCATTCAAGGCAACTTGAAATGGAAATATAAAGGTAAGATGAATGAGCATTCGGTCGATGGGAGATCTAATATTGATAGGACAAGAAAGTTTGACAAGTCATTGGGTCATGTAACACCGTGAATTGGATATAAACATACGAAGCATCGGTTCTACAACATATGCAGTCATACATCTCAGAAAGTATGTAAACGAAAGTAACAATGAGTAAAGCTCAAGATTAGCACCTAAACAGGTGAAGAAAAGTGGCCAATGACGCCTATGGATACAATGTAGACATTAAATATATATGTCAAGAGATAATGACATTATAATTAAGATAAAATGTCAGGAAAATACAGACATCTATGACCATTGTTTTTAACTAATCAAAGGTTCTACTGTAACGTCTCATAATTTTGGGCGATAATTTGAGCACCTAAACAAAGGAAATAGATCCAAGTGTTTGGAATTTTTTGTTATATTTACATATGCTAATAAAACATTAGTATATAAATAGATGAAGCTCCGGAATAATTTTGGACACAACAATTGTGATGACTGGGATCAGGAATAAATTTGATGTGTGCACAAGGAGGTTATGGACTAGTATCATAGCACACAAATTATGAAATTGAGTATAACAAGACCTTATAAGTTATTGAGATTTAAGTGAATTGGGATCACGTAATTAATTATGTGTGTGATTGAAAATGTGGCGTGAAATGAGGGAATCCACCGCAAAGAGTGTCTTGGTGGGAGACCAAGTGATTATCTTTTATTAAATGCTAAGTTGAAGTATCTTTTAAGGAGGAGTCTATATCGTGATTTTGAGAATTCCTTGGAGACTAAAACGATTCAGCAACATTACTCACTTAAGGAGGAGAGCAAAACAGTCCACTCTCTTTTTTTCACTTGGAAAGAAACTTTTGCTCCTTTTCATTTGTTTGTATCTAAGTGACTTTTGCTCATTTTCGTTTGTTTATATTCGACGTGGTGCTCTGGAAATTCGTAGCAGCCATTTTATTTCTACCTTAGCAAAATGAAGGTATGTTAAGGCAAATTATTTCTTTCTTTTGGCATGTTCCATGTAACTAAATATAACCGTGATATTGCTCCATAATTTATTCTACTCCTAGTAGTTAAGAATATTCATGTTATTAATTTCTATGCTAAAAGCATGTTTAAATATGTTTCTAAGTCCTTATTGAGGCATATGGAAGAACTATTGATATTCACAGTGTTAGCAAAAGGGGCAAGGATATTATTGTCATCCGATAAATTCGGGAAAAGTTTTATTGTTGTTCATGCATTTTCATTTGCATTGCATTCATATATTACATTGGACTCACTTGTCCAATGCACACAACAATATGGTAAATATTGTATATATATGTAGGAGAAATGGGGAAAGGGAAAGGCGTTATATACGCACACCACCTGCAGCTGGTACAGACTATCACAAAAGAGCCCGAAGAGGCCAATATGATGTGATGACGTGATGTGATACCCTTGTATGGCGATCTAACCTGATGTCCACAGAGGCGGTTATGGGGAGGAAGATGCCCTTGTATGGCCAATATATATGTATACCGCATTTGCATCATGTATGCATTCATTAACCATTATATGGTATGATGCCCACAGAGGATGTTATGGTAAGAAAGATGCCCGAAGAGGCTGAGAGATAGGTGTACTACACTGTGCATACCATGTAGGCATGTGTATTAAGGTCGTATTTACTGTTGGTCTGTTGTTCTGTTTCAGTCATTTTTATATCCCTGTTATGTTGTTATTTATGCCTGACATACTGAGTACATCAGTCGTACTAACGTCCCCTTTGTTGGGGGACACTGCGTTTCATGCCCGTAGGTTCGCATAGGCAAGACGACGGTCTACGTTAATAGATTGCGAATTTCAGTGGATTTTAGAACACTCCCCTCATTTCGGAGTGTCGGTCTAATACTGGTACGATATATTTTTGCATGTCTATATGGGTATGGCGAGGCCCTGTCCCGACCTGTTGATGTTGTATATTCTTTAGAGGCTTGTAGACAGGCGTCCTGTGTATAATGGTTTTGTATGGCCTTGTCGGCCTTGGCGCGGATATGTATATATGTATAAGTCGGTTTTCTGGTTAAGAGCTTTTATAGTCTTTTCGGCTTAGTCTGTGCTTATTTGTGATTAGATGTTGATAGTGTGATTTGGGGTACCCAGCGGGGGAGGATCCGGGTGCCCGTCGTGGCCCTCCGGTTTGGGTCGTGACATCTACGAGATAGATAAAGTAATGGGTTTACACCTTAAAGAGATCAGGGAAATCTTTTCCCAAAGCGTCATTGACAGAAAGTCTTAGCCATGAGGCCAGTGAAGGAATTCGAATCTAAGTATAGTGACTAGGCTTTGATATAATAGGTCAACGTCATATAATGCAAATTCTTCAGAATATTCCACGTATAAAATAAGGGAATAAGTTAACAACTCATTCTTTAAGGGGTAGTAACGCCAAGGATTGAAATCAGGAGCAATGTTTGAGAGTACATATGTATACCAAAATATTCTAGAATTAATAAGAGTACGACAAGTAAGAAAATGAGTGAACAAGTGTCAAACGAAGTAAAGAAAGGAAGTTGTTTATAATTATGAGTAGTGAGAAAGTACGAAAAAAAATTCCTTTCAGGTCATGAATGAGAGTTAACTGCGATGATACACACACTTCAGATTCGATGACATTGTCCATAAAGTGTTCACAATTCAGAGACTATAAATATAAGAGTTTTCAGCACACCAGTTAGTAAACAAAGCTAAGTTGACAATATAATCATTCACCCACAAGTGGCTTGACTAATGTGAGGACGGAGGAGAGAAGTTGACATGAGGGAACGCATCAGTTAGCTAAGTGGGAGTGCGATTGGAGGACTCAAATAGTGATAGCCTTATGACTCAGAATACAACAGGGTCATCCCTCATACTAAAAGAAAATGAATGTCGTGATGAAGGTCCTATTTTTAGAGAAGATTGGGAAAGATATTTGACAAAAGAGAACCGCAACCTTCGAGTATAATGAGAGAGAGACCCCCAGGTAGAAGGTCCATTTGTGTATCCCCAATGTAGCAAGATTATGAGACAAGATTGTGACGGAGGTCCATTGCCCACGATATTCCATTCACCCTAGATCTACTAAGATGTATCATGATCTCGAAGGTATGCATTGGTGGAAAGACATAAAGAGGAACATTGCAGAGTTTGTAACTCGGTGTCTTAATTATCAGCAAGTAAAAGCGGAGCGCCAAAAGTCTGACGGTTTGACTCATAATATTAAAACCCCGATGTGGGAATGGGGAATGATTAATATAGATTTCCTTACCGGTTTACCTCGCTCTTATCATAAGTTCGATTATATTTGGGTGATTGTCGATAGACTCACCAAATCAGCTCAATTCCTGGCTGTCAAAACTACCTACACAGTCGAGGACTATGAGAAGTTGTACGTTAAGTAGATTGTTCGCCTTCATGGTGTGCCTATTTCTATTATATATGACCGAGGTGCACAATTCACATCTAACTTCTGGAAATCATTTCAAAAAGGTTTGGGTACTCAAGTTAATCTTAGCACAACTTTCCACCCTCAGAAAGGCGTGCAGGCCGAGAGTAAGATTCAAACGCTCGAAGACATACTACGAGCTCGCGTAGTGGATTTTAAGGGAAGTTAGGATGATCATTTACCCCTTATCGAATTTGTGCATAATAACAGTTATCATGCTAGCATTAAAATGGCTCCATACTAGGCTTTGTATGGATGAAAATATAGATCTCATATTGGATGGTTCGAAGTAGGTGAATTAGAATTATTTAGGCCTTACGTAATGCACTAAGCCATAGCGAATGTGAAGCTTATCCAAGAATGGTTGTTAATCAGCTCGAGTCATCGGTCGTATTCAGATGTGCGACGATGGGATCTAGAGTTCTAAGTGGATGATTGGGTCTTGAAGATTTCTCCTATGAAGGGTGTAATGAGATTTGGGCAAAAGGGGAAAGCTCATGCCAAATTACATTGGACCATATCACATAATTCGATGAATCGGTCAAGTAGCTTATGAAATGGGCTTGCCTTCGGAGTTAGAGTTTGTTCATTCGGTTTTTCATATTTCTATGTTGAGAATATGTGTTGGGGATCCTTTCCAAATTGTACCAATTGACGATGTGAAGGTTACGGAGGATCTATCATATGAAGATGTTCTTATTGCTATCTTAATCGACAAATATGCAAGTTGAGGACTAAAGAAGTAGCCTCCGTGAAAGTTTTATGGCAGAATAAGAATGTAGAAGAAATGACATGGGAGGCGGAAGAGGAGATGAGACACAAATACCCTTATATATTTCAGGCCAACGCCGAGGCTCCGATGGAAGCATAATGTGAGTCATATTTTAGACTATTATCATTAATGCTTGATGACCATGTGAGGTCTGATATAAGGATAAATGTTATATTAAATGGAACGTGATGCGGTGGATGTGTTTTCTGACTACGTGACGGGAATTAGATATGTCACCCCAACATTCGAAGACGAATGTTTTTAAGGGGGGAAGAATGTAACATCCCGTACTTTTGGGCCACGGTTTGAATCGCTATACGTATATAAATAGACCCGAGCCTTGGAGGATTTATGTCATATTCACGTACGCAAATGAAGAAGCTTTGTATATAAAAGGATGCGGTCCCAAAATAATTTAGGACTTAATAAGTTTGAAGACGGGGATTAATAATAATAGGTGTATGTCCCAAAAGAGGTTATGGACTAGTGCTATATCGCACGACTATGTCATGTAGTATATGAAGGTTTTATAAGTCACTAAGATTTTTATAACTCATAACCCAGGGAGTTTATTAGTCAGGAATCGCCGATATTTAAAGGGGTCAAAGATGCAAATATCTCAGGGTTAAAGTTATAAAGGTCGAGTGAGACCGTCTCGACCATCTTGTAGTCTCTATGGCCGAGCGCATGCCGGATTATGTCGCAAAGGTACATGGGGATGGTTTAGTGTGGCAGCCATGTCTACGATGTTCTGAAGTGTCCCAAGTTGATGCACATAGGTAAGGATAAGATGATTATGAGTTGTACAGATGAAAAGTAGAAGACGTCATTGGAAGGTTTAGTAGGTTATGAAAATCTATACGTTTTATAGTGACTCTTGCTGATTAGAGTAAGGGAATATGTTATGTACGTGCGACTTAAATTGTAATGTATTACTTAGGGAATTGTCCCATGATATCATTAACGAGAATGGGTTGCCACAATCGAATCGTCTGAAGAGTGACCATCAGTAAATTAAGAGGATCACGTAAAGTGACGTACCCAGAATAGTGAGCCCAAGCCATATATAAGGATTGAGTTATCCACGGTGGTGGAAGGGGACATAAGCCCATCATCCGTGCGTTAAGGGCCAGACCGCGTATTATTGAGGATAACATGTATCAATGTTAATAGGATCGGGTATGTTGTAGGTAATGGACTGGTAAGGTCTTCGGCTTCATTGTGCAGCATGTTACAATTCTAAATAACAGTTGAATAACAGTAGCTTGTTAGGGCAATTGAGGACGAAAACTATGGGACAATCAAAGAATGATAGTAAGAAATATGAAAACAGTTAATAAGTATGAATGGAATGGTATGATGAAATATCTAGGCAGAAATGTCTTTCGTTCAAGTAAGGGTCTGGAAAAGGTTTTGCTCGTTCACATTCACTTACGATGACAAGTAGTTCAAAGAAATCTGAAAAGGCCTAGCATTGAGATTATCAACTCAGCATTAGTGACAGCTGCTTGTTTCAGACCGTGGTTCTCGATCCATTTGCATACCTCCTCAAGCCCATTCAATGGTTTTAGCTGTTCCGATGCAATTCTGTGGATTTTCACAGAAATGTTGTTATGATTGGTTTCAAAATATTATAGCGAGTGAGTATAATTTATTTAATGTAATTTCACTGATTCTTCAAAATAATTCATAGAAATCGGTCTAGCGTGCCAAGTTATGCAATTGAGACAGATTTTGATCCGAATTATGCCATTTATCGTCATATACAGTCAGACATCCCTATAACAATCATCCTCTATAATAAGATTTCACTATATCTGTGAAGCTTTCTTTAGAACCGACTTTCATATTATGTTATATTATATATTATCTTTATAACAACATCTCGCTATAGCAACCAAAAAATATCCGGACAAACGACGCCGTTATAGAGAGGTTTGACTGTACTGGGAAATCTAATGCTAATTGCTATGACATATTCTTCATTTTGATTGATGGACTTCTTAGTGCTGAAGTAGCTTACCTTCGGAACATGTCTTCCTTATCATCCATAAATTTGATAGTCTTCTTGAAATCCCAATCTGGGAAGAGGACACGACAGAGCTCATCATTATGCATACCGCTAATATTCTTTATGAAGAGCTCCTCACTTATAGGTGCTCCACCATTGGAACCTATCTGTTTGAAATGAAAACTTTTAGTTAAATGAAAAACTATCTCCTGGATTTCATTGTCCAGAGTTGGAATTGATCATAGCAAAAGGAGAAGGAAATACCTCTTGAAGCATTTCTCGAAAGGCATAGTAGTGGATAGGATCTGAATCACATAACGTTCCATCAATATCGAATAATATTGCTTTCAACGGAGGATCAACTGGCAATGAACATTTACTGCTTCCATGAAAATCGGCATTTAGTAAGTGAAGCAATGGCATACAGAAATCCACTTTTTTATTTTATTATAATATATATATGTTAGACACAGAAGTTCCACTTCTTCATATAGATGCTAGATAATATACTACAAACTCATTTTGGTAAGACACAACATATTGCAATAAATAGAACTAGACATAAGTTGCAGAAATTGTCGAAAAATATGCAATATGATGCTGCATATTAGATTGAATGAGTAGTTACAGTCTTGTTTTCGATAATTTATCCTGCTAAGATGAGCTTCACTAGCATCTCAATCTCCATAATTCTTTTCAGTTAGGACAGTGAAGAAGAGATGCAAATGACGGTCCAATAATTATTTAAATCAAAGATGTCAAATTCCTTCTTTTTTTTTCCTCCTCGAGTTTGCTTGAGAGGCTTTGTCGTAATTTGGTAACTTACTTTTTTTGAGCTACAGAGTGCGAAATAAACACTACGGAAACAATATAAACAATTTCTGACTCTTGGTCATCTAGAATTTTCGGTTTTATTACTGAAGAACATAATTAGATAATAACGCCTTTTAACAAGGACATTCCTCACCTCAGTCAAACCATTAACTGATTTTGAAGTAAATATAGGTTGACAATCAGAAATTTACACTAAACCAAGCTGGTTCCGTAATTTTTAGCTTCCTTGGTTCTACTTACTAAGATATAATTAAGCATATATACGTGTACTTTGTCTAACAATCTATTTTTTTTAGATAAAGTGGTAGCACAATTCAATGTAATATCAGAACAATTAAAGCTCCTAGGTTTAAGTTTCATCATAACTCCATACTATCGGATACCGAAACTTACACTTGTTCACTAATTACGACGCTTCACCAAGACCTCTTTCCTCCTCCTTTCTCTGCTTACTCGTAGGGCGGGACCCAGAAGGGGAGGACGGGAGTCGACTGAACATGTCAGCCATTAGCGAAAATTTCACCTCCATCCAATCCCCAATTATTGTTCACCCCGGATGATCGTGTTGGGTGAATTGTGACCTCACTCAGGGTTGGAGGGAGAGTGTGACCGAACACAATAGCTTTGATTCAAACCCTATATTTGTCTTAAAAATTCATTGAATATGTACAAATTATTAATTTATAACTCAATAACTTAAAAAGATTGGAACTTAGAAGCCATAAGCTACAAATCATGGCACCGCCTTTGATCTCACTATTCATTATAGAAAAGAATATGAAGGAGCTTGATCCATGAAAAATAAAACAGGCAGAGCACATGAAGAGTCTATATTAAAGACATAATTAAGCATATAAAAGTGTGCATCTCTAAGAAATTAAGCTTTTAGACAGAGTGATTATACAATTCAATACTAACAATTTATATTTTCTGAATTGGTAAAACAAAAAAAGAGAAGTTTTTGATGAAGACAAGGACATCCTAGGAAGGAACACTGCAAAGAGAAAGCAGAGCGATCATATAGTTAATTCAGATATAATAGAAATTGCAAATGGCGATAATATGAAATTCTCACTTTCTCGGATGATACCAAAAGATTTTCTGATTTATTGTACGATTTTGTTTATTAAAAGGGATGTGCTGGGTGAGGTGTGTGTGGTTCTGTTGTTTCGTCCTGGGATCCAATTCACTTTTGTTATTCTCTTTTTAACTGACCAGCCATCCATTGGCTAAGAATTGTTGGAATATTCTATTTTGGCTATTTGTTTTTAGTTTGAGATAATGGTTAAAATAAATTCAAATTATTTCTTTTTTGCGAATTTCACACCTCACAATTACAAGTTGTTCTTTTTTCTAATTGAATTATCACCAGCAATGTATTAAAATATAAGTAGTTAATAATTTAGGTAGGGAAACAACTAATAGTTGGTTTAATCAATTTCGAGGTATGATTTAATACATAAATTGTAATAATTTAGGTAGAAAAACTAAACACCTGATAGTTCGAACAATGAGATTTGAAACTTGCAAAAAAGTAAGTTCAGGAGCGTTTTTGACAACTAACTCTTTTAGTTTAATCTTTGGGATTTGTTGGGTGAACTAATTTGGATTTGTATTGCATAAGATTCATTTTAAGAAAAAACATTCTTTATCAGGAATTTCTTTATTTTCAGAATTTCATTCTGAGACTTTTAGTTAAGAATACAAATATCTCATTCATTCACCACATTCTTAATAGTTTCTTTTGAGGTAGTGAATGAAGAAAATCCATTATCTAAGCACATGTTATGCTTGATGTTTCAAAAAGGATCAAATCACATTTTATTTACTGGTATGTGTTGAAAATAGCTATTGGGTCAGGTCCACTCATAAGAGTGCTAATTAGCCTGTTAGTCCATTAGCTTGTCCTGCTTTTAAATTCTAGTCTATAATACTCTCTCCGTTTCAATTTATGTAAACATTTTCGGAGTACGAGGGGCAAACTGTATAACTTTGACCTTAAATTTTGACATAGATTTTTTAAATTTGTAAAAATAAAATTTATATATTTAGAAACTACATTAAAATTACTATAAGTCATGATAATTTATAATTCAAATAATTTTAAAAAAAATATAAGGAACAACGTGGTCAAAGACCACCTCGTACACTCCCCAAATACTAAATGATTCACATAAATTGAAATAGAGGGAGTATATAAATACACCATTACGAGTGTTGAAAGGACAACTGTTCTTCAACTATAATAAGACAATTAGGGTTAGCTGTATAAAAAAGAACACACTCTGCATCACCTAGGAGATCGAAAAAAAATTATCCGCCTAGCCTCATGAGGTTTCTCGATGACCCGTGACATTAATTGTGGTTGTTGCAAATTCGCTTTCGCTAAGAAGAAATTTGTAAATTCCCTAACTAATACTTTATGTTAAATTTGGTATCATAAACACAGGCTCGTGTTCCGGTTGTTGACATGATTACTATGCAAAAAAATGTTTTTAAGGGTTTAACATATTAAACTCGTAATTTAATTGCATTATTTCATGTGTTGTAAATGACTATTTTTTGCATGAAACCTAAGGACTTTTGTAAATATAGTCAAGAGCTTTCCGATGATATGTAGATCATATTTTTGGCCTTACAATTGTGAAATATGAATTTTTAAGATTTATAATTTAAGAGTTAATGGTTAGAAACACATTAAACTATCACTTTTTCATGAGTTTTCTACCTGAACCATAAGGTTTGCGAGTTTCCTACCTAAACTATCAGTATCTATTTATAACACACACTTAACTATTAGGGTGTGTTCTGTATGGAGGATAACATTTTCGGAAAATGTTTTCCAATTTTCTCATGTTTGTTTGGTAAAAAATTTGGGAATATATTTTCTTTAGAAAATAAGTTCCTAAAAAATGAGAAAATGGCTTCCCTAATAAAAGTAGAGAAAACAAGTCTCACAAGTATCATTCAACCAACTACCCTACCACCACCCAACCCACCCCCAACTACCCACCCGACCAAACCTCAACCACTCCCACCACTCTATGCACCACACCCAATTTTTTTTTAAAAAAAGTCACTTATTTTTCACTAACAAAAAAAAATTCACTTATTTTTTGAAAAAACATTTTCCTCCGTACCAAACACACCCTAATTAGTTGTTCACTTGGCTCATAGTTCACTAACGAATGGAGACATTCACACTGTGGCCACCCATACCACCCCGCTCATCTTATTCACAACTAATTTCCCCTGTTTTTCCATTCTCCACTAAATCTAACATGGAAAACGATCACGCCGCCACAAATAAACACACATTTCTCCTCCATTATATTCGTTCACTGAAAAAACCATAGACGGAAGCAGGGGAAAGAAGGAAGGGGACTGACAGGAAGATGGAAAACAAAAGGCGAATAAAATATTGGGGAAGGAGAAAGAGGAGGATGAAAGAGACAGGCAAATTGTTTAGAGTTAGTACTATAACAGTGATATCCACATGCATTTTTTGCTGGAATGTCTAAATTATTTCGTTTAATTTGCAAAAAATTCTTCTTCTGATTGAATAACTTTCTTAGCATCTAGTTATTATTCCTTCCTCTCTGGTTCATATAATATCATTAATATATAATTGCTTACTTTACTATTCCTTCTATGTCCCAATTTATATAACACTTTCCGCATTTTCAGAGTCAAACAAGAAAATCTTTGATCACGATTTATCCATATATCTTTTAAATATTTTAAATTATTAATTATTGTGATTTATAGTACATTTTATATAGTTTTTATGAGAATGGAAATCTAGCTAAGTTCTAGGATACTTCAGTAAAATTAACAATTATTAGTAGTGATACTTGTAGCAGCTGTCAAACTTGTCTATCATTTTGAGTTCCAACTTTCTGCAAATTGATTCTTTCACAATTCTTTACTAGGAGAAATGGCTGCTTATGCTGCTGTAACATCTCTGATGGGAACAATACACCTTATTTCACAATCCAACTTACACCTTAAAGAGGATCATAAATAACATTTGAAAATTACTATACGAGAAGGTTGGCTCTCTGCTAGAGTATATTGACAATTCTGATGATGAAACAATGAAGGATTTGCAAAAAAGGGTCAAAGATCTAGCACATGAAGCAGAAGACAAAATTGAATCACAAGTAAGACTGATCCTGGAGAAGGATGAACATATACCTGCAATGGCCCATCGGAGGCTTCTTAAGATCTTGCGACGAGCTATATGTAGGAATATGTTCCTTACCTTTCATTGATAATTGTGTAGAATATATATAGTGTTACATACTTACATATTAGATAACTAAATCTTCCTAAGTACAATTGGAATATAAATTTACATAATATAAAAGATATACAAATTATGGTAATATTCTATCAATAGTAATATACAAGATATGGTAATATTCTATCACACCCCGTAGTAGAAGCGGGAGGTTCTCATACCCCGAGACTGGCTCAGAAGTCATCAAAGAGTATGCGCGGAAGTCCTTTAGTGAATATGTAAGCAATCTGATATTGGGAAAGAACATGAAGAACACGAACTTGTCCACGAGCAACTTTCTCACATACAAAGTAAATATCCATTTCAATGTGTTTAGTGCGCTGATGTTGAACAGGATTGCCGGAAAGATATATCGCACTTACATTATCACAGTAAACCATTGTAGCCTTAAGGAGTGGGCAGTGAGGCTCAAGTAGAAGGTTGCGTATCCAAGAAGACTCAGAAACAACATTCGCTACACCTCTGTACTTAGCTTCGGCACTGGATCGAGACAGAGTAAGTTATGTTTTAGAAGACCAAGAAAGCAAGTTATCTCTGAGGAACACACAGTAAACCGACGTGGATCGACGTGTAACATTCCGTACTTTCGGGCCATGGTTTGAATCGCTAGACTATGTAAATAGACCCGAGCCTTGGAGAATTTATGTCATATTCACATACGCAAATGAAGAAGCTTTGTATATAAAAGGATGCGGTCCCGAAATAATTTAGGACTTAATAAGTGTGACGACGGGGATTAATAATAATAGTTGTATATCCCAAAAGAGGTTATGGACTAGTGTTATATCGCATGACTATGACATGGAGTATATGAAGGTTTTATAAGTCATTTAGATTTAAGTGAATTGGGATCAAGAAATTAATTATGTGTGTAATCGATTAAGTGTTGGAGCATAGTATTAATTATGAATTGTTGGATATAGATTATGTTAGTGCTAACATTGTCACTTCAATTGCATTGCAAACTTATCCGAATGATTAGTCAAGCAGGGGGAGGGGTTATGTGTCAATTGGAAAATCCATATGTAACCAAAATGTGCCACCAACACATTCATAGTGGAGAAGTCATTATCTCACTTTGTGAAGCAATACTTCATTTTATGTATTCTTCCTTTATTCAACAAAAGAAATGTTCAGCAACATAGTCTCTCATTTTACGTCTAGAAACATAATGTATTTTTATCAAAAGCAAATGTATATCAACTTAATTGATTGCCTATGAAATACATTATATTTGAAGTAGAAAATAGTTGCTGAAACATGAGTTGTCATCGTCTCTTGGTTCTTGAAAGATTGGGGGCAGAGCATAGTGGTTCTAGTTCATTCAAGGTATGTTAAGAAAAATCATTTCTTCTTTTGGCATGTTCTAAGTATGAAACGTAAACGTAATATTGTCTCATAAATTATTCTACTCTTAGTAGTTAAGAATGTTCATGTTATTCGTTCTCATTGTCAAAGTATGTCTAAATATGTTTCCAAATCCTTATTGAGGTATATGAAAAATATGTTAGTATTCATAATGTTAATCGAAGGTGAAGCGATATTACATCACTCCGACAAACTTATAGTGTCTTATTATCATATCATTCATGCATTACATTCATGTACATACCTTGACCTCAAATGAGTTATATACTCTACTATATGTATGTATTATATATGTATGGGGCATGGGAAATGGGATACGGTGTTGTATACGCACACCACCTGCAGCTGGTACAAATATACACGAAAAATGATTATGCTCATAGAGGCCGATATGATATGATGGGATGCCCACAGAGGCTTGATGGTGTTATATATGCATATGTGCTTGACCATATTGTGCATGGCATTTAGGTATATTATGGCCCTTAGAGGCATTCTACACAGACATGATACTTATGCATATTATGGCCCGCAGAGGCATTCTGCACAAACATGGTACTTAGGCATATTATGGCCCTCAGAGGCTTTATCTACTAGTTGGTTGTTTCTTGTCTCAGGTTACTTCCAGGTCTCTATTATGCTATTTTTTATATTTGACACACTCGGTACATTATTCGTACTGACGTCCCTTTTGTCAGGGGATGTTGTGTTTCATGCCCGCAGGCTCAGGTAAAGGTGGTGACGGTCCGCACTAGTAGATTGTTGGTCCAGCTGATATTAGAGCACTCTATTTGTTCCAGAGTTGCAGTCTAGTCGTGGTATGATATTTTGGATATGCATAGGGGTATGGCAGGGCCCTGTCCCGACCTTATGATGTTACGTACCCTTTAGAGGCTTGTAGACATTTTTTTTATGTATAGTAGTCATATATGGCCTTGTCGACCTTAATATGTATATATGTATAGGTTGGGTTCTTCTGTTTGCAAAAGTTTATGCAGTACCCTTCTAGTTTATTATTCACATATGTCAGCAGATTACCTCGTGACGGCCCTCGTGGCCATGCTTAATTACAGTTAGCTGGTAAATATGTGGTTAGTGGTGCCCGACAGGTAGGGTATGGGTGCCCGTCATGGCCCTCCGGTTTGGGTTGTGACAAACTTGGTATCAGAGTAGGTCTGTTCTAGGGAGTCTATAAGTCGTGTCTAGTAGAGTCTTGTTTATGGGTGTGTTGTGCACCACACTTATAGACAGAAGGCTACAAGGCATTTATGATGGTGGTTACGTTCCTCTTGATCTAGAATCGTGCTATAGAGCTGAGTTGTAAGAATTCTCTCTGTAAACCTTATCGTGTTTATGATAACCACAATGCCTTTTTCTTATAGGGCTATGATTAGCAGGGAGATTGAGGTTGGATAGAGTGTAAATACGAGTAGTATTCTCTCTATTGAAATAGGTCCGTCAGAGGATATGAGTAAGTTGCTTTCTTAGGTATCGACGAATTTAGTATTACCAGAAGAGTTAAGGGAAGTTCCCGTACCATCAGTCCTACCACCGGCTCCGTCTGATAAGAATGTAAGGAGAGCGGTACAGGTATTGAATCAATTGGTTGCTTTCCCAGGCACGACTTCATCCTAGAGCATATGATAGAGATAGGCCCTTGAGGGGTCAAGAAGCTCATAACCCAGGGAGTTTATTAGTCAGGAATCGCCGATATTTAAAGGGGACAAAGATGCAAATATCTTAGAGTTAAATTTATAAAGGTCGAGTGAGACCGTCCCGACCATCTTGTAGTCTGTATGGCCGAGCGCATGCCGGATTATGTCGCAAAGGTACATAGGGTTGGTTTAGTGTGACAGCCATGTCTACGACGTTCTGAAGTGTCCCAAGTTGATGCGCAAAGGTAAAGATAAGATGATTATGAGTTGTACAGATGAAAAGTAGAAGACGTCATTGGAAGGTTTAGTAGGTTATGAAAATCTATACGTTTTATAGTGACTTGTGATGATTAGAGTAAGGGAATATGTTATGTACGTGCGACTTAAATTGTAATGTATTACCTAGAATATATTGGGAATTGTCCCATGATATCACTAAAGAGAATGGATTGCCACAACCGAATCGTCTGAAGAGTGACCATCAGTAAATTAAGAGGATCACGTAAAGTGACGTACCCAGAATAGTGAGCCCAAGCCATATATAAGGATCGAGTTCTCCACGGTGGTAGAAGGGGACATAAGCCCCTCGTCCGTGCGTTAAGGGCCAGACCGCGTATTATTAAGGATAACATGTATCAATGTTAATAGGATCGGGTATGCTGTATGTATTGGACTGGTAAGGTCTTCGGCTTCATTGTGCAGCATGTTTCAATTCTAAATAACAGCTGAATAACAGTAGCTTGTTAGGGCAATTGAGGACGGAAACTATGGAACAATCAAAGAATGATAGTAAGAAATATGAAAACAGTTAATAAGTATGAATGGAATGGTATGATCAAATATCAAGGCAGAAATGTCTTTCATTTAATAATGAGTAGAAGGAAAGATTAAGACTATAAGGATAAAGGTGAATAAGATTATAGTTATGCAAATTTCACAAAGGTATGATTACCCAGGACAGCTTAAGGATCAACGGTAGATGAGGGACAGTAAGACTCTTCAGCCAAAGGCGAGGAACCTCTGATGTTCTGGATGATAGGATGAGAAATACTTTGAGATAAGAGACCCCTTTAAGGTAACTTAAAATGGAAATATAAAGGTAAGACGAATGAGCATTCGGTCGATGGGAGATCTAATATTGATAGGACAAGAAAGTTTGACAAGTCATTGGGTCATGTAACACCGTGAATTGGATATAACAATATGAAGCATCGGTTCTACAACATATGCAGTCATACATCTCAGAAAGTATGTAAACGGAAGTAACAATGAGTAAAGTTCAAGATTAGCACCTAAACAGGTGAAGAAAAGGGGCCAATGACGCATATGGATACAATGTAGACATTAAATATATATGTCAAGAGATAATGACATTATAACTAAGATAAAATGTCAGGCAAATACAGATATCTATGACCATTTTTTAAAACTAATCAAAGGTTCTACTGTAACGTCTCATAATGTTGGGCGATAATTTGAGCACCTAAACAAAGGAAATAAATCCGAGCGTTGGAAAATTTTTGTTATATTTACATATGCTAATAAAATATTAGTATATAAATAGATGAAGCCCCGAAATAATTTTGGACACAACAAGTGTGATGACTGGGATCAGGAATAAATTTGATGTGTGCACAAGGAGGTTATGGACTAGCATCATAGCACACAAATTATGACATTGAGTATAATAAGACCTTATAAGTTATTGAGATTTAAGTGAATTGGGATCACGTAATTAATTATGTGTGTGATTGAAAAATTATACGGAGGCAGGTCACTTAATTAATTAAGTGACCGTGCATGTTGGTGCAATGTGGTGTGAAATGAGGGACTCCTCCGCAAAGAGTGGCTTGGTGGGAGACCAAGTGATTATCTTTCATTAAATGCTAAGTTGAAGTATCTTTTAAGGGGGAGTCTATATCGTGATTTTGAGAATTCCTTGGAGACTAAAACGATTCAGCAACATTACTCACTTAAGGAGGAGAGCAAAACAGTCCACTCTCTTTTTTTCACTTGGAAAGAAACTTTTGCTCCTTTTCATTTGTTTGTATCTAAGTGACTTTTGCTCATTTTCGTTTGTTTATATTCGATGTGGTGCTCTGGAAATTCGTAGCAGCCATTTTATTTCTACGTTAGCAAAACGAAGGTATGTTAAGGCAAATTATTTCTTTCTTTTGGCATGTTCCATGTAACTAAATGTAATCGTGATATTGCTCCATAATTTATTCTACTCCTAATAGTTAAGAATATTCATGTTATTAATTCTTAAGCTAAAAGCATGTTTAAATATGATTTTAAGTCCTTATTGGGGCATATGGAAGAACTATTGATATTCACAGTGTTAGCAAAAGGGGCAAGGATATTATTGTCATCCGATAAATTAGGGAAAAGTTTTATTGTTGTTCATGCATTTTCATTTTCATTGCATTCATTTATTACCCTGGACCCACTTGTCCAATGCACACTACTATATGGTAAATATTGTATATATATGTTGGGGAAATAGGGAAAGGGAAAGGCGTTATATACGCACACCACCTGCAGCTGGTACAGATTATCACAAAAGAGCCCGAAGAGGCCAATATGATGTGATGACGTGATGTGATACCCTTGTGTGGCGATCTAACCTGATGCCCACAGAGGAGGTTATCGGGAGGAAGATGCCCTTGTATGGCCAATATATATGTATACCGCATTTGCATCATGTATGCATTCATTAACCATTATATGGTATGATGCCCACAGAGGATGTTATGGTAAGAAAGATGCCCGAAGAGGCTGAGAGATAGGTGTACAACACTGTGCATAACATGTAGGCATGTGTATTAAGGTCGTATTTATTGTTGGTCTGTTGGTTTGTTGTTCTATTTCAGTCATTGTTATATCCCTGTTATGCTGTTATTTATGTCTGGCATACTGAGTACATCAGTCGTACTAACGTCCCTTTTGTTGGGGGACACTGCGTTTCATGCCCGCAGGTTCGCATAGGTAAGACGACGGTCTACGTTAATAGATTGCGAATTTCAGTTGATTTTAGAACACTCCTCTCATTTCGGAGTGTCGGTCTAATACTGGTACGATACATTTTTGCATGTCTATATGGGTATGGCGGGGCCCTGTCCCGACCTGTCGATGTTGTATATTCTTTAGAGGCTTGTAGACAGGCGTCCTGTGTATAGTAGTTTTGTATGGGTTTGTCGCATTGGCACGGATATGTATATATGTATAAGTTAGTTTTCTGTTTAAGAGCTTTCATAGTCTTTTCGGCTTAGTCCATGCTTATTTGTGATTAGATGTTGATAGTGTGATTTGGGGTACCCGACAGGGGAGGATCCGGGTGCTCGTCGAGGACCTCCGGTTTGGGTCGTGAGAAACTTTGTATCAGAGCATGTCTGTCCTAGGCAGTCTACAAGCCGTGTCTAGTAGAGTCTTGTTTATGGGTATGTTGTGCACCATTCTTATAAGCAAGAGGATGCTTGACATTTAGGGATGGTTTACGTTCTTTCATTTCATAAATCGTGCTATAGAACTGAATTAGTATTTCACTCCTAATTCATTTCGTGCTTATGATTCCAGCAATGCCTACCGCAAGAAAGAAGTCCAAGAGTATGAGGTAGTTGAATACGGCTACGGGCGAAGGTACTAGCCGATTGCCACCCATTAGCGAAGGCCAGAGTGAGACCCTCGGTACGACTCCTTCGTATGATTCTCCCAATACAACACCATCGGAGAAGATTAGTGGAGCTGCAGCACCCCTAGTTCCTCCACATGATACTCCATACGTGGATCTTGATATGCAGAGTGCGGTTCAGTTATTAACATTATTGGTGGCCTCTCAGGCCCAACGTCAGGTTCCCAATGCTTTTGATAGAGCTTCTAGCGCAAGAGCTCGGGATTTCATCAATCTAGACCCTTCGGTATTCACAAGAACAGACTTGAATGCGGACCCGTAGAATTTTTTGGATCAGGTACAACGCACTTTGCGGGTGATGGATGCTACCGATACTGAGTCGATAAAGTTTGCTTCTTATAGACTGTGGGATGTCGCAGTAACCTGGTATGACACATGGGAGCAATCTAGGGGACCTCATGTTGCGCCAGTAGGATGGGGGAGTTTTTGGAAGCTTTCTTGTAGCATTTTCTACCAGTCGAGCTTCGACGGGCTAGGCAGGACAAGTTCCTACGTCTTGAACAGGGCAGTATGAGTGTTCGAGAATATAGCTTACAGTTTAACTCATTGTCCCGATATGCTTCTACGATTGTAGTAGAGATGAGTGACTGGGTACACAGGTTTGTTACTGGCTTAGGGCCGCACTTGGTTAATGAGTGTACTACAACTTCTTTGAATCCGGATATGGATATTGCTCACATTCAGCCTTATGCACAGAACCTGGAAGATCGCAAGAGACGACAGTGAGAAGATCGAGAACGTGATAAGGGCCAACATGAGAGGGCTCAATCCGTCGGTGACGTGAGGAATTTCAGAGGTGGGACTAGGCCACAATTTTATGGACGGCCATCTTACCCAGCAGCCAGCGCATCATTGCCATTTTAGGGTCGAGGGCGGATCGGTATGTTCAGTCGGGACTAGGTTAAAGTTCACAAGCATCAGGATCCTATTATAGAGGAAATTCTATTCAGATGAGGCCACCATTAGCTCGATGCGGGCAGTGTGGTGGGACCCATACAGGGTCATCCCAACAAGAAGAAAGAGTGTGCTATTCTTATAGGGAACGTGGTCATATGGTGCGAGATTGTCCGACATGAGGCAAAGGTGTTAGGACACAGCAGGTCAGATCTGCAGCAACTTTATCACAGTCAGTTCGCCCGTCAGGGCAAGGTCAGCAGACATTAGCCGGTTGAGGCAGAGGTAGGGGCCAGAACCGTACTTATGCATTGATGGGATGACATGGTCATGAGTCCTCCCCTGATGTTATTACATATACATTATCGGTCTTTTCACACAATGTGTATGCGTTGTTAGATCCAGGCTCAAACTTATCATATATTACTTCTTTCATAGCCTGTAAATTTGGTATGGATCCTGAGTTGATAAAAGATTCATTTGTGGTATCTACCCCACTTGGTGAATCGGTAGTAGCTATACGGGTCTATAGAAATTGGGCGGTATTAATTTATAGTCGTCAGACCCTAGCGGATTTGGTAGAACTAGAGATGGTTGACTTCGACGTTATTATAGACATGGATTGGCTGGCATCATGCTACACTAATATGGATTGCCGAACAAAAATTGTTAGATTCCAGTTCCCAGGCGAGCCAGTCCTTGAATGGAAGGGTAATATGGCGTCGCCAAAATGTAGGTTTATTTCATACCTTAAGGCAAGAAAGATGATCTCCAAAGGTTGCATATACCATCTTGTTCGAACGAGAGATGTTGATGCCGAACCACCAAGCTCTCAATCAATTCCGGTGGTTAATGAGTTTTTTGACGTACTTCCGGATGAACTTCCAAGCCTTCCTCCTGAAATGGAAATTGAGTTCGGTATAGATGTGTTGCCAAACACTCAGCCGATATCTATTCCTTCTTATAGAATGGATCCATCTGAATTGAAATAATTAAAGGAGCAATTAAAGGATCTGCTTGAGAAAGGCTTTATTAGGCCTAGCATATCTCCTTGGGGTGCGCCGGTATTGTTCGTACGGGAGAAAGATGGGTCGTTACAGATGTGTATCGACTATCGGCAGCTGAATGAAGTTACTATGAAAAACAAGTACCCTCTTCCCCAAATTGATGACTTGTTTGATCTGCTACAAGGTGCAAGATGTTTATCAAAGATCGACCTGAGGTTAGGGTACCATTAACTAAGGGTTCAGGAGAAGGACATTCCGAAGACGACTTTCAGGACAAGGTATGGCAATTTCAAGTTCTTAGTAATGTTGTTTGGACTCACAAATGCACCAGTAGCATTTATGGATCTAATGAACAACGTATTTCACCCATTTCTGGATGTATTTGTGATAGTAATTATAGATGACATCCTGGTTTTTTCTCACTCAGAAGCAGAGCATGTGGAGCATTTGCGGATAGTACTGCAGACGCTCCGGGACCATAAGTTTTATGCAAAGCTCTCCAAGTGTGAGTTTTAGCTGAAGTCAGTGGCCTTCCTTGGTCATATAGTGTCAGACGAGGGTATAAGAGTTGACACTCAGAAGATTGAAGCGGTAAAGAATTGGCCGAGGCCTACAACTCCATAAGAGGTTCACAACTTTCTAGGCCTAGATGACTATTATAGAAGGTTTGTAGAAGGATTTTCTACCATATCAGTACCACTAACAAAGTTAATAGAAAATGCTATAAAATTCCAGTGGTTCGATGCTTGTGAGCGGAGTTTCCAGGAGTTAAAGGATAGATTAACATCGGCACCAGTCTTTACACTCCCAGGGGGTCCAAAAGGTTATGTTGTGTATTGTGATGCCTCGGGAGCAGGTTTAGGATGTGTGCTTATACAGCATGGTAAAGTGATTGTCTATGCTTCAAGGAAATTGAGGATACATGAAATAAACTATCCGACACATGATTTAGAGTTGGCCGCATAAGTCTATGCACAGAAGATTTGGTGGCACTATTTATATGGTGTTCATGTAAATATTTTTACGGATCATAAAAGTCTGCAGTACTTATTCAAACAGAAGGAGCTGAACTTGAGACACAGAAGATGGCTTGAACTATTGAAATATTATGATGTGGACATCTTATATCATGCATGAAAGCTAATGTGGTAGCAGACGCGCTCAACCATAAGTCGATGGTCAGCTCGATGCCGATGCAGGCAAAAAGAAAGGAGTTGGTAAAGGAGCTCCATTAGTTAGCTAGTTTGGGAGTTCGACTAATGGGTTCGGAGGATGGTGGATTTGTGATTCAGAACATGTCAGAATCATCCCTTGTATCGGAAGTTAAGGAACGGCAATGGGAAGACACCAGTTTGAGAAAGATCAGAGAGAGCATTCAACAAAAGAAGAACACCTTTTGAAATTGACGAACATGGAACTCTCAGGCACCAGGGTCGTCTATATGTTCCAAATGTAGTAGGATTACGGGATAAAATTATGACAGAGATTCATTGTTCACGGTATTCTATTCACCCGGGATAAACTAAAATGTATCATGATCTCAAGAGCAGTTTTTGGTGGAACGACATGAAGAGAAGCGTGACAGAATTTGTAGCTCAGTGTCACAATTGTCAGCATGTAAAAATAGAGCACCAAAAGTCTGGTGACTTAGCTCAGAACATTGAGATTCCGATGTGGAAATGGGAAATTATTAACTTCGATTTCATTATGGGATTACCTCATTTCTATCGGAAATTTGACGCCTATGGATACAATATAGACATTAAATATATATGTCAAGAGATAATGACATTATAATGAAGATAAAATGTCAGGAAAATATAGATATCTATGACCATTTTTTTAAACTAATCAAAGGTTCTACTGTAACGTCTCATAATTTTGGGCGATAATTTGAGCACCTAAACAAAGGAAATAGATCCGAGCGTTGGGAATTTTTGTTATATTTACATATGCTAATAAAAGATTAGTATATAATTAGATGAAGCCCCGAAATAATTTTAGACACAACAAGTGTGATGACTGGGATCAGGAATAAATTTGATTTGTGCACAAGGAGGTTATGGACTAGCATCATAGCACACAAATTATGACATTGAGTATAACAAGACCTTATAAGTTATTGAGATTTAAGTGAATTGAGATCACGCAATTAATTATGTGTGTGGTTGAAAAATTATAAAAAGGCAGGTAACTTAATTAATTAAGTGATTGTGCATCTTGGTGCAATGTGGCGTGAAATGAGGGACTCCACTTCCAAGAGTGGCTTGGTGGGAGAACAAATGATTATCTTTCATTAAATGCTAAGTTGAAGTATCTTTTAAGGGGGAGTCTATATAGTGATTCTTAGAATTCCTTGGAGACTAAAATGATTCAGCAACATTACTCACTTAAGGAGGAGAGCAAAACAGTCCACTCTCTTTTGTTCACTTTGAAAGAAACTTTTGCTCCTTTTCATTTGTTTATATCCAAGTGACGTTTTCTCCTTTTCGTTTGTTTATATTCGATGCGGTGCTCTGGAAATTCGTAGCAGCCATTTTATTTCTACGTTAGCAAAATGAAGGTATGTTAAGGCAAATTATTTCTTTCTTTTGGCATGTTCCATGTAACGAAATATAATCGTGATATTGCTCCATAATTTATTCTACTCCTAGTAGTGAAGAATATTCATGTTATTAACTCCTATGCTAAAAGCATGTTTAAATATGTTTCTAAGTCCTTATTGAGGCATATGGAAGAACTATTGATATTCACAGTGTTAGCCAAAGGGGCAAGGATATTATTGTCATCCGATAAATTAGGGAACTATTTTATTGTTGTTCATGCATTTTCATTTGCATTGCATTCATATATTACCCTGGACCCACTTATGTTATGCACACTACTATATGGTTAATATTGTATATATATGTAGGGGAAATAGGGAAAGGGAAAGGCGTTATATACGCACACCACCTGCAGCTGGTACAGACTATCACAAAAGAGCCCGAAGAGGCCAATATGATGTGATGATGTGATGTGATAGCCTTGTGTGGCAATCTAACCTGATGCCCACAGAGGCGGTTATAGGGAGGAAGATGCTCTTGTGTGGCCAATATATATGTATACCGCATTTCCATCATGCATGCATTCATTAACCATTATATGGTATGATGCCCACAGAGGTTGTTATGGTAAGGAATATGCCCAAAGAGGCTGAGAGATATGTGTACTACATTGTGCATAACATGTAGGCATGTGTATTAGGGTCGTAATTACTATTGGTTTGTTGTTCTATTTCAGTCATTCTTATATTCCTGTTATGCTGTTATTTATGCCTGACATACTGAGAACATCAGATGTACTAATGTCCCTTTTATTAGTGGACGCTGCATTTCGTGCCCGCGGGTTCACATAGGCAAGGCGACGGTCCACGTTAATAGATTGCAGATTTCAGCTGATTTTGGAACACTCCCTTCGTTTTGGAGTGTCGGTCTAATACTGGTACGATACATTTTTATATGTCTATATGGGTATGGCGGGGCCCTGTCCCAACCTGTTGATGTTGTATACTCTTTAGAGGCTTATAGATAGGCGTCATGTGTATAGTAGTTTTGTATGGCCTTGTCGGCCTTGGCGCGGATATGTATATATGTATAAGTCTGTTTTCTGGTTAAGAGTTTTCATAGTCTTTTCAGCTTAGTTTGTGCTTATTTGTGATTAGATGTTGATAGTGTGACTTGGGGTACCCAACGGGGGAGGATCCGGGTGCCCGTCGTGGCCCTCCGGTTTGGGTCGTGACATCTACGAGATAGATAAAGTAATGGGTTTACACCTTAACGAGATCAGGGAAATCTTTTCTCAAAGCGTTATTGACAAAAAGTCTTAGCCATGAGGCCAATGAAGGAATTCGAATCTAAGTATAGTGACTAGGCTTTGATATAATAGGTCAACGTCATATAATGCAAATTCTTCAGAATATTCCACGTATAGAATAAGGGAATAAGTTAACAACTCATCCTTTAAGGGGTAGTAACGCCAAGGATTGAAATCATGAGCAATGTTTGAGAGTACATATGTATACCAGAATATTCTAGAATTAATAAGAGTACGACAAGTAAGAAAATGAGTGAACAAGTGTTAAACGAAGTAAAGAAAGGAAGTTGTTTATAATTATGAGTAGTGACAAAGTACGAAAAAAAATTCCTTTCAAGTCATGAATGAGAGTAAACTGCGATGATACGCGCACTTCAGATTTGATGACATTGTCCATAAAGTGTTCACAATTCAAATACTATAAATATAAGAGTTTTCAGCACACCAGTTAGTAAACAAAGCTAAGTTGACAATATAATCATTCACCCACAAGTGGCTTGACTAATGTGAGGACGGAGGAGAGAAGTTGACCTGAGGGAATGCATCAGTTAGCTAAGTGGGAGTGCGATTGGAGAACTCAAATAGTGATAGCCTTATGACTCAGAATACAACAGGGTCATCCCTCATACTAAAAGAAAATGAATGTTGTGATGAAGGTCCCATTTTTTAGAGAAGATCGGGAAAGATATTTGACAAAAGAGAACCGCAACCTTCGAGTATAATGGGAGAGGGACCCCCAGGTAGAAGGTCCATTTGTGTATCCCTAATGTAGCAGGATTATGAGACAAGATTGTGACGGAGGTCCATTGCCCACGATATTCCATTCACCCTGGATCTACTAAGATGTATCATGATTTCGAAGGTATGCATTGGTGGAAAGACATGAAGAGGAACATTGCATAGTTTGTAGCTCGGTGTCTTAATTATCAGCAAGTAAAAGCGGAGCACCAAAAGTTTGACGGTTTGACTCATAATATTAAAACCCCGATGTGGGAATGGGGAATGATTAATATAGATTTCCTTACCAGTTTACCTCGCTCTTATCATAAGTTCGATTCTATCTGGGTGATTGTCGATAGACTCACCAAATCAGCTCAATTCCTGGCTGTCAAAACTACCTACATAGTCGAGGACTATGAGAAGTTGTACGTTAAGGAGATTGTTCGCCTTCATGGTATGCCTATTTCTATTATATATGACCGAGGTGCACAATTCACATCTAACTTCTGGAAATCATTTCAAAAAGGTTTGGGCACTTAAGTTAATCTTAGGACAACTTTCCACCCTCAGAAAGGCGTGCAGGCCGAGAGTACGATTCAAACGCTCGAAGACATACTACGAGCTCGTGTAATGGATTTCAAGGGAAGTTAGGATAATCATTTACACCTTATCGAATTTGTGCACAATAACAGTTATCATGCTAGCATTAAAATGGTTCCATACTACGCTTTGTATGGATGAAAATATAGATCTCCTATTGGATGGTTCGAAGTAGGTGAATTAGAATTATTTAGGCCTTACGTAATGCACTAAGCCATAGCGAATGTGAAGCTTATCCAAGAATGGTTGTTAATCGCTCAGAGTCATCAGAAGTCGTATTCAGATGTGCGACGATGGGATCTAGAGTTCTAAGTGGATGATTGGGTCTTGAAGATTTCTCCTATGAAGGGTGTAATGAGATTTGGGCAAAAGGGGAAAGCTCATGCCAAATTACATTGGACCATATCACATAATTCGATGAATCGGTCAAGTAGCTTATGAAATGGGCTTGCCTTCGGAGTTAGAGTTTGTTCATTCGGTTTTCCATATTTCTATGTTGAGAACATGTGTTGGGGATCCTTTCCAAATTGTACCAATTGACGATGTGAAGGTTACGGAGGATCTATCATATGAAGATGTTCTTATTGCTATCTTAATCGACAAATATGCAAGTTGAGGACTAAAGAAGTAGCCTCCGTGAAAGTTTTATGGCAGAATAAGAATGTAGAAGAAATGACATGGGAGGCGGAAGAGGAGATGAGACACAAATACCCTTATATATTTCAGGCCAACGCCGAGGCTCCGATGGAAGCATAATGTGAGTCATATTTTAGACTATTATCATTAATGCTTGATGAACATGTGAGGTCCGATATAAGGATAAATGTTATATTAAATGGAACGTGATGCGGTGGATGTGTTTTCTGAATACGTGACTGGAATTAGATATGTCACCCCAACATTCGAATACGAATGTTTCTAAGGGGGGAAGAATGTAACATCCCGTACTTTCAGGCCACGGTTTGAATTGCTATACGTATATAAATAAACCCGAGCCTTGGAGGATTTATGTCATATTCACGTACGCAAATGAAAAAGCTTTGTATATAAAAGGATGCGGTCTCAAAATAATTTAGGACTTAATAAGTTTGAAGACGGGGATTAATAATAATAAGTGTATGTCCCAAAAGAGGTTATGGACTAGTGCTATATCGCACGACTATGACATGTAGTATATGAAGGTTTTATAAGTCACTAAGATTTAAGTGAATTGGGATCAAGAAATTAATTATGTGTGTAATCGATTAAGTGTTGGAGCATAACATTAATTAAGAATTATTGGATAAAGATTATGTTAGTGCTAAGATTGTCGCTTAGATTACATTGCAAACTTATCCGAATGATTAGTCAAGCAGGGGGAGGGGTTATGTGTCAATTGGAAAATTCATACATAACCAAAATGTGCCACCAACACATTCATAGTGGAAAAGTCATTATCTCACTTTGTGAACCAATACTTCATTTTATGTACTCTTTCTTTATTCACCAAAGAAATATTCAACAACATAGTCTCTCATTTTACGTCTAGAAACATAATGTCTTTTTATCAAAAGCAAATGTATATCAACTTAATTGATTGCCTATGGGATACGTTATATTTGAAGTAGGAAATAGTTGCTGAAACATGAGTTGTCATAGTCTCTTGGTTCTTGAAAGCTCGGGGGCAAAGCATAGTGGTTCTAGTTCGTTCAAGGTATGTTAAGGCAAATTATTTCTTCTTTTGGCATGTTCTAAGTACGAAACATAAACGTAATATTGTCCCATAAATTATTCTACTCTTAGTTGTTAAGAATGTTCATGTTATTCATTCTCATTGTCAAAGTATGTCTAAATATGTTCTTAAATCCTTATTGAGGTATATGGAAAAGATATTAGTATTCATAATGTTAATCGGAGGTGAAGCGATATTACATCACTCCGACAAACTTATAGAGTCTTATCATCATATCATTCATGCATTACATCCATATACATACATTTACCTCAAAGGAGTTATATACTCTACTATATGTATGCATTATATATGTATGGGGTATGGGAAATGGGATACAGCGTTATATACGCACACCACCTGCAGCTGGTATAGATATACATGAAAAATTATTATTCCCACAGAGGCCGATATGATATGATGGGATGCCCACATAAGCTTGATGGGGTTATATACGCATATGCATGACCGCATTGTGCATGGTATTTAGCCATATTATGGACCTCATAGGCATTCTACACAGACATGATACTTATGCATATTATGGCCCTCAGAGGTATCTACATAAACATGGTACTTAGGCATATTATGGCCCTCAGAGGCTTTCTCTACTAGTTGGTTGTTTCTTGTCTCAGGTTACTTCCAGGTCTCTATGATGCTATTTTTCATGTCTAACATACTCGGTACATTATTCGTACTGACTTCATTTTTGTCGGGGGACGGTGCGTTTCATGCCCACAGGCTTAGGTAAAGATGGTGACGGTCTACACTAGTAGGTTGCTGGTTCAGCAGATATTTGAGCACTCTATTTGTTCCAGAGTTGCAGTCTAGTCGTGGTACGATATTTTGGATATGCATAGGGGTATTGCGGGGCCCTGTCCCAACCTTATGATGTTACGTACTTTTTAGAGACTTGTAGACAGTTGTCCTGTGTATAGTAGTCATGTATGGCCTTGTAAGCCTTAATATGTATATATGTATATATTGGGTTCTTCCGTTTGCAAGAGTATATGGTACCCTTTCAGTTTATTATTCCCATGTGTCAGCAGATTACCTCGTGACGGCCCTCGTGGCCCTGCTTTATTACAGTTAGCTGGTAAATATGTGGTTAGTGGTGCCCGGTAGGTAGGGTCCGGGTGCCCGTCATGACCCTCCGGTTTGAGTCGTGACACGACGAGTAACAAGACATCCACCTCAGTCAGGATCAGAATAAGATGTGAGACCAGAGAGTGAGGACTTGTACAGGTGTAAGCCGAAATGAAGAGTACATTGTACATATCGCAAAATACGTTTGAGGGCATTCATATGTTCATCCACCGGGTTGTGCATATGTAAGAATATTTGTTGCATGGCATAGGATATATCTGGTCTCGTAAAAGTGATACTGCAATGCTTCTGCTAAACTGTGATAGTGAGTCGGGTCGTCATATAGAGAACTCGAAGAGACACTGTGTTTGGAATTAGTGTCCACCGGTGTGTGGGCCAGTTTGCAAGACGGCATGCCTTCTCGGTAAAGGATCTCTTCGGTGTACTTTCTTTGACGAAGAAATAAGCCACCTGCATGTCTCATAACAACAATGCTCAAAAAATAGCTTAGGGGGGCCAAATCCTTCATAGCAAACTCAGAGGCAATGAAGGACATAATGGATCGGCGAAATGCATTACAAGATGTGGTGAGGATGATATCATCAACATATAGTAGGATGTATGTCATGTCATTACCCTTACTATAGATGAACAGTGAATAATCATATTTGCTATGTGAAAACCCAATAGAGGATACAAAATCAACAAACCGTTGGTACTATGCACGATGAGCCTGTTTCAGTTCATAGAGTGATTTCTTCAAAAGACACACATAATCTGGATGAATTGGATCCCTGAATCCCATAGGCTGATGCATATATACGGTTTCATAAAGGTCTCCATGCAAGAAAGTATTTTTATGTCAAGTTGATGAATAGGCCAAGATTTGGACAAAGCAATATTGAGAACGGTCCGAATAGTCGCTTGTTGCACCACCGGGCTGAAAGTTTTATCACAATCCACTCCCACCCGTTGATACCTGCCATCAGCTACAAGACGGGCCTTGTGCCTCTCAAAAGAACTATCGAATTTCTTTTTATGTCGAAAAATCCACATAGAACGAATAATAATAGCATCGGGAGGATGAGGTACTAGATCCCACGTCTTATTTTCAATAAGAGCATTATATTCATCAATCATTGTATTTTTCCAATTAGGATCGGCCAAGGCATCTTTCGGATTACGAGGAACAGGGGAAGGGGCAACCGAAGTGGACAAGTTAAATAGTCGTTTGGGTTTGGAAAGGTCGTGCATAGCACGGGTTTCCATTGTCAGTGGGTATGCTGTGGGATGTTGGATAGGATTGGGATGGAGTGGCCAAGAAGTGGTGGCGAGACTGGATGGACTGTCGGGAGTAATGGTGGGGCCGAGAATGGGCAGTGGCATCAGGGAGAGGGGGGCTAGCGGAGACAGAAGGCCGTGATGGGCTGCTCTGAGGATCCCGTTACAGGGCTGGCTGGACTGCCTGCCTCGGGATAGCGATGGTGGGGACGGCTGCCGGAGTCGGTGATGACTGATTTTGCAAGTGATGAATTAGAAGAGGAGTTAGGCCATCATTTAGGAATTCATAGGAATTTGGGGATGGAGAATTGAGTTTGGCAAATGGGAATTGGGACTCATCAAATATGACATGTCGAGAAATGATTATTTTTTGGCTTGACAAGTCGTAACAATTGTAACCTCGACGATTATGGGGGTAGCCAAGAAAGACGCATGGGGATGACCGAGGTTGCAGTTTGTTGATTTGTGTGGAGGGATGAAGGGGGTAGTACAGACATCCAAAAATTTATAGAAAGGATCACGAATATAGAGAATTTGAGTGAGAGACTTGTGTTTGAGAGACTTGTTTAGAAGAATGTTCAATAGATAGGTTGTCATTGATAGAGCGTAATGCTAAAAATGGGGGGTAGAGGCGTGAGCAAGGAGGGCACGAACTAAGTTGTTTATGGTACTAATTTTTCATTCGGCTTTGCCATTTTGTGGAGAGGTGTTGAATTGATTATTATCGAATTCTCTTCCATTGTCACATTGAAAACATTTAATACTCTTTTCAAATTATGTCTTAATAAAAGTGTTGAATGACAAAAAAATAGAATAGACTTGGGACTTATTATCAATGGGAAACGTCCATAGAAAGTTTGAATAATCATCTAAAAACAAACATATAGTATCGATGCCCGGCCGTGCTTAATATAGGAGAAGTCCATAAATCACTGTGTATTATATCAAAAGGCATTAAGGTACAAGTGGATGAAGAATACAATGGCAACTTGACATTTTTCCAGATGTCCTAATCTATTATGCCACAAAGGAGATGAAATTGCTGCAAATGTTGATGGAGAGGAGGCTGGATGGCTGACGGAGATGGTGATATGATAAAAGTCTCATGTGCTATCACATCACAATATTCGCATCCCTGTCACAAGGTCCTTCACAGAAAAACCAAAAGGATCAAATTCAAGGAAAATATTATTGTCGGTTGTGAAACGACGCACAAAGATCAGATTTTTGATAAGTTTCGGGGCAGGAAGGACATTTTTAAGGCTAACGGGGGATATGGTGGGGAAAGACATGATTGTCCATAACCTCGAATGGGAATGTCTTATCCACTACTAACAATAATATTAGGATTTAAATTGCTCATATTGAAATAAGAGGAGAGAGTACCTTGGGATGCCGTCATATGAGATGTGGCGCCAGTGTCCATGTACCAACTGTTGTCAGGAACATTTAGAGACATCGTGTTCATAGCTGCCTCAACATCCGTCGGTGCGTAGGTTGAAGGAGGAGAAACCTGTGCACTGTATGCCTGCTATAGACGTGCACCGAGGTTGACGGAGTGGGCCTGTCAGGCCAAAGATTGGGCCTCGGAAGATATCGGATAAGGGCAAGGTGGAGCAGCCCATGTCGGTGGGGGCCATGCAGCCCATGGTGGGTAGGCATCCTACGGCGGAGGTCGTTGCCACTGTTGGTGGCTGCTAGCTAGCAGGGGCTACCTTCTGCCACCGCTGCCACTGTTGCCGTCGCTGTTTCTATCGCGGTAGTTCCCAGAATTTCTTCCTCTATTGTTATTCCAGAAATGTGAGCCACGCGTTTGATCGCTGGCTTGCCTATGGGATGGGGTGGGAGCTGAGCCTCTCGGGTTAGCATGGTTGCCGCCGGTGGCAATGAGGGTTGCATCGACTGTGCTAGAATTAGTCGTTGCCCGTTTTGTTTTTTGAGTTTCTTCAATAATGAGTCTCGAACGAGCCTTATAGAACAGAGGCAATGGTATGCTTTGTTAGACGATGGTAGCGATGCAGTCATAATTTTTATTCAAACCCGCAATAAGTTGCATCACCAATCATTGATTAGTGACCGGTGCACCGACGTAGAAGAGTTGATCGGCAATCATCTTATGTTCTTGACAATAGGCTGACGCATTAGGAAAATCATCCTACTGAATGGCCTGAAATTGATTTTTCAGCTACAAGGCATGTTGTGTCCAAGTCCAATACTCTAAGAAGTTTGAAATGGTCTAGTCTTAATTCAAAATGCCTCTCCATTATGTTGTAAATATAATGAAAGGAACGTGTTTTTCTATAAGTAATATCATGAAAAATACTAGAAGGAAAACTTCGCTTTGAATAATCATCAAAAGAAATTATAGAAAAAAATGGCATGGCATCAAATGAACTGACACCCACCGACAACCTTGAGGACAAACCCTTATAGATGTCCTAGAAATTTGGGGTTCTATAACATACAAAAGGTTGTCGCTTTCAGCTTCTCTCAAGCATAAATCATGGAGAAGATCATGAATCCTATATGTCTTAATTTTTCCATCCAAACTTTGCTTACTAACAAAAACTAAACTTTTATCAATAAGCTCATGTATAAGATTAACAACCACATCTTTCAAACCCTCAAGCCCCTTTAGCTCTAAAAGTCCTTCTACAGCCCATAATCTAATCAACTTCTTCATAGAAATCTCACTAGCTTTTGGGAAAACTCCAAAATATATAAAGAAATCTTTCAAATGTGAAGGAAGCTGACTGTAGCTCAAAGCGAGAAGTCCGGAGCAACGCTGATATTCGTCAAGGTTTACTAATTAGCTTACACTTTTAGTTATTGTTGTCCAGTGTCCTTTTTCTAGATATTGTCCATGCAACCACATAAATCATTAGTGGTAATCCTTTGCAATTTTCTACAATTACCTATGCAATATCCTCAAATTTAGTTGGACAATCTATTTTGGCAAAATAAATTTTAACTTTCCTCTGACTCTAGGAAACGCATTGGAAAAGGATCCTTAGGGAAGCTAACATATTGAGCAACCTTCATGTCTCGAGTAGTCATAATATCTGACTTCTGTTACTATTTTCCGAAAAGCACATTCTAATCTCATCCCAAGCTTCTATGCTCCATGTCATCCACAACAATCAAATACCTTCTGCCCTTTAAACATTTTTGCAAACGATCCGCTAATTCTCTAATATCGTGTAAGTTATCAAGCTTTTATTTCACCCAATAGCATCTTGAAGGAGGCATAGAATCATCTTTCTTAAATTGTAGTCCTTAGACATAGTAATCCATCCATGAACATCAAAGAAG
Organism: Anisodus acutangulus; assembly: GCA_029783415.1. Taxonomy (NCBI): domain Eukaryota; kingdom Viridiplantae; phylum Streptophyta; class Magnoliopsida; order Solanales; family Solanaceae; genus Anisodus; species Anisodus acutangulus. The sequence goes on from CM056505.1 coordinate 15,549,812, forward strand.
CTTAGAATTGAGGGATCATAAAATATTCTTTTGGCAAAAGTTGACTTACCTATGCCGCTCATCCCAACAATAGAAATTACTTCCAATTCTGATGAGTGTCCGGTAAGTTGACCCCGCATGTGCTCTTGTTCAATGTTGTCCCCACCATGTCATTCTCAACCTATACATGACATTCGTTTGGAGTAGTTGGAGAACCCATTGCTGGAAATTAGAGTTCTATTTCCAGCCCAAATCTCTTTAGTTAAGAAATAAATTTGTCTCCCGATACGGTCAGCCGATAAAACGGCATAGAACAGAATTTGGGGCGAGAACAAATTTGGCACTCCCAGTGGGACCATAGGTGAATTAACAGCAAAGTTTGATTCTCCAGGTCACGATCATTCTTGGCGTATGCGTCTAAGGTCCGGTAAGAAAATGAACCCCGAGTCCAGTCCACATTCTAAACAAAATCTTCCCAGAAGGAACAATGAACCAACATCCTTTCGGGTATGCCTACATCGGTTGATACCCCAAAACTTCCTCCATCAACCCAAGCTGTGAAAGAATCTAGCCAATTTGAAGGTCTAACCATAAAGACCACGTCTTTTATTGGACAACAGATCGACTTGGGCATCCATAATATTATGTACCAATTTTCTAAACAGTCGGCTGACATTGTGAAGCCGATGGTACATAATGAGGTTCAGCAAGCGAGGGAGATAGAAACCAATCGAATGCACCCAGGAGAATGTTCGGCTAGTTCTTCCATCCCTCTGACGAGTGATGATGTTCAACATGAGACCGTGACTCCCGGTGTTGTTCCTCAACTACATGTGCATCAGCTAGTGCCTACTCAGGTGCAGCCGGTAGCGCACCTAGGAACACAAGCCCAATCTCCTGGCAGCCAGCATACTACATGGTCGTCGCCGAACCTTGCGGGGCAAAATGTGTCACTTGACCAAGCGAGTCTGCAGTATGGGCAGATCAACATGGCTTGAAGACCAGTTCAGGCTCCAGGACACTTTAGATTGCCGCCTGTTATGTCGTACATTTATATGAACGGTCCTATGATACATGCGAACAATGTTGGCCAGCCAAATTAGAAGTCGATGGCCCCTAGCTATGACTTAGCTCGGCTATCTGGTGACGCTGTTTACAGTGGAATACCATTCCAACAATCATTGCCAGTACCCAGTCAATATCTTCCAGGAAGCGTAAATTTTCTAAGAACGGCCGACGTCCGAGGAAAGTAGCTATGGAATACTGTTCCACCTTATCCTCAAGCTCCATTAGCCATTCTAGGAGCTCAGGTTATAGGCAGGCAGGCTTTGGTAGCCATACCCAACAACAGCAATGGAGCAATACCCTACCTATTGGTAATGGCCAGCAGACCACCTATAACCTTCAAAACCCTGTCCAACAAAGCGCATGATGGAGGCCGCCAGTGCAGAACGCCTACCAGCCGAATCCAGTCGAGAATCGGCAGGGGACGTCACAACTGATAAATCCTGAAATTATTGCTAATACCATGTTGAGGTACTTCGGCATCCAGCTGAAACCTTTGGACAAGCCTGTTTATAAGAAGCCTTACCCCGATTGGGTAGATCGGATAGCACCTTTGCTAAGGGGCTTCAAAACACCGGAGTTTGCCATCTTCTCTGACGATGATGGAAAATCCACTATCGAGCGCATCGGTAGATTTACTGCGCAGTGCGGAAAGGCTGACCAGAATGAGTATGACAAGTTGCAGCTATTCTCTCTCTCTCTCTAACGGGAACAACATTCACATAGTACTCCTCTTTGGCTCCTGATTTCGTACAGAGCTAGGCTGACATGGAGGGTTTATTTCATGATAGGTTCTATTAGCCCCATCATCAGGTTACCGTGATTGATTTAATAAATCTCAAGAAGCAGGTCGATGAATCGGCTGTCGATTTTATCGAGAGATTCAGAAAGAAAGTTGGGAAATGCACCGTACGCTTCCCCGAGTCTGAGTGTGCCCATATGATAATCAACAACATGCACCCTCGGTTAAAGGAGAAATTGGTGGGATAATCCTGCTCTAACTTGAGCCAGTTAGCCGAAAAGGCTAGCCAAATAGAGCAGTACGTCCAGGAGAAGGGGCAGAGAAGAGCCAGCCAAAATCGAGGCTCCTACATAATATCCATCATTGAAGCGGATGAGTCCGACTCATAGTCAACCGACTGCGCGACAGACGCAATGGTGGTCGAGATTGTTAGGGTTAAGGTTTACTCTTGCCTAGCCTTGAAAGCCGTAAAAGGCAAGGAGACAAGTTCATTCGATGATAGGGTCGGTTACACATTTGACATCACAAAGGCAAATCAGATCCTTGATCATCTGCTCAAAGATAAGCAGATTCGGCTGCTTGATAGTCATAGGATTCCGCCTGCCGAGGAACTCAAAGATAAGAAGTACTGCAAGTGGCATAATTCATACAGCCACTCTATTTCTAATTGTGTGGTCTTCAGAAAGGCGATCCAAAAGGGCATCAAAGAGGGGAGGTTCAAGCTAGCCGATAAGAGTATGGCTAAAATGTCCATTGATACCGACCCCTTTCCTGCGGTACCAATAACTATGATATTATTTTCTAAGACCGATGAGTCAAGGGACACCAAAGGGAGACAGCCGATGAAAAGGGTGTGGGTCTAAAAGAAACCTACCGAAGGGGAGAAGGCCACAGAGACCTCTGTGTTCAACCGGTTAGGCAACCTACATGACATTCGCGATAATAGGAAGCCAACTAGGAGCAGATATAGGCCTACATGACATCGGCGCCAGGCATAGGCCTGGGGGGAAAGTACAGATGTCAACCAATCAGCAACTGAGCATGCCTCGAATAGATGAAGAACCACTCCCTAAAACCAAATAGAGGGTGGTCGAGTATAACGTAAATGAGGGTGTTTTATCCTTACGCATCACGGCGAGAAATGAGGACCAGACGAGACCCCGAAGAATGATTAAACCAGCTGCCAACACAGAAGAGGGGAAGTGGTCTGTCAATTAGGCTCCCGGAAAGAAAGAGGCACCACCGAGAGTCGCATCCAGGACTTAGAAAAGAATGATGCAATATGCCAAGGCCTTATGTAAGATGCAACAGAAATTGCATCTAATTTCCAACACCAAGGCAGCTAAAAATCATGAGATTTCTGAGTCTTCCGTAGCCGAGGCTATCGCGCGAGCATTCGGCTCAGTTGCTTCAGGGGAAATATCGCATGAAGGAGAGACGTATGGTCAACCAGGAATGTGGCATCTCACTCTGGATGAAGCCATTTGGGCGATCAAGAATTCTAAATCTACAGCTACCGGACGACACCTTATTAGCTAACCTATGGCCAAGATGTAATGTTGCCATTGGAAATTAAAGTCAAATCCTTATGGGTGGCCAAGTAGAACTCTCTAAGTTTAGAGGAGTATCAACAGGCCATGCTAATGAAGTTAGACCAGCTAGATGAAGATCAACTGATGGCCCTAGAGAAAATCGAAGCCGATAAATATAAAATGGCTAAAGCATACAACAAGCATGTTAAGCCTAAGAGGTTTGCCGAATGAGACTTAGTTTGGAAAACTGTTTTGTCGACTGGGATGAAAGATCATAAATTCGGCAAATGGTCACCAAATTGGGAAAGACTTTTCGTAGTAAGCCAACGGATCGCCAGCAACGCATATCGACTAATAAACATGCATGATGAAGAAATGGACAGGAATGTAAACAACAAGTATCTAAAAAGTACTATCCTTCGATTTGGGGCATTCATGAATAAACGACAGTCACATACCAGCTGTCTGGTCGCACAAAATAAGTTAATTCCCTCCGATGGGAGATGTATGGCTAAATGACAGCCACAGACCGGTTGCCTGGTCACAAAATACAGAGAAAGCCATTTCTTTCACACGTCTGTGTCATAAGGTTGGTTGCACTACTCAGGCGAAGAAACGCCATCCTAAGTGGTTAAAGACAATGGCCCATCAAATCTGTGGGATTTATTTCTAAATTTGCTCAAGAATGATGAGAGAAATGGTGAAGTTAAAGGGTGGGATATGGATCCCCACATCCAAGTAAACCAAGAACAAGAACAGAGGCGCCGCACATACCCGAGCCCGGCGTTATAGCGGAGATCAAATTCTGACAGTGGGGCGGCATCAAAAGGACCCATGCTCCTCCATTCGAATTCTGTGAACAACTTCACTCGCTCCAACCAACCCGAATAATGAGCGACCTTAGTCGGCCAAGTACGAAGGTTAGTCGAACAGCGGCCACCGGTGAACCAGTCACAAGTAGAAAGAAAGTCATGGTTTATCGGGCTGAGGTACTGAAACTAGAGAGAATCACCTTGTTCTGATCCACCGTACGAAGTCAGAACCAGTTGTTCATCAACGAAGGCCAAGGTAGGGGTCAGGTCACTATCGGCTAGAATGATTTTTCATGATCTTCGAGATAAAAAAGATAAAGCCATGGTCTCCGACTAAGAAAAGGGCCAAAGATTAGGTGAGAAACCTATGGGGGATATATTTCCTTAAATAACCTTCAGAGGCGCGACTGAGATTAATTTATTATTTTCAAAAGCACGACCGAAAATCATCATAGCCAATTCGTGGTAATGGAGACGCCTCGGTTAAAGGAGAAACACATTTCAAGAAGTGATCATCATTGCATGCACTGGAGACGAGATGATTGAAGTGACATGCGTGCCTATCAGACTGAAACGATGGCTACTTTCGGATACATCAACTCAACATTCACACTTGAGTTAATGTAGGGGGGCAATTGTTAACACTCAAAAGTAATTTAAGTGTTTAGCCGAACTATTCCAGAGCTAAATTTATTCTTATTCCTCGACTACAAGAACTTCATCGGCTACTAAGGCATCTTAGCCGAGTTATTAGTTAGAGGTACGTCTGGGACCCACTCAGATGCAGACGCCTCAACGACCAAGTCAAAAGGGTTTCCGGACCCGTAGAAGCAGTAACGGCCAACAACAGCTAAATGAAAGGGACATTATCTGAGCATGAGGAGTAGAGGGCGAGAAAATCGGCACCACCTCCCCCATAGTCGACCATTGAACTTAGTGGATTACTTGATAGATGACATGGGGGGATCACGTTATACAATGTTTTTTCCTTTTTTGTACTATAAATAGGATTATTCTTTGTATATACAGACACAACCAATCAATCAAACAACTCAATTTTTATCTATCTTTATCATTTACTTTATTTATCCTTTACTTTACTGTACTCAGTTACATTCATGTTTCTTACCTCTTAGTTTACTCATACCACCGTCCTAACGCTTTCTGGAGTAGTTGGGGAACCCATTGCTGGAAATTAAACTTCTGTTTTCAGCTTAAATCGCTTAAGTTAAGGAATCAATTTGTCTCCCGATACGGTCAGCCGATAAAAACGGCAGAGAACAGAATTCGGGGCTAGAACAGTTATCAAGCTTTTATTTTACCCTAGTAGCATCTTGAAGGAGGCATAGAAGCATCTTTCTTAAACTGTAGTCCTTAGACGCAATAATCCATCCACAAACATCAAAGAAGCTCAGAATTGAGGGATCATAAAACATTCTTTTGGCAAAAGTTGACTTACCTATGCCACCCACCCCAGCAATAGAAATGACTTCCAATTCAGATGAGTGTCCGGTAAGTTGAACCCGCATGTGCTCTTGTTCAATGTTGTCCCCACCATGTCATTCTCAAGGATCGAAATATACGAATGCGCTGAAATAGAAATGCCAAGTGAATAATTTCCAGCCTGAAAATTGTTATTCTTCCTCTGCTTGATGAGCTTTTCCTTGACCAAACAAATGTCATGTATAGGTTGAGAATGACATGGTGGGGACAACATTGAACAAGAGCACATGCGGGGTCAACTTACCGGACACTCATCTGAATTGGAAGTAACTTCTATTGTTGGGATGGGTGGCATAGGTAAGTCAACTTTTGCCAAAAGAATGTTTTATTATCCTTCAATTCTAAGCTTCTTTGATGTTCATGGATGGATTACTATGTCTAAGGACTATAGTTTAAGAAAGATGCTTTTATGCCTCCTTCAAGATGCTACTGGGTTAAAGAAAAGCTTGATAACTTACACGATATTAGAGAATTAGCAGATCGCTTGCAAAAAAGTTTAAAGGGCAGAAGGTATTTGATTGTTGTGGATGACATGGAGCATAGAAGCTTGGGATGAGATTAGAATGTGATTTCCGGAAAATAGTAACAGAAGTCGGATATTATGACTACTCGAGACATGAAGGTTGCTCAATATGCTAGCTTCCCTAAGGATCCTTTTCCAATGCGTTTCCTGGAGCCAGAGGAAAGTGAAAATTTATTTTGCCAAAACATTTGTTACATGTGATTTTCATGTTAGGGCCTTTTATTATGATATAATGGTTCAGTGAAAGGGTGTAAAACAATCATTGCACGTTAGATATGTTAAATCTCTTTAAAGTATGTGAGAATATGTTGTAAGTTCAAATTCTTTGAACATGTGAAATGGTCTCCATTTTTTATCAGTTGTACTACCCTTGTTGTGTTTGATATCTATAGTTACTGTCTCCTTTTCTACTGTAAGGCCATCTTTCCTAGAGTAACTATCGCCCTATCTATAGTGACTGCCGCAAAACGTTGTTCATGATGGTAGAACAACTTATAAATATGGGCACTGGTTTGGATCCCTAAACACAGAAAATTATATTATAAAATACTACACCATCTAGTGAGATATTCTGAGTGCTTAAAATAAATCGCCGGAGTTAGAGAACGATCCCAACAACTTTATAACAATGACCGAAGGTATGTCTATTTACAATTTTCGATGTGGTTTCGCTCTATACATGAGTTTACATGCTTTAAATCATGTAAATGTCTAACATTTGGCATCAGAATTACCTCTGCTTTGTTTTGATTTTCGGAATTTGCAAAAATACTTCAAAATGGTTTGAATTTTCAGATCTGATTTTAAAAATTTTTATGCAAATTAATATAAAAAATGAGAAGGAAATTGTTTTTCTAACATTTTTGTGATGTTGAAACATTCTTTTGGTGTCTGAAATGCAAAAATAAGCTGGATTTTCTACTGGGTCACCGGAACCCGTCTAGAGGTTGAAGACAACCTTTTTCAAAATGAGTTCAGAAAACCCATATTTTAAGTCTCTTAATATTACTCTCTATGTCTCAAAAATAATAACTCACTTTTCTTTTTATCCGTTTAAAAAATGATATTTTTTTATTTAATAATAATTTAATTTTAAATTTTAACTTTTACACTAAATGAGATGATCTATAACCACACAAATATATTTTACTTATTTTAGATCATAAAATTCAAAAATCTTTCTTTATTTTTTAAAATATATGTCAAATAAAAGTAAATCACATAGAGACGGATGAGATATTAAATAATAAAATTTAAAAAAAAGGTGTCAAACACTATCATATGGTTTTTCTGAAAAAGGAGATTTGATCTCCTGTGGGCGCCACTACAAGATTTTTTTAAGTCTTGAGAATTATGTTTACATTGGCTTTTTGTTTGTTTTATTAAAATTTCTTAAGTTTCACAATTATGAAAAACTTTACAGCTTTTTGCTATCATGTGTATGGATTTTGATTTTGTAATGTTAAATTTAAGAAATTTTATTTATGTCTATGTGCTTAAATTATTGAGTTTGTTGTATGCATACAATTATTCATAAATAATATTAAGTACATAAAACTGAAATTTTATTGCATAATGTTTAGCAATAATACTTGAATATATTCTCAGATTTAATGTCTAGTAATCCATATAATTTTATTTGATTGAGATTTAGCCACATCAGTCTTGATTAAGTAAATTTATATATTATGTTTAAGATCGCATAAGAAAATTATAGACATTAAATAAGGACTAATGTCTAAGTGATATAATTTTATTTGATTGAAGATTAGCCACAACATCTTTAATTGAATAAAATTTTAAATTTAAGATCACATAAAGAAAATTTAGACATTAGAATTATGATTAATTATGTGCGATATAATAACTTCAGAAATTTTATTATTGGGTTGCATAATTAATTAGGATAAAACATTAAATATTTTTCATAATTACCCACAAGAATTATGAATGAGAGTTTAATAGTTTTATCGTAAAGATGGAATATCATGCTAGTAAACTGATAGTTCTTTTCTAAAGAATTAATCTAATTGAATTAAAAATTTAGCCCACATGCAAATTTTATGTCAATAGATTTAATTTTATATTATTTGCCTCAAATTTATTAAGCATATATGTATATTTTTTGCAGTTATGCAACCTCCAAATTTCTCTGATATTTGTGATATTCCCGAACTGAATGGGGAGAACTATAAAATCTGGAAGGAGACAATTCTCCTTCACTTAGGGTGCATGGACATTGATTATGCTATCAGGAAAGATGAACCTCCTATTAATGAACTTAGCACTCAAGCTGAGATTGCTCTTCGCTAATATGGCTGATGTTAATCATAACATGTGGTGAATTGATTCTGCTTCTGCAATCCACATTACGAATTCCTTGCAAGGTTTAAGAAACATGCGGAAATCAGTGGGGGCTGAGAAAATCATCTATTCTGAAAATAAGATGCAGTCGCATGTGGAGGCCATTGGTACATGCAATTTAGTTCTTAGTAGTGATTTCATTTTGGAGTTAGAAAAGACCTTTTATGTTCCTAATTTTGCTAGAAACTTAACTTCAGTTTCAAGACTTGTACCCTTGGGATATTCCTTCGTTTTAGAAGGTTATTCCAAATTATTTTATAAATCTAAACTTGTTGGAAATGGTACATTATCTAATGGTATTTTCTCTCTTAATTTACTAAATTATTTCACTCATAGTGTTATGCATATCCAAGATGGTATTAAATGATGTGTTATGAATGAAGATTCCTCTATTTTGTGGCATCGGAAATTAGGACATATCTCTGTAGATAGAATTAAGAGATTAGTAAGGGATGGAGTACCCAGTACTTCAGATTTTACTGATTTCGATACTTGTGCGGACTGCATTAAAGGCAGGCAGACCAACAAGTCAAAGAAAGGTGTCAAGAGGAGTTCAACCATATTAGAAATCATACATCCAGATATATGTTGTCCTAATATGGATGTATATAGTCAGAAATACGTTATCACCTTTATAGATAATTACTCACTATACATGTATCTCTACATGCTTCATAATAAAAGTGAAGCATTAGAAGCCTTTAAAGTTTTCAAAGTTGAAGTAGAGAAACAATGCGGAAAGCAAATTAAGATTGTAAGGACTGATAGAGGTGGTGAGTACTACGGTAGATACACTAACAATGGACATACACAAGGTCCGTTTGCAAATTTTCTTCAAGAAAATGGAATTGCTGCCAAATATACCATGTCTGGTTCTCCAAATCAAAATGGTGTAGTAGAAAGAAGAAATCGAACATTATTGAACATGGTGCGTAGTATTAAAGTATATCTAAGCTACCTAAGTCCTTGTGGATTGAAGCTCTTAAGACGGCAATGTATTTATTAAATCGAGTTCCAACCAAGGCTATCGCAAAGACTTCTTTTGAGTTCAAAGGTTGGAAACCGAGCCTGAGACATATACGTGTATGGGGATGCCCGTTTGAAGTTATAATCCACAACCTATAGGAAAAGAAATCGAATCCTATGACCATTAGCGGATATTTCATTGGATATGTCGAAGGTCTAAGGAATACAGATACTATTGTCCATCTAATAACACAAGGTTTGTGGAATCAAGAAATGCAAAGTTTCTTGAAAAAGACTTAATTAGTGGGAGCGATCAATTTCAGAATACAACTTCTGTAAGCGATCAACCTTCTATTTCAAGAGAAAGATTGGTTATCGTTCATAACTAGGGTGGCCAGTGGGACGGGATGGGACAGGACGGGATTTGGGGGGACGGGATCGGGACTTAACGGGCCGGGCGGGCCAGGACAGGGGGATGGGAAGATGTCTCGTCCCGTCCCACATCCCGCCAAAAGAGGGGACGGGTCGGGTGGGGGATTTTAATTTTTTTAGACCCATAATTTTAAAAAATATATATATATAAATCTTAAATAATTGAACAAGATAGTGAATAAAAATATCTCAAGGTTGTTTTTGTGCCTCTTATATTATTTAATAGAAATATGATTTTTTTTGTAACACAATTTCAAAATTGCAACTTTATTTCGTAGTTCAAAAGTTACAAATCACATAGTAAAATTGCCACTAAAAATTACATATTCAACCATACTTTTTTCTAATTTCCTCACAATCTCTTGAGGATCTTCTATTGGAAGGATGTCTTTAAAAAGTTTTAGGTCATCCTTTACAACTAAGTTATAAATATGACATGCACATCTAACATGAAACATATCGAGAAAAGATGGAGTCAATTGAGTTTTTAAAATGTTTACAGCAGAATCATTAGAAGAAGCATTATCTAATGTAATAGTCATAATTTTATCAGTAATTCCATAATATTCACTAATTTCATGAATATTTCTTGAAATAAAAGCTCTAGTGTGTCTATCATCAATATTTTTATATGTTAATATACGTTTTTGCATAGACCAATTTTGATCTATCCAATGACATGTAATAGTTAAATAATCATTACCATTAGTACTACTGCCTATGTCAGAAGTGATAGTCACTTTGCCATTAAAATGATACAATGCATAACGTAAATATTATTGATATTCATGCGCAAATTTAAAAACATCTCTTCTAATAGTTGATCTAGAAAAATCGTTAAAAGCAGGATTATATGTTTCTCGAATGTAATGAATAAAACCATGAGAGGAAGGAAATGAAAAAGGCAAACCATCCACATCAACTAATTTTGCTAAATTTTCACGATCTGTATTTATCATATTTAGGACCTATAACTCCTCCCCTCCCCCCCGTCATCGGGTTAATTCGACCATGTACTTGGTCGGGGACACTATGTGAACCTTGTCCCGACTCAGAAGGCATTTGCACACCCAAATTTTTAACTAAGTATTGGTTATACCTTGCTTTGTGAGAGTTTTCTACATGTCTAATTAAACCTCTCGTCCCACCTTGACCTTTTCCAGTTTTAAATTTATAAACTTCGTGACAAATTTTATAAATAGATAGTTGATTAGGAATGTCCCTATCAAAAAAACCCAATACATGTGATTTTAATTTTCGTTGTTTTTGTCTTCGACTCATACTAGGGGGCATAGGAGGCATTCCATTTTCAGTTTCAACCTGAGACTCAGTCTGAGCCTGGGGTGGAGGTACACTAGTGAGTGTGTTATCTAAATTATCTTTTAATTCATTTTATAAATTAAAGTCTGGTTCAGATGCCGAATATACCTCACGATCTAATGGTATATTAATATTAATATTAAAAAAAATTAGTTTCATCTACATGAGTGAAATCATCGTAATTAGGATTACTAGAAGATGCACCCTTACCCCTATTACCTCTACTAGAAAAACATTCACTTCGTTCCATTATAATTATGAAAATAAATAAATAAAGTTAATGAAATTAAGTACGATAATTAAAATTAAGTAACAATAATAATTTAAAGAAGGAACGAAGGTATCAAACACCAACGTAACGTCCACGTGTAATCGAGGTTGAAAATTAAAATTTTACTCGATAATCCTCAAGCTAGTTGTCAACTTCACTCTCATTTTTTAAACTTTAATAGAAATTAGCAAATAAAATATAACATTTAGTGTGCAATTTAGACTTGTAGAGAGAGATTAGAGATGTAGGAAGATTTGTGAGAAAAACGAAGAGGAAAATGAGGTAGTTATAGTTGAGAAATAGGTTAAAGTGTAAATATACTAACTTAGGGGTTACAAATAAATATTAAGGGGGTAGAGGGGGTTTATGGGGTGGGGGGTGGAAATGGCCGTTATTAGCTGTTTCCAATGGCTAAAATCAAATTTTGATCATTGTGCAACGGTTATTTCTGCAAAGGGGGGGGGGAGGGGGTCAGGACGGGCGGCGGGATCGGGATGGCGGGAAGAGCCCTAGTCCCGTCCCGATTTCGAACCCCGCTACCGACATATACCATCCCGGTTTTTTTTGCGGGTCGGAACGGGACGGGGCGGAATTGGGCCGTCCGACCCACTGGATACCCTTATTCATAACACCCCTCAAATACAACTGGGTGTTGAGCATCCGATCAATGAAATTCCACAAGCTGCTGAAAATATACCATTAGATCAAGTTCAAGAAATTTCAGAAATTATTGAACAACATGGCCCTCATGAAAATATTGGCACAACATTAAGAAGATCTACTAGAGAAAAAAAATCAGCAATTCCTAGTGACTATGTTGTGTATCTGCAAGAATCTGGCATTGGAGTCTAAAATGATCCTGAGTCTTTTTTACGGGCCATGAGTTGCAAAGTGTCAGAATTATGGTACAATGCCATGAAAGAAGAGATGAATTCCATGAAAAGTAATGAAGTCTAGGATCTTCTGGAGTTGCATAATGGTGTAAAATCCATTGGATGTAAATGAGTCTTTAAAACTAAAAGAGACTCATCAGGCAACATAGAAATATATAAAGCAAGAATCTGCATAGTTCATATTACAAGAAAATATCCTTTGGATTTTCTTTCTATTACAACGAAAAAGACCGGAACCCATCACAGGTCCTTCTACATATCTCAACCATAAGAGATATGTCTTGATGTAGTGATTACGAGTAAAGAAAATGTGATTACATATAAAAAGTATGCATTCACGCGTAGTATCTCTTGACTGCATCCGAGTTGATTGCTTTGAGCCACTCTTGACCGTCCATCTCTGCTAAAATTAATGCTCCTCCGAAAAGTACCTTGCGAACCATATAAGGGTCTTGCCAATTTGGCGCGAATTTTCCTTTATACTATGGGGAACACTATCTTGAGTACCAGCTGCTCTATTTGGAAGATTCGGGCTCTGATCAGTTTGTAGAAGGAACGGGCCATTCTCTACTGGTACAAATGGCCATGACACACAGCGACCATCCTCTTCTCGTCAATTAGAGTCCGCTGCTCGTACCTTTTCCGAACCCACTCTACATTATCCAACTCTGATTCTTGAAAAATTCGTATCTCGACCTCGGTCAGGATGACTGCTTCTGTGCCGTACAAACTGAAAAGTATAAAGCGTTGTTCAACAAGATTCTTTAAATACTCAGACCCGATAAACTGCTTTCTACGAGACAGCAGCAACAAACATCTACTTTATCTCCCTCTTTGCGCTTTCCCAATAGTCATGCCGTCTTCTAAAGGGACATGTAACTTCGTTTCCTAACTGAGGCTTCCGGCTGAACTTAATACACCAACAGAAGCCAAGCACTTGAAAGTTTATCACCTTTCAAATCAACAATACATCAGTAACGAAAGAGAGGATCACAGTAAATACAAATCTACCAATTCTTACCAGTCAATTAAGTAATACAAGAATTGTTCTCCATTTGTGGAAAAAAGACATACATCAGCCCATATCCAATTCTCCACATTAATAGTGATCAAGGCTTCATTCTCATATTAAAACACCAGCCAACAGAGGAAGCTTTTCTCGGTTCTTATCTGCAACCAAATTTGGTGTTTTTATTTATTGTTTTATAAGGTATTTAGGATATTTGGAAGGTATTAAGGTCTTTTAGCTTTTCAACTTTGGGATTCACACTTCTACAATCTATAGTAATATAGATAAGTTTCATTAGTATCGCAAACTCCGTTATATCTTCTTATTACAAGCTCAAAATTATACATCCAACACTTGCAAAATGTTCTCTTCCGCCACAATAAATTATACATTATTTAACAGCAATGGAAACTCAAATTCTCTCCTATACAAATTAACATGAAATGAATCAATAATGATTTGACGAAGCACCAGAAAGTAACAAGAATAAAGACTCCTACAATACAAAATTAATCATGTAACCAGTAACTTAATTGGTTTGATTATCCTAATCAAACAGCTGAAAGACTCGCCCATTTTCCGAGCTCGTAGGGATCAGCATAATAGTACAACTTGATTCTATTAGCCAAAGAGAGTCCTGCTGCCACAATCCGGACCCTAGCATCCGAGTCATCCTGCTCTGATGGATCATCAGTGAATGCACCAACATCTCCAAGAAGTCGAAATGAGATTCGACGAGTACTAATTTGTCTAGGAAAATCAAAGTACATTGCTGTCCCCGCCTTCACTTCTGGCAGCCTATATTCTGCAACTGTGACCATATTGTGTGGTTCCTGTAGATAATTGTCATTTTCTACTGTAAATGCTGAAAATCACATCATATGGGTATATTACAGAAACCAGATAACAGTTTCTAGAAATAACCAGACAAGTATTTCCTTACAGCTCAACAAACTTGTTCATACATTAAAAACCTTATCAATCTCGCGTGCGGATTAAAAAACATTTCCTTTGGGATGGCAGATGACAGGAGGGATTGTTTGGGCCTCCGGCCTGCCTTGGGGGTGACCTATCTAGTATTAGCATAAATTACTTAGCCGAAGAACTCTTACTACACATACAGAAGGAAAGAAAGTCCGTATCATTCAGCTAAAGATGTGATTTTACTGGTCATAAGACAACACGACATTAGCTTGAATTTCTAGTTATTGGAATGTTCACCAAGGATGTCTAGATGCTTTTCTTCTCCATGAAGCAAATTCTAGTTGAGCTCGAAGAGAAACATATTATACTCAATGGAATACTCCCTCCGTTTCAAAATGCTCATCTGATTTTGACTTGGCATGGAGTTAAAGAAAGGATGACTTTTGAATTATGTAGTTGTTAACAAAGGATATATAGAATGTATCAAAATGACCTTTAATCTTATGGTTTTCAACATGCCATGTGGAAAGTTGGAATAAAAGAGTTGCCAAAAAAGGAAAGAGGCACTCATTTTGAAACGGAGGGAGTAGTTCTTTAGTCACTAAAAGAATAACATAAAAATGTCTATATATGTTTAGATCCTCTATGTGTGTTTGAAGCATTGTCACAAATTCTCACTTTGATCTAGAGGATGTAAAATTCTGGTCAGCCCTAACCATCCATCAGTAGCAGATGAATTCTAACGGCGTTATGTTTATCCCTATGCAAACAGAGGGAGACACCAAAATGGTAAGGATTTATTGCTGGCATGACATATTAAACTCTATATATCTACCTACTTCATCCAAGGTCCAACGGTACTAGCCTACTGAACACAGGGGCTGACCTACAAAGTGAATGGCAAACCAAGAGGAATGTCGAATCACATAAATTACATGATGAAAGAGAAATCACATGAACAAGAAGCAAGTTTCTAGGGATCTGTATCACTTTATTCAAAGTGAATTTTGTTTCTCTGTCGTAACTTTTAGTAAAACATGCAAGTATATTTGTTGGATTTATTTATTATATTTTAGCTTAATTTGTTTATGTTTATATCGAAATTGTTAATTTGTTCTATATTGAATTTTTTGGCTTAGCATATAAGCTCTCTAAACTATTTAGATAGAAATTTGGTCAAAATTTAAAAAATCTTCAAATTTTGTTTCACTTTCACAACTTTTAGTAAAACATGCAAGTATATTTGTTGGATTTATTTATTAGATTTTAGTTTAATTTGATTTGGTTTATATCAAAATTATTTATTTAGTTATTATATATTGAATTTTTTGGCTTAGCATATAAGCACTCTAAACTATTTAGATAGAACTTTGGTCAAAATTTTAAAAATCTTTAAATATTTTGAAAGTTTTGTTAAAGTAAATAGATAAATTTGAATAAATTCCAAAATATTATATGGAAAACTTGTCCAACTTGTCAAAAAATAACAAACATGATTTAGAGATGATGATTGCATCGTGAGGGCGCGATAAGAAAGAAGAAAAACAGAGTTGCAAGCAATTCTCGCTTGCTATGTCTGATGCTGCTACTATTCTCGGCTACTGTATTTATTTGAACCCACTTGTGCAAAATTCTGGGTCCGCCACTGACTGAACCTTTTGAAACATGGTTGTCAGGTGATTGCAGGAGTCTTTCTAATAATACAATTAATGCATGTATCTGTGAGCAAGATTAACTTGACTATAGAACATCTCGGATCAGTGCACACACATCTGTGAGCATGTAAACACTACAAATAGGCATGGAAGAACTATAGCCATTTAAGGGAGAAACTGACATATATGTTACATGCTGGCAAGACATACTAGAGTAGTTTTTGTTTACTTAAGAAGGTACTTGAAAGAATTCTTAGGTTAAGCTAATCATATAAAAAATAATCACATGCTGCAGGTCATTAGCAAAGTGACTTTTTGCATAAGTGATGAGATTCATCTAAAATGCACGTGTCTAGTACTGAAATAGGGAAGAGCAGTAGCTTCACAAGATCAAAAAAGGAATCAGTTTGCAAGAAGGATGTCTAACGGTTTGTTGACATACAAAAATATCAGTTGATAAAATGTAAATCGCATCAATAGTATCCTCATACCTGGAAAGCAGACACTTGAATATACAATACAGCTGGACATACGAATCTGTCCTCCAATATACAAGAAGAAACATCCCATGGATTCACCTGTGAAGGTGGTGAATGTGTGACTCGAGGTTTTATTGCACTAAAACCGTCAAGACGGAAACCTGCCATCATAGGTGAAACTGGGGGTAGAAACTGTTCTAAAACAAGGTCGTTGGCAGTTAGCCTCTCGACCTCAATTGGAACCTGGAAAGGGAATGGATTAGAATTATGTTTTTCTTTTTTATTTCAGGAGTTTGACAACTTTAAATGGTAACAATTGCTAGAGACAGTTGCAAGTTTACTGCACCTTAAATCTGTTTAGTGGAGGAGCTTTATCCAACAAATTGCTTGTATTTATCTGGTCAGAGCCTTGACTTGATGCCCCTACATCTTTCTTCAATGGGTTTCCAACCACCAAGATTCTTTTAGCATGAAGACATGGGTCACTTTCAACTGGTCCCCCAAAGGAAGCACGCCTCACAGGCTCCACAAATGGGTTCTCTTCTAAGGACAAAAGACTAAAGTCTTTCTCAAAATTTACAGAACTTGAGCCAACTTTTTGTAGACGCAACGTTACCCAAATAATGCGGCATCTAACAGGATTACGGAAAGAAAATTTTACATGTCTAGGCACTTCAGAAGACTTTTCTTGTCCACAAAGCTCAGAGGAAGAGGTGATTAGAGATCTCATATCCCATTTCCCCACACATGATCTTTCTTCCTTGTGTATTTTACTGCTTGCCCAAATCTGAACCTGCACAGACAGCATAAGTTTCCGTTCTTAAAGCTATATACAGTGGTGTAAGGAATGAGAAACCACATTAATTATACAATGGAAGAGAAATTGCATGAACAAGAAACAAATTGCTGTCATAAGCAGGTTGGTAAACCTACAGGCAAATAGCAAGTTATTTAAAGCATGAATTCAACAACACGAGGAATGTCAAACCACATCAATTACATGATGAAAGAGAAATGACATAAACAAGAAGCAAGTCCTAGGAATCTGTCATACACAAAGTTTCATCTTTATGGTCAATCTAGGGCCATTTAAACTTATAGGTATGTTACAGGTTATTTAAACAAGAAGCTTAACAGATAGTAGTTGATTAAACATATTGCGTAATTAGTAGACTACTAACCAAAACATTTAAGAATTCTCTTCTCAGGGAAAAACAAAGAAGTCTCAGAAAACAGAATGAGAAACATCTTATTACAATCCGTCGTTCACAGGGAACTGCAAAATTTCCACATCTGAAACTCAATTCCCCCAAATAATATAATGGGAACATTGGGCAAACTAACATACTACTGTAATCCCCTGTCTATGGAATCTCCAAAGAGAAAAGAGAAAAGAGAAGTGCCACCTTGGGGAAGGTGGAGTAGGTTGGAAGAGAGAACTTTAAATTCCATAGAACGCCCCTCTCCACCCGAGAGAAAGAAAACCTTTTTTCCATTCTTTCCGGTTCAATTTGTATAGTCCTAGAAGACTGCACATTTGACGCCTTTTTTCTCATTTCAATAGTTTACACTTCCTTCTTTGAGGTGCAAGGTGAGATTGGATAAACAATTTGATTCTTATGTCTCACCATAAGAAAAAAGCATTCTCTGATCATAAAGATACGCAAATCATGTAATGAATAACCAAAGGGGTCATACAATATCACATGCAATTTTTGTTAGACAAGTTAAAACATACATACCATTTCTCTTTCCAGTAAAAGGAAGAGAAAGAAAATTATAATTGCTTTTGAGAGTCAATCTATGAGATAACATTAGATAATAAACTATAAAAAATTGCACAACAGCATGAGATTTTCATCAGGTCCAAACTGTCTTGGTTTCTCCATATTTGAATATGACACAAAACTTGCTAGAGCTAAAAATCTTGTTAAGCGAGGAGTGAACTTACAACAGGAGCATCTGCCATCGAGTAGCCACAAGGACTAACTAGAAGAACAACACCACAAACATCAGATAAATCGCCAAGGACAATGACAAATTCAACAGAGGAAGCACTGGGGGGAGCTCTCCAAAATGAATCTTGCGCTCCAGAATTCAATGGAGCAAGCAGTGACATGAATGGTGCAGATCCTGCTGCTGTTTCAACCTACACCAGAAGGAGAAGGATCAAATCTACTTTTTTAAGCCCTTCAAATGTTTCAGATTCATATGCTAAGACCAAAGAGAATGATATGTCCCAAAATTCAACTTCATACTTCATTGAAGTAAAAAAAGAATCACATTTGGCTCCTGAACTTGTAATTGATCATATGTATTTAAACTTAAAATGAATCAAACATATATTTGCTTCTAATAGATCAAACTTATTTTAGGAACCAAATGTTTTTCGGCAACAACTTGATAAAGGTCTAAAGTTGAATTTGGTAAAGATCTATGTTTCAAGTTCTTATATCATGAGCTGGTGCTTCCTGTATAAGGAGATGGGTGAGGACGTGGACCATATTCTGCTACATTGCAAATTAGCCACGAGGTTATGGGAGGACATCTTTAGATGGTTTGGCGTCTCTTGGGTAATGCCAAGATCCGTGAAGGAGTTGATGTTCAGCTGGAAGAGTGGAGCTAGGATAAGAAGACACAAGCCTTGGAACGTTACTCCTCTTGCTTTAATGTGGGTTATTTCGAAAGAGAGAAATAGGAGAGCTTTTGAAGGGGTGGAGATGAGCTTTGCTCAATTGAGGAGTAGTCTCCGATCCCTTATTTTCTTTTGGTGCACCCACGTAGTTCCTGTTTGTAAAGAGGATTGGGTGTCTTTTGGAGAGAACCATATGTTGTAGGTTTCTCCTCTTTTTGGTATACCACTTGTATACGGCCAAGTTGTCCTTGTTATTATAAATGAAACTTTTTACTTGATCAAGAGAAAAAGTTCTACTATCATTCAAAAACAAAAAACAAAAATATGCCAAAGAAAATATTTCACTAGATCAAGGATCGGGAGTGAAAGAGAGAGCTCACTGGAAAGTAGAATCAGGAGAGAATTAATCAAAATATTTAATGAAAACACAACCTGTCATCTGTGGCCTTAACATTTCATATTCCAGTATTTGTTATCACTTGCGTACTTTTGCCATGATCTTTCTACTTATTCCCTCAAAAGGAATTTTAAATGGAGCACACCGAAATAACTAACCTCTTAAAATTCTATCTTCTTTCTCATTTCGAGGAAAAGGGGCGGAAGGCTAAGGATCAATGGAGGGGCCCGAATCAGACCACAATAGGATGGTATTTCTAGAGGTTAATTCTCACGATATAAAGACATTACCAAAGTTTTTTTCTACTTCTCAAGAACCAGCCAAAAAATGATAATCATGTAACTCGGCGTTTGGACAATATTTTTAGAGTTAAAAAAAATATTTGAAATTTAAGTTGAAAAGAGTATCTGGAAGTTGAAATTGTGTCTAGGCATGACTTTCACTTGGAAAAAAATTAAGGTTTTGTGGGTGAAAACCATTATTTCATGTGAAATAATCCTCAAACCAGTTTTTCAACTTCAATTTTTTTATTACAACAACATACCTAGTGTAATTTAACAAGTGGAGTCTGGGGAGGGTAGTGTGTACGCAGACCTTACTCCTACCTTGAAGGAACTTCAAATTTTGTATTCAAATTGAAAATAATGGACCAAATACTAGAACAAATATTGATTTGCAAATAATATTTCAAGTTGAAGTTTAAAGAATGAAATACTATTGTTTAAAAACAGCTGATAAGCAGACGTTTGGACAAACATTATTTGCAAAACAATGTATTATAATTTTGACTACTTTTTCGACTTCAACTTGAAGTAGAGAATTTGAAGTTGAAAAACTTGATTGGTAAGTATTTCAAGTGAAATAATAGTTATAGCTCATGATTTCAACTTTCAAGTACTTTTTTCAACTTTAAATACTCTTTTTTCAACTTAAGCTAAATCTTGTCCAAATGGAGATTTTATTGGCATTGTTTACAACATAAATACAGCCTAAATCAACAAAAAATTGTTGGTTAAGTTGATCTTTGCCAACTTGAAAGCCGCCTAGATGGTGTCTCAGGGAACCTTCATCATACAAATCTCCAAATAAATATAAGCTAGATTTTGTAATCTAAGGACCCATCTTATCTTTAATATCATTTAGCACTGACCCCACTAGGAACAAGAAAGTAATTAGCATACAATACATTTTATAAAGTCAAGTGAAGAACCATGATGTGATTTGTACAGTTTCTATTGAAGATTTAGATGTTAACCTTAAGGAGCTAATCCAATAGACTTCTATTTGGAATTCGAAAACAGTCTAATCCCTCCCTTCCGCTTTTTCTTTTTATCACCTATCCAGATCCGCCTAGCAGTCTTAATCCCCGTTACTGACTACATAATTTTTTCTCTGTTCATCCATCCAATACTATCAACTCTTGTTGCCATCTCAGAACAAGCCCAAAATAGCTTAGAGACCTCCATTCTTCCTATGCCAAATTTCAGGAAGAGAATCTGGTTTTCTCATCAGGACAAAGATAGAGAACTGACTTCTTAAACTTAGGAAGTTCGCTCGACAAGAATGGCACAATGTTTGAGCTAAAACCTAGGATTTCCATCAAATCAAGGTGCACCTTAGTTACTGCAAAGTCAGTGCAGATGATACTAGATGGAGAAAATAATTCTTTCAACGGCATTTAGTAATTAAGCAAATTAAATAGCAGCCTTTTGCGTTCAAGAGAATCCAGTTTTACGTCAACCATGATATGTTGTGTCACTCGCATTTGATTTCCACAGATTCATGAAAACATGGAAAAGATCAAATCACTTCTCTTGCATAAAGTTTCAGAAAAACTAAAACAAGAAAAGGTTTTCTAAGAATAAAAATGCTCCAAAATATTACCGGGTGCAAAAAGCTTGCAAAAGGAAACTCAGCAAGTGATTCCTCTCCATTAAATAATTCCGCATACGCAGTTGGAGTGGATTCACAATTCCTCGAAGTAAATCTGATCACATGGTCTACAGCTTTTTGAGCAGCAGTATCTGCACGTGTTTTTCTCCTGTGGCCAACCAAAACCCTGACGTAGTCCAAGATTAAAGCCTCAAGCACAACATCAATGCAGCAGGCTTTGCAAATGACACCATCAAGTGTCATGGAATGATTTGAGGACAAATCAACTGAGTTTGCATAGATTGTTCCCCCCTGGCTGCTCACACCATTGTAGGTAGGAACCTCCTTAGAGTTAAACATAGCAAGTAAAAGAGCTCCTTTCCCTGCACAACAAACTTTACAAACCTTTCTCTCACATTCAGAACACACAAAAGAGGTCTGTGCAGCAGCTGAAGTTGATGATACATAATGCATATTCAGTACAGGCCCATCTTCATAATGAACTTGACATGCCCCACCCAAACATCTTTCGCCGATTCCTGCTATATTCCAGAAATCTATAGCGCTATCATTGGCAATCTCAAGACCAATGGAAGCAGTAATTTTATCCTCAAGAGAAGCCTGTCCAAGCAAAGCAAGGACATTTGCTACCCTACAGAATCCTCCCATACGAGTATTGTCGAGCAGTAGATTTGGATTTATACTGGCAGGGTCAACGCCAATTGACAACAATGCCCTGTCCCTTTCAGCAGCAGAGAGGTTCAGGCGAAAGCGTTCGATTTCAAGTTTCATAGCTGCCATGTAACTTATCTTTCTCTCCTGCATAGTTAAATGGTCACAATACGGGTGTAAATAGATCACGAATCTTCTCCAGCTGGATCAGAGTCGGAGTACTACAAATAAACAAGAACATACAATGGAAGTGCTACTTTTACAAGTATAACAGCCCCAAAGGACTATTAATAACAACAAACTGGAGTTTCATAAAATAAAATAAAAAAACTGGAGTTCCATACACAAATTATTAATAACATAGGATGGATGGTCATGATAATCATCTTTTAAGAAGCACGGATAGGGAAATGATGAAAGAAGTTAAAGTTCCCACATCAGTTATGGGATGGGTATTTGGTCTCCCTATATAGTCTTGGGTAATCCTCCCCTCATGAGCTAGCTTTTGAGGTTGAGTTAGGCTCAAGGTCCATTTTTTAATATGGTCTCAGAGTTTACTCGATTTTGGGCCCTCATTTTCTATTGTCCACACCCCATAAGGGAGTGAGTGTTAAGTCTCGAGTCGGTGAGGATGACGAAAATTGGACTCTTTATATGGTGGTAATACTAACAGTTGAATTAGGCTCAAGCTCCATTTCTTTATCATAGTATCAGAGCATAATCCATCCCAATTCTTGGTTTCCCATGTTGGGTCCCCATATTATATTATATACACTCTAGATGTCTAGTCCTGGGGCGTGTTGAGTCCCGCATCGGTTATTAAAGGGATGGGTGGTCACTTTATATGGTCTTGGAGAGTTGAACGACCCTCCCCTCATGAGCTAGCTTTCGGACTAGAGTTAGGCCCAAAGTCCATTTCTTTAATATTAGAGCCAGGCCCATCCCAAATCACTATTTACCCAATATTGGTGTCCCATCTTATATTGTCAATGCTCCAGATGTCTAGTCCTCGGCGTGCGGAAGTATGTAGAGTTCCCACATCAATTGTGAGATGGGTATTTGGTCTCCTTATATAGTCTTGGGTAATCATCCTCTCATGAGCTAGCTTTGGGGTTGAGTTAAACCTAAGATAAGTACCTTACAGACATTTGGGACCTTTAATCACATTGTAGTTGTGGGACAATCAAACACTCGTCGTGCAAATCTATACTCTTGACAGAATCCTCGAGCGACCACCTTCCAACCCTTGCTTGAATTGTCTGAGCCTTTTATTTTCTTTTAGTTATTTAAGATTTTGCAGTTAAGCTTTTATCTTTTTATGGGTTTTCTTTTCAGTAGCGTTTTGAAAATTTGTTGTTACGTAAATTAGAGTATGTTCGAGTTTCATAATTTTCTAAATTATTGGTAAAAGCCCATTTTTGGGCCTAAGGAGTAGTTCGCATTAAAATAGTCACTTAAATGCTCTCTTTAATTATACACCCTTTGTGTCATTTTATATGACAATATTTCGTATAAGTCCATTTCAAAAAGAATGAACATTTTTATATTTGAAAACAATTTAACTTTAAACTTCTCATATTATCGTTAACAAACAACTTTTACATAAATAATATGCTATGTTTAAGACCACACAAATTTATTGCACATTTATGACCCCAAGTTTCAGAAATCTTCATTTCTTCCTTAAACTACATGTCGAGTGAAACTATGTAATATAAATTGAAATGGAGAGAGCTTTAATTTTTGTTGCTTTGACTCTACAAAAATGTCGCGCACTAGTGTCGTATCCTCTAACAATACATTACTTTTGGATAATCCGCCACGCACCCATTGATATTATTGAAGAGTCTGACCAACATAGGCATTTATTATGGAATATCAGTATTTACTCTAGTGTTCTGTCATTTTGTCCGTTCTAAAGGTTCAAAGATAGGTTCTTTAGTTTTTCCCGTTACAATTCAATAGCTTTTGTTCCACCAGGACACAAGTGAGTGTAAAACATACAATTAGAATCCTTGTGTATATTCTAGAATCTGTGTAAATATAGTAGGTAGCTTAATTTACTCCAATTGTAATTAAGTGTAGTGTGAGTTGGAAACTTCATTGGAGACCTCACTATTGGCGGCGCGTGACAGGTCTTCTTCCAAAGTTTATTTCGAGGTTTTGCTCGCCAAAGGCTGATCTACCTTGTGGTGGTGTTGGTTTTCCACAACACCGACAGAAAAGAATGTTGATGCAAACAACGTTATGGTCATAGGAAGAAGTTGCGCGGTGACTAATTTCTTCTTCCCGGGTCAGTGGTATGTTGTGCAGATGATAGATTTTCTCTAGAAAGCTTTGATACCATGTGAATAAGAAGAGAAATAAGAGATAACTTAGCCTGATTATTCCCTCAAGCCATTAGGGTTTAAATAATTGTGTACATGCCCTAATAAAGGAAAGAAAATCAAACCATAATTACACTATATAATTACAGGGGGACAAATCAAGCTATATACTATACACCATTCTAGAATATTTACGAGATTCTACAAAGTCGGGTTCAAGATCCATTTTTCTTTACATGGTATTAGCGTCAAGCCAATCGCTGATGTTGAGGCAACCTTTGGGTTTAATTAGGTTTAAGGTCCATTTTTT
Organism: Anisodus acutangulus; assembly: GCA_029783415.1. Classification (NCBI taxonomy): domain Eukaryota; kingdom Viridiplantae; phylum Streptophyta; class Magnoliopsida; order Solanales; family Solanaceae; genus Anisodus; species Anisodus acutangulus. Next base: position 15,574,494 of record CM056505.1, read on the forward strand.
AACATAGTACTAGATCCAAACCGGTCCTCTCTTAAATCTTAAAAAAAAAGAGCTAGACCCACTCCTTATTCTTGATTTACCTAATGTTGGCCCCCATGTTACGTCATTCACGCTCCAGATATCCAGCTCTAGACGTGGCACCGGGTATTGAGTATCCACACTGGTTGAGGGAGTAAATTGTTCTGTCTTTATTGGGTTTGGGGAAATCTTCCACCCTATGAGTTACTTCAAGTTAAATTAAGATCGAGGTCCATTTTCTTAACAAGTTCCTATATTCCACCCGTCAACGTAACACATTCCAGTCACACCATCATAATGACGTCAATGCACATAACAAATTGAAGTCATTCACCATCACTATGATGATTAAGACGAAACATAAGATAGTCCAAATTGCTAATACTAAATAAACCATAATTTAACTAAAGATGAAATCCCTCCTTTTCTCTTTTCCACGTGACAACTTGGTCAACTCCTCAAAGAAACTTCTAAGCTCTACATCTTTGACATATTCAAGTACACAAACTCCACATTAGAAGTTCAATTTTTTAAAACACACTTCCTAATATGAAGAACAACCTTTTATTACACCCTTTTCACAAAATGTATCAAATATTCACATGTAAAAAAATTGGGAGAAAGGGAAACCTGAACTTCAGAGATTTACTTTGGAGAATTGGCTCATATTTTATTAATTTTTCTATACAATCATGTAATGATTTATTCGCTAGAAAGAATTTTAGTTTGGACTTCACATTCTTTTCCATTTAGGCAAGGGATGTCATCACTATTCAACAAGCTAAGTAACAACAAGGATTTATAACTACGACAAGGCGTATACATGATTTACATTGGCTAAGATCACCGTCTTTGCATTTATAGCCAATTTCTAGAATAGTTAGGTCATCTTAACATTTCTGCTTCTTTCCTTCTTAGCAATGACCAGTGTAGAACCATATAGCTCAATAGTCTATCAGAAGTAGGGGAGGCAAATGGACCGTTTGGGCTGAAGTTGGGCGAGTCAAGATGGGTTGAACCAATAGATGGGTTGATGCCCCACCCTGCCCAAAGCTTGTTTGGCTATGATGGGCTGGGTCAAGATGGGCTAAATGATGGGTCATAACCCAACTCATCTAATTTGACTCAACTTTTATTATTTCCTTTTAGAGATATCAATAAATTTCTTAACAAACTATCCACAAACAAGTCTTCATAAACATTACATATCATAAAATTTTATAAATTTATCTACTTATACAACCACAAATCTCTTAGGTGTACTACACAACAAATCCCTGCTACAGTTAAGTGGAGTAGTATATAACAAATCCCTTAGGAGTACTATATTCAGTACTACTACGTACTTTGTCTAGCATTTTAAAAAATTTGAACGGTGACTTTCTCTTCTTTAAATTTAGAAGAAGTAAATGAATTTAGCTTGTAATATATAAAAGTTCAATCTGATTTTGAATTTAAACATGAGAAATGCTTTATTGCAAAGGTGAAGACCTAAAACTGAAATAAAGAAAAAATAATGATGGGATTGACAGAGCCTGATATTTCAGGAATGAAATAGTTAATATGAACTCAAATGCAATTACATGCTACTAATTACAATGACTAAAGCTCCAAATTTTGTAATGCCAGCACTTCATTATATAGTTAAGATAAATTAACTTTTTCAAGATTGAAACTTTTTCATTTGAGTGAACTTTGGTTACAAAAGAATCAAATTATTGGGGTTGAAGGTTGGATAGTGATGGGTTGAGTTTGGGTTGCTTCATGGATCGACTTTGGGCTAGCTTTTGTCATGAGTTAAGATGGGTTGTGCCCAAACTTAGCCCATTTGTAATATAGCCCATGCCCAACCCATTAAAACTTGGGCGGGTTGGGCGGATCAAATGGGTTTGGGCTGAATTTGCCACCCTACTCAGAAGCATAAAATTTTTGACTATAATTTATCCTATAGAAAATCGAGTAACAAGAAGATTTAATCGGAAATATCGACTCTTGTGGAGTCCAAAAAAATAAAGTAACAATTCTAAAAGTAATATAAAAATCTATAAAGACACATACCATTTGGGGTCCCACAAGGAGTTTGAAACAATCTAAATAGCGTTGAATGTTATTGTCAGTAGGCCCTTTAGACGTGCTGTTGGAAAAAACGTTAGCTTCTTTTGGTTGTTGGACAAAAGCATCATCCAAGAAGTCAAGCAAGTCATCTCCGCCATGTATGACAGTTTCAGTCACTGGCTGCCTGTTAGAATCTGAAATTTTGCTTTCTCCCGTTAAAAGGTCTACCCATAAGTCAGCAGACGAGTGTGCTTGTGTAGCAGTGGTTAAAGCAGAAGAGAAAGGATTTTCCCCGGACTCAGTCAGAAAAGGGTTAATAACATCATGATGGGTTTCTGCTTGTTCAGAAAATCCAGTGCCAGAGCCTTCATGTTTCAATACGAACCTCCATGGAAGACACACTCCAAGTATCTCAATCTGCATGCGTACAAAAGAGAAATGTACTGAAGAGATTGAAGATAATGTCATGCAACAGCATGGCTCCATAATTGAGAAAAGCCATCTTACTTAGACCATGTAATTGCATGATAATAAAATAATGATGGTTTTATCTAACTGGATAATGTTCTTTCTGCAATGCGTTTCCAAATTTCTTTCTGAGAATTAGATAAACATTGTTTTTCTTTCAATCAGGTAACAAAGATTCCTTTTTTATACTGGTAATCTATACTATTATAAAAGTGGAAGCCCTAAAACTAAAAAATTGATTGACCAAAATACCATTTTAAAAATGTTTATATTTAATAATAATATAATTAAATAAAAAACTGCAAAATAATAATTTACATTGTGTCTTCTCTAAATAGTTGAGTTTGTTCATTTGTAACTAATTTTTAAAGAAACTATTTGGCCGTTAGGAAAGAACTTTTCAAAGGATTAGTTGGTATATTGAGAGGACACAACTCTTTGTTTATTTTATAATAATGGTATTAAATAATACTATTATATATAGTTATTCAATCCAGTTTTTACGGTTGGTGTCATGAACTAATGAATTAGTATTGATTTATGAAGCAATAATTTATTTATTTTCCACAAATTGTACAGAATATAACATGATTAAGCATAAAGGGAGAGAGATTAAAATTAAAATGTCTAATTTTTCCTGTCATATTACGTAGAACAAGTGGGTGACCAGAAATGAATGAAATAGTCAATAAGTACTATCGAGTCAAGTTTAACTGCAAAAGACGTACACATTCAAACTAAAATTGCAAAAGACACATTCAAACTCCTGAAAAAAATGCATCTTCTTGAAATGTAGTCTTTGTGAACTATTAGTTATTTATAAGAAAGTATCAAGAGGGTCTTGATCGTTCTTAATCAGTACTCTAGCACTTGAACAATTACTACATTTTAAGTTCACATAGACCAACCAAATTTGAGAGAAAATGAAGAATATTACATTGAATTAGCATCAATTAAAAAGAGCCATTATAGATATATATAAATTAATACTAAAAATAAGAGGGGAAATTGAGGTGAGATACGCTTCATTACATATTTGTATCTCATAAAATTAAAACATGTAAAGAAAATCACGTGTATCTAATGAAACATTCATAGTTTCACCAAAGTGAACTGGACAATGCCAGAACACACTGCTGATTTGTTGGATTAGAAGAGGGGGAAGTGAGAGTCAAAAGAAATGGAGGCTAATTCCGGCTTGAGACTCAGTGTTGTCAAAGGCGCGCTTAAGCCCTGAAGCGAGGCTCAAAACATGTTGAGCGCTTCGCCTCGCTTTATGTGCGCTTCAGGTCATCATCAAAGCTCTAAGACATACTTTCCTTTGGCAATGAGCCTCTCTTGAAAATGTGACACTAGATAATTGATATTGCACTTTATCACATTGTTTTTACAATTTCTTTGTCCATACATTTGGTATTCATGCTTATTATTGTCTTCAACGGAGCCTTGGAGTAACTGGTAAAGTTGTTGACATGTGACCAGGAGGTCATGGGTTCAAGCCGTGGAAACAACATCTGGCAGAACTGCAAGGTAAGACTACGTACAACAGACCCTTGTGGTCCGGCCCTTCCCCGGATCCCGCGCATAGCGAGAGCTTAGTGCTTAAAGCCCCAGCTGACTTTAGAGATTTATTGCGCTTTTCGCTTTTGATAATAATGGCTTGAGTATGGTGGACAGTTTGGAAAAAAAGAAATGGGAGATGTTTCGAAGATAAGTTCAATTCCATTCAGAAAGTGAAGTGGAATTGTATTGTATCTTTCTACTTTTGGTGTAAAGAACATTGTATAGAAGATGTAGAGGAGATTTTTCAGTTCTTAGGATCCTTGTAATCTATTGTTTTCTGTTTTCTTCCTTTCTATTGTCTCCTTTTGGTGGTCCCAGCATTCCCCTAAATGTTGAGGAATACAACAGTACCAATTTCAAAAAAAATCTAATGAAACATTGATTGTTCATCTTTATAGGTTGACTATAACCCTGACAAACAAGTCACCATGCCACATTGATTATTTACTCAAAGCTTTGTTTTAATAATATTGATATTATTTTACAAAATGAGGTACAACATGACTCGATATTCACGTGCAGTGCCAAGAAACTCGTTAGTAACAAAAGTTTGTACAGAAGTTCTTCCCAAAAGAAGATATACAGAGTTTTTCGTATTTAAATAAAGGGATGGTGAAAAGTTACTTGCCTATCATTCTGCTTTTAGGAATTTAGGTATGTCGCAATTTTCTTCTACGCACATCCAGTTCCCTTTTAAACATTTCTCATTGAAAAGAACATATATCAATGAACAAGTAAAACAGCACAATGTACACTGATAACTCCCACTCCCGCGCTCATGAGCTGAGACTTTCCAACATCTTTCACGCGCTTGAGGAACCTTAAGAGAGTCATCCAAGATGATTTGATGAAGGTCCACAACATGCTTAAGTGGTTATTTACAAGGAAAAGACCAAGACTTAGCTCATTCTAATTAAGTTGTAGTCTAAGGATATTTTTGGTAATTCTAATGTCTTATGTAACCCTTAGGATAAATTGTTGTTATTAGGGTTTTAGTACACAAGTTATTGTTGAATTTGGATGATTACTCCTTGGAGCACTGGGGAAGAACCCTTGTATCTCTTCTTTGAACCTCTCTTGGATTCTCCCAAGTAAGGATTTCCATGTATGAGTTCAATTGTCTTCTTTGATTTAATCTAGTAATTGAATGTTAATTTAATTATTAGATTATTGTTTCATTCTTCAATTTATCCCTATTTCTACCTCTTCCCCCTAATTTTCTATGTAGTTCTTGTATGTTTACTTGAATTCCTTGCTTCATTGAATTTGGTTGTTATCATTCTGCTTTTAGGAATTGAGGTACGTCCCAATTGTCTTCTATGAATATCCAGTTCCCTTTTAAGCATTTCTCATTGAAAAAGAACACATATCAATGAATAAGTAAAACAACACACTGTACATGATCGCCTTCAACATGTACAAAACATGGGGAAAAGTAGAAATAAACTTATGATAGTAGATGATAAACAAATACACACAAGGCAAATATATATTTGTGCATTAATAGAAAACGAAAGGACAGCATACAAATGTTGAACTTCATTTAGAAGCAGTTATAAGGTACTTAAGTAATTCTACCGTATCCAAAGAGGTACTTAAGTAATTCTACCGTATCCAAAGAGGTACTTAAGTAATTCTAAGAATAGCTCATAGTGGATCAAAGTAGTGAAGAAAAGTTTCACCTTATACAGCTATTGGCAAGTCTAGAATACCTCCATAAAATAAAATCAAATTACTATTACAGTCACAGACACCTTAGGCTTCCCAAAGAAAAAATGAATACGTTCAAAAGCAGTATCCTCAGATCTTAGAGATGCTTTTCAAACAAAAATCAATCAAACTGACAGAGAAAAAAGTAAATCAACACCCCCTTCACTATATTTAGGAAATTAAAGACAAAAGTAACAAGCATCAAAAGAATGTAGTCCAGAAAATTTGTATGTCTTGTTTTTCATACATCTCGTATGCAGCGTATATACCTTCTATCAAGTGGTTCATTTTCTTTAATTGGTTTGTGTCTACGACTTTGTTTCTAATCTACTCCACTTTATGCACTAGTACACACTTCTTTAAAATCTATATAATTATGTGACAACATTACACATCCAAGGACACTTGGTGGGCTTCACTTAGTCATGCACCACTATTAAAATTAGGTTAGTCATCAGACTTGGAACATGTCTTCTTTGCCATATGCAGAGAAATTTAGTCAAAACTTTCACACGAGACTATGTTAAAGGGTGTAAAAATCTATAAAAATTTAGAAAGAAAGGATGCCTAAAACATAAAATTATCTTGTTTCTTTGTACCTCACCGAGGGTTATAGGGCCTCCACCATCCGCAGCAGGATAAAACGTGAGTGCAACAACACGAGTAAGAAAATCCACTTCTCCTTCAAGTTCCTCAAAATCATACAATAATGGAAGGGTGGATGTATCATGGGCATGAAGGCGCGCACCTGCACCAGTGATAGCCATGTCCTCTGCGCTAATCGGTCCCGACAATGGTATCAAAATATTTGTCCCATTTGCACACTGTGGTATAGAAGCTCCCTGTGAATAAATTCATGTCAAAATTGTGAACTTTTGACAGTAACCCCAGACATAGAGGCACATGAAAACTTTTAAAATTATTTAATTTTCTATGAAAGGTTTCCGTTTTCAGATATTTGGTGGGATCATAGCCTGTAGGAATACAAAGAATAATAATATTCTCCGTCAGGAAAAACGAGGTATATATGCATGTTGTTTTCCCAGTAACAGATGGAAAACGCAAATCCTATCGGCCTATCCTACAGACACACCTTTAGCCATCATCAGAATCTAAAAGGCAAGACACAAAACACTTATCACTGTTGAGAGAGAAAGTGCCTATTAAGCAAATTCATAAGCATCACGTAGATTTGAATTTTCTGAATAGCAAAGAAGCAAGCAACAACCAGGTACAGGCAAAATAGTTTCACAATAGAAATGTAACAGACCTCCACAACAAGTTTAAGTCCATCCAGATAACGCCCTGTCCTGACATCAACTGTTGATGGGAACGTTGAACCATCAGAACCATGTGCAACAGTGAGAAGTAGCTGACAAACATGACAAGGCTCGCCAAGGTAAATAAAAAGTTCAACTACATCAGTAGCCTGTGGGGTAACCTGTAAGAAGATGTGTACACAACTGAGACAAGGTGCACAATGCTGCGGGATATAAATGAACCTACCGTAGATGAAACAGCAGGGGATTTTATACTGTAGAAGATTCTTTTATCAAATAAAATGCCGAAACCATAATGTAGGTACCCATGTCATTGCTTTTCTTTTAAAACTAAGAAGACTTGCTCCACCATCAGAAATTGGAAACATGTTCACAATTGGCTTTAGAAAGCATCCAGTGGGACGGGAAGTGACCTGTCAAAATCAGCATAAACTGTGATAAAGCCTCTATGTAGTGGTAAGCAACGCTGACAGAATAAGTTTCAAATAACTTTCACGAAAAAATAGTTAGCCTCACTCCAAATATATAACCTCAACTTCAAAAAATTGACGACACTCTCTCTGATTATTACAACAACATACCGAGTGTAATCCCACAAGTGGGGTCGGAGGATATGGGGATTTTTAGGCTTATGCCGTTTTATCATTCAGTTTAAAGATAATTAAACTGGAAAATAATTTCTCTTTACAAGGAAAAAGCTTCAGCAAAAGTTTCAGGATGTTTTTGAAGCCAGGCAGTACTGAAACCAGTCTAGATAGTCCAGTATATTATTATAATACATATAGGTCATTTTAGTTTATAAGTTATTACATTTTTCCATATGTGGTGTCCTTTTTGTCTTTGTAGAATCATAATCATATATACACCTCGTAAATTAGGAATCTGGAAAATAGTGTCTTAACATCCTGAATCCCTTCGGAGTCGATTGATGCAACCTATCGTTCAATAGTTTTGGGAGTTGTCCCTTCCATTGCCTGTTTCAATATTATGCCTTTCTTACCACATCTATATTAAATATTTTTAAATATATAAAAGTAGTTTTATATATAAGATAGAGCCAGAAAGGTGATACATGGACAAAAGGCATTGCAAGAAGAAGAATCAAGAGCCTGGCATGAGCGGAATATAAGAATCAAGAGCAGTAAAAGGAAAAAAAGCAACAAAAGAAGTCTGCATAATCTGCCCGCAAAAAACATAGGAACAGACCATGAAAGAATGAAAGATCCTAGTTGTTATGAACCAATAAGAAACCAAAACAAAAGGATTCTACCCTGGTGTGGGGAATCTTCAGAATCCCTGCCGCCCCGTGTCGACACGACATGGGTGTGGGATCCATACCGGATTTGGTTGACTTACCTTGGTACTTTGACCACATTCTATGACCGAGAAATATAGATTGATTGGGTATTTGGTTTACTTTTTGGGTTTATGCCATTATATATATAGTTGTATAAAGTATGAGAATGTTTTTCTATTACGAGAGATAAGAATAAAATATTGGTGCTTATAAAGAAAGAAGTTTATTAGTTTTAGTTCAATAACTTTAACTAATCAAAATATATACTATATATGTCGTTAATATACATTAATTGGCCATATCCCAACACCCCTATCCGCATTCGGATCCATACCCCTGAATCCTAAAATTTATATGATGAAGAATCCGACTTCTAGATACGGATCTAATACCCGCACCCGAATCCAAGCAACACAGATTCTACCCAATAAACACTCTTCAGTCATGTACTTGTCCAGGATTGAGCTTTATCAAGCTATAAACACCAAATATCCAATACAGTAGCTAGAACCTCGTTCTCCACTAAAAGTTGGGATGAAAAGATGAAAGGTGTGACGAAGCAACATAGATTACAAACAGTTAGGAATTTTTTTTTAGGTGCTGTCCGGAAGTAAATGGGAAAGGAAGGAAAAAGTGAAGAGATATGCAGCTTCCCAAGTTAACTTTAAACCCTCTGACACTAGAAATAAGTTTCCTTCATCTCCAGTCACCCATTAGAAACTGCAGGGAAATATAAATGTTTCATCAAACGGGATCATCTCCTCCCACTGAACCAGACAGATTTCTCCAAAGCAATAGGTGGAGTAAGTTGTCTTCCTTTTCACCTTCTCTTCCTTTCCCATTCCCAAGAATATCCAAATAAAGCAGACACTTTGGAGGAAATTATAGAAGTTCAACATGATTTGAACAAGTTGAGGTTCATGCTTATGGATTACGAAGAGTGTAGGGAAGGAAAACCATTATAGTAATGTATGCATAGAGTTGGCCTCGGGGACAGGAACGGGGGAGGCGTCTTACTCTTGGAGTTCGCTAAAGCTTTTGGGATGGTGATATCCAATTCGAGGTTCATGAAGGAGGAGGAGCACTTGGTGACTTTCCGTAGCTCAGTGGCTAAGACTCAGATAGACTTTTTGCTCCTTAGAAAGGTTGACAACTGTCTTTGTAAAGACTGCAAGGTTATTCTGAGTGAGTATCTTACAACCCGACATAAGCTTTTGATGATGGATTTGGAGATCAAGATGGAGAAGAAAAGGAGGGTTGTGGATGACAGGTTAAGAATCAAATGGGGGAGTTTGACCATGGCTAGTGCAAAGGAGATGGGGGAGAGGTTGATGGCCAAAGGGGCTTGGGGAGTAGTGGGGATGCGACTGGTATGTGGGACAGGACGGCCAATTGCATTAGGAAGGTAGCTAGAGAAGTGTTAGGGGTCTCGCGGAGTGACTGGTGGTGGAATGGTAAAGATCAAGAGAAGGTGGAAGCAAAGAAAGCGGCGTATGCGAAATTGGTAGTAAGCAAGAATGAGGTGGAGAAGTGGACGAATAGGAAATTGTATAAGATGACGAGGAAGGAGGCAAAGCTAGCGGTTAAGGCGGCGAAAACAACGGATTTTGAACGCCTGTATGTGGAATTAGAGGGAAAAAGCGGGGATAAGAAATTGTACAGCCTAGCCAAGGCGAGCGAGAGGAGGGCCCGTGACTTGGATTACATGAGGTGCATCAGGGACAAAACGGCAAAATACGGGTGGAGGACGCGCATATTAGACGAAGGTGACAGTCTTACTTTCATAAACTCTTGAACCAAAAAGGAGATAAAGACATTGTGTTGGGAGATCTGGAGCAATCTGGAAGGTACCGGAATTTTGAATATTGTAGAAGCATTAAGGTTAAGGAGGTTAAAGGGGGTTGTTCGCAGGATGCGCAGGGGAAGAGCGACCGGGCCTGATGAGATCCCAGTTGAATTTTGAAAGAGCTCAGGCAGGGCAGGTTTGGAGTGGTTGACTGAGTTGTTTAATGTCATCTTTTAAGATAGTGAGAATGCCCGAAGAATGGAGATGGAGTACAATGATTCCTTCGTACAAGAACAAATGTAACATCCAGAGTTGCAACAACTATAAGGATATCAAGCTGCTAAGCCACTATGAAAGTTTAGGAAAAGGTCGTGGAGATGAGAGTGAGAAGAGGCGTGTCTATTTCCGAGAACCAGTTTGGATTCATGCGGGGCATTCGACTACAGAAATCATTCATCTTATTAGGAGGTTGGTTGAGCAGTATAGGGAGAGGAAGAGACTTACATATGTTTTTCATCGACCTCGAGAAGGCATACGAAAAAGTTCATAGAGAGGTTCTATGGAAATGTTTGGAGGTTAGAGGTGTACTTGTGGCGTACACTAGGGTGATCAAAGATATGTATGATGGAGCCAAGACTAGGGTACGGACAGTAGGAGGAGATTCGGAGCACTTTCCAGTAATGATGGGGCTGCACCAAGGATAAGCTCTTAGCCCTTTCTTATTTGTCTTGGTGATGGATGGACTGACGCGCCAAATTCAAGAGGAGGTGTCATGGTGTATGTTATTCGCAGACGACATAGTCCTGATTGATGAGACTCACAGCGGAGTGAACGCTAAACTGGAGGTTTGGAGACAGACTCTGGAACCTAAAGGGTTCAGGCTGAGTAGGACCAAGACAGAATACTTGGAGTGCAAATTCAGTAACGGAGCGACCATGAAACAGGCGTGGAGGTGAGGCTTGGTACTCAGGTCATTCCAAAGAAAGAAAGCTTCAAGTATCTCGGATCTATTATCAAGGAAATAGAGAGATTGATGATGATGTCACACATCGTATTGGGGCAGGATGGATGAAATGGAGGCTCGCATCTGGAGTATTGTGCAATAAAAATGTGCCACCAAAACATAAAGGCAAGTTCTATAGGGTGATGGTTAGACCGACTATGTTGTATGGGGCGGAGTGTTGGTCAGTCAAGACTTCACACATCCGAAAGATGAAAGTTGCGGAGATGAGGATACTGAGATAAATGTGTGGGCATACAAGGAGGGATTGGATTAAAAATGATGATATCCGGAACAGAGTGAGTGGCATCGGTGGAGGATAAGATGCGGTAAGCGAGGTTGAAATGGTTCGGACATGTACAGAGGAGAGACACAAATGCCCCAGTAATGAGGTGTGAGAGGTTGGCTATGAACGAATTCAAGAGGGATAGAGGTAGGCCGAAGAAGTACTGGGGAGAGATGATTAGACGGTATATAACGCAGGTGCAACTTACTGAGGACCTGACCTTAAATAGGGGGTTGTGGAGGACACGGATTAGGGTAGTAGATAGTTGAGCGTAGTCCTACTTACGCTTACAAACTGGTAGTTGTAGTGTTATTACTGTAGGTCTGCTTAGCCTATCATACTAGTAGGCGCAGTGTTGCTTTATAGTACCCTGTCGTTTGATTTCTACTGCTATGTGTTATTTAGTGTACTTTGTTTATCTTATTTAGCTGCGTTAGTTACTACTTTTTTCAGAATGCGCTATCCTGGCTTATTCGCTTTTGTTACTAGCATTTTCATACTGCTTTAAATAACTTGTCCAGGTCTGACCGTTTCTCATGCTTTGCTTGTGCTTGTGCTTATGTTTTGTCTTGAGCCGAGGGTCGTTCGGAAACAACCGATCTGCCCTCCCCAGACCCCACGTTGTGGGATTTCACTGGGTATGTTGTTGTATACATAGAGAAAGACCTAGGTTGCTAACAAGTATCAAATATTTAAATAAAAAAGCCCCCTCCTCGCTTATATGTTGATCGGGTCAACTAGGATGCATTCAATGGATGTAAAGAATAATCTTAGAAGAAATTGATAATTCAAGAAAGCAATATTTAAAGCAAAAGAAAAGAAAATGAAAGAAACTAGAGTCACATGTAACAAGAGTGTAGGAGAACAATATAAAACATACATATAATGGCTGGATTGGAATTGACGGGAAATGCTTGAAAAGCCTTAATCCAAGAAAAATCTCTAGTTGCTTCTGTCGGGAACTATCTACAACAGCATTCTTATATCTTCTCTGAAGGGTAATTTTCATATTCTGTGCAGCAGAAAACTGTTTAAATTTGCCTGCTTCTTCATTAAATATGCTAAGAATTTGGCTGTGCATAGCTTTGGAGCCAGTATACAGTGTTGCATGGATATCACCAGCAAGCAAAAATAAATCTGCTAATATAGAGACAGGTGATAAGATTGTCGATCTCTTAAACTCATCAAATGTCATGTCAAATCTCTTCCAGGGTTTATCTGGACAGGGATGATTCCAAGTAGTTGTCCTTGTGTTGTGATCAATAAAATATGTTTTCCCAGTTACAGCATCAGTCCGTTTCTCCCAGCCAGGGGGTAATGGAGCTGTGTATCCCCCATTGTTGTTAAATGACTGATGCCCATATGCTAAATCACTGTCAAGTGATATACCTAACCGTCTGCACTGCTCCATAAAAACCTGGAGAGCACCAAAGAAACTAGCAGCATTGGTCCTATCTAAAGAATCGGCACAATTGAAACGTATCACTCCATTTTGATGTGATCTTAAGCAGAATGCTCCATCAATGTCATCGCAATAAATTACTTCACCTTTGCAATCTTTGATGCGCTGAAGAGAAGGCAGATAATCCCCTTCAGTGATGCTAATAGCAACTGTGGGTGCTTTGAGAAGGTACCAAAGTCCTTCAATTGTTTGTTGTTCTCCTTTCAACTTCACACTGGCATGCCAATCATAGTTTATTAAATGAACCCGAGTATAAGGTAGTTTTTCAATTGATCTAATATAATTCAAAGATTCCTCAAAATGCTGAACCAAAATCGATTCTGATTTGCCTTCACCATTCCTAAGCAAGTTGACACATATAATTGGAACAAAAGCACTCTTTCGCTGATTCCCACTAGCAGCTATATCTAGGTTTCGTGCATCATATCTTTTAGTTAACCTTTGATAATATTGAGCACTTCCTTTATAAGGGTCACGATTCGAGACATAGATTTCTGCTTCTGCAGCAGTCAACTTCAACTCCGCACCCCACCACATAGGAATAGTGCCTCTTCTCCAGATGTACGTATTGAAAGGAACACTTTGAGCAGCCCTTTTGGGAACCCATACAAGTTGCTCACATTCAACTTCATTTCCTGTCGATCAATCAGTAGCAAAATTAATATAAAGGGATCATAATTACAATTATGTGCCTCATTTATAGACTCGGAATAGATTATAAATTGACAGATATCTTTAAGTAAACATATCCCACAGATTCTTTTTCTTGCAAAAGCATATGTCCAGCATATCACACAAAATTAAACTATCTAAACATTATTAGGTTTTATTAAATATTTAAACTATCAATGGAATATATATATATATATAAACCACACACATGTATATGTCAGGACAGATATCAGAACATACATTGCTGGAAAATTGAAATTAAATTAGGTATAGAACTGATACCACCATTCTATGCAGAGAACAGACAGTATACACTAAAGACATATAGGGATCCCTGGCCCATTCAATCAATAATAGTATGAGCACAGAAATGCTCAAGAAAGAAAAGAGAGACAACTACTTTGCACCAGATATAGGTTTTTTGAAAAATATGTACTATCGCTAACCAAAGCATGCAGAGTCCTGCAGAACTATGTCAAACAAACGGTAATGGAAGAATAAATGAACAAATGCAGAACTATTATAAAGGAATATTCTTAACCATATCCATAAGAGCAAAATCAACAAGGAACCACAGAAAATAATAACCCCGTCTCCTTTTTCGACAAGTGATATAACCCGGTTCCCAAAGGCCAACAAAAGGAAAAAGAAAAAATCAAATTCAAGATGTACAAGGTAATTTTATGCTACCTGTACTATAGCAAGAATTCAAGCCCCTTGCTAGATACCGAGTCCCAGGGTGGAGTCTACTACGTCGAGCAGTGAGGGCAACCACCCCTTCTTGCTGACCTAAGCTTCCAAAACTTCGGCATTCTGCAAAGCCCTATGGATTATCATCGTCCCAATGAGAATTCATATATCACATTCAACATAATGGTTCATAACAATAAGAGTTTTGACCCTATTTATCAAAAAAATTGCAAATTACACCTAGAGGTACAGGTTTTTTCTTTTTCTTTTTTTTGTGTTGGGGGGGGGGGGGGGGGTACAGACGGGAGATGACAGATAGTTACAACTTCAGTTTCTGATTCAGATACAGCCAGCAATAGGTAGTATTAGAAGAACAAAGGCATGGAATACACTGGAGCAAGAAAACAACCCAGACAGTAACCAATCAAATATCAAACCATAGTAGTAACGAAGTTCGACCTCCAACTTAACCAACAATCTAATGGTTCATTCTTTAGTTTTTCGAGAGTTATCAGAAATTTTTGGAAGTCCTAAAAGAAGTCCACATGTTAAAATATGAAGTGGAATGATCATGCCTTCATTTTACTAGCATTTTAAGTTAAATGCAGAAGAAGAGGGAAGGCGGTTGATAAGACTTCTCAAATAAACACTCAAAACAACCAAAATAAAAGATCAAAAAACAAATAAGTCATCTGATTCTATTTGAAACAGCGACCATTTACAAAGGACCAACATCATCGCCATGAGGAGTCTACCCATGAAAGGAATCGATGATTCTATTTAAGCAAAAAAGAATGAATTTGACACATGGTTCCATAATTTTATGTCTGCAACTTCTCAAAGGCTGGCACAGAGCATATAACTTACTGAACCAACTGCAGCATATCCTATTTTTTTAAAGCTCAGGTGGATCTGGAGGAGACCTTTTCCTTAATAATAGAACCGAGAGTGCAAACATTACAATTTCACTTCAACTGCTTCGGTTTCAGATTGCTGGAATACTACTAACTAGTATCTTGATTTTCGTAGAAACTGCTTTGATTGGGAAATTCCTAGGATGCCCTTGCTTTTAGATGATTTTGAGAAGGTGCTCCTAGAAGAAAGGGTACCAAATACTTCCATATGTATAAGGCAGATAGATGGAGTTTTCTCAGTGAACTCTTGCAATAAAATTCTGGCATTTATGGAAGTTGAAAGCTCCTTACAAAGTCAGTTATTTTATGTGGATAGCGTCGCACGATGCATGCCTTACCCAAGGCAACCTTAAGAGAAGAAGTGTGGCAGCCATCTATCTTTCCACTGCACAGTAGCAAGACAGATCTGGTCGTTGTTTTTTAATCTTTTCAGAGTCTCTTTTTCCATGCCCTATGCAGTAAAGGATCTTCTAGCCAGCTGGGGCATTAGGGGGATGAGTAAATCAGTGAGGGAAATTTGGAATACTGTGTCAGCATGTGTTGGGTAATATATAAAGATGCTTTGTAAAGAAAATAGGGGCTGTACAGAAGATTAAGTACACTTGCTTTGGCTTTTTGGTGTAACCTACAGGATGTTAAAGCTGGAAAATAGTATGATTGATTTTATAGACTCACTACAGGAGTACGCTTTTGTATAGCTGGAATCTTCTCTTTTTTGTTCTGTACGGAATAATCCTAAAATATTTTTTTCCTTGGCACCAACTTAGTGCCAGATTTCTGTTTTCAATATAACTACTACTTTACCAGTTCAAAAGAAGGAAAAAGAAGGTGTGCAAGCATTACATAAGAAGTGCATAACAAAAAGCTTCCTTCATAGGTGGAAGCAGATGAGAAAATCTACCATGTCAACTACACCTTTTACATCACAAGGTTTATACCAACTGTACAAAAAGTGAAAACATGAGGTTCTTATTGTTTCACAGATCATAAGGCTTTGCTTTGTCTTTCTTTCTTCTTTTTCCTTGCATCATACGCATACAAGTGGAACTCATAGCAAGTGTCAAATGCCAAACAAAAAAAGTACAATATCTAAGGTACCAAGTATGAAGTAAAACCTGCAGAAGAACAACACAATGCTCTGGAAGTCCAATCTTTTTGAAAGGCATTGAAAACCATTTATTCCACACAAATTCATCATCAGGATTCTGCAAGGGCATACGACTTGGAAAAGGTCTAGTAATGTCCCGCGATTCACAGAAATAATGCTTGCCATCAATATCAAGCTCCGTCACTTCTTGAACATTCTTTGTTTCACCTTTGCCCAATGGCTGAGGGTTTTGAAGTGAAATCTTGATCCATTGGGTCTCAGTTACAGTATATACACATCCGCCCCCAGGCAAATTTGGAATGCTGGCAGACAACTTTGTCGCAACAAGAAGTAAACCATAGCTCCCAAGAGAAGCATAGCCTAGCACAGCTCTGGCATGGATTATACTCTTGCACAGCCATTTTGATTCATTCGTCACATAATCTAAGGCTTCATTTTGAGAATTGAAAATATCATATCCTGTCTTTGCATTATAGCGAAGATTCCCAGTTGTGGGATCAACATAGATCACCTGTGTGTCCGTCCTTGAAGACAAACTAACAATAATGTATACTTCACTAGATTCCAGAGTAACAACAACAACAGATGTATCCCGCGGACGTCCAGCTGAAGTTAGTAAAAAACAAAACGAGTGAACAGGCCAGAAAAGTAGGATAATGCACTAAATTCAATTGCACAAAAAAAAAATTAACAGAGAGGATGAGTTATACAGCCAATACAGGTTCACTCTTTTCTAGCAAGCGAAGATGAAAAAAAAGATAGTTTTAGTGCCACTAGCATGGTAACTCATACTAGCTGTGTCCAGCAAACAGACCCAAACAAGAACACTGACACCCACAATTTGTTCTTTCAGATTCAAAGCTTCTCCCATTGGATTCAATCTCCAACAGGTCCTTCTAAGTAGCAAATGAGGTTGAAAAATCAAGATGAACAGAATTGAATATCCCAGTAAAAAGTTCACATGAACATATAGCTTGGTGAACAAAGAAGACTTGCATGCTCAAATAGAAAAAGTACTTTTTTTAATGAAGTGATTTCAATAAAAGGCATCAAGGAGATGCAATTGAAAGACTTATCTCCGGCTGTGAAATAGGCTCTCCCCTAAATCGTGGAGGAGAGAAACTCACCGGAAACGGACCAAATCTAATCAGAAAAGGTGTTCTTTAAAAATTGGCTAATTTCCCAAGAACGAGTTCCCAAGAGAAAAGAGGCTTATTTGGGACAGGTGGAAGCTCACTAAGCATATGTTATACAAAAAAAAGGGATGTAATCTAGAAATATCTTCCTAGTAGACAACACCATTCATCGGACCAGAACTAAGTAATGTAGCCTTTTCCTCAATCATTCAGGATTCCCACATAAAATACACACGAGAACACAATTTCCAATATTTACCACAACAAACAAATAGAAAAATCGCACTGCAGATAAATTCTTAATAGAGTTACCATTTTTTAGCAAAGAATTTCCACGCAACTGACTGAGAAAACAGATAATAGTTTAATGTCCAGAATCAAATTTTGCATCCAGGAAAAAACTAACCACCACTGTAACTTAAAAAATATATGCATGTAGAGAGAAAACAAACAGTAAAAGCAAAAACAAGAATCTTCTTTAAGAATTATAGCTTCAAATCTTACCAGGTGAATCCATGTCGTGATAACTAAATAGTTTAGGTACTCATGAGAATTATAATTTCAAATCTGAAAAGATACATGGAACGAAAAACGTCAGAAGATTACCAAAGAGGAAAAAGAAATGTTTGCCTCATTTCTTTCCTATATATAAAAGGCAGAGTTCATCTAACTCACCTGAATTTACAATATCTTCACTTCATCAAAAAATTGCACCCAAATTCTGAATATGGTTACGGCTTTCAAATCTGCAAAATAAATATCCCAAGTCTGACAGTTTTAACCCATATGTTCCCAAAAGCAGTATTTCATCAATGAATGAAATTGAACTACAGAAACAACATGGCTTATTCACAAACAATATCACCAGAAATTGTGATCTTATCAAATAATAAACCCTCGAACACCTTCAAAAAGCTAGTACTCCCCCGTTTCAATTTGTTTGCCTGATTTTTACTTGGCACAAAATTTAAGAAACTAAAGGACTTTTGAATGTTGTCGTCTTAAACTAAAAATATGTAGAATGTACCAAAATATGCTTTAATCTTGTAGTCTTAGACATGATACGTGGAAAAATTGAATTAAAGAGTTGTCAAAAAAAAGCATTCTTTTTAAAACGGACTAAAAGTGAAAGTAAGACAAACAAATTGAAAGGAGGAAGTATATTTTATGGATCCTTTAAAACACCATAAAAACGTAACAAAGTACTAAGTCCAAATTAAGCTTCGCTAACCAAAACATGAACCTAATCAATATACACTTAATCTACATCGGGTGTTTATATACCTATCAAAGGAACTTAATGTAGCAGTTAACCATGATTAAGTGATAAATTGTGTGTGAAAGACACGTGCCTTACATTAATTAATTTGGTAACAACAGATTTATGACCTAACCTCCCAAAACAACAGATTTTACCATGTAACTAAGGAGACCCCAATATAATATTTTGGAAAGGAAAAAAAAGAAGTAATAATCAATCAAACAAAACAAAACAAAAATTGATGAAGAAAACCCTCAGAGATAAAAGCAAGTAAAAGGAAGGAAATCAATTTATAGATCAAAATATTGTAAGATTGAAGCAAAGATCCAAATCAGATCAGAATAAATTGAAGTATGACAGTGAAATTACAACTCACCGGAATTGGAGTACTATTCTACAAACACATGGTTCAACTTGTCGCATCAAAAAGTTACAAAGAGATGCAGACGAGTTTTTGGGAAGAGAAGCCGTGTGTCGTTTCCCCATTGCAAAAAAAAACAAATAGGATATCAAAATCAAGGGTATAAATGTCAATCTATTTTTATTTATTTACTTTATAAATGGTTTAATATGCACCACCTTAAACTTGCCCAAATTTTTCAATTTAGCACCTCAACTAAGCATCGTTCCTTATGAACCCTGAAATTATCCTCAAGTGTGTCTATTAAACACAATCATATTGACCTGGCATAAATCTAAAAAACAAAAATTAGTCTTGCACGTGAATGTCAAACGCATACTGCGTGAAAAGTTCTACCGATTAAAACAACACACTCCTTTCGTGGACAACTTTCCGTCTAACGTGTATAATTAAAATGAGTGGGCTATTTTAATTGGTAGAATTTTTCATGTAGGATACGCTTGACATTCACACGCAAGGCTAAAAAAATAAAACTACCCAATTTATGTTCTGTCAGTCGAATTATGTTTATTAGACACACTTTAAGATGAGTTCAGGGGTTCAATAGGAACAAGGCTTAGTTGAAATGTCAAAATAAAAAAAATTGGGCAAGTTTAAGGGGCTGCATATGTATTAAGCCTTTATAAATTAACCCATATTATACCATCTATATGATATTTTTAAGGGGAAACTTCATAAATGTACACTTGGCTGACTTACATGCAAATATATAGCCTAAAATTTATAAAAATATAGCCCAAAAACCTTTTATACAATGTTATACACTTATATATAAAAGACAGGTACATTATGTATATAGGTGAATGAAACTGTATAATTTGTAGGTATATACTCTAAAAATATAATAATATAATATTATACACAAAAGTACGCACGTATACACAATTATACACACATATACAATATTATACACTATTATACACCTATTACCCCTGCACTTATTGGTTTCTTCACCGCCGACTCAACCACCTCCGGCGACTTCCTCACCGCCGGCATGACCCGAGATTTCTTACCGGAACTCATCATCGGAGCTCCGTCGTGCAACAACCACAACGTCGCCGCCACTACTCCATCTTCGGATAAATAACCTAGACCAAACTCAACGCCACTGGTCTCATCCCCTTCACCATTCCCCGTCAGCTAAACTTCAATCAACAACTAGTAGACATCAACCTGCGACCAGCCACGCCACCACGCACACCGCCACAATGACCCAAACTCATCATCGGCATTTTGGGATGGTATACAAAGCGACACTCAACCCCGACGTCTCATTCGCCGTAAAAAAGCTCTCCGCTGATGGAAACCCTAACGCGACAGAGAGAGAGAAAGCGAGAGAGCGAGAGAGAGAGAATGGAGGTTGGGTTATGATTGTTACCCTAATTAACATACATCGTAATCAAGTCTATGTTTAATACAATGAGTTAAATATTTAATTAAAAAAATTATTTGTATAATTATAAGTTATGCATTAATAATTCCTACAGTAGTAATTACCTTGTTTCTTAACCAAATGACTCCCCTTCACGTAATCGGTCTTATTTTATATTTAATACTATAATTAATAGTAGAAAATTATGTTTTGAATTTTTCAAACTTGACATCTAACGACCCTCCAGGTTGTTTGAGCTTTTAGGCTTATTTTCCTCAAAATACCTTTCATGTATCTTCATTTTGGTATTTATGACTTGCGGGGATGGGTGGCATGGTTTCCGAGGAAATCGAATGGCTTTCGAACTAAATTAAGTAAATTGAAAGTTCTTAAGTTAAGGAATTTGAGAAGTTTGACCATGTTGAAATTACGTCGGTTCCATGAGGTCCTGAATGCGATTTATGACTTAGTAAAGTCATTGGTTCGGGTCCCAAGGGGTTCCGGTGCGATTTGGATCGTTGGTTGAGAAATTAGTTAAATTAAGGATTTGGAGTTGACCACTGCCAAAATCGAGTCAAGACGACCTCTTTTGGATGTTTTGAGTGCGTCATCAGGTCCGAAACTAATTTTGTGACTGAAATGCATATTTGATTTGTGTCTGAGAGGTCCTGTATGAGTTTCAGGTAATGGATCAAGATTTTGGAAGAAACAAAAAAAAAATCCGGTGCAGGAATCTTGTTCCTTCAGCGCGATCGCGATGGGGTTTCTTGCGTTCGCGAGGGGTATGAAGTCCAGGGATCGCGATCGCAGGCTGGGACTCGCGTTCACGTGGAACAGATAGGGTCTGGGTCGGGTCAGCCTAAGCCATCACAATTGTGATGTTGTCACGCCCCAAACCTGAATGGGACGGACAATACTCTATATGTAATTACTGTGAACCTGTACAGACTATACGACATAACTCAAGTGATAAATGGGAAGGCAAGTAAACCCTGTATACAAACGTGGCCATTGGCCTATGATATGCAACTGACCAAGAACTGATTACAAATGAACCCGCCAATATTGTCTAAGAAACCTCTATGAGTACTCACTACTGAATACTAACACAAGTTTTAGGACAGGGTCCCGAGCTACCCATAACAACTAACATCAAAGCAATCACTAGACCTGACTCAGCTTCAGTAGAATTGGAGCTTACAACTCTTTTGTTAATCATCTGCACTATCTAGCGAACAAGTCTGCCAACCTGTATAACTGAACCTACTATGTGAAGTACACAAATGCAACGCCCCGCCAACAGGGACGTTATTATAGAAAGATTGTACCGAGTACGTAAGGTAGACAAAAAAGCATATACAAGAACTGAAGCTCATATAAAAGACAGATGAAATATAAGTAATCAAATACATTACAAGACTCTTAAACATCCTACTGGAATACGTATTAAGTCTTATAGTATTTAAGTCATTCTGGAAGTTCTTCTAAGTCTTTCTGATGATAGCTTTGGATCGCTATGTGGAATGACATTCTAAGATTGTTCATTGTAACACTTGGGATCATTGTTAATTATATTCCTTACTTACTTCTTTTAGAACATGTGAGCCATACAAGTCTATAGGGAATTCAATATGCAACATCAATGTAGTCATGTACATGTGAATAACCATGGGGGGGGGGACCCCTATGAGTTTCATAGACCGTCCATAGGACTCACCCTTTTCCTGGGCTGAACTATGCATTTCATCATCAGACCGTCCATAGTCAATCTTTATTGTGCACCTATGCATATCATAGTCCGTCCATAGGGCCCACTCTTATCGGAGCTAGACTATGTGTTTCATCAGTAGATTGTCCATACCCAGTCCTTACTATGCAAGTGCACCTATGCGTTCACCAAAAGACCGTCCATAGGGCACATGATACATGTATGTTGTATATAATGCAAGTGACCATGCTCATACATATAACGTAAATCATTAACGTTCTGGAGATCTTTATTCATTAGCTTATATAAGTACTTTACATGATTCTTATAAGTTTGTTTACTTGTGGAACTGGTTCCTTAATGTACATAGAACATATAAACTATTTAGGTGACAGAAACTGACATTCTAACTATACCCAAAGGGTCTTATGCAACCATATGAAGACTTGATTCAATAGACATGAGACTATACAAAAGGAGACAATTGTATACTGAGTTGTAGGCTGTTATTCTCTATTCTGGGACTCTTAGAGGGAACAAACATATGACTTGACTTCATGTCACATGTTACAATAGAAATGTATACACTTACATCGCCTCTATGATGCATATTTAGTACGTTAGAACTTATACATTAACCTCTTTGAACTACCGTACTCTCGGGGAGATTTGTACATATCTATGTCAACATGATTTGTCCTAAAAGGGCGCTCTCCGATCCAATAGAAACAACCTGAATATCATCACTACAATTCACCTTACCTTACGCTCTACATCCCGTAACGATTACTTGGACAATGGCCAAGATGTCATTTACCTTAAGTAACATTCTATAGTCCCATAATGTAACCATAAACTCTCCTTGTACTTTACTTATCTAAAGATTTATAACTCCTCAACTAATCTCCATGGACCATCATACATTCTATCCTAAGTATTATTCATCTTAGATGACGTTATACAAATCTCTTAATCATACTTTGTGAGCTATCAGCATCATTACAATTAAGGGGAAACTCTACTCCCGTCATAGTAACTTGGAACTCGACTCTAAGAGTAGTACGATCGAGTGACAAT
Source organism: Anisodus acutangulus (assembly GCA_029783415.1). Lineage (NCBI taxonomy): Eukaryota > Viridiplantae > Streptophyta > Magnoliopsida > Solanales > Solanaceae > Anisodus > Anisodus acutangulus. Next base: position 15,597,778 of record CM056505.1, read on the forward strand.
TGATTCATAAACATATGACATGTCTCTTATGAGGATTATAGAATATACAATATGAATTCGCTACATTTGTAAGCTCTAGACTTCATACTCACATAAAGGAATCAATTAACACACGTCATGCTGTAATGGTGTGTCAAGGAATAGTCTTACGTACCTTTACTTTCGATCCTTTTTTCGATGATAGTCAAACCATCTTTCCTTAAAAAATAATCTATAAGAAACACAATAACGCTAACATCAAACTTATAAATAAACATAACGACCCAACGACGAGAGATAAACTCGCTTTACGACAATTATACGGCGTTCAGCCCCGCCCTTCTTCCTTATAAGCTCCAATATAACACAACCCATGAACACAACTATACTAGCATGTCCGGAACCTAAACTACTCAAAACAACCCATATTCATCTTATAACAACGTATCTAAAGCCCATACGAGCTTGTATATACAGAGAAGAGGATAAAGCTTACCTTAGATGTCAATGTAACACCTCATACCTTCAGGCTAAGGCTTGACCCATATGATGAAATCATAATGAACCATGATGAGGAGTGTAAGAAGTGTTATAAAAACTAATTATGGTATAAGAAGAGTCTTTGGGCAAAGTATAGTTGGAAGCATGTTTTTAAGCGAGTTTTCACGAAGCCTCACTTCAAGCAAGCATAAAACCATTATACGTTATGAGTTTGAAAAACTGAAAAACATCAAAGTTGTATATATTTGAAATATCATTCCAACGATATATGGTGGAGGCCAAACGGAGCTCTACACAAAAAGTTATACACGTTATATTAAAGAGCTATCAGTGATGCTCGTCCACGGGCTCGCGACGCGAGCAGGTTGACGTCCTAGGGCCATGTTGCATTTTTCTAGGCAGTGATATGAGCTCCATCACATGCATGACTGCGTGCGTGCTCAGGCAGCGCACACTACTGGGCATGCGACGTGTCCTCCTTGACGTGCGACCCTCCAACCATTTTTAAAGTGCGCTTTTCCTATTCTTCACTTGTTCAAACCCTAACACTAAATTTATCTCCTCTCATCATCCTCATAGCTCAAGGTAAGTCATTTCTATATATTCCAAAAACGTTCATTAATGATTATACATAGATTCTAAGCGAAATCTTTTGTCTCTAACATAGGGTTTTCAAGAAAATCCATCTCAAGGTTTAAGGTTGAAGATTTTGGATTTCTCCTTCAAGATTCAAACTTTACTACATGTTTAGGAGAGCTAAAGGTATGTAGAGCTTCTATCTACGTGTGATAATGTTATTGTTCTTCCCCATACCACATTTATCCATAAAATCATGAATTTACATAACTTAGGATTTTATACTTGGTTCATGATAACCCTAACTACATGTATCGTTGTATGTCATGTATATATTACCAATTCATTTATTATATTCATGTATATCATTACGATTGTCATGAACCTGTCCATAATCCATGTATGCTCGTATTATCTTTTCCATGAGCTTTCAAATATCAGCTATGAGCTCATATTGTTCCACTCCATCGATTTTTACATGTTTTCATGTCTCAAGAATTATATACATATACTTATACAGATTTTCATGAAAAACTATGTTATGTATACATGTTATAGACTATATTATGAATCATGTTTTGAAAACCATGGGCGCAAATACAACGTATATTCAAGTTCATATTTTTGGGAGTAACATAGGTTTACCTAGAAGGTTCAGATAACCTAAAACTATGTATGATAGCGTAGGGTAAGGATCCCTCCGCCTAGATTAGGATGATACCTTCAGACTATTTATTGGATCCATTCATGTCATTTTTCATGTCTCATACCCCGATAAGGTATGGGATTGCTTTACTGGTCGAGCCAGGTACCAGACTCCACCTACTTACATGGTGATTTCATGTTGTTAGTTATACTAAGGCTTTCCCACTTAAAAATATTTTGTTCATTATAGCTTGATCATGCAGATCATGATCATGGCAGGTTTCTGTTTCATATTACAGTTTACAGCTTCAGTTACAGTCTACATTTACAGTTTTAGTTTCGTATTACTTCATGTATGTTATAGATTTGGGCTGCCCATTTCACGAGCACCCCACTTACTATTATTTCATTTAGTTGCTTTACATAGGAGTACAATTCAAAAGTACTTATGTCTCTTTTGCCCAGGGCCTGCACTTCACGGTGCAAGTTGAGGATTTACCTCTAAAGTTTGATGAGGATCAATTGGGGCATCCAACTATTTGTGAGATTGAGTTTTCACCATTAAGGGATTTTCAAAAGAATACAGATTTTGTTTCTTACTCCATACCAACCAAAGAAGCCTATTATATAGGACTAATAGTCTATGAAGATTTGGAAGAGAAAGAGAATGAGTTGCTGAAACAAAAGTCTATGATTGAGAGTTTAATATATGATGTAGTTCGAGTAAGAAGTATTTTTCAAAACGATGAATCTTTGCAAGAATGGGTTAATTTCATATATCTCAATTTCATTGAGGTTAATGGCTATAGTTATGTCAAGTATGAAAGCAACAAAATAATCGAGGAGTTCTTAAGAAGATATACTTGGATCTCCAACCTTGATTCAAAGGTACATGAATTTGATTTGGTTAAAGATTTTGATGGCACCAATACTATTTTTTCATGTAAGCACCAAAAAGATATGGAGATGTTCAAGATTCTTGAAGATCAAAAGGAAATAAGTGTTGATCATGGGTTAAACTTTGAAGATTAGTTTAAGATGATATGTTTGAGAAATCATAGTACTAAGTTACTATTAAGAAAGTAGGATTTAGTTCGGCCATATACAACGCTTTCTTCAAACATGTTGAAGCTCTAAGACAAGCTAGAATAATGCACCTTAGAGCCTGGTGTGTCCGGGGATTTGTCCCGGTAAATAGTTAGTTTTCAAACTCATGTTCAGAGGTTTCATAGACTAATCTAGCATGTCATGTCAGTTTTTCAGACTTATTACATTTTCAGATTTTTTTTCGCAATTATATTTTTAGACTATAATTACAGTATTTAGTTTTAAATTATTATTTCATGATTTTGATGCCCATGTTGATTCAGCAAGTCATGTAGTTCGCTCGGTCACATGCAGTCAAGAACCGAGTGCCGTGTTACGCCAGGCCATGGTTCGGGCCATAACAGTCAAGAACCAGCCCTCCTTACACCTTACTTCATTATGGCGTAACCTTCAATTTGCTACAACCTGAAGAACAATCGGTGTTTAATTGCGTAATCGACGTGAGCATAACCTTTACGTTGTTTTTATTTTTCTTTCGGCAACGTGATATAGTATATATGTATATGTACATGCCGTTGATACTCACCCTAAAATAGAAGTTGCTACCCCCATTAAATCACATAGCTGTTGCATATGTATATATGATATTATTTTCCAGGAGAAGTGGCTATATTTCTTCCTATCCGTAATAAAAAGTTGCTGCCATTTCCTTCTTTAAATTCCACTTCAACCAAAATGATATTTCCTTAACTTATCCTTTCTTAATAGTGTCACGACTCAAATCAGAGTGTCATGAAAGGCACCCGGACCTTGCTTGCCGAGTACCACTGATCATGTATTTAGCATATCACCATAACTTCTCATGGCCCACAAAGGCCGCCACGAGATACCTGTTGACATATGAAAATAGTAAACTGGAAAAGAGTTACGTAAAATCCTAGAACTAGAAGGACCCAACCTATATACATATACATCAAGGCCGACAGGGCCATACACGATTACTATACACATGACAACTGTCTACAAGCCTCTAAAGAGTATGTAACATCATAAGGTCGGGACAGAGCCCCGCCATTCCCCTATGCATATCCAAAATATCGTACCACGACTAGATTGCAACTCTGAAACCAGTAGAGTGCTCCAATATCAGCTGAACCAGCAACCTATAAGTGCGGACCGTCACCCTGAGCCTGCGGGCATGAAACGCAGCGTCCCTCGACAAAATGGACGTCATTACGACTGATGTACCGAGTATGTCAGGCATGAAGAATAGCATAATAGAGACCTAAAAGTAATACGAGACAAGAAACAACTAACCAGTAGAGAATGCCTCTGAGGGCCATAATATGCCTAAGTACCATGCACAATGCAATTGCGGTCATACATATACTTATGCGTATACAACACCATCAAGCCTCTGTGGGCATCCCATCATATCATATCGGCCTCTGTGAGCATAATCATCATCGTGTATATATGTACTAGCTGCAGGTGGTGTGCCTATATAACGCCTTCCCTTTTCCCATCCCTATACATATATAATGCATACATATAGTAGAGTATATAACTCTTTTGAGGGCATGGTATGTACATGAATATAATGCATGACTGATAATAAGACACTCTGAGCTTATCGGAGTGACGTAATGCCGCTTCACCTCCGATTAACATTATGAATACTAACATCTTTTCCATATACCTCAATAAGGATTTAGGAACATATTTAGACATGCTTTGAAAATATGATTGAATAACATGAACATCCTTAACTACTAAGAGTAGAATCATTTATGGAACATTATTACGTTTACGTTTCGTACTTAGAACATGCCAAAAGAAAGAAGGATTTTCCTTAACATACCTTTAATTCTGATCTTTTGTCGATGATGTGAAACCAACCCTTCTTATGAGCTAAATTTAGAAGTCAAGAACCCGTTCTCCTTCCACCTTACTTTACTACAAAGTAACCTTCGATTTGCTATAATTCGAAGAACAATCAGTGTTGAATTACGTAATTGACACTGGCAAAACCTCGACGTCATTTTCAATTTTTGCTTCTGCGTAGACAACTAATCCTTTGAGTAGAATCACATTGTTTTCCCTTTTGAAGGGAATATTAAGTTGCTACCACAACATTCTTGAGTAAAATAAATCTCGTGAATGTTGTTTCATATAAGCCAAATACCCCTTTTGAATTTTATCAAATATTCTTTCTAAAAAAAATAGAATTAAAATCTCATAGAATACCTTTGTTGCCCATATCCATGGTATATCAATTTTATTACACAAGATAGTATATGTAACACTTTTCATTATGAACCTATGGGGTCCACCCTCCTTTTGCCATTACTTTAGAATAAAAATCTTGTACTATATGTGTCACTAGTAGATGAATATATGAGTGAATAGTCAGTTGGTTTTATTCTAGCATGGTGGCACATGGAAATGCACTAAACATCATAAAACTTATCCTATAATTCCTTTGTCTCCCCAAATTACTTAAATATTAACCACCTTTAACACATTTCATATACTCAATATCATAATTATATGATGTAGCACTAGTCCATAGCCTGTTTTAGCACATATAAAAATTTATTCCCAATCATCATTGTTACACTTATTAAGTCCTAAATTATTTCGGGGCCGCATCCTTTTATATACTAAGCTCTTTATTTGCATACGCGAATATAACATAAATCCTCCAAGGCTCGGGTCTACTTGCATACGTCTCGCTTTTTAAAACATCACCCAAAAGTACGGGGTATTACATCATTTCCCCCTTAGAAACATTCTTCCTCGAATGTTGGGGTGACATCTCTAATCCCCGTCACGTAGCCAGAAACACAACCACCGTTTCACGGGGCCATATAATATAACATATATCATTATACCAGGCCTCACGTGGTCACCAAGCAGTAATTATAATAAGATGAAATAGAACTCACCTTATGCTTCTCTCGGAACCTCGGCGTTGGTCTGAAACAGGTAGGGATATTTGTGTTCTATCTCCTCTTCCGCCTCCCACATCATTTCTTATACATTCTTATCCCGCCACCGAACTTTCACATAGGCTACTTCTTTAGTCCTCAACTTGCGGATTTGATGATCTAAGATAGCAATATGAACCTCTTCATATGATAAGTCCTCTGTAACCTTCACATCATCAATCAGTACAATTTGGGAAGGATCCCCAACGCATGCTCTCAACATGGAAACATGAAAAACTGGATGGAAAAACTCCAACTCAGGAGGCAAGTCCAATTCGTAAGCTACTTGGCTGATTCGTCGAGTTATGCGATATGGCCTACTGTACCTTGGATTAAGTTTTCCTTTTTTCCTAAATCTCATTACACCCGTCATAGGAGAAAACTTTAAGAAGATCCAATTATCCACTTGGAACTCTAAGTCTCGCTGTTGCACATCTGAATACGACTTCTGACGACTATGAGCAGTTAACAGTCGTTCTTGGATAAGTTTCACATTCTCTATAGCTTGGTGCACTATGTCAGGCCCAGATAATTCTGATTCGCCTACTTCGAACCATCCGATAGAAGATCTATATTTCCATCCATACAAAGCTTCATATGGAGCCATCTTGATACTATCATGATAACTTCTATTGTACACAAATTCAATAAGAAATAGATGATCATCCCAACTTCCCTTGAAGTCCAATACGCAAGCTCGTAGCGTGTCCTTGAGCATTTGAACCGTACGCTCGTCCTGCCCGTCTGTCTGAGGGTGGAAAGTTGTGCTAATATTAACTTGAGTGCCCAAACCCTTTTGAAATTATCTCCAAAAATTAGCTATGAGATGCGCACCTCGGTCAGATACAATAGAAATAGGCATATCATGAAGGCGAACAATCTCTTTAACGTACAACTGTGTGTAGTCCTCGGCTGTGTAGGTAGTCAGTCTACCAACAGTCACCCAAATGGAATTAAACTTATAATAAGAGCGAGGTAAACCGGTAAGGAAATCCGTATTAATCATTTCCCATTTCCATATCAGGATCTCAATGTTCTGAGTCAAATCATCGGGCTTTTGGTGCTCCGCTTTTACTTGCAGACAATTAGGACACCGAGCTACAAACTCTGCAATGTTCCTCTTTATGTCGTCCCACCAATACATACCTTTGAGATCATAATACATCTTAGTAGATCCAGGGTGAATGGAATATCGTGAGCAATGGACCTCCGTCATAATCTTGTCTCACAATCCTGCTACATTGGGAATACACAAATTGACCTTCCACTTGGGGGTCCCTCTCTTATTATACTCGAAGGTTGTGGTTCTCTTTTGTTAGATATCCTTCCCGACCTTCCCTAAAAATGGGACCTTCATCAGGACGTTCTTTTTCTTCCAGTATATGGGATGACCCTGTTGTATTGTGAGTCCTAGGGCTATCACTATCTGAATCCTCCAATTGGACTCCCACTTAGCTAACTGATTCATTCCATCAGCTCAACTTCTCTCCTTAGTCCTTACATTAGTCATGCCGCTTGTGGGTGAATAATTCTATTATTAACATAGCTTTGTTTACTAACTGTTGTGCTGAAAACTCTCATATTTGTAGTATCTCAACCATGTACACTTTATGGACAATGTTATCGAATCTGAAGTGCGCATATCATCATAGTTAACTCTCATTCATGGTCTGAAAGGAATCCTTTTTTTTCCCGTACTTTCTCACTACTCATAATTATAAACAACTTCCTTTCTTTACTTCTTTTGACAATTGTTCACTCATTTTCTCACTCGTCATACTCTTCTTAATTCTAAAATATTCTGATATACATATGTAATCTCAAATATTGCTCCTGATTCCAATCCTTGGCATTACTACCCCTTAAAAGATGAGTTGTTAACTTATTTCCTCATTCAGTACGTAGAAGGTTCTGAAGAATTTGCATTACATGACGTTGGCCTACTATATCCAAACTTGGTCATCATACTTAGATTCGAATTCCTTCACTTTCCTCATGGCCAATTCTTTTTGTCAATGGCGTTTTGGGAAAAGATTTCTTTGATCTCGTTAAGTTGTACACCCATTACTTTATCTATCTCGTAGAACCTTTGGTCAGTTTAATAATGCTCATAGACATCTGTATTTACCTGACATTTTATCGTCATTATATTGTCATTATCTCTTGACATATATCTTTAATGTTTACATTGTGTCCATAGGCGTCATTGACCCCTTTTTCATATGTTTAGGCGCTAATCTCGAGCTTTACTCACTATTACTTCTGTTTACCTACTTTCTAAGAGGTATGATTGCATATGTTGTGGAACCGATGCTTTGTATGTTTAGATTCAATTCACGGTGTTACCTGATTCAATAATTTGTCAAGCTTCTTGTCTTATCATTATTAGATCTCCCATCGACCGAGTGTTGTCTTACCTTTATATTTCCATTTCAAGTTTCCTTGAGGGATCTCTTATCTCAAAGTATTTCTCATACTATCTTCCTGAACCTCAAAGGTTCATCACCTTTAGCCAAAGAGTTCCTTGTTAAACTGATTTTTGTTGACTCAACGGATTTGGACTTTGGGCTTTAGGCTTTAATTTGAATTCGACTAATACTGATTTAAGGACCCAAATGTTGGGCCTGAGTGACATATAAACAAATGGACTGCTGAATTAAAATTGGGTCTAAACACAAGCATTTTGCTTAAATTATAGTCCGGGTTGAGCTCAATAGGATAAATGATTTTGGGACAAATAAAAATTTATCTTGGACTTGAATTAAGTTGAGGATTTTAGAAAGTAGGATATAATGTTAACTATGGTACTATAGCATGCTAAATAATAAAAGGAAAGAAAATCATTTTCTATCTCTTTGATAAAAACCAAGCTTGTTATTTTAAGAGGAACTATACCACTTTTAAAGCTTGAAAAAGATTTTAAATAGAAGGTGGAAGTGTGAAAATAACAAATATAGTGGGACTAAATGTGATGATCTACTCAAATTCGCATTTGAGTGTTATCTCGTGCATATTATTTTTGCCTGAAGATTTTAACTATTTGCTTAAACAAAACCTTGAATTTTTGAATGCATGAAAACTGATAAGTATTTTGCGGATTTTAAACCATAAACAATTTAATCACATTAAAAAGCATGCTATAGAATCTGTAGGTAAACCGTATTCTACAAATCCTTAATACCGGGTGCTAACACATTCCCTAGAGATCACTAGAACGCTTACCTTGATTCTGGTTTAGATAGGATTTTTCAAACTCTTTGAAGAAACCCTTTCACTCCGATTTTCTTAATTTACATATAAATTATGTGGTGACTCTAAAACACATTATCCAATTTAGAGCAGTATCTAAATTATTAGTAGCTCTTTATGTGCTAACCCGTATAAAAAGAGAACCGTAAAAGATGACTATGATGGGGATAAACCTAGATTCTAACCATAAGAGTTCCAATATAACATGTTTTTTGAAAATGATATAAATTATTTATGTGCTTAAATACCGCAATTATAAATGTCATTCATACATTCATCTTCTGCCAAATGGCATGCATACACACTTGCATCTGTGCATAAAGGTGATTATGCGGATTTTGCAGTCGCCCTCTAGTATAAAACTAAAGACATTTCCTTTAAACACGTTGAAGACGGAGTTGGTACGCAGTCGTTCCAATACTCAACAACGGTTCGCCCTAGGCCGTTCGCTCGGGTCCCTGTGTCATTTGCTAAACCACTCTAGTACAACTAGGATAGAGAGAAGCCAAATCCTTTGAATTAGCGCATACTGACTTAGACAGGTTCGGGTATCTCAGACCTACATGGACCTAACAGGTTGACTCCCTTATTTCCTAACAATCTCTGACCCAAAGGCACCGCACCCAACTACTTGCTATGTGGAAAAATTTAGGTGCCTTATATGATGAACCATTGCTCCTTGGGGGGGGAGGGGAAGGGACGGGGGCAACTAACTGTGTTTTGTTTTGTACATGCCTCCCAAATTTGAAATTTGACATAGTTATAGAAGCACCCGAGATGCTGAAAATCTAGTGGTCATGGCTAAGTGCCGCACAACAAAAGGAAGTATAGGACTGTCTAGGACACCTTCCCTCCATTATGACTATGAAATGCAACCCTGACCTCTTAGAAGTCCTTATTGGGTATTGGGACAATGAAAGAGTGGTCTTTAGGTCCTGAGAGTTTGAGATAACCCCTACTTTAAAAGAGATTCGAGACTGCATACACAATGTAGGTATCTATATGAGCCGGAGAAAGAAACCCGGCTGCAACCTTCTAGTACCCCATAAGCCAACTCCCGTCGAGATTCTCAAGATGCTATCCCTAGATAGTGCCAATTGGATATTTGGCCCGACCGTAGCTTTTAGGGATCATCATACCCGGTTTGGATCTACCTAGAGTTATGTAGAGCATTCTGTAGAGTTCCATTCCTTTGCCGCTTGGGAAGCTACACGACCTTTAGCCTTCACCATATGCCTCATAGGAACCATGGTATTTCCCAAAGACCATTACCAAGCCACAGATACCTGGGTCATCTTTTTCGCCCATGCTATCTTTAATGACACAACCACTAACGGGGAAACCAAATACTATGACCTAGTCCCAGTCATCCTGTCCGACATTTACCAAACCTTAGGTCAATGCCAAAGCCTACATGGGTACTTCCAAGGTTGTAACCTCTTAGTCCAGTGGTAAATCATTAAGCACCTTCACAAAATCGATGTTCCATTATATCAAGACCCTACCCGTAGAGAAGAAGACCTTTTAGTCACTTACCCAAATTTTGGGACCCAATCCAAAGAAGGATGGGCTTTCATCTTTTCTAGGCTCTGAGAGGATATCATCCAGTAGAGATTTCCCAACTTCAACTCCGAGACCATATCCGTGAAAGGACAAAAATGCCTTTCCTACCACTTATGGGGATCTGGGGAAACCGACCATATACACCTCTTAGGATCCTATGACAGTTCGGAAGGGAATAGGTAATTCCCCAAATTGGAAATATAGGGAAATATGTGCTTGATTATGAGGAGCAAAATTGAAAAAATTACCGTCATCATCTGAGAGTCGAATGGTCGAGTAAGGTGGGGTCCAGAGACTTTAGCCGATGATCCTCTTCACCCAGGTCATGATGAAGACTATGTTGATTGGTTGAGAGCACATTTGCAAGGTACCCTCACACCGGGTTCCAACCTCTACAAGTCCAAATAGGATCGGGATTCAAAGGCCGAGATCAAAGCTCGCCGCATTCGAAGACAGACGGATGATCGAGATGCTAAATACCAAGAAAAGATACAATATGACCAGACCATCATAGCCAGCTTGACCGAAGAGGTCGACTTCACTAACGAGTGTCTCGATGATTTAGACGCTTATATAAAGGAGACTATGGATGATGCTGCACCGATGACCCCATAGAGAGGAGTCGATGTGTTGGGTAAGTTCTGATTTCTATTCACCTCCGAATCCAGGCCGCCCTCCGAAGGGCCAAGAAAGCTCGAATTGATAGACAACATATTTAGATGCATGTTGGCTCAGCATGGCGAAATAGGGAAGAAAGGACGCGATATTTACTACCTCAACAAGAAGTTCACCACTTGTGAATTGAGGTACACTCTAGTGGAAAAGATGTGTTGTGCGCTAACATGGATAGCGCAAAAGCTGAGACATTACATGTTAGTGTATACTACTAACCTGATATCCAAGATAGATCCCTTGAAGTACATCTTCCGTCAGCCCATGCCTATAGGGAAATTGGCCTAGTGGCAAATGCTTCTGAGCGAGTTCGACCTCAAGTACATAATCTAGAAAATCGTCAAGGGATAGGCATTGGTTGATTTGCTAGCAGAAAGTCCGGTCGATGAAGAGTTCGCACCGTTAAGGACATATTTCCCAGATGAGAAAGTAATGGCAATCGAAGAAGAAGCAGTTGAAGCATACTTAGGATGAAGAATTTTTTCGATGGTGCAATCAACTATAAAGGTTCTAGAATCAGAGCAGTTTTGATTTCAGAAATAGGACAACATTACCGGATAGTAGCCAAGCTCAACTTCCAATGCACAAATAACATGGCTGAATATGAAGCATGCATCTTAGGTCTTTGCATATCCATTGACATGGATATACAGGAACTCCTGGTAATTGGAGACACAGACTTGCTAATTCACTAGGTCCGAGGAGAATGGGCCACCAAGAATGAGAAGATATTGCCATATGTCAACTTGGCACAAAAGTTGTGCGACAGATTCCAAAAGATCGAACTCAGGAACACGTCGAGCGCCTAGAATGAATTTGCCGATGCACTTGCAACTATAACATCCATGATTCATCACCCTGAGAGCAGTCACATTGACCCGCTAGAGATCAGCATCAGGGAAGAACACACCTACAACTCCCATGTGGTAGTAGAACCCAATGACAAACCATGGTATATTGACATAAGCACATATCTAAAAAAATGAGAGTATCCCAAAAACACAATAGTCAATGAGAAAAAGACCATCAAAAGAATGGCCAATGATTTTTTCTTGAACAAGGGAGTACTCTACAGGAGGACGCTCGATATAGGTTTTCTCCGATGTGTCGACGCTGCTGAGGCCACAAAGCTACAGGAAGAGGTACGCACCAGAACTTGTGGACCTCACATGAATAGGTTCATCCTAGGTAAAAAGATCTTAAGGGAAGGCTACTACTGGATGACAATGGAAATCGATTATAGCCGGTTCATGCAAAGATGCCATCAATGCCAAATTCACGGAGATCTGATCAAGATCCCTCCAAATAAACTTAATGTCATGAACTCACCCTGGTTATTTGTAGCTTAGGGCATGGGCGTCATTGGGCCCATAGAGCCAGCAGCCTCTAACGAACATCGCTTCATACTGATCGCTATAGACTATTTCACAAAGTGGGTTGAAGCTACTTAGCACAAATCGGTAATGAAGAAAGTGGTAGCCGACTTTGTGAGCTAAAATATCATATGCCGATTCAGCATTCCAAAGTCAATCATAACAAACAATGGAGCAAATTTGAACAACCATCTGATGAAAGAAAGATGTGAATAATTCCATATCACTCATCAAAATTCGACCACGTATAGGGCACATATGAATAGACTCATAGAGGCAGCAAATAAGAACATCAAGAGAATCTTGAGGAAAATGACCGACAACTATAAGTGTTGGCATGAACAAATGCCCTATGCATTACTAGGATATCGAATGGACACTCAGACCTTAACTAAAGTACCTCCATACTTACTTATATATGGCACCGAGATGGTGATACCAGCTGAGGTAGAGATACCCTCGCTCAAAATTATACAAGAAGTAGAACTAGACAATGTGGAGTGGGTCCGAAAAAGATATGAGCAACTGACTCTGATCGATGAAAAAAGGATAGTTGTCGTATGCCATGGTCATCTATATCAACAAAGAATGGTATGTGCCTTCAACAAACGGGTAAGAGCCCGAATCTTTCAAGTATGACAACTTGTTCTCAGGCGCGTGTTTCCGCACCAAGATGAGTACAAGAGAAAGTTTGCACCCAACTGGCAAGGGCCCTACATAGTGTACAAAGTACTATCAGGAAGAGCTGTCATCCTCGCTGAAATGGATGGACAAGAGTTGCGCAAACCAATCAACTCAGACGCAATCAATAGGTATTACGCGTGAAGACACACTTCTCAAATCTTATAATCATCTTTTACTTGTAATCACACTTTTCTTTTTCTTTTAATCGCATTTCTTTGCTTGTAATTGCATTAGAAAACCAAATCAATTTTATGTAACGAACTACACAAGGACTTGATTCCCAAACAAAAAAGGGATACACAGGCGTCCATTTCGGACTAGATCGTAATATTTCCCAAACCCATCATTTTATATAATATGAACCACGCGAGGACCTGATTCTAAAAAAAGGGAGACATAAGCTCTCTTTGAGCTCGGTCGCACTACTATAAAAATCCAACCATGTTTATTCTGAATTATGTTTTGATATAATTCCTGAGATGGGATACATAGGCGCTCTTCTAGCTTGGTCGCACCAAATGAAACATCCAAAAAAACCCTAGGAGACATCAGAGACATTAAAAACTGCCTCACACAGTATAAACTGGGTAGAGTTTTTGAGAAGATCCCAAAAATTCCATCAACTATTCGGTTCAAAGGATCAGTCGATTAAAGCTCACAAACTGAGGTAGAATTATTGAGAAGATCTCAAAAATTCCATCAATAATTTGGCTCAAAGGATCTGCCGGTCAAAGCTCACAAACTGGGGTAGAATTTTTGAGAAGATCTCAAAAATTCCATCAACAATCCAGCTCAAAAGATTAGCCGGCCAAGCTCTTAAACCGGGGCAAATATTTTGAGAGGACATCAAAAATTTCTTCAAACGCAAATCGGCCCAAGAGTTAGTCGATCCAAATATGCAACTGGGGAAATTTTTTTGAGAGGGCTAAAAAATTCTCAAAAATTTCATCAAGATCAAGATGAAGAGAAAGAGTAGAGAGTCGAAGACGTTTAGAAAATCTCACTCAAGCGAATAATGTCATGACCTGAGTTGATACTTTTTATATAAAAATGTTAAGAGAAATTCCCCTTCCAAAATGTTTTCAAATATTTCTACTCCTAACATTTTCTCTCACTATACTGTGGCTAAAAAGGGGTCGAGGCCAGAAAACAGAGAAACAACATGGTAGGAGCCGGCAACGCGGATCGACCGCATAGGAAACTAATGAATCTTTCTGTGGTTGCAGGTCATCGAAATGTCATCGAAGGGACGATAAGTTTTCCTACTAACTTTTTTTCTCATGAATGAAACAGGTATAACAAAAGTTATTCTAACACTGAAAAAACCACTACCAGGCCTCGAGAACCACCAAACAAAGCAAAGACACAATGTCGAAAAATGTCGAAAGAGGCATGAGGTGAAACGTGCAACCTAAACTTGAGAGGCAAGAGTCATGTGATGTAATTCCAGCTGAAAGGTTGCGGTCTTCACTCCAAATGAATGATTAATTCTAGTCCAAAGGCTGCAGTCTTCATTCTAAGAGTCAGGTGATGTAATTCCAGCTGAAAAACTGCGATATTCACTCTAGTTGAGTGATGTAATTTCAGCCGAAAGATTGCGGTCTTCATTCCAAGAGTTAGGAGATGTAATTCCATCCAAAAGGCAACGGTCTTCACTCTAGTTGAATGATGTAATTCTAGTAGAAAAGATGCGGTCTTCATTCTAAGAGTCATATGATGTAATTCCAGCCGAAAGGCTGCGATCTTCACTCTAGTTGAATGATGTAATTCTAGTTGAAAGGTTGCAGTCTTTATTCCAAGAGTCAAGTGATGTAATTCCAGCTGAAAAGTTGCGGTCTTCACTCCAATTGAATGATGTAATTAAAGTTGAAAGACTGCGGTCTTTATTCCAAAAGTCAAGTGATGTAATTCCAACCGAAAGGTTGCGGTCTTCACTCCAGTTGAATGATGTAATTCCAGTCAAAAAGCTATGGTCTTCATTCCAAGAGTCAGGTGATGTAATTCCAGTGGAGAGGTTGCAGTCTTCACTCCAGTTGAATGATGTAATTCTAGCCGAAAGGCTGTGGTCTTTATTCCAAGAGTCATGTGATATAATTCTAGCCAAAAGGTTGCATTCTTCACTCCAGTTGAATGATGTAATTCCAGTCGAAAGGTTGCGGTCTTCGTTCCAATAGTCGGTGATGTAATTCCAACAGTAAGGCTGCGGTCTTCACCCCAATGTCAGTGATGTAATTCCAGTCGAAAGGCTGAGGTCTTCACCCTAGTGTCAAATGATGTAATTCCAGTTGAGAGGATGAGGTCATAGTTCCAAGAGTCGGTGATGTAATTTTAGTCGAAAGGCTGCGGTCTTCACCCAGTGTTTAATGATGTAATTCTAGTCAAAAGGCTGCGGTCTTCATTCCAAGAGTCGGTGACGTAATTCCAGTAAAAAGGCTTCGGCCTTCACCTAGTGTCGAATGATGTAATTCCAGTCGAAAGGTTGTGATTCTCGTTCTAAGAGTCAGTGATATAATTCAGTCGAAAGGCTGAGGTCTTCACCCCAAGTGTCAAATAATGTAATTCCAGTCAAAAGACTGCGGTCTTTGTTCTAAGGGTCAGTGGTGTAATTCCAGTCGAAAGGCTATGGTCTTCACCCCAAGTCCTAACGATGTACTTTCGTCCAAAAACCGCAATCGTCATTCCCTAAAAATTAAACTATGGTTATAATCTAGGATAGGCAAAGCTATACATAGATCGTTTAGTTAAAATTGCCAAATGAATTTCCAAAAACAAAATGAGATAATTGACTATTTTTGAAAGGACAAAGGATTGTTGGAATGTTTTAAATTTGGAAACAAAAATAGATTTTCAACCAAGTGTGAAAATGATTTTGGAACTTTGAAAGTGTGATTTGGGCTGACATGTAAAGGACCCAAAATTGGGCCTGAGTGATCTCACAAATGCAAATGGGCTGTTCAACTTGAATTTTTATTGAAAATCATATTTTGGTTAAGTTAGAAAAACGGGCTAAGTCTAATAAACTGATAGTTTTGGACAAACATAAACCTGTTTTGGACTTGAGTTTGGGCTGATGGTTTTGGACAAGTTAGAATATAGTTGAACTTGGGAGATATGGCATGTTAAAACATAAAAATAGTACCATTTTATTCTCTTTCTTTTAAACTAAATTTATCATTTTAAGTGCAATTATACTATTTTCAAGACTTGGAAAGGTTTTTAAACAAATGATGCAAGTGTAAAAATAATCAATATAGTTGGACTGAATGTGGAGTTCTACTCAAATTCACTTTTGAGTGTTCACCATCAGAAAACTAAAGTAATTAAACACTCGTGCATACCATTTTTGCGGATGTTTTTTTAAAAAACTCTCTGTTTTAAAACTAAACCTTGAGTTTTTTAATACATAAGAATGATAATTACATTGCGGACTTTTAAACACTAAAGTAATTTTTATCATTTAAAGCATGTTATAGAACTTGTAGGTCAACCGTATTTTACGAATCCTTAATATTAGGGTACTAATACCTTGTCGGGGGATTACCAGAACCCTTAACTCGACTCTAGTTTAGATATGATTTTTCAAATGAATTTGAATAAACCATTCCACATTGGTTTTTCTAATTTATCTATAAATTAGGTGGTGACTCTAAACACAATTATCCAATTTAGGACACCATCCAAATTCTTAGTAGCTCTTTTTGTATGCTAACCCGTATGAAAAAAGTGTACCGTAACAGATGGCGACTCTGTTGTGGAAAACCTAGGTTCTAACCATAATAGTTCCAATACAACATGCTTTTAAACGATATAAAATGCTTATTTGTTTAACTACTACAATTATAAACTGTCACTCATGTATTCATCTTCTGTCAAATGATTTTGTCACGACCCGACCCGACGGGCCGCGACTAACCGCCCTAATGACGTCATTGCACTAACCTGTCACACATAATCCGACTAACACTTAATGAGTCTGAAATCTGACAGCACAACGCTGCAATAACAACATATGCCAGGGTAGGCAAACCGACAAGGCTGTCTTTACCCCCCGAATGTACCTGCCTCATGAGGAGTCACAACTAGCCAACACAAAACAACAGGCAAGCCGACAAGACTGCCACTAGATAATGTCATATATACACGGGGACACCCCAACACAGAGTACAATAGCATGACTGACCAAAATAGAGTTATAACTCTTACATAAGCACAACCCACAACTGTCTACATACCTCTACAAGAAGGATAACGACATATGACGGGACAGGGCCCCGTCGTGCCCTAAATATACAAAAGTCAAAATAATAGGGTTCTGTACCCAAAATGACAAAGCTCTGAATCAAAGGAGCTTCCCAACCTGCTGAGTAGGAACCTAGGCCTGAGGTTCACCAAACTGAAAACCTGTACCTGCGGGCATGAAATGCAGCCCCCCGAGGAAAGGGGGTCAGTACAAAATAATGTATTGAGTATGTAAAACATGAAGTTGTAAAAGAGATCATAAGTAGCCAACAGAAAATAGGAGATTAGTATAAAAAATCAGGATCCAAATCCAACTGTGCCATAAACAATAAAAGTCAGTTTCCTTATAAAAATGAGAGTCAAGTCAAGAAAACATGAGTGCTTGTCCATATATATATATATATATATATATCTGTAACGTAACCCGGCCCACTAGTGCGGGACTCGGTGGAATCATATCATAACCCGGCCCACTAGTGCGGGACTCGGTGGAATCATATCATAACCCGGCCCATGCTGGGACTCGGTAAAGTCATATCGTAACCCGACCCATGCTGGGACTCGATAAAGTCATATCTCATCTATGGATCCATCCTACGTAACCCGACCCTTTAGTGAGGGTCTCGGTGAAGTAATGCAAGGCTGTGCACGAACATAACCCGGCCCAGGACTCGGTGAGGTGAAGTAGTAACACTTAGCACGAGTAGATATCATGAGTAACCATATGCAAGTAAAAATTATCATTTGACTCTCAATAAAATCATTATAATAATGTCATAATAAACTCTTTGCTGAAAAATCATAGGCACTTCTCATAACAATCCTCTTTAGGAATTAAACTGTATAAGAATCAAGTACGTCCGCCGTACTTTCATTAAATCATGCCAAAAGAAAGAAGTAATGGTTTCACATACCTTTTAGACGAACTAATCCACCCAATATTAGAATATGCCTCGTTATAGAACTTCAACCTATAATAATGGTAATACGTTCGTCAGTTCTATGATTACTAGCATACTTTATATCGAATAACGACTTCTTATTCTATAAAAATTGGCAAGACTTCCCTGTCTATACATGTTTCCACAACTTCCAAACGAGGCTAATAACATCAATAACCAAGCACCAATTAAGGGCACAACCAAAACAAAAATAAAGGGAATTTACACACCCACTTCTCATGTAAATTTAGCCTCTTAATCCACCTTAAAAATAGCCCACAAAACAGTCCATGTTCCAACAACAACGAGGGTAGAATGTGAAGCCTTTCTACACCTTTCTACACCCTTATTCCTTTAGGACTTACATTAGCAATTAACACACTTAAACATGCATAATGGTAACTAAATTTTCAGCATTATAACACCACAAAATAGTCCCTAAAACAATCCATATACATCACAACATGTCCAACAATTTCATGCAAGTTCTTGGCCACAACATGTCACAATTCCATAACTCTTATTTTAACTCCTAAAATCCAATTTCGTATTTCAATACTTCCATATAACTAATTCCAACTAAATATCAATGTTTCCTTCCGATTTTATCATGCAATTAGTTACAATAATAACAACAATAACCAACGAATCCAATAACACCAAAATCTGTCCCAAATTGACAACTACCCCAAAATTGTCACATGCAACGCTTAAATTCCAATTTCTCCTTAACACAAATTCATTACCTTAATTCTAACAACATGCATTCCAATTATAACATAGAAAGAAGAATGCTATACCTCAAATTCGTCCCAAAACAGTCCGTAATTTTCTGCCCACTGTTTGTCCGAAAATCCCCACTGTTTTCGTATTTATTTCCCTTTTTTGTTCACTTCTTCAACTCCAATTGACATGCAAGTGTTCTACAATTTTAAGCCATCATCCATACACGTTTTTCTTTCAAAATTTCATCCCAAAAATTCAAAATTTCTGGGCTACAGTTTCGGCCAGCTGTGGTTGTTTTTGCCACTGTTTTTGGTGTTGTTTTGCTTCTAATTTTTGGTGAAAAATGTAGTCTAGGAAGAGAAGATAAAAATCTTAAATTGGGTATGAGGTTGGGTATTTTTTGGCTGAGCTTTGGAGGAGAGAATGAGAGTTTTTTTTTGGTTAAGTTTAGAAAGAAGATGAAGAGGTGAATGTAGGTATATAAAAAAAATCTGATTTTCCTTTTTACACTTTGGCCCCCAAGTTCTTCAATTAATAAATTTTAAACCCACCTCTTTTGATTCCCGAGAATTTCGTAAGCCTCGTATCCTCAATGTCATAATTTTATAATACAATACTATTCCATAAATCCATTGGAATAAATTCAACTACTAGGATTAATTCTCGTCGTCAGGTGTATAGCACTAAAGAAAAACTATTCCGGGATAACATCTGTTTATACACTAATTTCCAGTATTAACATATGTAAGCGTTCCTTATATTCAATATCCAAATCTTACTTCCTTAATGACGTTCTTAATTATCGTCTTAATCTTACGAGGTGTAACATACTTCTCCTCTCAGAAACATTCGTCCTCGAATGTTCATAATAAGTCTAATGCTAGAAACATTTCGGCAGAGTATCCTTTATAACTATGCCTATCCGCCTAAATTCAGCAAACCAACAGATGCCACAATATATCACACATATGCAATTCACCAATTACAATAATCAAATGGGGAGTTGAATTGAATTACTTGGAGGCACAGGGAACAAATGAGGACACTTCTTCTTCATCTCATCCTCTGCCTCCCAAGTCATTTCCTCCCTATTGTGGTTCCTCCACAATACCTTGACGGAAGCCACATCCTTCGTCCGTAATCTCCTGACCTGGCGATCAAGTATGGCTACAGGGCTTTCCTCGTAGGATAGCTCCTATGTCACCTGGACGTCATCTACTGGGAAGACTCTGGAAGTATCACCAATACACTTACGCAGCATAGATACATGGAAGACTGGATGTACTGCTTCTAAATCAGGCGGTAGATCCAACTCATAGGCAACCTTGCCTATCCTACGAATGATCTGGTAAGGCCCGATGTACCTTGGGCTAAGCGTCCCTTTCTTGCCAAACCTCATCACACCCTTCATGGGTGACACCTTTAGAAACACCCAATCATTCACCTGAAACTCTAAGTGTCGACGTCGAATATCAGCATATGACTTCTGTCGACTCTGTGCTGCTAATAACCTCTCCTGAATGAGTTTCACCTTATCAACAGCTTGCTGAACCATGTCTGGGCCGATCAACTTAGTCTCACCTACATCAAACCAACCAATAGGTGACATGCACTTCCTCCCATATAAAGCCTCATACGGTGCCATCTAGATGCTAGAATGGTAGCTGTTGTTATAAGCAAACTCAATGAGTGGTAAATGGTCATCCCAACTACCTCTGAAGTCAATAATACAGGCCCTCAGTATATCCTCTAATGTCTGGATAGTACGCTCTGCCTGCCCATCCGTCTGAGGGTGAAATCTTTGTCTTTGAGACTCACTTGTGTCCCCAATCCCTTCTGGAATGATCTCTAGAAGTTAGCTGTAAACTGAGCTCCTCGGTCTGATATAATAGATGTGGGAACCCCGTGCAGTCTCACTATCTCCCTGATGTACAACGTAGCATAGTCCTCAGCTGAGTAAGTAGTCCTCACTGGAAGAAAATGGGCTGATTTCGTCAGCCTATCCACGATAACCCATATGGAATCACACTTCCGCTGAGTGCGAGGTAAGCCTGTAATGAAGTCCATATTGATCACTTCTCACTTCCAAGTCGGGATCTCAATCTCCTTTAATAATCCGCCAGGTTTCTGATGTTCAACCTTAACCTGCTGACAATTCGGGCACTGGGCAACAAATTCTGCTATGTCTTTTTTCATGCCATCCCACCAATACAAGCATCTAAGGTCATGCTACATCTTCGTCGACCCTGGATGAATGGAATAACGGGTATTATGTGCCTCTCCCATAACTTGCTGTCGTAGCCCTGCAACATCAGGTACACATAATCTGCCCTCATACCTCAGTACATCATCAGGTGTAACCTCAAATAAAGTCTTTCCCTTTCGGAGAGCTGCATCTCTATACCAGGCTAGAACAGAATCCTCATACTGACGTTTCTTTACCTTTTCCACGATAGAGGACTCAGCAACATCCCGAATAAGAACGCCGCTATCTCCCGAATCCGCCAACCGGACTCCAAGACTCGCTAGCCTATGTATCTCACGAACTATCTTTCTTCTGTTTGGCTGCACATTCGTCAAGCTACCCATGGATCTACGGCTAAGAGCATCTGCCACAACATTGGCTTTTCCCGGGTGGTACTAACAGTGGCCAGTGGGCCGGGCTCGGGTCTGGCGGGGTCGGGGTCGGGGCGGGACGATAGATGGGGTCGGGGTCGGCGGGTTCTGGCGGGGTCGGGTCTGGAGGGACTGGAGCAAGTCCCATCCCGATCCTGATCCTGTCGGTATCGGGTCGGGGCGGGCTCGGGTCGGGGTCGGGCTCGGGGCGGGGTACGGTGGGTTTTCCTTTTTTTTTTTTAAATAACATATGTATAAAAAAACTCAATAAACAAAACAAAATAGTGTAATAAAAACATCCCAAGGCTGTTTTTGTGCCTCTTATATTATTTAATAGACATATGATTTTTTTGTAATACAAATACATGTATCTAAAATCTAAATTGCAACTTTGTGGTGTTGTCCAAAAGTTGCAAATTACATAATAAAATTACAATTAAAAAAATTACATTCTAAAAAAAACATGTTCTAATTGCTTGATGATTTCATGTGGTTCTTTGGTTGGAATTGGTATTTGTTGGTCAAATTGATCCACGTCGCTTCCACTACCTTCGGTTAAGATTTCGTTGTATTTTTCATCATCTTCTTCGTTGATCTCCGGTTGACCACACCTTCTCCGCTTCGCTCATATCCAATCTCTGAATAATACTGCAATTTGCAAGCTGTCTCCGGCTAATGAGTGTCTGTGGTGTCCTATTTGATATCTGCGTGCAAAAAAAGCACTTTCAGACGCAGTTGACGACGCTTGAATGTTCAAAACATCTCGAGCCATCAATGAAAGTGTCGGAAAGGTCTTCTCATTCCCCCTCCAGTATTTCAGCAACTCTTCATGTCCATCTTCATTGATAACTTCTTGATACGGTACAGAACCCTCCAAAACAAAAATATCCAACTCGCTAATTTGGTTAGTAGTAGAGGTACGGCCGCACATTCTATTTTTGAGGCTTTCAATACTAGCCGCAGAAACATCATGTCTTTTGTGAGGTTGTGTTGAAGATGAAGAAGATGGTATGGAAGCCGGTAAGTTACTAGCATTTTCTTGTTGATAAAATCTATATATATTTTTGCATTGGTGTTCTACGCTAGACAACACTTCTTCTTTAGTTTGTTCAATAGGTGGTGGGTGATTTAGATTTTTGGGACTTGGAGGTGGTAGTACTTCTATACAATCGTAAATAGTTTCAATTAGTGATTTAATACCGTATATTTTAATAGTAGGATTTAATACAGAACCAATAATATAAATAGAGGGAATAAGAATAAAATATTTTTTTATTTTGAGAAACATTTTTTTAATAGCTGCCTTATAAGCTGGTTTTTCCATATATTCACTAAGTAATAAAAATATTAGAGTTATATAAAATAACATAGTTGAAATAGTAGGATAATATATACCGGAAAATTCTTTTGTTGCTTGAAAAAATTTCTCTAAAAATACAATAAGTTCGGAATTTTTTTTCCCAATCACTATCTAAAATCATATCAGCTGGCTTTTTATTATGAGAGTTAAAAAATAAAGTTATAGGTAATTTATAGTCATAAGCAACAAGTAGTTGCTCGTATAAAGAATTCCACCTAGTGGATACTTCTTGTGGAATTTTTTTATAAGGTAGTCCACAATCGTAACAAATTTTTTTATATTCTTTTCTACGTTGTACTTTATTACTTTTAAAAATAAAGTTTATAGCAAATTGTATTTTACTAAGAATGTGTTCAAAAAGTGATAGACCATCCTTTACAATTAAGTTATATATATGGCACGCGCATTTTATATGAAAATGATATGGAAAAGATGGAGTTAAACTATTTTTTAAAATTGTAATTGTGTAATTGTTATTAGAAGCGTTATCTAATGTAATAGTCATAATTTTATCGGTAATTCCGTAATAATCGCACACTTGATAAATATTTTCTGCAATAAAAGTACCAGTGTGCCTATCATCTATATATCTATACGCTAAAATACATTTTTGCATAGACCATTTATAATCTATCCAATGACAAGTTACAGTTAAATAATCACGGCCGTTAGTACTACGACCTATATCAGACGTGATAGATACTTTGCCATTAAAATGATATAATGAAAAACGTAAATATTGTTGATATTCATGCGCGAATTTAAATACATCTCTCTTAACAGTTGATCCAGGAAAACCGTTAAAAGCAGAATTATATATATCTCTAATGTAATGAATAAAACCGGGAGATGAAGGAAATGAAAAAGGCAACCCCTCCACATCAACTAATTTTGATATTGCTTCCATATCTCTATGTTTATTGTATTTAGAGCCTACAATTCCCCCCGTCATAGGGTTAATTTGACCCTGTACTTGATCCGGGACAGTATCAGTATGTGAACCTTGTCCTGATGGAGCGGGTGTTTGTGCACCCAGTTTTGAAGCCTGGTATTGGGCATACCTAGCTGGATGAGCACTTACTACGTGTCTAATTAAACCCCCCGTCCCACCGTGACCTTTTCCAGTTTTAAATTTTAAAACATTTTTACAAATTTTACATATGGCTACTTGATTCTCTACGTCCCTATCAAAAAATGTCCATGCATCTGATTTTAATGGTCGTTTTGCTGGACCTCGTCTCATACTAGGGGGAATAGGAGGTATTTCAGTTGAAGGTGCACTAGTGGGTGTGTTGTCATCAACATTAGTGGGTATATCATCTAGATCATCGTCTAAATTAAAGTCTTCTTGAGTTCCAGAAAATAGCTCCTGGTCTAAATCTAATGGTATTGTAGGAAAATGTTGAGTATCAACAAAATCATCCTGTGTAGGAATAAGATGACTAGAAGAAGCACCCTTGCCCTGGTTGCCCCTACTAGAAGAAGCACCCTTACCCTTACCCTTAAACATATCTTTTAATCCTTCCATTTTAATTATCATAATAAATAATTAAATACAATAAAATTAAGTGCGCTAAATAAAATAAACAGACAATAATAATTTAATGAAGGAACGAATTTACCAAACGCCGACGTAACGTCGACGTGTAATCGAGAGGTTGAAAATTGAAATTTTGCTCGATGGAAGATCCTCAAGCTAGTTGCGAACTTCACTCCCAATTCCCAAATGAATAAATAAAATTGAATATTTAGCAAACAATGTAGACTTGTAGAGAGATATATTTAGAAATTAGAGAGATTGTAGGAAGATTTGTGAGAAAGATGAAGAGAAAATGAGTTATTTATAGTTGAAAAATTGGGTTAAAGTGTAAATATAATAACTTATGGGTTAAAAATAAATATTAAGGGGTAGGGGGGGCCTAAAATGGCCGTTGGCCAACGGCCATAATCTAAAATGGTCGTTGGGGCAATGGTCATTTTTGCAAAGGGGGGAAAAGGGCGGGGTCAGGGTCGGGCTCGGGACGGGGTCGGGGCGGGGTCGGGTCGGGAGGGCCTGGGGCGGGCTCGGGTCTCGCGGGATGAGACATCGTCCCGTCCCGAGTTCGAGGCCCGCCCCCGTTATTATTATTTTTTTTTTGGCGGGACCGGGGCGGGCTCGGGACGGGGTCGGGTCGGGGTCGGGTCATCCCGACCCACTGGCCAGCCCTAGGTGGTACAAGATATCAACATCATAGTCCTTTAGCAACTCTAACCACCGCCTCTGCCGTAGGTTCAACTCCTTCTGCGTAAAGATATATTGGAGACTCTTGTGATCCATATAAATATCAACATGAATCCCATACAAATAATGTCTCCAAATCTTCACGGCATGAATCACCGCTGCTAGCTCCAAATCATGAGTGAGATAATTCTTTTCATGCTTTCTGAGCTGTCGGGAGGCATAAGCTATAACTTTGCCATGCTGCATCAACACACAACCTAGCCCAATGCCTGAAGCATCACAATAAATGACATAACCATCCGGTCCCTCGGGAAGAGTCAGAACTGGAGCCGTAGTCAACTTATCCTTCAACAACTGGAAACCGTGCTCACAAGCATCCGTCCACTGAAACTTAGCTGCCTTCTGGGTTAGCCTAGTCAAAAGCGCTGAGATCGATGCAAACTTCTCCACAAATCTTCTGTAATACCCTGCTAGCACTAGAAAACTACGCACCTCAGTAGGTGTCGTAGGTCTGTGCCAAGTCTTCACCGCCTCAATCTTCTGTGTATCCACCCGAATACCATCAGCCCCGATAATATGCCCCAAGAATGCCACCGAAGTCAACCAGAACTCACACTTGGAAAACTTGGCATACAAGCTGGCTTTGGTCTTTGGAGGACCCTAAATCTGATCCTCAAATGAGTGCGCATGCTCACTGCTCTGAGCGAGAATAAACCAGGATATCATCAATGAATACAATGACGAACATGTCTAAGAACGACCTGAATACCCGGTTCATCAAATCCATAAACAACTTCTTTGGAGCATTGAGTCACCCAAAAGGCATCACCCTAAACTCATAATGTCCATATCGGGTTCTCAATCTTTGTCTTTGGAATATCCGCCTCCTTACCCGCGACTGATGATAACTCGACCGCAAGTTTATCTTCGAGAAGCACATAACACCCTGCACATGGCCAAATAAATCATCAATCCTGGGAAGGGGGTACCTGTTCTTGATGGTTACCTTGTTCAGCTGCCTATAATCCATACACATCCGCAGCGATCCATCTTTCTTCCTCACAAATAACACTGGTTCTCCCCATGGAGAGGTACTTGGCCTAATAAAGCCTTTCTCCAACAAGTCTCTCAGCTGCTCCTTCAACTCCTTCAGCTCTGCAGGTGCCATTTTATAAGGAGGAATGGATATAGGTTGGGTACCGGCAATACATCTACATCAAATCTATCTCCGCTCTGGAGGGAGACCTGGAAGATCATCTGGGAATACATCCGAAACTCACTAACTACCGGATCGATCAAGAGCCGGTACCTCCGCTTCTGTATCATGCACCCGAACCAAATGATAGATACAACCTTTTCTGACCATTTTTCTTGCCCTGAGGTATGAAATAAACTTACCCCTCGGCGATGCTGCATTCCCTTTCCATTCTATAACTGGCTCGTCTGGCAACGTTGGCAAAACAAGAAGCCAACCAATCCATACCCATAATGACATCAAAGTCGGTCATATCCAACTCTATCAAATCTGCTAAGGTATGACGGCTATATATCACCACCGAATAATTTTTATACACACGCTCAGCTATAACCGAATCTCCTACCGGTGTAGCTACCTCAAATGGTTCTATCGGCTCAGGTTCTATCCCTATTCTATTACCAACAAGAGGGGATATTTAGGACAAGGTGGAACCTGGATCTATCAAAGCATATACATCACAGAAAAAGACCGATAGTATACCTGTAACAACATCTGGTGACGCTTCCTGATCACGTCTACTGGACAAAGCATATATGCGGTTCGAAGGACCGCCGGAACTAGAAACTCTGCCACTACCTCTACCACGGCCTGCTGGCGTCTGAATACCCCGCCCGGTGGGGCGCATCGCCATAGATGATGACGAACCAGCACTCGACCCCGTAGGCTGAGCCATTCCATATGAACCACCCATATTGGGACACTCTCTCATCATATGGCCCTGACGACCGCAAGAGAAGCAAGCACCTGTGGTCGAACGACATTCCCCAATATGAAACTTACCACACTGAGAGCACCGAGGATAAGGTGGTCTCAACTGACTAGAGCCCCTATTCCGCTGAGAACCCGAAGCCCTGAAGCTCTGGCCGGCTCCTAAATACCCGGGACGGTCGAACCTCCTGCCCGTAGACTGTAGAGGAGCACTCTGTGCTGGCTGAGATAAATATCTGACCTGCTGCTGGAACTGTCTGCCTCGAGACTCACCGGAATAAGCTGCCGACCTAGCCCTCTTATGCTGATCCCTGTCATGACCTCTGTCTGGCCGTCGCCCTCTATATCGGTCCTCAACCCCCTGTGCGTATGCCAAGATACGAGCAATATCTATACCCGGCTGAAGAGCCATCGCTAAACAACCATCGATCAGATAATGGTCCAGCCCCATCACAAAGCGATGCACCCTGTCTGCCATATCTGCTACAATAGTGGGTGCATATCTGGCCAATGAATCAAACTCCAGGCTATACTCACGAATGGTCCTGCCAGTCTGCCTCAACTGTAAGAATCTGTCCATTCTAGCTCTCCTCATCTCTGGAGGCAAGAAGTGACCAAGGAAGGCCTCTATAAACTCCTCCCATGTAGCTGGAAGAACATCCTCTCCCCTGGACAACTCCAAAGACTCATACCAATTTGTGGCTATATCCCGCATTCTATACGAAGCCAACTCCACAGACTCAGTCTTCGAAGCCCTGATTACCTCAAGGTACGCTGCATCTGCCGGATAAACTCCTGCGGGTCCTCCTCGGGCTGGGACCCGAAAAACTCTGGAGGGTTACAACTCAAAAAATCACGGACCCTCAAACTATCTGATCTGGGGCCAACTCCTGGTCCCTGTCCATAAGTCTGCCCTGCCACTAACCTAGTCAGCAGCTGCACCGCATCTCTCATGGCCCTGTCCTCTGCCCCTGACTGAAGAACTGGAGGCTCAGGTGCTAGGGCCTCGGATACTGGTGATGTTGCCCCCTGAACTGGAGCCTCTGGTGGTGGCGACGAAGTAGAGCTCGTCGACTGGGGCATAGTCTCCGGCATAGACTGAGTACGGGACTTGGTAACTCTCTGAATCCGACTAGTATCTCCCGCTGTACGCTTGCCCTTCTGGGTTGCTATCGCCTTCTTCGGAGGCATAACTGTAAACATAGTAAGTCGTCAGAAAGGGATTATCCTAAGAACATAGCTCTATTGCACGATCTAAGAGATGAAAGAATAGAAACCAATCCTAAACGCCCTACAGCCTCCTGCGTATAAGTATGGTGCACAACATATCC
Source organism: Anisodus acutangulus (assembly GCA_029783415.1). Lineage (NCBI taxonomy): Eukaryota > Viridiplantae > Streptophyta > Magnoliopsida > Solanales > Solanaceae > Anisodus > Anisodus acutangulus. The sequence goes on from CM056505.1 coordinate 15,626,457, forward strand.
ATACGCAAGACTCTACTAGACACGGTCTGTAGACATTCCGAAGACTAACTGCTCTGATACCACTTTTGTCACGACCCGACCCGACGGGCCGCGACTAACCGCCCTAATGACGTCATTACACTAACCTGTCACACATAATCCAACTAACACTTAATGAGTCTGAAATCCGGCAGCATAACGCTGCAATAACAACATATGCCAGGGTAGGCAAACCGACAAGGATGCCTTTACCCCCGAATGTACCTGCCTCATGAGGAGTCACAACTAGCGAACACAAAACAACAGGCAAGCCGACAAGACTGCCACTAGATAATGTCATATATACACGGGGACACCGCAACACAGAGTACAATAGCATGACTGACCAAAACAGAGTTATAACCCTTACATATGCACAACCCACAACTGTCTACATACCTCTACAAGAAGGATAACGACATATGACCGGACAGGGCCCCGTCGTGCCCCTAAATATACAAAAGTCAAAATAATAGGGTTCTGTACCCAAAATGACAAAGTTCTGAATCAAAAGAGCTTCCCAACCTGCTGAGTAGGAACCTAGGCCTGAGGTTCACCAAACTAAAAAGCTGTACCTGCGGGCATGAAACGCAGCCCCCCGAGGAAAGGGGGTCAGTACGAAATAATGTACTGAGTATGTAAAACATGAAACTGTAAAAGAGATCATAAGTAGCCAACAGAAAATAGAAGATCAGTATAAAAAATCAGGATCCAAATCCAACTGTGCCATAAATAATAAAAGTCAGTTGCCTTATAAAAATGAGAGTCAAGTCAAGAAAACATGAGTGCTTGTCCATATACATATATATATATATATATCTGTAACGTAACCCGGCGCACTAGTGCGGGACTCAGTGGAATCATATCATAACCTGGCTCATGCTGGGACTCGGTAAAGTCATATCGTAACCCGGCCCATGCTGGGACTCGGTAAAGTCATATCTCATCTATGGATCCATCCTACGTAACCCGACCCTCTAGTGAGGGTCTCGGTGAAGTAATGCAAGGCTGTGCACAAACATAACCCGGCCCAGGACTCGGTGAGGTGAAGTAGTAACACTTAGCACGAGTAGATATCATGAGTAACCATATGCAAGTAAAAATTATCATTTGACTCTCAATAAAATCATTATAATAATGTCATAATAAACTCTTTGCTGAAAAATCATAGGCACTTCTCATAACAATCCTCTTTAGGAATTAAATTGTATAAGAATCAAGTACGTCCGCCGTACTTTCTTTAAATCATGCCAAAAGAAAGAAGTAATGGTTTCACATACCTTTTAGACGAACTAATCCACCCAATATTAGAATATGCCTCGTTATAGAACTTCAACCTATAATAATGGTAATACGTTCGTCAGTTCTATGATTACTAGCATACTTTATATCGAATAACGACTTCTTATTCTATAAAAATTCGGGCAGCACTTCCCCTGTCTATACATGTTTCCACAACTTCCAAACGAGGCTAATAACATCAATAACCAAGCACCAATTAAGGGCACAACCAAAACAAAAATAAAGGGAATTTACACACCCACTTCTCATGTAAATTTAGCCTCTTAATCCACCTTAAAAATAGCCCACAAAACAGTCCATGTTCCAACAACAACGAGGGTAGAATGTGAAGCCTTTCTACACCTTTCTACACCCTTATTCCTTTAGGACTTACATTAGCAATTAACACACTTAAACATGCATAATGGTAACTAAATTTTCAGCATTATAACACCACAAAATAGTCCCTAAAACAATCCATATACATCACAACATGTCCAACAATTTCATGCAAGTTCTTGGCCACAACATGTCACAATTCCATAACTCTTATCTTAACTCCTAAAATCCAATTTCGTATTTCAATACTTCCATATAACTAATTCCAACTAAATATCAATGTTTCCTTCCGATTTTATCATGCAATTAGTTACAATAATAACAACAATAACCAACGAATCCAATAACACCAAAATCTGTCCCAAATTGACAACTACCCCAAAATTGTCACATGCAACGCTTAAATTCCAATTTCTCCTTAACACAAATTCATTACCTTAATTCTAACAACATGCATTCCAATTATAACATAGAAAGAAGAATGCTATACCTCAAATTCGTCCCAAAACAGTCCGTAATTTTCTGCTCACTGTTTGTCCGAAAATCCCCACTGTTTTCGTATTTCTTTCCCTTTTTTGTTCACTTCTTCAACTCCAATTGACATGCAAGTGTTCTACAATTTTAAGCCATCATCCATACACGCTTTTCTTCCAAAATTTCATCCCAAAAATTCAAAATTTCTGGGCTACAGTTTCGGCCAGCTGTGGTTGTTTTTGCCACTGTTTTTGGTGTTTGGTGAAAAATGTAGTCTAGGAAGAGAAGATAAAAATCTTAAATTGAGTATGGGGTTGGGTATTTTTTGGCTGAGCTTTGGAGGAGAGAATGAGAGTTTTTTTTTGGTTAAGTTTAGAAAGAAGATGAAGAGGTGAATGTAGGTATATAAAAAAAATTTGATTTTTCCTTTTTACACTTTGGCCCCCAAGTTCTTCAATTAATAAATTTTAAACCCACCTCTTCTGATTCCCGAGAATTTCATAAGCCTCGTATCCTCAATGTCATAATTTTATAATACAATACTATTCCATAACTCCATTGGAATAAATTCAACTACTAGGATTAATTCTCGTCGTCACGTGTATAGTACTAAAGAAAAACTATTCCGGGATAATATCCGTTTATACACTAATTTCCCGTATTAACATATGTAAGCGTTCCTTATATTCAATAACCGAATCTTACTTCCTTAATGACGTTCTTAATTATCGTCTTAATCTTACGAGGTGTAACAGATATGCACACACACTTGCATTTCTACACAAAGGTGATTATGTGGATTCGCAGTCACCCTCCAGTATAAAACCAAAAACACTTGTTGGAACACGTTAAAGACATAGTTGGTATGCGGTCATTCCAACAGTCGACAACAGTTCAACACGGGTTGTCCGCTCGGGTTCCCTATGTCATTTGCTAAATCACTCTAGTACAACTAGGATAGAGCGAAGCCAAATCCCTTGTATTAGTGCATACAAACTTAGACGGGTTCGAGTATCTCAAACCTACCTGAAACTGTCTAGGACACCTTCCTTCTCTCATAACTATGAAAGGCAAGACCTCTTAGAAGTCCTTACCAGGTATTGTGATAACGAAATAATGGTATTTTGGTTAGGAGACTTTGCAATAACCCCGACCTTAGAATAAATCCGAGACTGCATAGACAGTGTAGGAACCTGTTTGAGGTGGAGAAATAAACCCGACCGCAACCTTCTAATATCCCACAAGCCGACTCCCGGTGAGATTCTTAAGATGTTTTCCTTAGCTAGCGCCAATTGGATATTTGGCCCAACCGTAGCCTTTAGGGATCTCTACAGTTGATTTGGGTCCACCCTTTGCCGCTTGTATCTCTTAGGGCTACGTAGAGCATTCGACAGAATTCCACTCCTTTGCCACTTGGGAAGCTACCCGACCATTAGCCTTTGTTATATGCCTTTTAGAGACCATGGTATTTCCCAAAGACCGTAACCAAGCCATAGAAACCCGGGTCATCTTTGTCTCCTATGCCATCTTTAATGGCATAACCAACAATGGGGATACAAAATACTATGACCTAGTCCAAGTCATCCTAGCCGATATTTACTGAGATTTAGGTCAATACCCAAACCTACACGGGTACTTCCAAGGTTGTAACCTTATAGTCCAATGGTGGATCATGAAATACCTCCATAAAATCGAGGTTCTATCATACCGAGATCCTGCCTGTAGAGAGGATGACCTTCTAGCAACTTATCCATATTTCGAGACACAATTCAAAGAGGGTTGGGTTTTCATCTTTTCCAGGCTCAGGGAGGATAACATCCAATGGAGAATTCCCGAATTCTATTCTGAGACCATATCCATTAAAGGCAAAAAATACCCTTTCCTACCACTTATGGGGATCCGGGGAATCCGATCATATGCACCTCTTAGGGTCCTACAAAGTTCGGAAGGGACTATGTAATCCCCCAAATTGGAACTATGGGGGAATATGTGCGGGATTATGAGGACAACAGAATTGAAGGGGTTGGTGACATCATCTGATAGTAGAATGGTCGAATCAGATATGGTTCAGAGACTTTAGCCGAAGATCCTCTTCACCTGGGTCGTGATGAAGACTATGTGGATTGGTTGATGGAACATTTGCAAAGAACCCTCACATCGGATCCCAACCTTTACTAGACCAAACATGATCGGGATTCGAAAGCCGAGATCTAAGTTTGCCGCATTCGGAGACAAGTGGATGATCAGGATGTCAAGTACTAAGAGAAGATACAGTATGATCAACTTGTCATAGCCAGTTTGACCGAGGAGGTCGACTTCACTAATAAGTGTCTCAACGATTTAGACACCCATATAAAGAAAGCTATAGATAATGCTGGATCGATGACACCCATAGAGAGGAGTTGATGGGTTGGGTCAATGCTGATGTCTACTCATCTCCGGATTCAGATCGCCCTTCAAAGGGCCAAGAAAGCTCGGATTGACAGAGCTTCATCATCAGCCACTAGAGGGGAATTTTTCTAACTTTATTTGTTTTATGCATGTTTTGTAATCCCTTTCGGGAATATATTATTATCTTAATGAAATGATTATAGGGGAAATGGTATGATTAACATTTGGCACATTAATGCTTCAAACAATTAGAAGTCTTGGAGTAACGAGGCATAGGAACGTGAATACTATAATTGTTTATGTGTTATTAAAATGCTTGTGTGCATTCATGTATTCCATTCTTAAACTCTTGATTGGTCCCATATTTCGGACACCAATCCAAAATAAAAACAAAAGAAACACCAAAGTTGACTAATTTAACCTCTTCTTAAAGGTTGATTTGCTACTAATGGAGACTTCAGATAATCACAGTGCCACCTCACCGGTTATTGATTTGATAAGGGACGAAGAGACTGAGAAATCACTTCAGATTAAGATTCGTAATATTGATGCTAAGATTGAGTTGGCAAGAGCCAAAATGAAGGAGGTTGACTACAAGACCAATGTGGAGACTGCCAAAATGAAGGAAATGGATGAGATTCTGGAATTAGTGGAAAAACTAACTGAAAAGTCTCCCGAAGGAAAACCGCACTACCAAAGCCTTCTTGAAGAGGTACAAACCATGATGAATGACTACATCCCTCTGACTCAACCACCAAAAGATGACCTGGTGCCTTACGGGGAAGAAAGCGGGGAACACGATGGAGTTGTTCCCACCCTTAACGAAGCTACTGACCAATGCGGGGTGCCACTAGGGCCTTCCCGCGAACTATATCTAATGTGGTGGGCAATTGCCCTCAAAGACCGTGGATCCTACTTTAGAGTCGCACCAACATAAGTGTGGAACATCAAGATCTTTGATAGGATGAAAGCCATCGGATGGGTATAAATTAGCCCCAGGGTCCTCCCAACCCGTGCACCGCTCTTTGCTCACAAAAGGTGGACATACCACAAAAACCAGTCCGGTCATGACATGGATGAATGTATGGCCTTCCAAAAAAGGGTTGTCAGATTGATCGACCAAAAAGTCATCTGCCACATGTGGGGACCTCACTCCCTACTGGTCCATGACCATGCCATGCTTGGTGCAGGGATCACTACGGACACACGATTCTGGCGCTACAACTTTACTGCTTTTAAAGACCCGTATGCCGACCTCTTCTCATTATTGTGCCACATCAGCAAGGTTCAACCTCTCCAGACTACCTACCAAATCTTCCCAAGCACTTCAAAGATGAAGATATACTTGTACCATTCAGGAGCCCTCGGGTATGACATTGAAGAGTGTGAAGCCTTCAAGTTCGAGCACTTGGTGAACACCGGCCAGATCTGGCTCGTAATATGAGGTCATTTTGGAAAAACTACTAGAAAATGCATGGCCATAAGGACGACGACTTGCCATAGCTTTAATGTGAAGCCATCTTTTGGATAGTTTAGGCGTCCCCTTTAGAGCTTTCAATTAAAAGAATCCCTCTCCTACCTTTTTATAAATGAAACCACGTCCGACCTGATGTCTAGAGGAGGGATACACGGGAAGCCCATATCGGGCCTGGTCAGGGTACAATTAAGTTTTGGGTTGATGAAATTAGGTTATAATTTATGTGTAACCTGAACTATGGCAGGGCCTAATTTTCCGCGGAGGGATACATAGACAGTCTATACAAGACTCGACCCCTATTAATCCCCCTTTATTTATAGGATGGTTTCAAGATAAATGACGATGTGGTGGCAAATAAACCATAAACTTTCAAACCAAAACCCTAAAACAAAAAATTGACCAAAATGACCAAAATACCCCAGAAATAGAAAAATCAATCAAGAGTTTGGATCAAATACGTGAGTATGTGTGCTTTGTTTGCAACTTATGTGTGATATATTGTATTATAATTTCTGACTAACGTACTAACGTCATTTTCCTTTAAGTGATTTTTATTATTATAGAAGAGGGTCGATCCGTCATGAAACACTGGCATACTTCACCAGATCCAAAGTCGCGGTAGCATCCCTGAACCAAGACAACCAATCCAACATGACTGGTACTTTCGAAGATACTCACAACAATAGTGCTCTGATAAAGGGTATAGTTCCTCAAGATACCCAGAACGCCTCACACTCCGAGGACTTAATCACTATGTTATTCAAACAAGTAGCTGACCTTTAAGAAAAGGTCGCAAATAATGAGGTTGCCAACGCCTCTAGAGAAGCAGTTGTTGCTGAGGCAAGGAGGCCTCCACCACCCTTTCAATCGCTTAACTCGCCTTTACCTGAACATTTCCCGAAAGCCTACACTGGGGCATCTTACCATACAACACCTCCACCAAAAGCCGCTTACATAGCTGGGACCTCTTAATATACACCTACCTTTCAGGCGCCACTGACTTATGCCAACCCAGACTTTACAAAAATACTACTACCCATACCACTCCCAGAGCTGCGGGCACTGCCAAAAGTCACCACACGCACCCCACTGTATCCTTTCATACCCCCCCATCACTCATGCCGAATCCTCTCCAGAATTAGACCGTTACGGGGAGATGGAAAAGGCTTAGAAGGCCAAACAAGATCGAAAGGATATAGAAATGGAAAAGAATAGATGAAATATCTGTTTGAGAAAGTAAACTAAGGCTCATGTAAAGCGATGGGACTGAGATACGATGACATATGCATGCATCCCGGCTTGTATATGTCGGAGGGCTTCAAAGTGCCTAAATTTGAATATTTCAATGGCACAGGAAACCCCAAAGCTCACTTGAGAGCTTACTGCGACTAGTTAGTCGAGGCCAAAGGAAATGAGGCACTGCTAATGAAGCTTTTTCAGCTGAAGCCTCACGGGTGAAGTTTCTGAATGTTTCACATGGCAAGATCTCAACCGTTGGGACTCATGGGAAGAGATGGCTACAGCCTTCATGGATAGATTCTTCTTTAATGTGGAAAACGTACATGTCCATTACTCATTGGAGAAAAATTCACCAAAAATCAACAGAGACCCACCAAGAGTACGCGAGTAGGTGGAGGGCCGAGGTTGCCCAAGTACAACCTCCAATGAATAAAGAAGAACTGGTTTCAGCATTCATCCGATATCAAGATCCAGATTGCTATGACAGAATGTTGGCGATGACCGGGAGGTCGTTCGACGATTTGGTCAAGATGGGAGAGACTATAGAAGATGGTTTCAAGATAGGAAAAATTGTCAGTGTCATGAACAAAGCTGGCACATCCAACTTCTATGGAGCCGCCAGGAAGAAGAAAGAGGACTTGGCAAACGTCTGTTACACCCCGAGGCCGACAAACCATAGAAGATAATGATCATGATCATCCATTGATGTATATAAATCTCCTCCTCTAAACAGCTATATGTCATCACCATTCTCTTACAACCATGTGCTGGTATATTATGCACAATCAAGTTACCAAGCTCCACAAATAAATTACCAAACACTTGTACCCACTGTCCAAGCTCCACTCCTAAATTATCATATTCCTTCGCCCACAAACCAAGTGCCCTAAAACCATAAAAATCATCATAACCAGCCGCCTTCAGCCACGTACAATTTACCCCGCCTGAATTTTGAGAAGAAACCTCATTGGGCATTCACACCACTTCCAAAGATGCGAACTAGTCTGTTCACAAAGCTAAGCGTCGCTGGTCTCATAAAAGTCGTGCGGCCAAAGTACACTAATCTAGAAAGTCACTTCTACCGGCCCGATTAGACTTGTGCTTACCATTCTAGAGGAATTGGACATTCCACCAAAGATTGAATCAATTTGAAACAACAATTGCAAAACATGATCGACAAACAAAAACTCATCATAAAGGCCGCAGTGCCTAATGTGGATTCGAATCCCCTTCCAAATTATGGCGCCAATCACATACACATGATATAGAGAGAGAAGGATGGGTAGCAAGCTGACCATTTGCCCAATAGAGCATTGAAAGTTTGAAGCGCACAATCGCCTCCCTCACATTGCAAGAGAACCCTATATTCAAGATCCTTATTCCAGCCCCAAAGAAGTCATTTGTAATTCAAGGTCCCCAAGTGGTCATCCCAACTCCAAAAGAGCCATTTGTAATCCAAATGCCTCACGTAGTCATCTCGGCTCATGAAAAAAAAGGCATGGTCGTGGCTCAAGGAATGACAAAATTTGGAAGGTGCTATGCTCCTGAAGAATCGGCACCGGAGGCGTCCCGCAAACAGGCCAATCCAAGAAGACCTATTAATGATAGAGAAGCCGATGACTTTCGGCGCCGGATGCAGCCAAAAAATTACTCCATTATCAAATATATACAGAAGACACCAGCCAGGATTTCAGTGATGTCACTACTTTTGAGCTTTAAACAACATCGCCTAACCCTGATGAAAGCGCTAGACGAAGTCCATGTCCCGGCAGGGATGAGTAGTGAAATATTGGCCAACGTACCTGGCACACCAAATTTCCTTCTCCGACAATCAATTATCGAGGGAAGGAATGGCTCATAACAAGGCCCTTCACATTACCATCAAGTGTCGAGATAAGATAATTTCCAGGGCACTCATCCATGGTAGGGCTGGACTCAACTTATGCCCCATATCGATGCTGAAATAGTTAGGGTACGAGATCTGGAAGGTACCCAGAGTTGTACTAATGTGAGAGTTTTTGATGGGGCACATTGTGACCAGCCGGAGAAGTGGACCTCGAGATACAAACAGGGTTTGCCAAATTCACCACAAAATTCCAAGTCATGTACATCAACATCAACTACAATCTCCTATTGGGAAAACCGTGGATACACATGGCCGGAGCCGTGCCATCATCCCTCCACCAAGCAATGAAGTTCATCTAGGAAGATCACGAGGTCATGATTCATGGAGCAGGAAGTATCCACAACTATCCCGACAACTCTGTACTAGTCAAAGGACTTGACCGTCAAGGGGATGATAAAGACATCCCCATGCTGCATGCCCACAAGATGGTTGCCAACATTATGTTGCAGAATGTGTTTGAGCCCGGTAAAGGCTTAGGACGAGAGCTCTAAGGTATTCGAGAGCCAGTGGCAGTATCAGAAAATGAGTATCATTTTGGTCTAGGATATATACCCACTTATGTAGAATCCTCTGAAGTTGCGAAGAAAAAGAGAGGACCTCCAGAGATGAGTAAGCCATTCCCTGATCTATACTAGTCATTTTCGGTTCGCACGCCCACATACAATGGCGGGGACCCAGAAGAAGGTTTGGGATGCTGTTCCAAAAGGAGAGGTGTGCTGTGATAATAGAGGAATTCTTTGAAGCACCCACAATCCGCGGTGCCAACCCATATGAACAACTGACCAACTTGACCTCTACCCCACTTTTTGCTCCTCGGTAGAGAGAATATTTTAATACATGCTTTCAAAATTGGTGAAAATTGGCTTGAGGCCCGAGTCTTCATGTTTTCTAGCTTTAATTTTCTAAGTATTGTTCAAAAATAGAAATGACTCGACGATTGATCCAAGACGGGACCATAGTTTGTACTTTTGTCAAGTTAAAAGAAAAACCTTAATTTATACAAAACAATCTTTACTTATCATTTATTCACGTATATAACATGCTTTTACATACTAACAATGTTTTGCCTTATTTTTCAGTAATAACATAAAAGCAACTCATACTGTCATGACATGTCGTGAGATGAGCGAGTCGAGTGATACATATGACAAAGAGGTACACGTCGGAACTTGTGGATCTCACATAAATGGGTTTGTCCTATCTAAGAAGATTATGAGGGCAGGATACTACTGGATGACAATAGAACCGACTATAGCCAATTCGTGCAAAGGTGTCATCAATGCCAGATTCACGAGACATAATCAAGGTCCCTCCAAATAAACTTAATGTCATGAGCTTTCCTTGGCCATTCATAGTCTGAGGCATATAAGTTATCAGACCTATAGAGCTTAGAAGCCTCCAATAGGCATCACTTCATCCTAGTCGCCATAGACTACTTCACGAAGTGGGTCGAAGCTACTTCTCACAAGTCAGTAACAAAGAAAGTGGTAGCCAACTTTGTACGCCACAGCATCATATATTCTAGAGTCAATCATAATAGACAATAGAGCAAATTTGAAAAACCATTTGATGAAAGAGATTTGTGAGCAATTTCGTACCACCCATCAGAAATTAACCGCATATCAACCACAGATGAATGGAGCCGTAGAAGCAGTATACAAACATATCAAGAGAATCCTGAGGAAAATGACCAATAATTACAAGTGTTGGCACGAATAGTTGCCTTATGCACTGCTAGGATACTGAACAACCACTCGAACTTCTATCGAAGAAACTCCATACTTGCTTATCTATGGCACTGAAACCGTAATATCAGCTGAGGTAGAGATACATTCGCTCAGAATCATACAGGAAGTAGAGTTGGACAACACAGAATGGGTCCGCAAGAGATATGAGCAACTGGCTCTGATCGACGAGAAAAGAATAATTGTCGTATTCCATAGTTAGCTATATCAATAAAGAATGGCACGTGCCTCCAACAAACGGGTAATATCCAGGGTCTTTCAAATCGGACAACTAGTACTCAAGCACGTGTACACACACTAAGATGAGTAGAAAGAAAAATTCGCACCCAACTAGCAAGGGCCCTACATGGTGCGCAAGGTACTATCAGGAGGAGCTGTTATCCTCACTGAAATGGACGACCATGAGTGTCCCAAATCAATCAACTCAGATGCAATCAAGCGGTATTGCGCGTAAAGGCATGCTCTTCAAGGCTTGTAATCATCTTTTACTTGTAATCACATTTCTCTACTTATAATTTCATGTTTTTGCTTGTAACCGCATT